>WOXC01007335.1:0-704839 GCA_011680675.1 Gymnobelideus leadbeateri | reverse complement strand
TGCTTTCCCAAATTGGTTACAGTATCATCCTTTACACCTAGATCATGCACCCATTTAGACTTGATTTTGGTATATGGTGTTAGATAGTGATCTATGCCCAGTTTCTGCCATACTGTATTCCAGTTTTCCCAGCAGTTTTTGTCAAATAGTGCATTCTTATCCCCAAAACTGGGGTCTTTGAGTTTATCGAACAATAGATTGCTATATTCATTAACTGCTGGGTCTCCTGCACCTAATCTATTCCATTGATCCACTACTCTACACCTCTGCCAGTACCAAGCAGTTTTGATGACTGCTGCTGTATAATACAGATTAAGATCTGGCATAGCTAGTCCACCTTCCCTAGCGTTTCTTTTCATTAATTCCCTTGATATTCTAAACCATTTGTTTTTCCAAATAAATTTTGTTATTATTTTGTCTAACTCTAGAAAGTAGTTTTTTGGTAGATTGATTGGTATGGCACTAAATATATAGTTTAGTTTGGGTAAAATTGTCATTTTTATTATATTAGCTCGACCCAGCCGTGAGCAATTGATATTTTTCCAACTTTAAGATCTGCTTTCATTTGTGTGAGAAGTGTTTTGTAGTTGTGCTCATATAGATTCTGGGTTTGTTTTGGCAAGTAGATTCCCAAATATTTTATAATGTCTACAGTGACTTTAAATGGGATTTCTCTTTCTATCTCTTGCTGTTGAGTTTCAGTAGAGATGTACAGGAATGCTGAGGATTTATGTGGGTTTATTTTATATCCTGCAACTTTGCCAAATTTATTTATTGTCTCAAGTAGTTTTTACTTGATTCTCTAGGATTCTCTAAGTATATCATCATATCATCTGCAAAGAGTGATAGCTTGGTCTCTTCTTTACCTAATTTGATTCCTTTGATTTCTTTTTCTTCTCTAATTGCTACTGCTATTGTTTCTAGTACCAGATTGAATAAGAGGGGTGATAGTGGACACCCTTGTTTCACTCCTGATCTTATTGGAAAGGCTTCTAGTTTATCCCCATTGCATATAATACTTGCTGATGGTTTTAAATAGATACTATCAACTATTTTGAGGAAGGCTCCATTTATTCCTATACTTTCTAGTGTTTTTAATAGGAATGGGTGTTGTACTTTGTCAAAAGCCTTTTCTGCATCTATTGAGATGATCATGTGGTTTCTGCTAGTTTTATTGTTGATGTGCTCAATTATACTGATGGTTTTCCTAATATTAAACCATCCTTGCAGTCCTGGAATGAATCCTACCTGATCAGAGTGTATTATTTTTTTGATAAGTTGTTGGGGTCTTTTGGCTAGTATTTTATTTAGAATTTTTGCATCTAAATTCATGAGGGAAATTGGTCTATAATTTTCTTTCTCTGTTTTATCTCTTCCTGATTTAGGAATCAGTACCATATTTGTGTCATAGAAAGAGTTTGGTAGGACTCCTTCCTTCACTAATTTTCCCAAATAGTTTGTAGAGTATTGGAATCAATTGTTCTTTAAATGTTTGATAGAATTCACTAGTAAACCCATCTGGCCCTGGAGATTTTTTCCTAGGGAGTTCTTTGATGGCTTGTTTGATTTCTTTTTCTGAGATGGGGTTATTTGGGTAATTCACTTCCTCTTCAGTTAATCTGGGCAACTTGTGATTTTGTAAATATTCATCCATTTCACTAAGATTATCATATTTATGTGCATACAATTGGGAAAAATAATTCCTCATTATTTTTTTGATTTCCTCTTCATTGGAGGTAGATTCACCCTTTTTATTTTTGATACTCATAATTTGGTTTTCTTCATTCTTTTTTTTATCATATTGACTAAGGGTCTATCAATTTTGTTGATTTTTTCATAAAACCAGCTCTTAGTTTTATTTATTAATTCAATGGTTTTCTTAATTTCAATTTTATTAATCTCACCTTTGGTTTCAATATTTCTAATTTAGTACTAAATTGGGGATTTTCAATTTGTTCTTTTTCTAGCTTTTTCAATTGCATGTCCAATTCATTGACCTCCCTTCTCTCTGCTTTAATTAAGTATGCACTCAGAGATATTCCCCTGAGAACTGCCTTTAGTGCATCCCACAAATTTTGGTATGTTGTTTCATTATTATCATTCTCTTGAATGAAATTATTGATAGTTTCTATAATTTCTTCTTTGACCCACCAATTTTTTAGGACTAAATTGTTTAATTTCTAATTAGTTTTTAGTCTATCTTTCCATGGCCCTTTATTGCATATAATTTTTATTGCATCATGATCTGAGAATGATGCATTTAATATTTCTGCCTTTCTGCACTGGATTGTGAGGTTTTTATGCCCTAGTACATGGTCTATTTTTTGAGTATGTACCATGCACTGCTGAGAAGAAAGTAAATTCCTTTTTATCCCCATTCAGTTTTCTCCAGAGATCCATCATATCTAGTCTCTCTAAGATTCTATTCACCTCCTTAATCTCTTTCTTGTTTATTTTGAGGTTAGATTTATCGAGTTCAGAGAGGGGGAGATTAAGGTCCCCCACTAGTATAGTTTTCTATCTATTTCTTCCTCTAATTCCTTTAACTTCTCCTCTAGGAATTTGGATGCTATACCACTTGGTGCATATATATTAAGTAGTGATATTGCTTCATTCTCAATGGTGCCTTTTAGTAGGATATGGTTTCCTTCCTTATCTCTTTTAATTAGATCTATTTTTGCTTTTGCTTTATCTGAGATAAGTATTGCTACCCCTGCTTTTTTACTTTAGCTGAGGCATAATAAATTTTACTCCAACCTTTTACCCTTACCCTGTGGGTATCCCTTTGTTTCAAATGTGTTTCTTGTAGACAGCATATTGTAGGATTATGGTTTTAAATCCATTCTGCTATCCACCTCTGTTTTATGGGAGAGTTCATCCCATTCACATTCACAGTAATAATGACTATCTGTCTCTTCCCCTCCATCCTATTCCTTCCCCTGTTTATGTTTTTGTTTCTTCCTTCTCCCTTCCCCTCCTTGAAGTTTTCCCTTTTGACCACCCCCTCCCTCAGTGTTCCCACCCAGTGATCCCTCTTCTTAACCTACCCTCTCTCCTTATTACTGTTTCCCTCCCTTCTAATCCCCCCCTTTAGTCTCCTCTTTTTCACCCCCCCTTACCCTTCTGCTTTCTATAGGACGAAATAAGTTTTTATACTTATCAGAGTGAATTACTCCCCGTTTGATTCAAAACCAATGAGAGTGAATTTCAAACATTGCTCCTCTCCCTCCCTCCTTTTCCTCTATTTAATGAATTTATGTGTCTATTCACATTAAAATCTTAAACTTCACTGATTTAAGTTGATCCCTCTTTGAACCAGAACCAGTAAGAATAGTGTTTTAATGATGTTCCTCTTCCTCTTTCTTTCCCCTCTTCTATAGTGTTTTAATGTCCCTTCAGATGGCATATTTTACCTTTTCTTATCTAATCCTTTCCTTTTTCCCATTACAGTCTCTTTGATCCCCTTAATAGTTTTTTGTTTTTTTTTTTTTTAGACATCAGGTTAGTGCATTCATACCCACACCCTCTATCTAAGTATAACCCTTTTGAAGGTCATGATAATCATAAAGGTTTTGAATATTGACAGTTATCAGCTCCACATATAGGGATGTGAACATTTTGCTCTTGTTGCATCCCAAGTAATAAGCGTGTGTTTGTGGGTGTGGGTGTGTGCACTTATGCATGTGTGAGTCTGTGTTTCTCTTGTTTACCTTTTTATGTCTTTCTTGAGTCTTGTAATTGGAGATCAAATTTTCCATTGAGCTCTGGCTTTTTCATCAGGAACATCTGGAAGTCCCTTATTTCATTAAATAGCTATCTCCTTTCCTGGAAGATTATGCTCAGTTTTGCCAGGTAGTTAATCCTTGGTTGTAGTCCTAGCTCTCTTGCCCTACGAAATATCAAATTCCAGTCCCTCCATTCTTTTAATGTAGAAGCTGCTAGGTCCTGTGTGATCCTAACTGTAGTTCCTCGATATTTGAATTGTTTCTTTTTGGCTGCTTGTAGAATTTTTCTTTAATCTTGTAATTCTGGAATTTGGCTACTATATTTCTTGGAGTTTTCAGTTTGGGATCTCTCTCAGGAGGAGTCCGGTGAATTCTGTCGATAGTTATTTTATCTTCTGATTCCAGGACCTCAGGACAGTTTTCTTTGACAATCTCTTGGAGGATGTTGTCTAAGCTGCTTTTTTCATCATGGCTTTCTGGTAGACCAATAATTCTTAAGTTGTCTCTCCTGGATCTGTTCTCTAGGTCAGTTATTTTTCCAGTGAGATATTTTACATTTTCTTGCAATTTTTCGATCGTCTTGTTTTGTTTGATTGACGCTTGCTGCATCATAGAGTTCTGAGCTTCAATTTGATTGTTTCTAATTTTTATCGAATTACGGTCTTCAGTTATTTTTTGAAGTTCCTTTTTTAGGGAAGTATTTTCTCCAATTACTTCACTGAGACGTTTTTCCAAGTTGGTCACTGCCTCCCTGATTTGGTCTTTAAAATTTTTCTTAAGCTCCTCCAGGAATGCTATTTGGGCTTGAGACCAGATCATGTTTCCTTCTGTGGTCTCAGGTGTGGGTAGAGAGTCTATATTGTCCTGTGTATTTTGTTGTTCTTGCCCTGCATAGTATGCTCGAATCGACTTTTTTGCCTTCCCCTTCTCCTTCTCGGCTTCTTTTTTTCCCATTGTGACTTCCTGTTTCTTAGTTTCTCAGGCTATGAATTTAGGGCCTGATCCTTGACTTTGAATACCTCTGGGTGGCTAGTTTATGGCTAAGTCAGGGAAGTCAATGAGGGATGTAGATGTGCAGGTGTGGGTGCGTCTGACCACTTCAGATTTCTGCCTCTATACCCCTGGGCTATAAGTAGGCTTTTGTTGGTGAGGAGAGGTGGGGCTTGTTGGGACCCCATCCTCTCTTCTCTTCAGACTCCTGGCTATCTCAGTTACACCCCTTCTTGGAGACTCTCAAGCCTGGGGCTATTTCCATTAACTTGGGATTTCAATCTGGGTGGGAGACTTATCTTTGGGTTTTCTGCTTCATGAAGGAGGGATGGGAGGATCGGAGCAGCTAGAATTTACTTTGCCATTCCAACCCCTGTATTATACAGGCAGGCAGTTTCTAAACTTCCAGGCTGGGGGCCGAATGCAGCCAGACAAGCCACTCTTTCCACTGAGGGCCCAACTCTCCTACCTGACTCCAATGATCCTACCTGTCCGAGAGATGACTGTGATTCGTCCTCGGTAAGTCTGCAGGCTGGGGCTTTTGTTCTCTCTGGTGTAGTCTGCTTGTCTGCACTTAGGTCTGGGCTGTGCAGACACCACGCGCTCTGCGCTCGACCAGTCCAGACACACTGGGCAACCTCCTGGGCTGGACTCTGCCACACTCCTTCTTCCAGTGGGCTCCGTCACTCCGGATTCCACTCAGCTTTGAGCCTTAGTGACCAAGGAGCTCAGCGAGGTTACTGCTTCCTTTCCGCCATCTTGGCTCCTCCCCTAACTCCAAGTCTTTAGGGGTTTTGTGCTTGCAGGCAAATGTTAATAGTAAATAGGGTGTTAATAGTAAATAGTAAATAAGTGAATTCCCTTCGACTGAAGGCATAGCTGGGAGCAATGGCCATCAATGAGTAACTCCAGGGTCAATGTCCTTGACAGTAACTGTTTAATCTGGGCTTCTTTCACCTTGCTCAGTCTAAGCCCAGTGGGCGCCAGGTGTCTCCATTTCTAAGGAAGATGTCCCAGTGGGAGTCTCTTGTCTTCAAGTTCTTCCTGACATTGCTTGCCTTGGCTACTGGGGACAAGCTGCTGGTGGTGCCCATGGATGGCAGCCACTGGCTCAGCTTGCTTCCTGTGGTGGAGAAGCTCAGTCAAAGGGACCATGAAGTGGTGGTCCTCCTGCCCAACAGCAGTTGGCAAATGAAGAGCCAGGACACCTTTACCGCTAAAACATACCAGGTCCCATTCACAAAGGAGCAGCTCAGCGAAGCCATGAATGTCTTTGTGCTGGCCAATATCCAAAAGCACCCATGGCCACTGGCTTTTGTCAAGATTTTTCAAAGTCTAGGGCCATTTGCAAAGCTTTTAGAGACTTTGTGTGAGAGTTTGCTGAGGAGCACCGAGCTCATCCGGGAGCTGCAAGAGAGTGGCTTTGACGCCCTCCTCAGAACCCCCCATCAGTCCGTGGGGCCATGCTGGCTGAGCACTTCTAGATGCCCTCCACCTATCTGACTTGGGGGCTGACGTGCAGCTTGCACTACAGCTCAGCCCAGTGTCCAAGCTCATCTGCCTATGTCCCAAGGTTCTTTTCTGAATTTACAGATCATGTGACCTTCTCGCAAAGGCTGGTCAACATCTTCACCTCCTCGGTGGAGCATTGGTACTGTTACTGCTTGTTCTCTACCTTTGACAGAATAGCCTCAGAGTTTCTTCACAGGGATGTGCGAGTCAAGGACCTTTTGAAGCAGGATGCTATTTGGCTATTGAGATACGATTTTGTTTTTGAGTTTCCTCAGCCAGTCATGCCCAACATGGTCTTTATTGGAGGCATGCACTACCACCCAAGGAGACATATGCCTGAGGTAGGCCCACTCTCTGTCCAATAGGATCTTCCATCTGATGGGATATGGGGGAGCAGAGAGGGGAAGTGGCTTCTGTGGTCTTTTCTAAACAGCCCAAATCCTCCTTTGCTGCCCCTGAGACTTTGGAGGAATATTCAGGGCTCAGGAGACTCAGCTTGTAAAGGGAGAGAGCTGGGCTCCATGACTTCTGGCTCTGCCTTTAGTCTTCCAAGGCTCAGTTTGGCTGCTTGTCCCTCCTCCCCCACTGTTAGTTTGTAAGCACTGGGATGACCCCTAGCTTCACAGCCCCAAGATCCTGCACATAGGGAGGATCTTCTTTGTTGAGTGAATGAATTATCGCAGACTGGTTGCTTTTCTTTGGGGGCAAGGATGAGTGATATCTGTGCTCTTTTCCTTCTCTTGCCTATCTCTGCCTATCTCTGAGATCTCTGGGCAGTCCATCTCTGAGTGGGTTTTATAATTTTTACATGGTGCTGCCTTCAGGGCAGATGTCTTCTGAGTCTTTGATCATGGATAGCCATGGCCAAAATAGATGAATACATAGATACATAGATGAATAAATAAGGAAGACCTCTCTCACAGGGGGTTGACCCCTATGGAAAACTTACAGGAACACATACAGACATAAGTGGACTTATGGTGGACTACACCTTGGTCATTGGTGGGAGTCACAGCATCAGTGAGAACATAAGCCCAGAGAAGCCTTTGGTCAGGCTCAGTGCATTTTCCAACCTCAGCATTCTAATTCATTCTGCTATCTGCTTCCACATGGTAGTCTGAGGTCTGAGGAGTGTGACAGTCCCACTCTGTAGGTAGCACAAGGGTGGCAGATCCATCTTCTCAACGGCCTCTGAAGCCCCTTCCAGCTCTGCACCTATGATCTTAATGGATGCATTTACTTTTGTTCATTTCTCCTGTTTCTGACTTGACAGTCTATTTAAACAGGTCAGGTGAGAGCTGCTGTGCTGGTTTCCAGGGTCTTGAGTCAGGGGAAGTCCTTGAGCTGTGCTTTGAAGGAAGTTAGGGATTCTAAAGACTGAAGTGAGGAGCAGGTGGGCTTCACTTGGGTAAAGGCATGGAGGCTGAGGGTGGACTGTCCTGTATGGGGGACATCTAGCAAACTAGTTAAGGCAAAAAGAAGAGGCTTTGGGTTGGCGAGCCATTGGCATTGTAATTTGTCAGCAATAGACAATCAGCTACACTCATATCAAGCCTTTTAAAAAATGTCAGGGTCTGGGCTGGCTAGGTGGCACAGTGAATAGAGTACCGGCCCTGGAGAAAGGAGGACCTGATTTCAAATATGACCTCAGACACTTAATACTTACTAGCTGTGTGACCTTGGGCAAGTCACTTAACCCCAATTGCCCTGCCTTCCCCCTCCAAAAAAAGCAAAAAAAAAAATGTTAGGCTCTCTCTGTCCGGTTCCTCTTGATGCCGTCAGTCTTGAGCAGTGAGGGGGAGCTTCTCCACGAGCCTGAGGCAGGGCAGGATCTCTAAGAGCTAAGCTGGAGAAGCTGATACTTCTTGGCTGATTGCCATATTTCTCAAGTTTCTTCTTTGGGTGAGACCAAGGAAGAGGTTGGCAGCGCTCTGGGAGAGCTCACAAAGCCAGGCTTTGTATAGAGCAGTACATCTCTTTTTCTTCAGCCTAAAGCAGTTCAAACAGGTTACTTTTTAACAACAAAAAAAAAACATTTTGTGCTTTGAGTTGTAATAGCATCAGCACACTGAGCAGAGGGCAGCAGCTGACAGGAAGGCAGGTCCCAGGGAAATGGTCAAGTGTCCAGTCCCTACTGGATTGTCCAGGCCCTACTCGGCTCGGAGATGTGCCCTAAGACCCTTGGGGACTCCAGCCTGTTTAGTTGCTGAGACCTGACTGATATCCAGCTTCCCCAACAGTATTTGGCAAAGCCTTAGACTGTCACCCAAGTGGGGCTTTGCTTGAGAGAGCCCCTGTCTCTTTTCTTATCAACTCCCACAAAATGGGGTTTAGAGAAGGAAAGGAGAGTGGTCTGCACAGTCTTCTCTCCTGTCGGCTGGGTTAGTCACTGAGCTTCTCTGGCTCTCAGTTTACTCATGTGTGAAATCAGGGCTTGCACTTGATGGCTCCAGGGCTCCTTGCTTAGATAAGCCCATGTTCCCAAGCTTAACTCAGTTTGGAATGAGACTCTCAGATTCTTTGTGAGTGTTATGCCTGAAACCATGGTGTGATGGACAGGATAAAGATGCCACCATATTTTTCCTGTGAGATTCCCAGCCTTCCCTCTTAATCCAGGTCTGAGCCAGGATCTGGGTGGGAGCCTTGCCTCTAATGCTAAGTGGCCACATCACCTCGTCTTTCAGAGACTCACTTTTCTTGCCTGTGAAATGAGGACAATTGGGCCTATATCTCTGCCTTGTGAGGGCTGTGGTGAGGTTCAGCAGGGTTCTTAAGTCTTTATAGATCATTAATCCATCCTGCCAATTCATCTGTCAAGGGTCAAACTGAGTTAATCTGTGCCTAACTCAATTGGGAGTGTAGTTTCTGAGCTTGTCACTGCCCCAAAAATAATTTGGTGCCACTCCTGGGTAACTGAGCCCAAGTAAAAGAGACAGGGGGACCCAGGGTTCTTCGCAAGTCCTGCACCCCTTTGCTAGGCAGTCTGCTGAAGTGGATGGAGCCTACCTCAAACACACAGACTTAGAGGAAATGGCTTGAGGCAAAGCGCTTTTCCCAAAGTTAGGGCCAAGGCGGGTGTGGGAGCTGGGACCTGTGAGGAAGGCTCTTCGAAGGGGAGGGTGAGAGCTGCCTGACTGTGTGGGCTCCTGCTGATAGAGTCTGGGAGAAAGCTGGCATTGTGGCTCTTTGTGTCTGTGAGGACGCCCTTACTTGACAAACTGTGGGCAGAGATGACTCCAAGACGAGGTGAGGTGTTTGGTTTGTCATTGTGTAACAAAAGCTGAAGACACAGAGAGAGAGGAGGTGACTTCTGAGGAGAGATGGTGCTTGTGACGAGAGGCCAGGCGGGGCCACGACGAATAGTGGGACAGCTTTGAAGTCAGGATAGACCTGCATTCTCACCCTGCCTCTGACACAGTGTGGCTATGTGGCCCTGGGCAGGTCACTTAACTTTTCAGGGCTCTAGGCAGCTCTCCAAGACTATAGATTGCAAAGAAGGTACCAACGTGCAGAAGGCGTTTTCTCACTTAGGAGTTCATTATAGTAGTGAAATCACATACCAAATCTCCACCCCCTCTTTTCCTTGGTAACTGGTAAGAAGGAAACTACCTAACATCTACTTTGCAGATGTGTGAAGAAGAATCAGTTGGTGAGATGGCGGTTCCGCCAATGACTTTGGTCAGAATCTAAATAGTCAACAGAATGATCTGGAGACATGCTAATTGTCATACATATTGTGCATATATGTGTAGAAAGAAAGAGAGGGGGAGAAGAAAGGAGGGAGAGAGACAGACAGACAGAGAGAGACAGAGAGGGAAATCGAGAGAAACAGAGAGAGAGAGAGGAGAGAGAGAGAGAGGAAGAGGGGGGAGGGAGAGGGGAGAGAAAGAAAGAGAGGAGAGACAGGCAGAGAGAGGGGGAGAGAGAAAGAGAAAGAGAGAGAGACAGAGAGACAGAGACAAAGACAGAGAGAGACAGAGAGAGGAGAGAGAAAGAGAGGAGAGACAGAGACTGCACTGAGGACATAAACACAAGTGAACAACCATTTTCAAGGGAATTGAGAGGAAAAGAGTCCTAGAACAAATAACCTTCTTTCTGTAATGGTCTGTCTGTGGCCACATTTGCATTTGGATGCTCCTGAATCCAGGTCCAGTGCACTATCCTTCATTCCACCTAGATGCCTCTGTATTAGAAAGTGATTTGATAGACTGGGGGAAAGGTCATGAGGGTGTGAACTGGGGTGGTGCCTACATGAGGAGAGAATGAGCACATCTGAAAAGCTGTGTGACCTTGGACAAGTAACTGAACTTGTCTGAGCCTTGATCTCCACATCTGTCAAACACCTGTCCCAGCTGCCTGGCAGGACTATTGTTTAAACCTGAAAGGGAGAAGGGGTGATAGCCTGCTATGATTACTCCAGAGCTGTTTTGTGGAGAGAAGCCAGCGACTTTTCAGGCTCAGGAGAGATTTAAACCTCCTGAGTCTCTCTTTCCTTCTCTGTAAAGTGAACACAAACTCTGAGATCCCTTCTTGTTCTCCACCTAGAACCCAATGACGCCATGATCCCAGGACAATCTGTCCCTCAGGAGCCTTCACCCATTAGTCTCAGTTCTACCTTTTGGAGACCCCTGAATGACCAGCATATCCTCCCCACTGGCTGGGGATCCTGAGGGGAGTGGGAGGAGCTATCTGTCAGGCAGGGTGGCCAAATGAGCTGCTTGCTTCAGCCTCTGGTCCAGGGCAAGAGCTTCATTCCATTGAGGGTCTCCTCCCCTCTGTGACCTGGTGTCCTGATCCTTGGGGATGCTGTTCAGTATCCCCTGGAGCTGAAGTTCTTCACTCTTTGAGTCCTAGATCTCTTAGGTGACAGTCTAGGGAAGCCTAGGGAGCCTTCCCTTCTCAGAATCATATTCTGAAATGTGTGAAATAAAACACCTAGGAATAAAATACAAAGGAAGTGAAGTGTATTGAAGTACAGGTATCAAAATACTAAAAAACCAAGTTCAAAGGCCCCAGGTAAGAACCACTGCTCAAGACCCACTGCAATTTATCAATCCCCTTCTAAAACTATGGTACCCACAACTGCACATGATACTGCAGAACATGGTCTGATCAGGGCAACAGAAAAGGAGGCTCTTAGCTTCCTCCAACTGCATCTGTCTGCTGGGGCTCTTTGAGAGATTTTATGGTTCCGTTACTTTGCCTCTGCTTCCCACAGTTGAGGCTCATTGAGTTTGAGGTCCACTAAGATCACCAGATCCTTTTGTAAGACAAGTCTTTTTTTTATAACTTGTATTTCTGCACTGGTTTTTTAGACCAAGGGTTATAAGACTTTAGATTTATATCTCTTGAATATTATATTTTTAAATTAGACCCCTCTTCCAGCCAATGGAAGTCTGTTCAAATTTGGTTATCATCCAGCATGTTAACGACCTTGCCTAGTTTTATGTTCCATTGCAAACTTGTGAAACATGTTGTATATGTATCTTTACCCATAAATGGGTTGTGCAAGGCGTGGCTGAAGCCACGTGACTTGGCACCCTGGAGGTGAAAGCTGATCTACAGCCTATGTGGGTGTTGAAATGAGGCAGGCATCATTCCAGAGAGGGGCAATGTTTACAGTATGACTTTGCATGCTCAGTCAAAGGTAAATATTAATCTGCAGACTTAGGTCTACTTGGAGAAAAAACTCCGCTGGAGCTTTGTGGAAAGAGAAGAGAGATATTTCTTTATTTCCAAGATGAAGGCTCACATTTTTCTCCCCTTGTATTGGGGAGTAGGAAGCCTTTTCTTCTTAACATTCTGGGACATGATTGAAAGTAAGAAACTCCTGGTTTTCCCTCAAGATGGAAGTCACTGGCTCAGCATGAGGGATGTGATTGAAGAGCTGAGTAAGAAGGGGCATGAAATTGTGGTCCTAGTACCTGAAGTCAACTTGCTCCTCAAAGAATCAAAATTCTACAAAAGACAACTCTACCCAGTTCCCTACCCCCAGGCTGAACTGGAGAAGTGTTTCCAGACATTTGGGCACAATATCTTTGCAGAGAGATCTTTCTTGAGCGCAGCCTGGATTGAGTACTGGAATAACCGGCTTATCATTGACATGTTCTTCCTCAACTGTGACAGCCTGCTGAAGGACCATGAAACCATCAGATACCTTGAAGAAAGCCAATTTGACACGCTCTTCACAGATCCGGCATTGCCATGTGGCATGATCCTGGCCGAGCATCTGTCCATACCTTCTGTCTTCTTTTTCCGAGGCTTTCCCTGTGCTTTGGAGCATACAATGAACAGAACCCCCAACCCTGTGTCTTCCATCCCCAGGTGCTACACTACCTTTTCTCACCAGATGACCTTCTGCCAGAGAGTCATCAACTTTCTGGTGAGTGATTTAGAGACCCTCCTCTTCAAGGACTTGTACACAAAATACCTAGAGATTGCTGCTGACTTCCTAAAGAGAGAGGTGAGCCTGACATCCCTCTATGGACAAGGATCCATTTGGTTGTTGAGATATGACTTTGTGTTTGAATATCCCAGGCCCATCATGCCTAACATGGCCTTCATTGGAGGAATAAACTGCAAACAAAGAAAAAGACTCCATCAGGTTTGTGATTTTTCTTTCTTGGGCTGTTCTATCTCCTAACGCTGCCTAGCACCTGCCTGTGACGGATGTCTGGTTAATGCTTTCTGGCTGGAACTGACATACATTGAAATGCATTTCCCCATCACTGATTCAGCCAATGACACTGTTGCTGTTCTGGACAGAGGAGATGCTGGTTCCCTGAATTTGTGCTTGTCTGCTGACCCAGAGGACGGACAGACTGACTGTATTCAAATAGAGAAGGGGGTAGGATTTCCAAGTAAGGGAACAAACAGGACATTCCCTGGAGGGGGGAGGGAGGAAGGAAGGAAGGAAGGAAGGAAGGAAGGAAGGAAGGAAGGAAGGAAGGAAGGAAGGAAGGAAAGGGAAGGGAAGGGAAGGGAAAGGAAAGAGGGAGGGAAGAATGGAGGGAGAAAGGAAAGAATAGAATAACAAGATCCCTAGATTGTAGGCAGAGATTAGCCACTGAGAGCTAGAGATGTTCAGTGACTTACTGAACATTACAAAGTGTGTATGGGCCAGTTTCCTGAGCCTCTGTCCAGGGCTCTCCCTATCTATTATATACCACTGTTTCTATGGGAGAAGGGTGATGAGAATTGAGGAGAAGGCAATAGGGAAGTACTTATCATGTGATGAGCTAGTTTGTAGATTGTCCATTTGTGCAGATAGTATTTATTAACTCTCTACTCTATACAAGGCATTATATTGGGCTCTCAAGGTGACGTCAGGTCAAATCAACAAGTATTTATCAAACACCTACTCTATGTCAGACACTGTGCAAAGCACTAGACATGCAAAGAGAGACAAAAAGACTATCCCTGCACTCAAGGAGCTCACAATCTAACAAGAGGATAAAGCATGGGGAAAAGTATATACAAACCAGCTTTCAGCAGGAGAAAATGAAGAAGGTCATCAGTGGGAAGGCAGCAGTAGGAAAGGGGAAAGGAAGCTCTTCTTGGCAAAGTGGGTCCTTTAATGCAGACCTGAAGGAAACCCGAAGAGCCAAGAGACAGAGAGGAAGAGGATGAGAATTCCAGGCATGGGGGCAGGCCCAGAGTCTGGAGATGGAGGGTCATATGTGCAGAACAGCCAGGACCCCAGAGTCACTGGGTCCCAGAGTAAGTGGGAAGCATGTTTGGTGTCAGACCAGCAGTGTAGAGCTGGGTTAGGCTATGAGGGCTTTGAATGGCAAGCAGAAGATTTTCTAGTTCATCCTCAAGGTGAGAGGAAGCCACTGCTGTTTATTTAATAGGACTGAGATGTGTTCCAATGTGTGTTTTAGGACGGTCCCTTCATCAGCTAAGTGAAGAATGAACTGAAGTAAGCAGAGACTGGAGGCAGGGAGAGCAACCAAAAGCTTTTGTAATTGTTCAGTCATTCAATTCGGCTCAATAATATGCAATTCCATGCACAGTATTAAGTGCTTGCTGTGTACCAGGCACCGTGCTAAGTTCTGGGGATACAAAAAGACACAAAAGGAGACCCCCTGCCCTCAAGGAGCTCACACTCTAAGGGGGGGGGGGCGGTAGATGGCATAAATATGTCAAGCCAGCAAGGAGATCATGGAAAGGGCAGTGAGAGGAGCTGGGGAAGGCTTCCTGCAGGAGGTGGGGTTTTGTTTGGGACATAAAGGAAGCTAGGGAGGTCCATAGGTGGAGCAGAGGAAAGAGAGTATTCCACGCATGGGGACAGTGAGAGCTGAGAAATGGAGGGTCTTTGTGGAAAAGTCAGGAGGCCAGAGTCACTGGATCCAGAAGACTAGACCTGTAGGAGGGTGCTGGTGGTCAAGAGCTTTGAGTATGGTGAGGAGGGCCTATGCAGGGTGGCAGAGGGCCAGAATTAAGGGGGCATATCCTTCTGACGTAGAACTGAGAGGCCATGGTGACCAATTGGTAAAGTGGGGGGGGGGTGAATGAGAGAGTGGGAAGTTGAGCATGATGCCTGGATTTCCAGCCTGTGTGCTTGGGCTGGGGGAGGAATGGTGGTGCTCTTAACAGTGAAAGGGGAGTTTAAAAGTGTGAGTCAAGGGGTAAGAGAATTACTTCTGTTCTGGACATTGTGAGGAAAGACATCTCTGGGAAATCCAGGTCAGGATGTCCTACGGGCATATGAGAATGTGACACTATATAAATGGATCTTGGTGATTAGGGTTATGAAGATCAAAGAAATGTGATCCCTGCATTCAAGGAACTGATCATCTCAGACTGTCAGTGTGGTGTGGGAAGCTGAGCAGGGGGATGCTGGGGGAGGCTGTTCTGTTCATGGACACAGGAGAGATGAGCCTGTATTTGATACGTTGGAGGGTCTGTCCCATACCTTCCCTTCAGGAGTTCAGCTCACTCTTCCTTACTTGCTCATGCAGGATGGTTCTTGCCCAAGTCTTCCTAGAAATACTGCTGCTGTCTAACTGAATCAAGGCCTTTCCTTAGGTCTAGAATACTTGAGCAGCTTGTAGGTGTTTTGTGTTTGGCTTCTTGGTGTTTGTGCTGGGAGTCCCACCCCCAGAGTGGCCCACCTTCTCTTATTGCCCCATGTTTCCTGGATGTTCCCTTATGCCTCCTCTTGCCCATTGATCCTCACCAGTAATGTATTGACCACCAGACGGATGAGCAAATGAAACATCAGAATCCTAGAGTTGTAAGGGTTCATAACAGTAACTTGGAAGTTCTGGTCATCTCAACAGTATCGATTAAGGTGGAAATAAGGGAGAATTTAAGGGGAAAGATAATGTGATCTGTTTTGGTCATGTTGGGTCTGACACGTCCATAGGAGCTTACTCATACTTCCTTTAGTTCTGGTAGTTTTCTAGCATCCTTTTGTCATTGCTTCCCCATGAAATTATGTCCAATTGTCCAGCAACTAGGAAACCATTGTATTTATTTTCTAGCTCCCAGTTGTGTTCTAGAAACACAAAGTGAATGAACCTTGTAAGGGAAACAGTGTTGCATGGAGGTGCCCTAGTTGGGAAAGAGAGTTATTGCTGAAATTGGAAACCCCTGGGTTGGAATCTCACCTGTGGTCTTTTCTCTGTGGCCAGGGGCAACTGACTATACTGCCCAATACTTCAGTTTCCTCACATGTGAAACAGATAATAAAACTGATAAGACCTGCCTCTCAGCAGTCTTGCAGAATAATGCATTGTCACATCAATGCCATGTGCTAAGTGGGTAGCATTAATTTAGTGGCCACTATGTGCCAGTCACTGGGACTCCTGAGACAAAAATGAAAACATCCTAGCCTTCATTCTATAGCCTCTTATGAAATGAGGTTCTGCAAGCAACTTGTGTGTGTGTGTGTGTGTGTGTGTGTGTTCTAGCGTCCAGATAGTCAACCATAGACTTGCACTTTAGACAGAGTTTCTAAGTTGAAACCCAGATCCACCTGTGGAAACCAATCATCAGCCAATGTTTGACAAAGGGTTAATAACCAAGTGCTCCATTTATTGGGAGGGACCATGGAATCACAATCAATAGGAACAATGGAAAAATACAAATGTTTTGCTGCCACATAAAAGTTATTGTTTATTTTGAAGATTTGCTCTCTCAGATCATTGAACATGGTTTTGAGCTGACCAAAGTCCCAACCTAAGGAGTACTTCTAGGATGATGCTTTTTGCATTCATTCATTCATTCGACAAGTACTTACTGTGCCCCTCTTATTTAAAAGGAATCACAGGCAGCTAGGTGAATAGAGCATTGGCCCTGGAGTCAGAAAGACCTGAGTTCAAATCTAGCCTCAGACACTTAACACAAATACTAGCCATGTGGCCTTGGGGAAGTCACAACCCCAATTGCCCTCCAAAAAGCAAAAAAAAAAAAAAAAAGAGTTTATGGGTGGCTAGGTGGTGCAGTAAATAGACCACTGGCCTTGGGGTCAGGAGGACCTGAGTTCAAATCTGACCTCAGACATCACAAAAACTAACCGTGTGACCTTGGGCAAGTCACTTAACCCCAATTGCCCTCCAAAAAGCAAAAAAAAAAAAGAAAAGAAAAAAGAAAAAGAAAAGGAATCATAGAATCTGAGGTTTCTAGATTTTGAGCTGGAGGCAGCTATCAAGGGCAACTACTCAAACCCCTCTCATTTTATGGGGAATATAGGGAATGCAGGGAAGAAACAAGCATTCAAAATTCAGCAGAGATTTATTCAGCATCTGTCATGTGCAGTATGGTTCCCACTGACTTGACAGTTCCCCTTTCCTGTGATTCCCCTTTTACATCCTCTGTCCTAATTGCTAAACTTGTAGCCTTTACTTCCCTTCCACCCCATTCCATGTCCCAATCTCCACACCTTGGCACAGACAGCCCCCATCTTGGTAATACACTACCTACCAGCCCATGTGCCAGGAGCCTCTTCCTGACCCTTCCCCTCCCCAGTTGTTCATAGGTTCTCCCTCTTGGTAGCAACCCAGATCCACCTGTAGAAACAGATCTGTTCCATCTTCTTTGTATTGCTAACTTGTGCCCAGGCTTTGCCCCACTTCCTTTCTAACATGTCTCTCCTTAAGCAGGTACTTGTTTGGTTTGGTCTTTATATTCCAAATTTACAACAGGAAATGCCCCTAATACCTAACCAGGGCTTGTCAAATTGAATTGAACTAAACATAAGTTTTGGTCTCTGCCCTCGAGGAGATGAGAGATCCTTCTATAAGATGGTAGAAAATGATGGGTGGCAGAAGAAAGAGGAAGCACCCAGTACTAATGAGTGAGTGCTCAAAGGTGGTGATTCCCTGAGGTAAGGTCATCCAAAGCTACACGACACCAGGCTTTCAGCCAGACTGGTCCAAGAGATAAAACAAGTCAGTAACACTTCAGTCCTAAATTCTTCAGTAGATGTGAGATGTCACTGAAATGGATAATCTCTTTAGGGGTGCATATTGCAGCCCAACCTTGGCTGCTCATCCATCTATGAACCACTCTTCTGAGTCTCTTGAGAAACAGCCATATTTCCTTTATGACTTCCAGACAGCCACCCACCGCCTACAAGGGTAATCCATGCCATCACAGGAATGTAAGCCAAGCAAAATCTATATGCCACTTAATCAACAAGTATCTTGTGTCAGGCTTGGTGCTATTCCTTAAGTCAGGAAGACCTGAGTTCAAATCTCATCTGTAAAATGGGAATAATAGCCACATCTTCCCAGAGTTGTTATGAGGATAAGATGACATAACATTTGGGATGGACTTCTCAAGCCTTCAGTGCTAGCTTTACTTATCATTATTCAGCCTTTTAAGCCCCCTTGCAGCTCTGAGATTCTAAATTTGCTGCTGCCCAAGTCATAACATCAGGCTTCTGAAACGTGGATGAAGCCTGATGAAATTGGGAACAAGAGGACAGTGATGAGAATAGATCTTGTCAAGGGGGAAGGCTAGGAAAGATCCAACAGATGAGACTGTGGGCAGACCCCACCACATCCTCCAAGCCTTTTCACAGCTGGCTTGCCATGTGCAGATGTCTCCATCCTTACTTCAGCCTTGTGGAGTTCCTACTCAAAGTACAGGTCAATTGGCATCTGTAACTCAGTCTTTCCCATTACACCCTTCCTCCTCCTACCTACTGTGTGTGTGCTCATCTGTGCACATGTTCTATTCTACATGGTCCCTGAGGGTGAGGATTATTTCCTTTCTGTGCTTGTAGCTCCAGGGTCCAGAATGGTACCTTAAACAGAGTAGGGGCTTAACACATGCTGCATTGGATCAAATTGAATAGGAAAAGACTGGAAGATGGGGATAGATCATGGATTTTTCAATAGTCTAGACAAGAGAGGATGAATGCAGAAATTAGGATGGGGCTCTCAAAAGAAAGAGAAGGGGGTGGATGAAGGAGATGGTATAGTTATCAAGTGCCCCCAACTGACTGGATATTAGACTTGAAGGAGAGGAAGAGTCAAGGCTAACTCTGGGATGGTGAGCCTGAATAACTGGAAGGCTGGTGAGGCCATCAACAGAGGCAGAAGAGTTTGGACTAGAAGAGGTTGATGGGAGGTAGAACAAGTTGCTTCAATGCTAATTCCAATTCCAGTTCAGTCCGATTCCTTACACACTTGCTAAGCAACTATGATGTATTAAGTAGAAAGGCTCAAGTCTTCCTCCAACCCACTGAATTACAGTTTGGGACTTGTTTCTGCCCAACTAGGCAGAAATGTTTGTGTGAACTGACATGAAGGAGCAGGAATGTGTGGCCACACCATCTCCTGATAATACATCAAACAATCAAGCAATAAGCATTTATTAACCACCTACTATGTTCCAGGCATGGTGTGAAGCACTCGGGATCAAAACAAAACCAAAAGGCAGTCACTGCCCTCAAGGAACTTACCATCTAAGAGTTACCATCTAACACGCAAACAAATATATACAAAGCAAGCTCTATACAAGATAAACAAGAAGTCATTAAGAGAATGGGTGCACTAAAATTAAGAGAGGTCAGTGAAGGTTTTCAGTAAAAGACAGAATTCTAGTTGGGACTTAAAGTGAGCCAGGAAGGTCAGTAGAGAAGGCAGATGAGGAAAAGAGAATCCCAGGCAAAGGAAGGAGCCCTTAAGAAAACATCCAGAGCTGAGAAAGAGAGTGTCTTATGCTTGGAACAGCTAGGGCACCAGTATCACTGGATCAAAAAAGTGGTGTGAAGAAAGACATGAGAAGACTGGAAAGGGAGGAGGGGGGCTGGATTATGAAGGACATTAAATGACACACAGAGAATTTTGTATTTGCTCCTAAAGAACCAACCACTGGAGGTTGTTTTGGGGGGGGGTGACATTATTGGTCCTACACTTTAGGATGATCACTTTGGTGACTGAATGGAGGATGTGTTGAAGTCGTGTAATAGCAAGAACCCTAGCATGGCTGTTAGCACAGGTTCTTTGATCTGCTTTTCTAAAGGAAAGGAACTCAAAAAGGGTCAACAATCTTATTTTAATCAAACATATATATCATTTACTTAGTTCAGGGGAAAACATCAGCACCCTGAACTTCAGAAAAAATGCAAACAAATTACAAGCAGACAAAAAATACAGACAGAGAAAATAACATAATTCAACAGACCAACAGACAGGGCTTCTAGCTGTCTGACCATTATATACATACATAGTTACCAGAAAGAGAAGCACCAACATCTGGGTTTTCAAAGCCCAGGGGGCTCAATGCTACCCATAATCTCATCTGGCTTTGAGGCAGGCAGACCCCCTCCCCCAAGTAGCTACTGCAATAGTCCAGGGATAAGGTGATGAGGGCCTGTACCAGAGTAGGGGCAGCATGAGAGGAAAGAAGGGGGCATATTGGAGAAATACTATGAAGTAAAAGTGCCAGACATGTCAACAACTTGGACATGGGGAGGGAAAGATGATGAGGAATCCAGGGTGATTCTTGGGTTGCAAATCTGAGGTTTTCTACCTTGCCATCTACAGTAATAGGCAAGGTAGAAAAGGTTTAGGAGGAAAAATAACAAGTTCTTTTTTGGACAAATGGAGCTTAACATGTCTACTAGACATCCAGTTCAAGAGGTCTGAAGGGTGTTGGAGATGTGAGATTAGAGGCCAGTAGAGAGTTAGGGGCAGGACAGATATGTTTGAGGATCATCAGCATAGAGATGGTAGTTAAATCCATGAGAGCTGATAAGATCTGGTAGGATCTGAAACACACTGTAGACTTTGGGAGAATATATTACAAAGAGTTCTGAGAAAGGAGAGAGGGATACCCTTCCTTAAGACCTTATAACTGAACATCAGGTGACTCAAGAGGCCTTGGTGTCTTTCAAGAATGGAACTCAGACAGAAATCCAGAGGAACCTAGAGAGGAAGACTGAGAATCAGAGCAGTACAGTATATGAAGAGAAAAATCCAAGGAAGGAGGGGACACCGGAGTCAGGTCAGAAAAGTCAGGTCAGATGGAAACAGAAACTATATAATAATGGAGTAAGAAATCAACAGGGGCAAATTCAACCTGGTGCCACTCATTAATGAGAAGTAAGCAGGAGAGTTCCTGGACAAGTCTTTTCCCTTCTCTTGTCCTCACTTTTCTCTTCCATAAAATGGGAGAATTAGAGGAGGAGAGATCAATGGAGAGGGAGGGGGAAAGATTGACATTTCTTTTAATGATTAATCAAAAGAAGTTAATTGGGGCGGCTAGGTGGTGCAGTGAGTAGAGCGTCGGCCCTGGAGTCAGAAGGACCTGAGTTCGGATCCGGCCTCAGACACTTAACGCAAACACAAACAAAAAACCTAGCCATGTGACCTTGGGCAAGTTACTTAACCCCAATTGCCCTCCAAAAGGCAAAAAAAAGAAGAAGTTAATCATATATTTGAAGAACCAAAACTTCAGTCTCTCTTCCAAATACCTTGTGCCTTATTAAATTTAGTGCTTCCATGACCAGACAAAGATAAGGCACACAACTGTCAAAATGGGGAACAGGACAGGTTTTACAGACCCTGCTCTTTCTGAGGTATCCTGGACTTGCAGCAATGGCCATAGAACTCTGATCTTGGCCCTGGGCTCTGGTAAAGCTGTCTCTCTGTGCTGCCTGCCTGGGTTTGGTCAAAGGGTGAAAACTGGAGGTGATGGCAGTGGATGGCAGCCATTGGCTCAGCATGTGCGAAGTGGTCCAGGAGCTCAGCCTGAGAGGCCATGAAAGTGTCACCTCACACTGGAGCTGTCCATGTGCTTCAGGGATGGACAGTACTACTCTTTGCAGACCTTTCCAGTCACTTTCAGCAAAGACCTTTCAACAGTTGGTGGGATCTCATGTCCAACTGACTTTTAACCTGAAACCTTTTCAGAGACTTTTCTGATGTTGCTATACTCTAAGGTGGTGAGTGGCATGTACCTTAGCTTTTGTACAGACTTAGTCTATAACAAGGACCTGATGAAGTCCCTGGAAAATGCCCATTATGATTCCATCTTAACTGATCCCACTATTCCCTGTGGAGCCCTGGTGGTACAGTATCTGTCCATTCCAGCTGTTTATTTCTTGAGAGGACTCCCCTGTGGCTTAGATGCTGAGAGCACTCAGTGTCCTGACCCACCTTCCTATATTCCCAGACTGGCCACAGAAAACACAGATGACATTCTTACAGTGGGTAAAGAACATTCTATACCCTTTGCCCCAGAACATGGTGTGTCATGCATACATAAAACTGTAGCTTATGAGACAGACTTTGTGATGGATTACCCTAAACCCATCATGCCAAATATGGTCTTCATTGGGGGCATCAACTGTGCCAGGGCCAAGCAGCTCTCTCAGATGGGTATGTGATGCCTTGGCCAACATTACTGTCGTCATCCAGTGGCTTAATTACAGCATCTTGTGTCTAGGAGAAAATCAGGCCACATTTTTAATTGGTCCCCAAACTTTTGGTGACCCACGGTGTGGTGAGATGAAGATTGCCTTATGAGGTTTGTGACATTTCCTGAATTAAGCAGAACTGGGGGGTTGGCTTGAGGCAGAGGGATATGTCTGAGTGCTTTGGTTGGCAAACGCTTTTTGCCTTGGTTTCTTTGTGTTCTCACTGTCTCTAGCTCTCCAGTCTTTCAGGTCCTTAGGAAGCAGAAGCCCTGATTCTGCCACTGACCAACTATGTGGCTCTGGGGAAAGGCTGTGTGCCTTCTTTGCAGTTTATTTTCCTCTTTAGTCATTGAAAGGAGAGGTAGCACACAGACTTGGGCTTCTTCAATGAGCCTTTGGGTGCTTGGTCACAGGCCCATGGGCTCATAGATTGAAAGGACCTAAAAGTCCTTCTCATCCTTCCTTTTACATGTGGTGAGGGGCAGCCTGGTTGGGAACAGGACATGAGACTTCAAGTCTGGACACTTGGGTTCAAACATGGCATCCCTCTGTGATGCTGGGATCTGTTGTCCACATGTCAGGCTTATCATCTATAAAATGAGACTGGTCTCAGTAACTTCCAAGGTCTCTTCAGTTTCTCAGTCTATGGGCCTAGAGAACTGAGGGCAGCCAAATAGCCAAGGGGATAGAGTGCCACACCTCTACCTGGGCAAGTCACTGCACCTTCTCTGTCTCAGTTTCCTCCTCTGTAAAATGAGCTCAATAATGAAATGGCAACACTACAGTATCTGCCAAGAAAACACCCAATGTGGTCACAGAGAATTGGACACGACTAAAAATGACTGACCAACTACAACAAAATGAAATTCAAGTTCAAGGAATTTAAGTGACTTGCCACAGGTCATGGAAATAGGAAGCCTTAGAGGCACGTGCTGCATGAGGAATACATAGTTTCTTTTTTTTTTTTTTGCTTTTTGGAGGGCAATTGGGGTTAAGTGACTTGCCCAAAGTCACATGGCTAGTTTTTGTGATAAGTGTCTGAGGCTGGATTTGAACTCAGGTCCTCTTGACTCCAGGGCCACTGCTCTACTCACTGAGCCACCTAGCCACCCCAGAACACATATTTTCTTTAAAATATAGCATAGTTTTTTCACCAATTACATGTTCAAACAATTTTTAACATTTCTTGTTTTTATTTTGAGTTCCAAATTTTAGCCCTCCTTCTCTCCCTCTCTCCCTCCTTGAGACAGTAAGCAATATACTTTAGCTCATAAAATAGCATGATTGGTTTAGGGTAATCCATTACAAAGTCTGACTTCACAAGCCACACAAATCCATGATTCAGAACATTCCCTATTAGCCATTTTGTACAAGAAGCTTCCTGCCACCTCTCCCTCCTTCTAAGGGTTTTACTTCTGGTCACTGCCTCCCTCCAAACTGCTTTCCCTCTTATCACCCCCCCCCCTTCTATTATTCCCTCCCTTTATACTTCCTTATAAGGTAAAGCAGATTTCTGTATCCAATTCAGTGTGTCTTTTATTCCCTCTTTGAGCCAATTCTGATGAGAGTAAAGTTTTCTGGCTACCCCCCCCACCCCATCTTCTCCTCCATTACAGCAGCTCTTTCCTGCCTCTTTTATGTGTCATCATTTCCCTCATTCTATCCCCCCCCCCCCCACTTCTTCCTGTGCAGTCTTCTTTCTCCTTCCTTTGTTTTGTTCTAGGGGAATCATCCCATCAAAGTCACCTCGTATCCATACCCTCTCTCTCTATATATATAGTCCCTTCTAATTGCCCTTTTAGTAATAAAGTTCTTAAGAGTTACAAATATTATCTTGCCATATAGAAATATAAACTGCTTAACCCTATTGAGTCTATTTTCTCTTTCTTGTTTCTTGTTTATCTTTTTATGTTTCCCTTGAGTCTTGTATTTGAAGATCAATTTTATTTAGTTAGTTCTGGTCTTTTAATTAGGAGTGCCTAAAAGTCCTCTATATTGTTAAATATCCATTTCCCCCCTGAAGAACTATATTCAGTTTCAGCAGGAAGACCTTGAACATAAATTTTCTGTATGAAAATGTCATCATTACTGATATTTTCTCCTGATATTACAAATATGAATTTTTTAAAGTCTACATGTCACAGTGACAACTTTGGCCCTACAATCTGAAGGGCAGTGTCCCACTCCTTTTCTGGTGGCGATTAGGAAGGTCTAGGCTCTCAGCTGAGAGAGAGAGAGAGAGAGAGAGAGAGAGAGAGAGAGAGAGAGAGAGAGAGATGGAGAGGGGAGGAGGAGGAGCAGGAGGAGGAGGAAGAAGAAAGAGAATTATGCAGCACTTGGGGGATGGAAATAGACAATTCTATTTTCTTTCAGATTTCTTCAGTGTCCCTTTGATCAATTCATTTTTAAGGTTTTACTGATGTTTTGTGTTTACATTACATTTATTGGTTACTCCCACTTCATGAGAGGTCTCTTGTAACACAGTGAAACAGTGAAGTAGAGCTAAGATTACACAGCCATTCCCTCTAAAGATGTATACATTTCACATCTTCAGGAACTACCTCACTTCCCTATTTTTAGAAAGTCAACACCAGTTTGTTTTCTTTCTCCCCCACTATATTCCATTAGAAAAAAGAAAAGAAGGTTAGATTTCTCATGCCAATTAAGCACAGGCAAGCGACACAAATTTCCCTGACAGGTAGGCACGAGAGTGGCCATATCTCCCTTTGCTCCCCGTGCCCAGCCCTCTGCAACTATGGACAGCACATCGCAGCAGCAGTCCTCCGAAGCCATAAAGGTTCATTCTACTGATCAGAGTTCTTATGACGTTCCAAGTTGCTTGTTTTAAAATGTTTTATGATACAAAGTATTCCTCTGGTTCTGCTCATTTTATTCTTGTAGCAGCAAGCACCCTAGCATACCCCTGGTGGCTGCCAACACAGGTTCTTAGATCTGCTTCTCCAAAGGAAAGCAACTCAAAATGGGTTAACAGCCTTACTTTAATCAATAAACATATATCATTTCACCTAGTTCAGGGGGAAAAGTCAGAGAATACTTGAATATTGTGTATATATACATATATATACATATGTATACATATATAATGTATATATATGTGTATACATACATATATATGTGTGTGTGTATATATATATATATATATATATATATATATATATATATATATATATATATATATATATATATATATATACCTGAACTTCAGAGAATACAAACAGAAATTACAAGCAGACAGAGAAACAGATCAGCAGACAGGCTTCCAGCTGTCTGACCATTACATTCATACCTAGTCTGTTACCGAAAGAAGGAAGCACCAAAAGGTTTTCAAAGCCAGTGGGCTCAATGGCTGCCCAGAGTCTCATCTGGCCAAATCACACAACTCTTCCCAAAGTGAGCCCCACAGCAAAACCTCACATCAGGGTATATATAGCCTTCTCCTGGGTCAGAGATCATCACAACCCTCGTGACCCACTGCCCAATCACAAAGTAACAAGGTGTGGGTGCTCCTGAAGAGCAAGCATCCCACCATAGGCTCCAGGTGACCACATGCAGCCTATTACAGGGCAGAGTATATTCTCCAATCAGGGAAGGTTCTCAGACTCACCTAAGCCTATCAAAGGGCCTAGGGGCAGGGAAGATCTTCCAATTCCTATTCCCATAACAATTCTTCATCAGGTTCTAGAGTCATCAAAACCATTCTTTTTTGCACTAGTGATGTTATAGCATCTTCTGACTCTACTCATCTCACAATGCACCAATTCATATGAGCCTTTCCAAGTCTCTTTTTATATCATCAGTTTCCTCCTTTCATAAATCATGAGAGCATCCCCTCACATTCAAATGCCACAGCTTTGTCAGCCATTCCTCCATAACATAGGGCTCTAGCTGCTAAACCTATTTTTCAACATGAAGCACTTTTTCTTCTTTCTTTAATCTCCTTTGGGTATAGGCCTAGCAGTGGCATAACTGGGTCAAAGGATTTAGTCATTATTTGTTTCTAACTCCAAATGACTTTCCAGAGCTGCACCCCCTCACAAGTCTTCAGCTGATTTAATCAATCAATAAATACTTATTATGTGCCAGTTACCATGGATCCACAGACAAAAATTAAACTATCCTTGTTTGCAAGCACCTTAAATTCTACTTGGAATTCAGCAGAGCTGTGCTTAAGATCTGGAGATTCTGTTGACATATTTGAAATCTAAACTCTGCCACATCTAAATAGGTTTATGAAAGACTGGGCAGCAGAACTTCTAAAGTCTTGTCTAACTCCTCTGGTTTTTTAATTTGACTGTTGAGTGGTCAGTAACAGAAAAAGTATAAATTCTCCTCCCAATATTCAGGGATGTGAAAATTCTAAGATACAGCCTGCAACCTGCTAAGCCATTCTGAACTTGTTGCTCTTCAAAATACGATTGCAAAGGGGTGTCCTGGTTTGGTTGAGGACCTTGGACAGCAGCCCAGTCTTGTGGCTTTCTCCTGTCTATTCCATGTATACAGGTCCCTGCCCTACCCCTACAGTGAAACAGGGAAGCAGTTCCTGTAAAGAGCAGGAGAAGTGGTTAGCTCTAGGGTAAAGAAGAGCAATGCCAGAAGTTTATCCAGAAAGACAGGAGAATGGTCCTAAGTCAACAAGTTCATAAGCAGTTTGCAAGCATTTGCTTTTCACTTGGCATACACTGTGTGAACAGCTATGGAGAGGTCCCTCTAGAAGGAGAAGCTCACATGGCTTTTGCCTGTGCCAAAGGCAAGGCCCAAGTGTTATTCTTCACTGAATTATTTCTATTTGGCCAACCATGTTTGTATTTGTTGAGTCTGGAATATATTTATTATTGGTTTTGCGAGGAATTTGCTTTTCCTTATAATTAAAATTTCTGAACATTTCAGTAAAAGAGTCTACAACAGGGTTCTACCCCTGTTTCCCCTCTGTCCTTAAATGTTTATGCAGTGTCAGGCAGTCAACAAGCATCTAGTAGAACTAACTCCCTATTAGGCACTATGCCAGGACTTGAGGTACAAAGGTTGGCAGGTTGGCAAACCCCCACTCCTGCCCTCAAGAAGCTCATATTTTAACGAGGGGGTATGTTGCATAACTGAGTATATACATGATATCTACAGAGTACATGGAAGATAATTTAAGAGGAGAAAGTACAGATACACAAGTGTCAAAGCTCGGCCATAAACTGGCCAAAGCAGGATGTGCACACAGTTCAGCATCTCAGCTTTCACAGCTTCTGAAATAAAGGTCAGGAAAGGCTGCTGGATTTGAAGACTAAACCAAATGCCTTGATGGCTCCCAGGGAAGATTCCCCTCTAAAAAGAATTTGCCAAAGCTGCCAACTTTTCTATCGGGCAATTGAGATATTCCTCAGTCAGCCTTCTTTCATGGCCTTAAAGGACTCAGAGTTAATAAGAAACTTGTCAGAGTAGAGAGATCCTTAGCTTTGAGAGGAATCATAGAGCCTGGGCTCAAATCCTGCCTTGGTCACTTGCTGCCTGTGTGATACTTAACAAGGCCCTTACCCTCATGGGGTCTCCATTTTATCATCTTTAAATGAGCAATTTGGATTCACTTCCTCCAAGATCTGTGATTCCATCATCCCATCCCAAGTGAAAGAGGTCAGGAAATGAGGTCCATTTTTGGCCCAGAGGAGAAAAAGAGGCCTATGGAGAGCAAGAGAGAGACATTCACCCCTTTTCAATCATTAATCTAAAGAGATTAATCATATATGTAACAAACCAAAAGTTCAGCCTCTCTTCCAATTATCTTTCATTTCATTGATTTATTCCACAATGGCCAGATAAAGATAAAGCATAAAACAGGCAGGTTGTGAAAGAGAACAGGGCAAAGTTTACAGACCCTGGTCTTCCTGAGGTATCCTGGGCTTTGCCGAGATGGCGAGAGGGCTCCACTCTTCACCCTGGGCTCTGGTGGGGCTGGCTCTCTGTGCCGTCTTTCTGGGCTTTGCCAAAGCAGGGAAGCTTCTGGCAATTCCCATGGATGGCAGCCACTGGCTCAGCATGAGGGAAGTGATCCAGGAGCTCAGTCTGAGAGGCCATGAAAGTGTTGTGCTGGCACCGGAGTTGTCCATGCACATCAGGGAAGGGCCATTCTACACTTTGAAGATTTTCCCAGTCACTTTCAGCAAGGACCAGTTTCATAATATGCAGAAAAATCCCCATTTACTCTTTGAAACGGCACCGTTCCTGAAACGATTCTTTGACATGGCTGGGGGCATGAAGGCTTTTGCTCACATGCAATTTGGCTTTTGCACTGACTTAGTATCTAATAAGGAACTCCTGAGATCCCTGGAGCAGGCCCACTATGACGCTGTTTTAACTGATCCTGTGGTTCCTTGTGGAGCTATCCTGGCTCGGTATCTCTCCGTTCCAGCTGTGTATTTCTTCCGGGGAATCCCATGTGATTTCACAGCTGAAGGCACTCGATGTCCTGATCCATCCTCCTATATTCCAAGGATGTTCACTGAGAACACTGACCGCATGACTTTCCTGCAGCGGGTAAAGAACATTGTGTATACTTTGCCCCAGTCTGTGGCATGTCATATGTTTTTTTCACCTTTTGCAAGGCTGGCTTCAGAACTCCTTCAGAGAGACGTGAGTATAGTGGATGTTCTGAGCCATGGGTCTGTGTGGCTTATGAGGTCAGACTTTCTGCTGGATTACCCCAGGCCAATCATGCCAAACACGATCTTCATCGGAGGCATGAACTGTGACAATCCCAAGCACCTCTCACAGGTTGGTTATGTGACACGTAATAAGCCATTGTGTTAGTTGCTACCCTTTGGTCAAATGAGAGCATACTGATTTTCATTTTTAGCATATGTTTTTTAAATTTATTTATTTAACTTTTAATTTATAGCATTCAGCTCCACAATCTCTCAAGTTTCAAATTTTCTCACCGTCTCCTCTCCCCATGTCAGTGTGCAATCAAATAGAGGGTCTCCAAATAGCTTCACATTAAACATTAGTCAAGTAGCATATGGTTCTTAAGAGAAAAATCTTATTACTCTTTATTTTCCCCAATTGCACATAAGAAAATTTTTAATATTCATTTTAAATTTTACAGTTCCAAATTCTATCCCTCCTTCTCCTGACCCTCATTGAGATGCTAAGCAATCTGATATAGGTTATTCATGTGCATTCATGTAAAATATTTCCATATTAGTCATTTTATGCAGAAAATTAGACAGGAAGAAAAGAAGGAAGGAAGGAAGGAAAATATTGTGCTTCAGTCTTTATTCAGACACCATCAGTTCTTTCTCTGGAAACAGATAGCATTTTTCATCATGAGTCCTTCAGAATGGCCTTGGATCACTGTATTACTTAGAAGAGCTAGGTTGTTCATTGTAAAATATTACTGTTATTGTGTATAATGTCTTCCAGGTTCTACTCACTTCACTCTTTATCAATAAATCTGATTATATGTTAATGACTCTCCTAGAAAAATGGCCCTATGTGGTCCCAGGCCCGTAGAGATGGACTGAGGAGAGAAAAATATATCATCGGATTTTTTCCTCACAAATCTTTCCAGTCTTTAGGGCCATTAGGAATCAGGACACCTGTATTCTAGTTCTGGGTCTGCCACAGATAGAAAGTCCTTGGGTTAGAATGACAACTTCCCTTGGGTTTGTTTTCCTTGTTAGTTAAAGAAAGGAGATTTATGACATAAACCCAGGCTTCACAAGTGATTCTTTGGGTTTCTGGGCATAGACTCACAGATTTATGGATTGAAAGGATGTCAGAGATAATCTAGTCCAGTCCATTGTCTTACAAATGATGAGAGGGAAACTGGTTTGCTGGATGGAACACTGGACTTGCAAGCATGATGACTTGGATTTGAAATTGCACCTCAAACATTCCGTCCTTGTGTGATACTGGGAAAACCACTTAACTTCTCAAAGATTTACTTTCATCATCTAGAAAGTGAATTTTGGGTTAATTACCACCGATCTCTTCAAACTCTTCATTTATGAGCCCATGAAAATGAGACTCAGGAAATCTAAGTGACTCCCACAGGTTATGGAAGTAAGAAGCCTCACAAACAGGTGAACACAGGTTTTCTTTTTTTAATCAGCATTATTTCTATTTCCCCCCTTAAATACTAAACATGAAAGAATTTAGAGGGGTCCATACAACAATTCAACAAAGATTTATTCTATACGAGGTATTGAGGACACACAGATCTTGCCTTCGTGGTGCCTCCCCTCAAAAGAGTATTTTGTTGAGCCAGACTCTTCCTCGTCCTGGATCAACATTTGGAGCTTCTGTTGGTGTGCTTCAAACCCAAAAGTGCCAGATAAAATTAGTCTGTGAAAGTCTAGACTTTAACTTTCTCTAAGGTACCTCTCAGTTCCCACGATGTATCCATTTGAATTCATGGGAAGAGTAGGAAATGAATGGGCATTAGGCTTTAGTGGAATCTTAGTAAGGGAAGAATTTGTCAGAGAGGCAAATGCTCTCTCCAATATTTGGGGATTTACACTTCCAAATTTGCAGCCTGGGTTTTGTAAGCAATTCTGAATGTGTTGCCCTCCAAGGCAGAAATGCAGGGAATGGCGAAGGGTCCAGGTTATGGCCAAGACCCTGGACAGCTGCCAACTCTCCTCCTAAGTGTTCTCGGTGGACATTACCCTCAGTTTTGCCTGAAGTGAAATAAGGAAATAATTTACCTGGGGATGTGCAGAGATTATTGTGATCAAGGAGTTTCTGCAGAAGGATTAGGACAATGATGGAGAAGGAAACATTATTCCCTCCATTAGGTGGAGCCCCTGCAGTATTTGCCAAAGCCTTTGGAGATGGGAACACCTATTTATTCATATGTCTATTTATTTATATATTTGCTGAATCTGAGAAATGTTTCATATGGATTTTGGAAGAAATTGATGATTTCTTGAAACTGAAATTCCAGAACATTTATATAAACGAGTAAACACTGCTATCCTCCATCTCTGCTTCACTCTTAATTTTCTAGTCAATGTCTGTCAGTCCACAAACATTGAAAAAGTGCCTACCATATCAGGTACTACACTAGGTTCTATAGATACAAAGACAGAAGACAAATGTATGTGAAAGGCCACAGAGGCTGAAGGGTCATCACAGTGGAGGAGTGTGTGTGTGTAAGTGTAAGAGGGAAAGAAAGAGTAATAGAGGGAGAGGAGAGACAGAGACAGAGATAGAGACAGAGACACTGGATTCTCTCAACATTACCTGAGGTGAGCATGATAATTATCTCCACCTACACAAGAGGAAACTGAGGCTGATATAGGTGAAAAGGGTTGCCCAAGCTAGTAATTGTCCCACCTTGCCCTCTGGACCCTGCTGTAGCCTTTCAGCCCAGTGAGCCACTCCCTGACTCTGGCTGGATCAGACCCAGGAGCTAGTGGCACTAATCTAGGGGCAAGAGGCAAATGATTAGCCAGTGAACTTCTCATCATTCCATGACCCTGAGTAAAAGTTTCTGGTGTTTTCTAAACAGTCCTAGAATGTTCTTTGGGGTGGGAACTCCCTTCACCTAAAAGTTGGCAAGTCCTCCTTCACTTGCAGCCTTAGAAAACTGTTTCAGGCACTGAGGCAGTAAGGAGAAGGTCATTATGAACTGTCCCCTGCATGCCAGACATGGTGCTGATGGTGCTGGGCTCTGGGACACACAGGAAGGGGAAAACCAGCCCTGTCCTATAAAAGCAGATACTATAGTGAGAGGAGACAGTGTGCAAATAATGAGGCACAGTCAGCATGTATGCAGTGGATGGAAGATAATGGGACAGAGGAGAAATACATAGGTGGGAAGCAGAGGAGGAGAGGCTCCTGAAGCAGGGGAAGTGTGAGCCAAGACCTGAGGGATGTCAGGAAAACCCAGGTTCTCCCCCAGACACCTGCCCAGCAATAGTGATGCAGACTCTGCTCTGCTCTCTCCTAATCCTCCCTATTGTGGGGGGGGGGGGGGGGAGGGGACCAACCCCTGGACAGCTGCTCTGGGCTCCTTCACTCATGGAGACTTGATTCATGGAGAATCCTCTTCATTCAGAAAGTTGCACTATCATTATTCCAAAGGGCTTGTCTCATTGAATTGTTGGACAAGTTGTTTTCAAATATCATTTCCTAGCAAACACCCTTCAGAGTTCTTTTCCATCTGCTACTGAAAGACCACTGAGAGATGTGCCTGAACCATGGGATGGCCACAGGGTCTGGAAAGTCACCACAGTGGAGGAGGACTGTGTTTGTATGTGGGGAGGGGGGAAGAGTAAGGATAGAGAGAGAGACGGAGAGAGACAGAGAGAGGAAGAAACAGAGGGAGGAGAGAGACAGAGAGAAGGGAGAGAGTATGTGAGAGAAGGGGGTAGGGGTATGAACAGCCAGTCACACAGATAGTAACACATTAAGAATGCATCATAATATTACCATAGCTTAGAAAACATATTATTAACACATATGTATCAATCATGTTTATTGTAACACGGGATAAGAGAAAGAGAGCTAGCCTGAGAGACAGGAGACCCAAGTCCGAATCTACATCTTGCTCCCTCTGTGTCCTTGGAACCTCAGCATCTCACTGGAGAGCAGCTGGGAGGGCTGGAGCTCAGCACCCCAGGAAAGAAGGAACAAGGGGAAGGGGAGAGATCTGTCTTCTCTTTTATTGTCTCATCTTCACTTCTTCTCACTGATGTTCAGTGAGCCAGAAATGGGCAGAGATGCTGCTCTCGGGACCTCAGGCTCCTTGTCTGAAAAATGAGGTTAGACTCAGTGACTTCTTAGCTTTCTCAGCTTCTCAGTCTCTGAGCCTCTAGGCAGCACAGTGGATAGAGTACCAGGTGCTGAATGTCTTGCCTAGGTTGGAGGCTCTGTGAGGGGAGAAAATACAAGAGAGATGACTAATATATGGAAATAGGCTTAATGAGGCATGGGAAGTGCATGCAGACTGGGGGTGAAGGACTGGAAAGATCCAACCCAAGGCTGTGAATCCAGGGGACTGGAAGGCTGGGGGCCATCAACAGAAAAGGAAGGTTTGTGTGAAGAGGAGTGGGAAGTTGGAGAAAACAGACTGATTTGTGTTTCAACTGCAATGTTGATTCGATTCAGTAAACACTAATGGGGTAATGACTGAAGGCAGAGAAGCAGTGGGGTCCTGGAGGATGGAGGGATGGCCATGGGAGGAGGAAGATGAGGGTTTGAGTCTTCCTCTGACCCAATAAATTACACATCAAGACCTGTTTCTGACACAGAAGGCAGAAATGTTAGCATGAGGAGAGAGGAAGGGTAGGAGACACTTGGGTCCTATGACCACAGCATCTCTTTAAGGTACATTGGCAGGTATGACCTAACACACGCTTTGGCAGAGCAGGATACAAAGAGTTCTGTGAAAGGAGAGGGGGTGCCCCCCTTAGGACCTTACAACTTAGCATCAGATGAGTGAAGAGGCCTTGGGGTCTTCCAAGAATGGAATTCAGACAGAAAGGCACAGAGGAAGCTAGAGAGGAAGGAGGAGAATCCAAGCAGTTCAGAAAATAAAGAAAGGAATCCAAGGAAGAAGGAGGGGACACCAGGGTCCAGTGCAGCAAAGTCAGGTCAGCAAGCACATTATGAGGGAGTAAGTTAAAAGTCAGCAGGAGGAAATTCAGGCTGGTGGAGACCACTCATTAATAGAAAATGTACAGATAAGTTAGGAGGAGAAAGGTGGCAATGGGAACAGGCAGCCAAGTTCCTGGGAAAGTACTTCTTTCTCTGGGGCTCAGTTTTCTCTTCTGTATAATGGGAGATTGGAAGAGATGATTTCTAAATCTCCCTGCACCTGAGAACTGGGAAGCTGTGATCCATCAAGACGGTTCTGCCCTGAGTGTGTTTTCAGTGCAGAGAGGAGAGAACTATGGAGAGGGAGAGAGTAATGCTGACATTTCTTTTAATGATTAATCTAAGGAAGTCAAGTACTCATATAGGTTCAATGTCTCTTCCAATTACATTAGCTTCATGAAATTTATTGCTTCCTTGATGAAATAAATATAAGCCACAGGGTTGTCAAAACTGCCAGGTTGTGGCAGGGAGCAGAGAAGAGTTCACAGACCCTGCTCTGCCTGAGGTATCCTGGACTTTGCAGAGATGGCCACAGGGCTCCGACCTTGGCCCTGGGCTCTGGTGGGGCTGGCTCTCTGTGCTGTCTGCCTGGGCTTTGTCAAAGGGGGGAAGCTGTTGGTGATCCCTGTGGATGGCAGCCACTGGCTTAGCATGAGTGAAGTGGTCCAGGAGCTCAGCCTGAGAGGTCATGAAAGTGATGTCCTGGCACCGGAGCTGTCCATGCACATCAGGGAAGGACAGCACTACACTCTGAGGACCTTTCCAGTCAATTTCAGCAAGGACATTTTCCGTGATTTGATGCGCAATAATTTTCAAAAGGTCCTTCAACCAGATCCTCTCCTGAAGAGACTTTCTATAATGATTACACACATGAAGAATGTCAGTGACATGTACAATGGCTTTTGTAGGGATTTATTCTATAACAAAGACCTGATGAAGTCCCTGGAAGATGCCCACTATGACGTCATTTTAACGGATCCCTTTGTTCCCTGTGGAGCCCTTCTCGCACAGTATCTGTCCATTCCAGCTGTCTATTTCTTGCGAGGACTCCCCTGTGGCTTAGATGCTGAGAGCACTCAGTGTCCTGACCCACCTTCCTATATCCCCAGACTGGCCACAGAAAACACAGACCATATGACATTCCTTCAGCGGGTAAATAACATTCTATACCCCGTGTTCCAGAAGTGGGTGTGTCACATTCTATTTTCACCTTTTGCAAGGCTGGCTTCAGAAGTCCTTCAGAGAGATATGAGCATGGTGGATATTCTGAGCCATGGATCTGTGTGGCTTATGAGGACAGACTTTGTGATGGATTACCCTAAACCCATCATGCCAAACATGGTCTTCATTGGGGGCATCAACTGTGCCAGTGCCAAGCAGCTCTCTCAGGTGGGTATGTGATGCCTTAGCCAACCTTGCAGGTGCCTCCCAGTGGGGTGATTACAGCATCTTGTTTCTAAGAGAAAACATGCCTGTAGACTTAATTAGCCCCCAAAGGTAAGATGATCCAGGGTGGCCTCAGAAAAGCATTATAAGCTCTGTAGAGACAAATTAGAGGTGATGGTTGGGATGGGAATAGTTTGCCTGCAAGCAGCTTTTTGGAGTGATTTCTTTGTGTTGTCATTGGTTTTGTTTCCCAGGTGCTATGTGTGATAGGAAATCAGGAGACCCAGATCTAGTCTGGGGTCTGCTACTCTCCAGCTTTGTGTCCTTAGGCAAGTGAGTTTTCTTTGTCGAGTCAGACCCCTCTGCCTGCACAAGACATACCCCCCCATCCTCTCTTCTCCAGCATCTTCACTCCCTTACTAATCTTCCAGCTCTCCCTGGCTATTGCCTACAAACACGCCCATCTCTCCCTTCCTTCACATTATCCTCCTTTGACCTATCTGTCTGGGTGATGATTGTCCTCTGTCTCTCTGGGTTTCTTGTGGCTAAACTCCTTGAGGAGGCCATCCACCACATGTGTCACCATTTCCTTTCCTCTCACTCTTCTCTTAACTGCAGTCTGGATTCTCACTGCATCTTGCAGCCCAAACTGGCCTCTCCCAAGTCACCGATGGTCTCCTGATGGCCAGATCCAATGGGCTTTTCTCAGTCCTCACCCCTCTTGATCTCTCTGCCCTATTGGACATCATCAGTCACAGTCTCCTCCTTCCTGCTCTCTTCCTTCTAGGTTTCCATGACCCTGCTCTCCCGGTTCTCCTCCCTGCCTGACTGTTCAGTCTCCTTTGCTGGACCATGGTCCAGGTCATGCCCAATTGCCATGAGTGTCCCCTGAGTCTGCATCCAGAGCCCTCTTCTCCTATTCCATTTCACCTTGTGATCTCATCATTTCCCATGGTTCCCAATGTTATCTCTATGCTGATGATTCTCATATTATGCAGCCTTAACCTCTCTAGTCCCATGTCTCTAACTGCCTGTTGGACATGTCAGACTGGATGTCTCACAGATGTCCTAAACTCAGCATGTCCCAAGCTGAGCGCCCGATCTGTCTCTCCAAACCGTTCTCTCCTCCTGACTTCCCTGTTAAGCTCGAGGCTGCTACCCTCCTCCCAGTCCCTCAGGCTCACAACTGAGGTGCTATCCTTGACTGCTCACTATCTCTCAACCCCACCCTCTTATTCAATATGGTTTACACCAAGTCCTATTAATTTTTTGCTGTGATTTTTCTCTTCCTGCCTTACCTTAGTAGTATCTCTCCCCTTTTTCCCTCCTCTGACATCACCACCACCCTGGGGAAGGCCCTCCTCACCTCACCTCACCCCTGGACTCTTGCCATAGTCTAAGGGTTAGACTCCTTCCCACAAGTCTCTCCACATTCCACTCCATCCTTTCATTGGCTTTCAAACTAATCTCCCTAAAGGGCAGGTAGAACCATATCACTAGCCCCATCTCACCACCCGAATGCCGTAAAGTCCAATAGATCTCTATTCCAGAATCAAATAAAAATTTTCTGGTCTTCAAAGCATTTTCTCACCTCTTTTGCCCCTCACCTTTCCAGCCTTCTTATCCCTTACACTCCTCTCTACAACTCTTCTACCCAGAGACATCAGCCCTTCTGCTCTTCTTCCCACAGGATGTTTTACCTCCTGACTTCCTTTTCACTGGCTCACCCCATTCCAGGAGCACCCTCACTCCTCAGCTTTGCCTCCTAAATTCTGAGATTTCCTTCAAGTCTGAGCTAATGTGAATCCCACCTTGTGCAGGAAGCCTTTCCCCAATAATCATGAATTCTACTCCCTTCCATCTGCTGGTAACTTCTAATGTAGCTTGTCTCCTTTGTACATAGTTCTTTGTATATTGTCTTTCCCATTAGACTCTGAGCTCACTGAGGGCGGGGACTGTCTTTTGGCCTTCCTTGTATTTCTAGCATTTAACACAGTTGAAAAAGACCTTCCTAGTCCAGGGATGTGCATTTTTAAACAGATCTGAACTATGTGGAGCAGAATCAGTCACACCAATCCAGCTCCTCTGGGCTCAGGCCAAAAACTCAGAGGAGCCAGGGAGGGAGGTCATTTGGTAGGAGCAGGGATACAGCTTGGGTGTGAGTCATAACTGCCACTAAGTCAGTCCCACACTAATGCCTCCATTTCCTCTTCTATAAAACAAGGCCATAGGACTGAATGACTTCCTGATCTCCCACCAAGTTCTGAAGGCCAAAGGCCTTAAGTCAGGGGGACATTGGGTTGGTGAGTAGCTCTTTGGCTTTGCCTGACCTGAGACTTGGGAAGAGAGCATCCTGGTTGTTTTAAAGCTAAGGACCCCAATCTCCCCTGTGTGCTTAGTGGGTAGGATCCAGGTTTGTTTTGAAATAACGGTATCCATCCAAGCTGGTAGCCCAGGTCCTTCCCTGGTGCTGCCCTCACACCCACCATTCAGAAATCTCCATCAGGCTAGTGCACTTCCTCACCTGGCCTGGTGAGGGAGCAGTTATGATAATAACAAATATCTCAGTTTACAAATCACCTTTGGATCCTCACAACCTTATGTGAGGTGGGCATGATAATTATCTCCACCTGTACAAAACGAAACTGAGGCTGACGGGGTGGGTGGAAAGGGTTGACCAAGTTAGTAATTGTCCCACCTTGCCCTGCGGACCCTGGTGCAGCCCTTCTGCCCAGTGCGCCACTCCCTACCTCTGGCTGGATCAGACCCAGGAGCCTGTGGCACCAATCTAGGGACCAGAGGCAGATAATTAACCAGTGAACTTCTCCTCATTCCATGACCCTGAAGAAGGGCTTCTGGTTTGTTTTTTTAACCAGTCCCAGAATGTTCTTTGGGGTGGGAACTCCCTTCACCTAAGCAGTTGGCAATTCCTCCTTCACTTGAAGCCTTAGAAACTGTTTCAGGCACTGAGGCAGTAAGGAGAAGGTCATTATCAACTTTCCCCTGCATGCCAGACATGGTGCTGATGGTGCTGGGCTCTGGGACACACATCAAGGGGAAAACCACCCCTGCCCTATAGAAGCAGACACTAATGGGAGGAGACAGTGGGCAAATAATGAGGCACAGTCAGCATGTATGCAGATAATGGGGCAGAGGAGAAATACATAACTGGGGGGCAGGGGAGAGGCTCCTGAAGCAGGGGAAGTGTGAACCAAGACCTGAGGGATGCCAGGAAAACTCTGTCCAAGAGACCTGCCCAGCAATAGTGATACAGACTCTGCTCTGTGCTAATTCTCCCTACTGTGGGTGGGGGAGGCCAACCCCTGGACAGCTACACTGGGCAACTTGACTCATGGAAACTGATGGAGATCCTCTTCCATCAGAAAATAGCATGGCCCTCATTATTCCAAGGGCTCATGTTGTTGACTTGTTGGACACTTTCCAAATGGCGTTTCCTAACAAACCCCCTTCATGGTTCTTCCATGTACTTCTGAAGGTCCACTGAGTGATGTGTCTGAGTCATGTGAATGGCAACAGAGACTCGAGGGTCATCAGAGTGGAGGGGTGTGTGTGTATGGAGGAGGGGAGGTAAGAGAGAGGAGACAGAGACAGAGAGTACATGAGAGAGTGGGGCCGGGGTGTGATCAGCCATCCCCTCGTATAGCAACAAGTAAACAATGTATTTTATGACATATTATCACAGCATAGATGACGTAGTATCACATACATATCAATCATCTTTGCTGATTTGTGTTTCAAGTCCCATGCCAATTCAATTTATTGACCACTTCTTGAGTAATAATTTAAGACAGAGAAGCCATGCAGCAGACAGAATGGAGAGGTGGTCATGAAGTCAGGAAGATATAGGTTCACATCTTCCTCTGACCAAGTAAACTACACCTCAGGGCTTACTTCTGACCAAGATGGCAGACAGCATGAGCAGACAGGAAGGCTGGGAGACCCTTGGGTCCTATGACCACATCCTCTTCTCTTTATGGCACCTAGGCATGTAAGATCTGACTAACACGGTAGACTTGGGAGAGCAGGTTACAAGGAATTCTAGGAAAGGAGAGGGAGATCCCCTCCCTTTAGACCTTACAATTGCACATCAGATAACTGAAGAGGCCTTGGGAGTTTTCAGGAATGAAACTCGGAATGCCAAAGAGGAAGCCCAAGAGCAAGGAGGAGGATCAGAGAGTGCAGAAAATGGGAGAAAGCAATCCGAGCAGTGTCTGGTGAAGCAGAAAAGTCAGGTCAGATGGGAACAGAAGCCATATCCTAAAGTAGGAAGTTCAAAGTCAGCAGGAGGAAATTCAGTCTGGTGCAGACCCCTCATTAACGACAAATGGGCAGAAAAGGGAGGAGAGAAAAGCTGGCAGTGAGAATGGGCAGCCAAGTTTCTAGGCACATCCCTTCCCTTCTCTCAGCCTCTGTTTTCTCTCCTGTAAATTAGGGCTATTGGATAAGATGACTTCTAAATCCCCTTCCCTTTCAGTCTTGGTGAGCCGGTGACACTGATGTGCATGTGATGTCAAGACAGTTGTGTTCTGAGTATGTTTTTTTTAACTTATTTAATTTTAGTTTACAAGATTCAATTCCATAGTTCCTTGAGTTTCAAATTTCCCTTCCCTCCCTCCCCCCAACCCCCACGAAGGCATATAGTCCAGTATAGGATCTGCAAATACTTTCACAATAGACATTAGTCAAGTTACAAAGGCCGATTGTACTAGATGGGATGAAAAACGGTAAAGAGGAAATAAAACCAAACACTGAAAAGAAAAAGATCAATTATTTTGCTTCCATCAGGATTCAAGCTTGGTTCTTTCTGGTTATTTCTCTGAATGTCGAATCTCTCTCCTTCATAAGTCTTTCGGGATTGACTTATATCATTGCATTGCTGAAAAGAGTCCAGTCTGTCATAGTTGGTCATCACACACATGTTGTGTCTGTGATTCTGAGTATGTTTTTGTTCAGAGGAGGAGAGGGAGAGAGAGATATCGACATTTCTTTTAATGTTTAATCTGAAGAAGTCAATCATAGATGTGAAGAACCAATAGTTGTCTTTCATCGAATTAACTTTTGACTCAAGAATTTTTTTGTTTCCATGACGAAATAAATATAAGCCACAGGGTTGTCAAAACGGCCGGGCTGGGACAGGGAACAGAGTAGAGTTCACAGACCCTGCTCTGCCTGAGGTATCCTGGACTTTGCAGAGATGGCCACAGGGCTCCGACCTTGGACCTGGGCTCTGGTGGGGCTGGCTCTCTGTGCTGCCTGCCTGGGTCCTGTCAAAGGGGGAAAGCTGCTGGTGATCCCCATGGACGGAAGCCACTGGCTCAGCATGCGTGAAGTGGTCCAGGAGCTCACCCTGAGAGGCCATGAAAGCATCGTTCTGGCACCTGAGCTGTCCATGCACATCAGGGAAGGACAGCACTACACTCTGAGGACATTTCCAGTCAAATTGAGCAAGGACGTTTTCCATGAGATTATACACAATAATTTCCTAAAGATCTTTCAACCAGATCCTTTCCTGAAGAGACTTTTTGATATGATTACAGGCATGATGAAAGTCAATGAAATATACATTGGCTTTTGTAGGGACTTGTTCTCTGACAAGGACCTGATGAAGTCCCTGGAAGAGGCCCGCTATGATGCCATTTTAACCGATCCTGTAGCGCCCTGTGGAGCCCTGGTGGCGCAGTATCTGTCCATTCCGACTATTTATTTCTTGAGAAGTGTCCCCTGTGGTATAGAAGCTGAGAGTACTCAGCGCCCTGACCCATCTTCCTATATCCCCAGACTGGCCACAGAAAACACAGACCGGATGACGTTCCCACAGCGCATAAAGAACATTCTATACCCTTTGCTCCAGAACATGGTGTGCTATATGATATATTCACCTTTTGCAAGGCTGGCTTCAGAGCTCCTTCAGAGAGACGTGAGTATAGTGGATGTTCTCAGCCATGGGTCTGTGTGGCTTGTGAGGTCGGACTTTGTGATGGATTACCCTAAACCCATCATGCCAAACATGGTCTTCATTGGGGGCATCACCTGTACCAGTGCCAAGCAGCTCTCTCAGGTGGGTATGTGATGCCTTAGCCAACCTTGCAGGTGCCTCCCAGAGGGTTAATTACAGCATCTACATTACAGTGTCTAAGAGAAAATCAGGCCACATTTTTAATTAGTCCCCAGACTTTTGGTGGCCCAGGGTATGTTGAGATGAAGATTGCCTTATAAGGCTTAGGACATCTTCTGCATTAGGCAGAATTGGGGGGGGGGGGTTGGCTTGAGGCAGAGGGATAAGTCTCAGTGCATTGGGTGGCAAACACTTTTTGCCTTGGTTTCTTTGTGTTCTCCCTGCCTCTAGCTCTCCAGTCTTTCAGGTCCTTAGGAAGCAGGAGCCCCGATTCTGCCACGGACCAATTGTGTGTCTCTGGGGAAAGGGCTCTGTGTTCTTTGCAGTTTATTTTCCTCTTTAGTTATTGAAAGAAGAGGCAGCACACAGACTTGGGCTTCTTCAATGAGTCTTTGGGTCCTTGGTCGCAGGCTCACAGGCTCATAGGTTGAAGGGACCTCAGATACCTTCTTGTCCTTCCTTTTATATCTGACGAGGGGCAGCCTGGCTGGGGACAGGACACAGGACTTCACGTCCTGGACACTTGGGTTCAAATATGGTCTCCCTCTGTGATGCTGGGAGCTGCTGTCTAGGCCTCAGGTTCATCATCTATAAAATGAGCCTGGTCTCAGTGACTTCCAAGGTCCCTTCAGTTTCTCAGTCTATGGGCCTAGAGAACTGAGGGAACTAAGATAGCCAAGGGTACAGAGTGCCAGGTGAAGAGAGCCTTGTCAAGGTTGGAGGCTCTGTGGAGGGGGAGAAAAGGCAAAAGACATGACAGAGGATGTGAACACAGACTCACTAAGTCATGGGAAGGGACCAGAGACTGGGGAAGGAGAGGAGAGTCCTGACTCAAGGCTGTGAATCCAGGGGACTGGAAGGCTGGGGCCATCAACAGAGATGGAAGGGTTTGGGGGAAGAGGACTGGCAAATTTGGGAATATAGACTGATTTGTATTTCAGTTGCAATGCGGATTCAATTCAGCAAACACTTCTGGAGAACTGATTTAAGGCAGAGAGGCAGTGTGGGAGAGATGGTAGAGGGGTGGCCATAGAGTGAGGAAGATGGGGGCTCAAGCCTTCCTCTGACCTAGTGAATTACATATCAGGGACTATTTGTGACCAAGAAGGGAGGAATGTTAGCATGGGCAGACAGGACGGGTGCGAGACCCTTTAGTCCTATGACCATATCATCTTCTCTTTATGGTATGTAGGATCTGACACACACTGTAGACTAGGGAAGACATAGGAGAGATTGGCAGCCATCTTGTGGGCAGAGAGGGACATAATAGTCATTGTTGCCAAGGGCTCATTGAGTTGATTTGTTGCACAAAAACTTTCCTAACATCATTTCCTAGCAAACTCCCTTTGTGGTTCATCTATCTACATATGAAGACCCATTCACTGACACACCTGAACCATGTGAAAGGCCACAGAGGCTGGAGGGTTATCACAGTGGAGGGGTGTGTTTGTGTGTGTGTGTGTGTGTGTGTGAGAGAGAGAGAGAGACAGAGAGACAGAGAGACAGAGAGAGACAGACAGAGAGAGAGAGAGAGAGAGAGAGAGAGAGAGAGAGAGAGAGAGAGAGTAATAGAGAGGGAGGAGAGACAGAGACATTGAATTCTTTCAACATTACCTGAAGTGGGCATGATAATTATCTCCACCTACACAAGAGGAAACTGAGGCAGACTTGGGTGAAAAGGGTTGTCCAAGCTAGTAATTGTCCCACCTTGCCCTCTGGACCCTGCTGTAGCCCTTCAGCCCAGTGCACCACTCCCTGCCTCTGGCTGGATCAGACCCAGGAGCCTGTGGCACTAATCTAGGGGCCAGAGGCAAATGATTGACCAGTGAACTTCTCATCATTCCATGACCCTGAGGAAAGGTTTCTGGTGTTTTCTAATCAGTCCCACAGTGTTCTTTGGGGTGGGAACTCCCTTCACCTAAGCAGTTGGCAATTCCTCCTTCACTTGCAGCCTTAGAAAACTGTTTCAGGCACTGAGGCAGTAAGGAGAAGGTCATTATGAACTGCCCCCTGCATGCCAGACATGGTGCTGATGGTGCTGGGCTCTGGGACACACAGCAAGGGGAAAACTACCCCTGCCCTATAGACGCAGACACTAATGGGAGGAGACAGTGGGCAAATAATGAGGCACAGTCAGCATGTATGCAGTGGATGGAAGATAATGGGACAGAGGAGAAATACATAGCTGGGGGGGCAGAGGAGGAGAGGCTCCTGAAGCAGGGGAAGTGTGAACCAAGACCTGACGGATGCCAGGAAAACCCAGGTTCTGCCCAAGATACCTGCCCAGCAACAGTGATGCAGACTCTGCTCTGAGCTATCCCATCAGGCTGCGGGGGAGGGAAGCCATCTCCTGAACAACTGCACTTGGCAACTTGACTCATGGAAACTCATAGAGATCCTCTTCCGTCAGAAAATGTCATGGCCTTCATTATTCCAAGAGCTCATGTTGTTGACTTGTTGGACACTTTCCAAATGGTGTTTCCTAACAAACTCCCTTCATGGTTCTTCCATGTACTTCTGAAGGTCCACTGAGTGATGTGTCTGAGTCGTGTGAATGGCAACAGAGACTTGAGGGCCATCAGAGTGGAGGGGTGTGTGTGTGTGTGTGTGTGTGTGTGTGTGTGTGTGTGTGTGATAGAGAGAGACAGAAAGACAGACATATAGACAGACACAGAGAGATATAGACAGAAAGACAGACAGACATACAGACAGACACAGACAGAGAGATATAGACAGAAAGAAAAAGAGAGACAGAGACAGAGATGCGGGGGTGTGGGGAAAATGACAGAGAAAAAGAGACAGACAGAAAGAGACAGAGAGTCTGTGAAAGAGATAGAAAATGAGTAATAGAGAGAGAAAGGAGATTGAGAGAATGTGGGAACATGGAGTGGGGTATGAAGAGGCGTCCTCACACATACTAACGCATCAATAATATATTCCATGTCACATTATGACAATGTGGAAAACAGATTATTACCACATACATATCAATTAGAATTATTGTAACACGGAATAACAGAGATCTACATTGAAAGACAGGAGACCTGAGTCAGAATCTGCATCCTGCTCCCTGTGTGTCCTTGGGGCCTCAGCATCACAGCCTGGAGAGGAACTGGAAGGGCTGGGGCACAGCATCCCAGGAACCAAGGAACAAGGGGAGGGGGAGAGATCTATCTTCTCTTTTGTTGACTCTTCTTCACTTCTTTTTACTAAAACCAACAATGGGATGGGCAGACAATCTTCCTTAGGTCCTGTTAGCAGAGGGAGGAGGTCTCATACTAGGGGAGGGATGGTTCTGTTCCGTGGCACCCTGTCAGACCACATCTAGGCTGTTGGATGGGCTACTGGAGGACACAGCTTTAGGAGGGTATTGGTTGACAAACTCAAGATCTTCCCCCAAATGGCAGATGATAAGATCCTTGCTGAGGTTGGAGGCTCTGTGAGTGGAGAAAATGCAAGATGGTATGAACATAGACTTAATAAGACATGGGAAGAGATTGGGGTTGAAGGAAAGAAAAGACCCGAGCCAAGGCTACAAATCCAGATGCCTGGAATGCTGGGGGCCGTTCACAGACACGGAAGGGTTTGGTGGAAGAGGAGTGGCAAACTGAGGGATATAGCTGATTTGTGTTTCAATTGCAACGCTGATTCAATTCAGCCAACACTTCTGGAGAAATCATTTAAGACAGAGGCAGTGAGGCAGAGATGGTAGACCAATGTCTATGGAGTGAGGAAGACAAAGGTCCATGTCTTACTCCGACCCAATGAATTACACATTAAGGCCTGTCTCTGACCAAGAAGGCAGAAACAATAGTATGAGTGGACAGGAAGGGCAAGAGGCACTTGGGTCCTATGACCACATCATCTTCTCTTTGTGGTACCTAAGCAGGTATGAGCTGACACACACTGACTTTGGAAGAGCAGGATGCAAAGAGTTCTGAGAAAGGAGAGGGGATGCCCTCCCTTAAGAACTTACAATTGAGCATCAGATGACTGAAGGGGCCTTGGGAGCTTTCAAGAATAAACCTCAGAAAACCAAAGAGGAAGTTAGAGAGGAAGGTGGAAAAGCAGGGAGTGCAGAAAATGGGAGAAAGAAATCCAATGAAGAAGGAGAGGACACCAGTGGCCAATGTAGTAAAAATCCAGGTCAGATGGGAAGAGAAACCACATCATGAGGCAGTAAGAAGTCAACAGGAGGAAATTCACTCTGGTGCAGAATCCTGGCTAATGGGAAATGGGCAGAGAAGGGAGGAGGAGAAAGTGGGCCACTGGGACAGGCAGACAAGTTCTTGGGAAAATCCCTGACATTCCCTTGGCCTCAATTTTCTCTTCTGTATGATGGGTAGATTGAATGAGATGGCTTCTAAATCCCCTTCCACCTTGAAATCTTGGAGGTTAGAGTCCTGACACACCAAGTGCTGTCAAGAAAGGTCTGCTCTGAGTATGTTTTTGGTCCAGAGGAGGAGCGATCCATGAAGAGGGAGGGAGAGAGATGGACATTTCTTTCAATGATTAACCTAAGGCAGTTGATCATATAAGTGAAGGACCAAAAGTTCAGTTTCTTCCAACTACATTTTACTTCATTAAATTTATTGCTTCCATGACTTGGCACAGGGTTTATAGACTGCTCACTCCCAGAGGTTCCAGACTTTGCTGAGATGGCCACAGGGCTCCGACCTTGGCCCAGGGCTCTGATGGGGCTGGCTCTCTGTGCTGCCTGCCTTGGCTTTGTCAAAGGGGGGAAGCTGCTGGTGATCCCCATGGACGGCAGCCACTGGCTCAGCATGTGTGAAGTGGTCCAGGAGCTCACCCTGAGGGGCCATGAAAGCATCGTCCTGGCACCGGAGCTGTCCATGCACATCAGGGAAGGACAGCACTATACTCTGAGGACATTTCCAGTCACTTTCAGCAAGGACCTTTTCCAGAAGATGATGCACAGTAGTTCCAATAACACCTTTATCCCAGAACCTTTCCTGAAGAGACTTTTTGATATGATAACAACTTTGAAGAAGGTCACTGATATGTACCTTAGCTTTTGTACAGACTTGGTGTATGACAAGGACCTGATGAAGTCCCTGAAAGAGGCCCGCTATGATGCCGTTTTAACGGATCCCGCTATTCCCTGTGGAGCCCTGGTGGCACAGTTCCTGTCCATTCCAGCTGTTTATTTCTTGCGAGGACTCCCTTGTGGCTTAGATGCTGAGAGCACTCAGTGCCCTGACCCACCTTCCTATATCCCCAGACTGGCCACAGAAAACACAGACCGGATGACATTCCCACAGCGGGTAAAGAACATTCTATTCCCTTTGCTCCAGAACATGGTGTGTCATTTGATGTATTCACCTTTTGCAAGGATGGCTTCAGAACTCCTTCAGAGAGACATTAGTATAGTGGATGTTCTCAGCCATGGGTCTGTGTGGCTTATGAGGACAGACTTTGTAATGGATTACCCTAAACCCATCATGCCAAACATGGTCTTCATTGGGGGCATCAACTGTGCCAGTGCCAAGCAGCTCTCTCAGGTGGGTATGTGATGCCTTAGCCCATGTTGCAGGTGCCTCCCAGTGGGTTAATTAGAGCATCTTGTTTCTAAGAGAAAATCTGGCCACATTATTAATTAATGGCCCAACATTTGGAGATCTAGCATTTGTTGACAAGAAGATTGCCTTCTAGGTTTTGAGATATTTACTGAAACAGGCAGAGCTGGGGGGTTGGCTGGAGGCAGAGGGATGTGACTGAGAGCTCTGGTTCGCATTTGACCATGGATTCTTTGTGTTCTCATTGCCTCTAGTTCTCCAGTCTTTCAGCTCATTAGGAATGAGGAGATATGGCTCTACCAAAGACCAACCATGTGGACATGGTGAAAGAGGTCTGACTTTGCAGTTTATTTTCATTTTTAGTCAGTTAAAGGATATGTAATGCACAGCCCTCAGCTTCTTAAATGAGTCCTTGGGTCTTTGGTCCCTGGATCACAGGCTTATGGATTGAAAGAACTTCAGAGTCCATCTAGTCCCTTGTACTTGCTGTGAGGGGCTGCCTGACTCTGCAGATACAACACTGGACATGAAAACAGGGAGACAGCGATTCAAACATGGCCTCACTCTGTCATGCTGAGTTAGCCACTCACTGGGCAGGGATGCTGCTCTCTGGACCTCAGGCTCCTTGTCTGAAAAATGAGGTTAGACTCAGTGACTTCTTAGCTTTCTCAGCTTCTCAGTCTCTGAGCCTCTAGGCAGCACAGTGGATAGAGTACCAGGTGCTGAATGTCTTGCCTAGGTTGGAGGCTCTGTGAGGGGAGAAAATACAAGAGAGATGACTAATATATGGAAATAGGCTTAATGAGGCATGGGAAGTGCATGCAGACTGGGGGTGAAGGACTGGAAAGATCCAACCCAAGGCTGTGAATCCAGGGGACTGGAAGGCTGGGGGCCATCAACAGAAAAGGAAGGTTTGTGTGAAGAGGAGTGGGAAGTTGGAGAAAACAGACTGATTTGTGTTTCAACTGCAATGTTGATTCGATTCAGTAAACACTAATGGGGTAATGACTGAAGGCAGAGAAGCAGTGGGGTCCTGGAGGATGGAGGGATGGCCATGGGAGGAGGAAGATGAGGGTTTGAGTCTTCCTCTGACCCAATAAATTACACATCAAGACCTGTTTCTGACACAGAAGGCAGAAATGTTAGCATGAGGAGAGAGGAAGGGTAGGAGACACTTGGGTCCTATGACCACAGCATCTCTTTAAGGTACATTGGCAGGTATGACCTAACACACGCTTTGGCAGAGCAGGATACAAAGAGTTCTGTGAAAGGAGAGGGGGTGCCCCCCTTAGGACCTTACAACTTAGCATCAGATGAGTGAAGAGGCCTTGGGGTCTTCCAAGAATGGAATTCAGACAGAAAGGCACAGAGGAAGCTAGAGAGGAAGGAGGAGAATCCAAGCAGTTCAGAAAATAAAGAAAGGAATCCAAGGAAGAAGGAGGGGACACCAGGGTCCAGTGCAGCAAAGTCAGGTCAGCAAGCACATTATGAGGGAGTAAGTTAAAAGTCAGCAGGAGGAAATTCAGGCTGGTGGAGACCACTCATTAATAGAAAATGTACAGATAAGTTAGGAGGAGAAAGGTGGCAATGGGAACAGGCAGCCAAGTTCCTGGGAAAGTACTTCTTTCTCTGGGGCTCAGTTTTCTCTTCTGTATAATGGGAGATTGGAAGAGATGATTTCTAAATCTCCCTGCACCTGAGAACTGGGAAGCTGTGATCCATCAAGACGGTTCTGCCCTGAGTGTGTTTTCAGTGCAGAGAGGAGAGAACTATGGAGAGGGAGAGAGTAATGCTGACATTTCTTTTAATGATTAATCTAAGGAAGTCAAGTACTCATATAGGTTCAATGTCTCTTCCAATTACATTAGCTTCATGAAATTTATTGCTTCCTTGATGAAATAAATATAAGCCACAGGGTTGTCAAAACTGCCAGGTTGTGGCAGGGAGCAGAGAAGAGTTCACAGACCCTGCTCTGCCTGAGGTATCCTGGACTTTGCAGAGATGGCCACAGGGCTCCGACCTTGGCCCTGGGCTCTGGTGGGGCTGGCTCTCTGTGCTGTCTGCCTGGGCTTTGTCAAAGGGGGGAAGCTGTTGGTGATCCCTGTGGATGGCAGCCACTGGCTTAGCATGAGTGAAGTGGTCCAGGAGCTCAGCCTGAGAGGTCATGAAAGTGATGTCCTGGCACCGGAGCTGTCCATGCACATCAGGGAAGGACAGCACTACACTCTGAGGACCTTTCCAGTCAATTTCAGCAAGGACATTTTCCGTGATTTGATGCGCAATAATTTTCAAAAGGTCCTTCAACCAGATCCTCTCCTGAAGAGACTTTCTATAATGATTACACACATGAAGAATGTCAGTGACATGTACAATGGCTTTTGTAGGGATTTATTCTATAACAAAGACCTGATGAAGTCCCTGGAAGATGCCCACTATGACGTCATTTTAACGGATCCCTTTGTTCCCTGTGGAGCCCTTCTCGCACAGTATCTGTCCATTCCAGCTGTCTATTTCTTGCGAGGACTCCCCTGTGGCTTAGATGCTGAGAGCACTCAGTGTCCTGACCCACCTTCCTATATCCCCAGACTGGCCACAGAAAACACAGACCATATGACATTCCTTCAGCGGGTAAATAACATTCTATACCCCGTGTTCCAGAAGTGGGTGTGTCACATTCTATTTTCACCTTTTGCAAGGCTGGCTTCAGAAGTCCTTCAGAGAGATATGAGCATGGTGGATATTCTGAGCCATGGATCTGTGTGGCTTATGAGGACAGACTTTGTGATGGATTACCCTAAACCCATCATGCCAAACATGGTCTTCATTGGGGGCATCAACTGTGCCAGTGCCAAGCAGCTCTCTCAGGTGGGTATGTGATGCCTTAGCCAACCTTGCAGGTGCCTCCCAGTGGGGTGATTACAGCATCTTGTTTCTAAGAGAAAACATGCCTGTAGACTTAATTAGCCCCCAAAGGTAAGATGATCCAGGGTGGCCTCAGAAAAGCATTATAAGCTCTGTAGAGACAAATTAGAGGTGATGGTTGGGATGGGAATAGTTTGCCTGCAAGCAGCTTTTTGGAGTGATTTCTTTGTGTTGTCATTGGTTTTGTTTCCCAGGTGCTATGTGTGATAGGAAATCAGGAGACCCAGATCTAGTCTGGGGTCTGCTACTCTCCAGCTTTGTGTCCTTAGGCAAGTGAGTTTTCTTTGTCGAGTCAGACCCCTCTGCCTGCACAAGACATACCCCCCCATCCTCTCTTCTCCAGCATCTTCACTCCCTTACTAATCTTCCAGCTCTCCCTGGCTATTGCCTACAAACACGCCCATCTCTCCCTTCCTTCACATTATCCTCCTTTGACCTATCTGTCTGGGTGATGATTGTCCTCTGTCTCTCTGGGTTTCTTGTGGCTAAACTCCTTGAGGAGGCCATCCACCACATGTGTCACCATTTCCTTTCCTCTCACTCTTCTCTTAACTGCAGTCTGGATTCTCACTGCATCTTGCAGCCCAAACTGGCCTCTCCCAAGTCACCGATGGTCTCCTGATGGCCAGATCCAATGGGCTTTTCTCAGTCCTCACCCCTCTTGATCTCTCTGCCCTATTGGACATCATCAGTCACAGTCTCCTCCTTCCTGCTCTCTTCCTTCTAGGTTTCCATGACCCTGCTCTCCCGGTTCTCCTCCCTGCCTGACTGTTCAGTCTCCTTTGCTGGACCATGGTCCAGGTCATGCCCAATTGCCATGAGTGTCCCCTGAGTCTGCATCCAGAGCCCTCTTCTCCTATTCCATTTCACCTTGTGATCTCATCATTTCCCATGGTTCCCAATGTTATCTCTATGCTGATGATTCTCATATTATGCAGCCTTAACCTCTCTAGTCCCATGTCTCTAACTGCCTGTTGGACATGTCAGACTGGATGTCTCACAGATGTCCTAAACTCAGCATGTCCCAAGCTGAGCGCCCGATCTGTCTCTCCAAACCGTTCTCTCCTCCTGACTTCCCTGTTAAGCTCGAGGCTGCTACCCTCCTCCCAGTCCCTCAGGCTCACAACTGAGGTGCTATCCTTGACTGCTCACTATCTCTCAACTCCACCCCCTTAACCCTGGTGCAGCCCTTCTGCCCAGTGAGCCACTCCCTGCCTCTGCCTAGATCAGACCCAGGAGCCTATGGCCCTAATCTAGGGACCAGAGGCAGATGATTAACCAGTGAACTTCTCATTCCATGACCCTGAGGAAGGGCTTCTGGTTTGTTTTTTTAATCAGTCCCAGAATGTTCTTTGGGGTGGGAACTCCCTTCACCTAAGCAGTTGGCAATTCCTCCTTCACTTGCAGCCTTAGAAAACTGTTTCAGGCACTGAGGCAGTAAGGAGAAGGTCATTATGAACTGTCCCCTGCATGCCAGACATGGTGCTGATGGTGCTGGGCTCTGGGACACACAGCAAGGGAAAAACCACCCCTGCCCTACAGAAGCAGACACTAATGGGAGGAGACAGTGGGCAGATAATGAGGCACAGTCAGCATGTATGCAGACAGAGGAGAAATACATAACTGGGGGGCAGAGGAGAGGCTCCTGAAGCAGGGGAAGTGTGGACTGAGACCTGAAGGATACCAGGAAAACCCGGGTTCTGCCCAAGAGACCTGCCCAGCAATAGTAATGCAGACTCTGCTCTGAGCTATCCCATCAGGCTGCAGGGGAGGGAAGGCATCCCCTGGACAGTTGTACTGGGCAACTTCACTCATGGAAACATGGAGATCCTCTTCCATCAGAAAATGGCATGGCCCTCATTATTTCAAGGGCTCATGTTGTTGATTTGTTGGACACTTTCCAAATGTCGTTTCTTAACAAACTCCCTTCATGGTTCTTTCATGTACTTCTGAAGGTCCACTGAGTGATGTGTCTGAGTCATGTGAATGGCAACAGAGACTCGAGAGTCATCAGAGTGGAGGGGTGTGTGTGTGTGTGTGTGTGTGTGTGTGTGTGTGTGTGTGTGTGTGTGGTTTTATGACACCTTTGCTGCATGCCACCAACACATTAACCATCTTAACCTTTGAACCCCATCGTATTGATTTTCATGGGGGATTGATAGTTAAGTTTGTTCCATGCAGCAGTCAGAAGGGTTCAGTTTTCTTTACAGTGAGATAGCTGTTTGTATTGTTTGGATCATAACAGCACTTCTTCCTGTATTTTCCAGGTATCAGGAGGGTTGTAGAATTTTATTTAGTTAGGACATTGTAGCTTCTCCCCCTTTCCAATGCTCAGGGGAAATTACCAGCTCAGAAACATTTCCATTCAGAAGCCCACTCAATTCAATTCAATCAATTGGTAATCTTTTATTAAGTTCCTGTTCTCTACCAAGCGTTGTGCTAAGCTGGGGGACACAAAGAAAAGCAAAAATTCCCTGCTTTCAGGGAGTTTGAATTCTAATGAGGGGAGTGGATCCGATCTACAAAGCATCTAGTGTGTACCGGCTACTCTGCTATGTGTGGGAATATAAAGACAAAACCAAAATAAGCCCTGTCCTCAAAGACTGTCATTTCATCCAACTAGCTCCATTACCAAGCATTTATTTACTACTTACTCCATGCCAGGATCTGGGGTGCTAGGGATGCAAATACAAAAGGGAAATAATTCCTGCCCTCGAGGAGCTTATATGCAGTTAGGGAGATAAGCATGGGCAATATACAAAGGGTGGGGAGAATGCTCCCACCCATGCACATAGTGATGGGACTGAACCGATCATAACTGGGGGGATCAGAAAAGCATCATTGTACATAAGGGCCAGAAGGAATCAGAAGGGCTATCTGTTCCTTCTCCCTCATTTACACATGAGGAAACTCAAGCCCCAAAGACAATAACTCTGACATTCACTGGATTTGCCACTGTGTAGAGATTTCAGGGCTTGTGGTCACCAGGTAATCCTTAGTCTCCTCAAGAGAAGGGGCAGGAAAGAGGGGAACTCTCTATATAGAAAGGTGTTTGAAACCCAGAACAGAAGTATAGTTAAATTACTGGATCATGGGTTCTTTGGATAAATTACAAATTGTAACCAATGTGCCTTTGAAGAGATGGCTCCAGTACAAGACAGATTCTATTGAGTTAGGATGCTTGATTCTGATGGGTTTGAGAGAAATACTTTCAGAATTGGCATCATGCACAGACTCCAGATTGGGGGGTGGGGGTCTATCATTTCATCAGCAAGGGTGCTCCATGTGTAGGACCATCCTCCATTGATAAAGACCACAATACCATCTGTTACTTAGAAGATCAACCCTAAGGACTTTCTCAAGGAACTTAGAGGTTAAGTGACTTGCCCAGGGTCACTGAGCTTAAAATGTCTGAGGAAGAATTCAAACTGAGGTCCTGCTATCTTCCAGATCAGAACATTATCTGCAATGCCCCTGATGTGGGAGGTTTAATAGTCCAATAGAAAGGCAGTGTTGCCCAGTGGAAGGCGTGCTGGTTTTGGTGTCAGAGGACACCGGTCAAAATCTTTTCTCTGCTCCGTACTTGCTCATGTGACATTGTGCTTACCACTTCACCTCCCAGCTATCTCACATGTAACATAAAGGAGCTGGACTAGATGACTTCAGTGGAAGGCCCCTTTGGGCCCCAAATCTGTGATCAGAGGATTCTATAATAGATTCTTTACCCTTTGGATCTGATGCCTTGGTTGCTCTGTGTTCTTACAATTGACCTAGAATAAAGGGCTACTAACAGTTACCCCTCTCTTAATTTTGGTTCCAACACAGAGGCCATGATGCAGTGGGGCATCATTGGATGAGCTGACATTCTATGTCAGGGCTCCCCAGATTTTCACAGAATGTTAGGCAACCTCCACAAAAGGCTTCCTCTCTCCAGGGTTCATAGAACCCCAGAGTTTGAAATGAGAAGCTGTGAATGTGTTGTGATGGCTGTGATTGGGGAATGATATCTACATGGATAAGATTATCCAGTGACAGAAGCTATGGCATGTGGGGGTGGAAAGCCACAGAGCAGCACACCGACCCTCTTTGTCTAGGTTGGCATGGGAGGGCACTAAGAATCCCCAGCACCTTTTCTTCTCTAGCTTTTAAAAGCAAATGCCTTGTTCTTTGTAGTTTATCCTTTATCAGTAAGGGCAGTCATGGGACTGGGCTAAATATTAACTTGCTGTACAGATCAGTTGGAGGTAAGAAGATAATTACAGATCAAAGCTCTTTTGTCTAGAGAGAAGCAGCTTGTAGCAAATGGCAGACTGAGGGAGAGATGACTGCTCAATATTCCAGCACTCTGGGACTCTGCCTTTGGGTGTTCTGCTTGGGGTTGGCAGAGGAGGGAAAGTTGCTGGTGATCCCAGTGGATGGCAGCCACTGGCTCAGTATGCGTGGGGTCCTTCAGGAACTGCAGGTCAGAGGACACGAAATTCTGGTGATTGCCCCTGAAGTGACTGCTCTTATCCAAGAAGCCCCATTTTACGAGCTCAGGAGGTATCCAGTGCCCTTCCAGAAGGAGGATCTGGAGGCCAGCTTTCAATGGATTAAAAATGATCCCTTTCAGAAGTTAACAATCTGGGAGACTTTTTCTAGAACAATGGAGAGGATGAAAAATAACTCTGATTTGCTTTTTACTGCCTGTTCCTATTTGGTCTACAATAAGGAGTTGATGACTCACCTTGAAGACATGTACTTTGATGCTATCTTCACTAATCCGTTCCTTCCTTGCGGCCCAATCATAGCCAAGTACCTCTCTCTTCCTGCTATCTACTTTGTACACGGAATGCCATGTAGTCTTGAGTTGGAGAGCGCTAGGTGCCCCAATCCCTCCTCTTACATCCCAAGAAGTTTCTCCGGCAACACAGATCAGATGACTTTTGGGCAGCGTGTGAAAAACGTATTGCTCACTGCAGCCCAGGTCTTTCTTTGTGATTTTGTCTATTCTCCATATGAGCGTCTTGCTTCTGAACTCTTTAACAAAGAGGTGACCATCGTGGACCTTCTGAGCTATGGATCAATTTGGCTTTTGAAAAGTGACTTTGTGAAAGAGTATCCCAAACCAGTCATGCCCAACATGGTTTTCATTGGGGGCATAAACTGTGTTTATAAAAAGCCATTGTCTCTGGTAGGTATTGGAGCAAATAGACTCCCTTTCTTTTGAGCTACTTGATCAATCGAGTACTTTTTCCAGTGCCAACTACAAGCCCAGTGCTTTATTGGGCTCTCAAGATCCCAATACAAAAATGAGAGAGTCCCTGACCTCAAAAAGAGTATAGTCTTCTCAGTAGACATAGCACATTCACAGATAAGTAAATGCAGGATACTTATAGGAAAAAAGAAATACAGTATAATTTTCAATGTGGGAATGATGAGTGGGCCTAAGAATGCACTGGGGGAATCCAATGAGGTGGGATTTAAGCTGAGTCTTCAACAGAGGGTGAGGAGGGTAGTCTAAGACATGTAGGTAAGAGAAAAAGAAAGCCAGGCACAGAAGACGTACTGTAGAAAGGGACAGAAGCAGAAGCGGAGATGCCTCATCTGTGCCACTGTATGCCAGCACAGCATGGCATGTGCCAATCTGATCTTGAGCAGCTTCATTGGATGGACTGTTAGCATTTTCTTCAATAACATCTCACACTTGCATCCTGCTTTTTCGTTTTTAAAACATGCACACTTAATTATCATCTGCCTTGGTTCTTACAGTCATCCTGGCAGGTCACCAAGTACAATCAGTGGTATTTTACACATGAGCCAACCAAACCCTAGAGAAGGGAAGTGATCTGTCCAGGTGCTCAAAGCTAGTCAACGGCAAAACAAAGGCAAGAATCGTGGTCCAGGGCTCTCCTCCACCCCCCTGCTCCCATCTTCTATTTTTTCCAAGGAGAAAAGTTTTCTGACTTGACTGAGGAATTGACATACCCCTCTTTAGTGTGTTAAGTGCATTAAGATGACAAGACAAACTGGACAACTTACACTATAGAAAATTAAATGTTTCCTACTAAAAAACATAATATAGCAAAAATGAGAAAGGAAGAGGTAACAGAATAAATCTTTGCAACAAGTTTCTCTGAAAAAGGTATCAGGTCAAAGCTGTATGAGGAACTGATTTAAATTCATAAGGTTAGAAGCCATTCCCTGAAAGATACGAACAGGCAATTTTCTTTTTTTTTTCCTAATTAAACAAATGCTTTATTAACTTCTGGTTTACATAATTCATTTCCACCAAATTTTGAGTTACAATTTACGCCCCCCATTTTCCCTACCCACCACCCCAGAATAGCAGTCCCACTAGTCCCACCCCTCATCCAGTCCGCTCTCTCCCATATCTTCTCCCATACCCCCTTCGACTTTGCCATTAGGGCAAGGTGAATCTCTGAGCCCCAATGCTTGGACATCTTATGAAACATTTAATTTTAAAACTTGGATTTTCAGATCCATTCCCTTCCTCCCTTGTCACTCACTCCCTCTGAGAAGATAAGCAATTCAGTAAGTGTTGTACATGTATAGCTATGCAAAACATTACCATAGTAGATATATTCTAAAAGACTGCTTATATTTCCCTCCCACCCATCTCATCTCCCACCTCGTCCATTCCCTACTTTGATCCTGTCCCTCTTTGATAGTGGGTACTTCCAACCTCCCCTCCCCCCAGAATGCCCTCCCCTCCATCCTCCCTCCTCTCGTCCCCCTTTCCCCTACTCTCCTGTAGGGTGAGATATCCCATCTAGTATGTATGTGATTCTCTCCTTGAGCCAACTTCAATGAGAATATGGTTTTGCCTTTTTGCCTTCCTGTTCTTCCCCTCCCCTGCAACTACTTCCCCTTGCCTCTTCTACATGAGATAATTTACCCTACCCTGTCTCTCCCCCATCTCCTCTTGCCACTTTCCTCTCTCACCTCTTGACTTCACCCCCTTAAAAATCATCCCTTCCCATCAAATTCAACCTGTGCCCTATATCCATGTATACCTGTAAACATATACCCATATACCCTTCTTCAATTATTTTCATAATGAGAAAGGTTTCATCAGACACAGTTATTGTTTTTCCATGTAGGAATGTAAAAATAGTTCAACTTTGATAAATTCCTTTTGATTTCTTTTCCTTGATTACCTTCTCAAGCATCTCTTGCTTCTTGTGTCTGAATGTCAAATTTTCTATTCAGCTCTGGTTTTTCCTCAAGAATGCTTGAAAGTCGTCTATTCCACTGAATGACCATATTTTCCCTGAAACAAGATACTCAGTTTTGCTGGGTGGGTGACCCTTGGCTTCAATCCCAGCTCTTTCGCCCTCTGGAATATCATATTCCATGCCCTTTGATCCCTCAATGTAGAAGCTGCCAGGTCCTGTGCTATTCTGATTGTGTTTCCACAGTATTGAAATTGTTTATTCCTGGCTGCTTGTAGTATTTTCTCCTTGATCTGGGGATTCTGGAACCTGGCTATAATATTCCTGGGAGTTTTCTTTTTGGGATCTTTTTCATGAGGCGATTGGTGAATTCTTTCAACCTCTATTTCCCCCTCTGGGTCTAACACATCAGGGCAATTTTCCTTGAGAATTTCTTTAAGAATGATTTCTAGGTTCTTTCTTTGATCATGGCTTTCAGGTAGTCTAATAATTTTTAAATTATCTCTCCTGGATCTATTTTCCAGGTCAGTGGTTTTTCCCATGAGATATTTCACATTGCCTTCTATTCTTTCATTTGTTTGGATCTGTTTAACAGCATCTTGATTTCTCATAAAGTCACTAACTTCCATTTGCTCCAGTCTAACACTGAGGGAATGAATCTCCTCATTGAGCTTTTGAGATTCTTTTTCCATCTGGCAAATTCGGCTTTTTAAGGAATTCTTCTCCTCATTGCCTTTCTGAGCCTCTTCTGCCATTTGAGTTAGTCTATTTTTAAGGTGTTATTTTCCTCAGTCAGGCTGTTGACTGTCATTTCATACTTTTCTTGCATCTTTATCATTTCTCTTCCCAATTTCCCCCACTTATCTTATGTGCTTCTTAAGGTCCTCTATGGCCTGTAGCCAGCTTGTATTTTCTTTTTCTTTTTTTTTTGTTTACACTTCAGGGGTCATTTTATTGACCGTTTAATAGAAAATAGGACTTTATTTGCCAGGAAGGATGATGCCATCGTACTTCTGCTGGAACCCGCACATGGCTTCCTCTTTGCCAATTCTGTGTTTGGCCCCAATGCAGCCTGTCCTACGTTTCTTGTCTGCAATGCTGAACCCAGGCCTGCCCAGCACCACATAGAAGTCCAAGCCGTAGATGCCGATGCTCGGGTCATATTTAATCCCCAGATCGATATGCTCTTGGATCCCAAAGCCAAAGTTGCCAGTGTCTGAGAAGTTATTTTTCCTTAACTCATATTCTCGCACCTTCAGCCCCTTCTCCAAAATCTCTTCAGCTTTGGCCCCACGGACCATACAGTGAACGGCGATCTTCTCATTTCTCCTGATTCCAAAAGAGCGGACAGTATAGCGAGCTTTGGAGAACACCGGGGTTTGGCCTGTGAGCTGCTCCAACACTTTGGCTGCCCGGGTCAGTCTATCTCCACTCTCCCCAACACAGATGTTGAGGCAGAGCTTACGGATTCGAAGTTCCCGCATGGGGTTTTCCTTTTCACCCTGATCTTGAGCCATGGTGGCGAACCGGAAGACCAGCTTGTATTTTCATTTGGGGCTTTTGGTGCAGGAGTTTTGACCTCACAGTCCTCCATGCTTTGATCCTCTTTGTCCCTAAAATAGGAGTCCAATGTTGAATTTTTCTGTTTATTTTGTTTCTTTTGCCTAGGCATGTTGCCACTTAATTACTTGATTTTGGGGTTTGTTGCCGCAGTAGGACTCTGCCACCAGACAGGAGAGCTTCTGCCCAAACGTGGGGTCTTCACAACTTCCTCCGGTTGGGTGGCCTCTGTAAAGCCTCCACCCCCTCTGGCAAATTGGATACCCACCCCAAACTTTCCCCCTAGACCACAATCCAGATCCAGGCAGTTTAAAGCAAGAGTGATTAACCCCCAGACTGATTGCTGGATCTCCCTACAGTTCACAGACCAGGAGCTATAGCTGCCACTGATGCTTCTGTGATGGCTTCTGTGCCCTGTTTCTTCAGCAGCTTTTCGCCCCCAGGGGAGGAAGCCAAAGCGTTCCCCAAATACTGGTCCCAAAGTCCATAGGGCACTAACCTCTCACTTTGTCCTAGGCATATCTGTGCTGATAATTCTGGAATCGCCACAGCTGCTGGTGTTCTGGGGTCCCTCCAGCCGGCTGCTGGCCCAGCTGCCCTAGGGCTAAAACCGTGGCTCACGAGAGCCTGGGCTCAGCTCCCAGAGTGCTGTGCTGTCAGTTCCCAGTGCACTGTGCTGCCTGCTCTCAGAACACTGCGCTCACCACTCCCTGCAGGGCTACCGGGGTTCTCCTCAGTGGGAGGTTAGCTTCTCTGTGTAGTTCTGTGGGTGCTGGGGCTCCAGAAGTTGTTCAGAGTCCCCTTTTACATTGTTTGGAAGTTGTGTGGAGCAGAGCACCTTGGAAATGCTGTTTCTACTCCACCATCTTGGCTCCGCCCCAAATAGGCAATTTTCAAAGGAAGAAAACTGTTATCAACAATCATATGAAAAAAGCTGTAAATTAATGATTAGAGAAGTGTAAACTAAAACATTGTTAACATTCTGATTCCTACCATCAGGAAGACGTGGATGATGAAAAGGAGAAGTTTATAAATGTTGGAGAGTTTGTGGAAAAACAAGCAGGCTAGTGCAGTGTTGGCCAAAATATGAATTGGTCTACACATTCTGGAAAGCATCACATCCATAAAGTTACCAAATTGTGCATACCCCTTGACCCATCTATACCAGTACCAGACCCATACTCCAAAGAAATTAAAGAAAGAAGAAAATGGTTGAGATCTACAAAAAAAAACTTTGGAACAGTCCTTTTTATGGTAGACTCAAATTGGAAATTAAGAGGATGTCCTCTTAATGGGGAATGCCCGGGGCTGGGCTGAAGTCAGCTTGTACCAGACACCTACCACTGGACACAGGTAAACAGGTTGTGGTATGTGAATGTAATGGAATATTATTGGTCCATAAGAAATAATGAAATGATCAATTTCAGAGAAGAATGGGAAGACCTCTATGGACTAATACAGAGGGAAGTGAACAGAATTAGGAGAATTATACAATGTAATAACATGGGTGAGGAAAAACTTTAAAAGACTTTCAGGACACTCATCAACACAATGACAAAGACAAGTCCAAAATAGTAAAGCTTAAATATTTCACTCACCTCCTGCCACAGAGAGGTCATAAGCATAAAATGCAGAAGGATGCATACTTTTCAGACATGGCTAGTGTGAGAATTTGTTTTGCCTGGACAATGTATCCTATGCATTTAGAGTTTTACTTTCTTTTTTTAAATTGCCCTAATATGGGGTTAGTAAGAAGAACAGATTAATTTTTAAAATACTTATTAAATGGAAAGTAAAAATAACAAATTGTTTTTAAATGTCACAAGGTAATGTGTAGCAAATGTCATGTTTGAGCCTTAGACTCCTATTTCAAATACAGTAACCACTTCCCACTGTACCATGCTGCTTTCCAGGTGATACCTATGTCATGGGGTTTGTGTGTGAGGATCAAATGAGAAAATGAATGAAAATTGCTTTGTAAAACTCAGAGGGCTACATCTATGTGAGCTGCTCTCCTATCATGATGTGAGGGATGGATTGGAGCTGATGGGGTCATTACTAAGCTGTGAATATTGTGATGTTGAGGTGGAGATACTTGACCCAAATGAGGGTATGGACCAGGTTCTGGGCTGCCCATATTTTTTCATTAGTACTTGGCTTGGTGCTGGGCATAGAGGGAGAACTCAATCAATAGTATTGACTTGTATTAAGTAAACAGGAAGTAGGGGCCAATCCAAGAAGAAATCTAGCTTCAGCAATGGTGGCCACTTGCTAGGTAAGGTATAGAGAGTATACTTGGTCAGAGACCAGTTGTATTGGATAACCTTGGAGGTTCCTTCCAAAGCTGATTCTTTTGCATGCCTATGCCAAAACTTCTTGCCACGAAGAAACAAATGCAAAAGATTGTGCTGAGCTATTTGAAGAAATGAACTTCTTTCTATAATCTAAATTGTCCAGTTTGTCTTCTGGCATCTTCTGTATCACTTTAGCTATGAAAAATTTCTCTACCCAAGTATCTCAAAGATAATTTCTTCTTTGCTCCTCTAATTTATTAGTGATATTTATGACCATTCATGTTCAGATCATATATCCATCTGGAGTTTCTCCTGGTGTATGTTGTGAGATCTTAGTCTCAACCTAATTTTTGCCAGACTGCTGTACAGGTTTTCCCAACAGGTCTTGTCACATAGTATAACTAGAGTTTTCGGGTTTACAAAACCCAACATTGCTGTGTTTGATTCTGTATATTGTGTACTTAACTTGTTTCACTGATCAAGCTCTGTTTGGGGGAATCATTGCCAAATTGTTCTGATGATTACTATTTTGTAATATTGTTTGAGATCTGGTAGAGTTAGACCTCCTTTATTCATTATTAAATTTGAGATTCTTGACCTTTCATTTATCCATGTGAATTTCGTTATTCCTTCTAACTCTAGAAAATGTTCTTTTGAGAGTTTGATAGGTACAGCATGGAATAAGTAAATTAATTTAGGCAGTATTACCATTTTATCACATTGGTTCAACCTATATTTCTCTAATTATTTAAGCCTGTGTTTCTTCAAAAAGTGTTTATACCTTCTGTAGTTATTTTAGAGAATTTTCGTTTTATAGCTCTCCCTGCTGGAGTTTGTTGGTTATTATAATACTAATAATGATTTACATGGATCTGTTTTATATGTTCAAAACCTTGCTGATGTTGTTAATTATTTCAATTAATTTTTAGTTGACTCTCTAGGGTTCTCCTAAGTACATTAGCATATCATCCATAAAAGTGATCTTTCTTTCTTCTTTGCCAAAGTTAATTCCCCTGATTTCTTTTTCTTGTTTTATTGCTATTTCTAGAAGTAGTGATAACGGGAATCCTTGCTATACCCCTATTCTTTTAGGAAAGAATTCTAACTTTTCTCTACTTCACAATGTTTGCCTTTTGATTTAACTAAATTCTATTGACTATATTAAGAAAAAGTTGATTTATTCCTAAAATGTATAGAATTTTTACTGGAATGAGTGTTGGATTTTGTCGAAAGTCCTTCCAGAATTTATTTATATAATCATATGGGTTTTATAATTTCATTATTAACAAGATGAATATTTGTTAATATCTATATTATTCCTTATGTTGAATAAATACTGCTTTCCTGGTAGGACCAAAACCTAGTTATAATGTATAATCTTCCTAATATGTTGTAGTAGCCAATTTGTTAATATTTTTTTTGCATCAATGTCCATTAGGGGAATTAGTCTATACTTTTCTTTCTTAGCTTTTTCTATCCCTGGTTTAGGTACCAAGACCACATTTGCATTATAGAAAAAGATTGGAAAGTGTCTTCCTTTCTTATTATTTCAAACAAGCTACATTAAAATTAATTTTTCTTTGAATGTTTGATAAATTCATTTTAAAAATCCATCTATTTCTATCATTTTTTTTGCCCTCTGGAAGTTCAGTTATGCCATTCACTTTCTTTTTCTGACACTGAGTGATTTTAATATTCTATTATTTTGTCAATCTGAATATTTTATGTTTTTGTAATAATTCTTCTACTTTCATTAAGTTTTCAGTTTTGTTAGCACATAATTAGGCAAAATAATTTCTGATAATTTCCTCTATTTCTTCTTTGTTATAAGTTCTCATTTTTCCATTTTTAACATGAAAAAATTGTTTTCCTCTCTATTTTAATCAAGTCAACTAACTGTTTATCCATTTCACTATTTTTAAAAAATTACCAATTGCAGCTTTATCAAATGAATAATCTTTTTTTCTCGATTTTATTAATCTCTTCTTCAGTTTTCAGATTTTCTACTTAATTTAGTTGGAGGTTTTTGTTTGGTAGTCAAGTTTTTTTTTTTTAATTGCATAATCAATTCATTGATCTGTCCTTTCTTTAACTGATGAAATAACTTAGAGATATAAATTTTCCCCTCAAAACTTCTTTAGATGCATCCCATAAGTTTTGATACGATGTCTCATGGCTGCCATTTTCCTTGATGAAAAGGATGATCCATAGACGTCCTAAACTCAACATGTCCATAGCTGAATTCATTGTCTTTCCCCTCCAATAAACCTTCCCCGGGTTCCCTATTAATATTCAAAGTACCACAATCCTCACAGTTACATAGACTTGCAACCTAGTTGTTACTTTCAGCTCTTTGCTCTCTCACACTCCATATTCCATTAGTTTTCATGCCCTCTCAATTTTACGTTTAAAACATCTCAATTCTATCGCCCCCTCTCTCTTGTGACACTGAAAGTGCTTGCTGAAGGCTCTCACCACCTCATACTGGACTGTGACAATAGCCTCTAACCAGGGCCTTTTAAAGTTCATAATTTGGCCCTTCCTACCTCTCTGTCTATTCTCACTCTGCTCCCTCCCATGTGCTCTGCAATCCAGTAACACTGATCTCCTTGCCAAGTTATCTCCTGACTCTGTGCATTCTCTCTGGTTGTCCCTCGTGTCTGGAACTCTCTCCCACTTCATCTCTACCATCTGTAAAATGTCTTTGCTAGTCACGTTTAATCGTAGTACCTTCCTTCTGAGACTGCCCTCAATTTATTTTGCATATATCCTGTCTATATATAGTTGTTTGCATTTTGTGCCCCCCTCCATTAGACTGATCTCCTTGGGAATAGGAACTGTTGTTGTTTGCCTTTCTTTGTATCCCTAGTTCTTAGCACACTTCCTGGCACATAATAGGCATAATAAGTCCTTAACTTCTTTCCCATGTATCTTCTGGTTAGATTTGCCTGTATCTGAAAGGGGTATATTAAGGTCCCCCACTGCTATAGTTTTATTATCTATTTCTCCCTATAATTTAACATTTAAAAATATTTAGATGGTATGTTATTGGGTGCATACATATTAGGGGTTGATATTTATTCATCATCTATGCTGCCTTTGCCTTATCTACAATCATGGATACCATCCCTGTTTTGTTTTCGTTTAGATGAAGTGTAATAAGTTTTGCTCTAATCCTTCATTTTGACTCTCTGTGAATTCTTGTGTTTTCAAGTGTTACGTTCTGCTTTCTAATCCATTTTATCATCTTCTTCCATTTCATGAGTGAGTTCAACTTATTCACATTATGACAGTTGTGATTTTTTTTAAAGCAATTAGGGTTAAGTAGCTTGCTCCAGGTTGCATGGCCAGTCATTATTTGTGTGTGGGTGCTCATTTTCTGAGGCCGGATTCGATCCCAGGTCGTCCCAACTTCGGGGCTGGCGCTCTTACTCACTGCGCCACCCAGCCGCCCCCAGTTGTGATTTTTAATTTAATATTTCCCTCCATCCTGTCCTCTTGTAATTTCTTTCTCTTTTTTCTCCCTCTTTACAAATAAGAAGATAGTAGAGAAAGGAAAAAGTCTGTTTTCTCTCTGTAGTAGCTCTTCTCTTCTCACCTCCCTCTGATCCTAGATTTTTCCTCCTTCTTCTTTCCGTTTTAATACTCCCTTCACATTCCTTCTTTAAGTATTCAAGTTTGTTTAGCTTATGGCTATTGCTTTATTCCTCATGCCCTCCCTCTTAGACCTTTCTCCATCCCCCTCATCCCTGTCTCCCATTTCCCTCTTTGGTTTAATATGTTTCTGTAATGAAATCTTTGTGTTTACGTGTAATTGTATTCAATCTTCCTTTATCAGATATACACAAAATCAAGTTCATATGAATATCCATATCCCCTACATCTTCCTCCATTTCCATTATCTCATACACCTCTCAGTACATTTTATTTAAGGAGAAATTCTCCCTCAGATCCTCAGAATAATGTTATCTCCTGATCATTTTATCTGAGAGACCATGTCTCTTCTCAAGATGATTTTATCAGCATGCATTATATAATTTTTTCTCTCCCTTTAAGTGAGCAAAATGTCCACACACAAAGAGGAGGAAACCTTGCATAAGCTTTCCAAAGGAACTTCTTCCTGTTTCTTTCTCTAATCTGTAGATCTGAGGCCAAGGTCATAGAGATAATTGGGAAATGAGTAGTAAAGTAACAATTACTGTGTGTACAAGGTCTTTGCCCTATGAAACATAAAGAGAAACTTGTAACCCATTCATCTCTTAACTGCCTGTGCTGACTTGGTGGCGATACGCATTGTTAGAAGCTTGAAGGCTCGATTTTTCTCCCTCTTCACTTTACTTTACTCTTTACTCCCTGCTTTACTTAGCTTTTCCTCAGAAGAGATGTTTGCTTCATCATTTCATGGGAATTTCTCTAGGGGAAAGGATGCAAATTGACTTTGTTCTCTCTAAATGGGGAAGCCTTGAAGCCTGTGTATAATTGCAATTATGAGCGTGTTTGAGGAGAGGCTGAACAAGTGTGTAGGAGCCGGAGTGTTCAAGCCCCTTCTTCATATTAGCATGTTACAGTAGAAAGTGAAGGCCTTGTTCTAGTACCAGCTATGCCATTTACGACCTGAGTGACATTGGACACCTCACTTTCTCTCTTTGGGGTCGTTTCCTCCTAGGAATAAGAGGAATTTAGACTGACTCTTTTCTTTAAAGTTATGATCTTCTGAAGTCTTCTTCCCAATGTTTTGTCCTTGAATTCTTCGAGAAAATTCCAATGAAGAATGAGCTCTAGCAAGAGGGTCCAAGCTGGATACCCCATATGCGAGCCCAGTACTATGTCTGCTCCCCGAGGAGCAGCTTATCTAAATTCATAGAGACTCATTACCCATTTTACAAGAGAATGAACTGTGTGCCCACAGCAACCCCTAAAGACCACCTTCTAAGGTATAGAGGGGCTGCAATCTGTTTTGGTAGAGGAAATGCTCATATCCTGAAAGCATTGAAAGTGGAATAAGTGGCACAGGGTAAATCAGAATAGATGGCATTTATGTAGCACATTACATAAGTTTCTAAGAGCTTTCATGTGCATGATCTCATTGTAGCCCCCAAATCAGCTTGCTACATGGAATTTGTCTCTGCTGGAGTAAATGCATTCCCAAAGGATGTCAGTTTCTGTGTTCTCTCCTCCTTTCTAAAGTCCTAGCTGAGGGAAGGAAATGCCATGAAATAAGGTCTCTGGCAAGCACCTGGCTTCAGTTTTAGGACCCCAGACTCATCAGTCACAAATCTAGAGAGGGGAGGGACCTTAGAGGCCTTATTTCCCAATACCCTCACCTCACAGATGAGGAATTGGGGGCCCAGAGAATCTAAGAGACTTGCCCAAAGTCTATTTTCCCAAAGTCTCTTTACATGTAGTAGATAGCAGAACCTGAACTCAAAGTCAAGGTCTCTGACTCCAGAGTCAGTGTTCTCTCCACCGTACCCTCCTGCTTCATCTTCCTAAGGAACTTCACCAAGGGACTGTTCTGCCTTCCACTGTCTTCACAGCTTTCCTCAGCCAACTAGATTTGGTCCCCACCACAGGAAAATGCAGGCAGCCCACACCCTTTGACCTCTCACAAAGGGGAAGCACAAGGCAAATGGGTGAGGGTGGCTTTCCTACCCTCTGCTGTCCAAAATCTGCCCATCACTGGTGCACACCATTGTGCTGGGTTTCCAGAATTGTGGGCCTGCCTAGGACAGTCTTCCCTATCTTACAAGCCTCTTGACTGTGTTAATTAGATTAATTAATGATACTATTGTGCTTTACAGTTTTTAAAGAGTTCTCATCCAAATTTTTCTTTCAGATATACCTCTCGAGTCACCCACTCCTCCCCAGATAGTCAGTCAGTCAGTGAACAAACATTTTTTAAGCACTTACTATATTCCAAGCAGTGCACTAAGCACTAAGGATACAAAGAAAGGCAACAACAAGAGTCCCTGCCCTGGTGGAGCTCCCACGGGGAAGACAAACAACTATACAGGACAAATTAGAGGTGATCTCAAGAAGAAATTACTAGAATTAAGAGGAATCTTAGATACCACCAGCCCCAGTCCTCCTTCCCCCCCCCCCACCACCACCACACGCACACACACTCACTCACTCACAATTTCCACTTGGGTCATGATTATGTACAATTACTGCTCTGGGTCACTATGATAGACATGGATTCAAATTCTGACTCCAGAACCTCTACACCCACTGTGCATTAATTGGACCTTCTCTGGAATATTTCTGGGAGGCCAAGGACAGGGAACACTCAGAGAAAGTGTGGAAAGGCTGTGATTTGCACTGATGGAGGGAGTTCCCATGTTGATGAGTTACTGACCCCTTGCAAGCCAGGGCTCAGGACACCTCTCCTATCTCTGAGAATCACAGGGGAGGGAACATCAGATAACACCTAGGGGGTCCCTATTAGTGAAAGCCAAGACAGGTCACACTGATTAGTACACGACCTTATGTGTCTGGGCATTTACCAACAGCACTGGCCTGGCTCCTGGACTCTGGGACATGGGCCCAATACTAAGCCAGAAACAAAAGTATCAGCCAAATCACCATAACACACTCTAATGCATTGTTTAGTCTTGCTTCCATAACTTCCATGGGACTTTGGGGGGCTTTGTGGGGATCCACCATACACCTGGCCAGTCACCCCAGACCACCCTAATGTAAGTGTCCAATTGTTTATTAAAATACTTAGAATCCTCCTGGAGTTCCCAACCTCAGTATCACCATAGCCTCCCAAAATGGGGGGACCGTGAATATCCCCAGTCTAGACAACACCTTTTGACCCAGTAAATCCCCGCTCTTGGGCACTCTTTAACTTCTACCATGCACGTTTATTTTTCTCTTTAAACGATTATTTGGCTTCCTGATTAAATATTAACTTAGATCAGTTTCTGTAACAGGAGAAGTAGGCAGAAGGAGAAATACTGGGCAAAGTATTTCCAGTGTACTAGGCAAATGTCGACTAGGTGGAGATATGTCTGAAGGACTGAAACCTCAATGTGTCCTGTTCCTTTGGATTTGTTGCTTGGCATTTGCAGAGGGGGGCAAGCTGCTGGTGATTCCACAGGACGGCAGTCATTGGCTTAGCATGCATGGGATCCTTCAGGAGATGCATCGAAGGGGCCATGAGATTGTGGTGGTTGCCCCTGCAGTGACTCTGCATATTAAAGAATCACCATTTTATACCCTCACGAGGCACCCAGTGCCCTTCCAGATGGGAGATCTGGAAGCCCACTTCCATAAGATGAATCATGAAGTTTTTGAGAAGTTACCATTTTTGGAAAAGTTTTTCAAAACAATAGAGAGAGTAAGAAATGTCACAACTTTACTTCTATCTACCTGCTCACACTTGGTTTACAACAAAGAGCTGATGACCCACCTTGGTGACCATCACTTTGATGCTGTTTTCACAGACCCTTTCCTACCATGTGGCCCAATTGTAGCCAAATATCTCTCTCTGCCTGCTGTCTACTTTTTGCACGGATTGCCATGCAGTTTAGACTATGATGCCACACAGTGCCCCAACCCCCCTTCATACATTCCTCGAGGGTTATCAGAGAGCACGGATCGCATGACTTTTTTGCAGAGAGTTAAAAACATGCTGGTTACTCTATCCGAGCTCTTTCTTTGTAATTTCGTGTATGCCCCATATACACGTCTTGCTTCTGAACTCCTAAAGAGAGAGGTGACTGTCATGGACCTTCTGAGCTATGGCTCCATTTGGCTCCTGAGAAGTGATTTTGTAAAGAACTTTCCCAGGCCAGTCATGCCCAATATGGTTTTCATTGGAGGAATAAACTGTGCTTATACAAAGCCATTATCTCCGGTGAGTATTGAGTCAACCTCCTCCCTCTTTTTCAAGCCTCCTGACTGAGAAGCGGATCAGTTAATGGTTTCGTTGTGCTCTTTACACTTTATGGCAGGTGTTTTGCTGTGCAATAGCCTGAAGAAGTAGTTGAGGAGGGGGTTATCATTCCTGTTTTGCACACAGACAATTGGGCGTCAGACATGGAAGGTTACCCCCTAAGATTGAGTGGACCAGAGCACTTAGAGCCCAGGTCTTCTGAATCCCTTGCCAGTTCCCCCTCCCTCCCCCCCACCCCCATGGGGCCTTCCCAGTAGGTGCTGCCTTAGCTCAGGCACTTGGAGGCAGTGGGGGCTTTCTCCTCTCCTGCCCTAAAGGAGTGTTTGTGCATGCACTTATTTAGCCTTTATGCAAATCGTTGGACATTTTAATGAATTTGGTTTTGGTGGCAAGACTGTACTTGTTGCTGTTAAGTTGCATCTGACTCTGTGACCCCATGGAGCATAGTGCACCAGGCCCTTCTATCCTCCACCATCTCCCAAAGTCTGTCCAAGTTCATGTTCGTGACACGTTGGCCATCTCAACCTCTGCCAGCCCCTTCTTCCTTCAGCTTCTTCGCCAATCCCCATTTTCTCCCTGCCTCTTCCCCTGCCCTCTGCCCATTCAGACAGATGTTAAAGCATCCCAGAGCACCAGCACCTGGCTAAGCACTGAGGAACAAGCCGTCTGCCTAGACCCTGGCCGCTGCCCTCCCTGCTTCATTGCCCAGGAGGAGCTAGCCTTCTTTGGTTAGCTCTTAGTCTTCTTCCAGCTAGAACTGTATGATTCATTCCTAGGTGACCGTTGTATTTAAAGTCTGTAACCTCCATTTTCTCCTTTCATCCTCATGATGCCAAGCAGAGCTGCCCATTGCACTTTGTTCCAGGGGGAAAGGGGGAGGGGAGGGAGGCCGGGTGAGGCTGGGCAGGGGAGAGACAGGGAGGGGAAAGATGGGGCTCGGACAGACAGGGAGATGGACAGGCTGGCAGAAAGGTGGGCAGGCTTTTCTGAGATTGAGGGAAGTTTTAAGGAAGAGGACGCTGAGCAGTTTCCCTTACCTTACTGAGCACAGTGGCCGGCACATCATAAGCAAAGTAGAAATACTAGTTATCTTCATCATCATTGCTATTGCTATTGCTACTAGATAGGAGGAAGCTGAAACACAATGTTGGTGATGATGAGGATAACTAGTATTGTCTACTTTTGTCACTTGCCATGACAAAGCTTGTTTGTGAAAAGCAGTTTAAACCCAAGCCATCAGTCAACAACTACGATGCTCCATGTACATGGGAACTTCCCCATCCATCCTGGTTTTATCATTTGTTGATATAATCCAAGTTCCTTGGGGCCAGAGAATGCCTCTTTGTATCCCCAGGACCCAACATGATGTCCATCATGGGGCAATTGCTTACTAATTCATTGGTTCTTGGGGCAACAAGAACAAGAGAAATCCTTCTTCTTTCAATATTTGAAGATAATTAGTATTCATGTTCCTTCCTCTTGCTCCCCAACCTTCCCAAGGCAAAACACCTCTGGTACCTTAGACCCATCCTCACGGACATGATTGGCAGGTTTCTCATCATCCTGGTATTGGGCATGCTCTGACATGTTATCCTCCCTAATGAAACATTCAGAATATTCAGAGGGGGGTCTGCCTGGGGAACAGACTGGACTTTATTCACTTGCTAGCTGAGTAGCTTTAGGCAAGTCACTTATTTTCTCTGAGACCAATTTTTTTCATCTAAAAAAAGGGGACTCATCATCCTTATGGATCTGTGGTAAGGATAAGATAAACTGTAAGGTATAACGACTCAGCACTCGTATAAGTCTGCCTCATCTTCCTCTGAGGACCTCATCAACGTCTCACATAGTGGGCTCAGGAACCTTAGGAAGTGCCATGATGTTAAAAAAAAAAAGCATCAATAAAATATCTTTATTTTTTTTTAAATAAGAGTTGAAACCAATTTTATTTTAAAATAATATCGAGGTGTCTTCAACAACAAAAGCAAAACAAGTTCATTGTTCTCAAAGGACTGACATGCTATTGGGGAAAACAACATGTATAAAGATAAGTCTATACAGGGTAAATACAAAGTGGGGTTGGAAGGAAGTACCTTAATAATACAGGAGATTAGGAAAGGCCTCCTGGGGTGGCAGCTAGGTGGCGCAGCGGGTAGAGCGCCAGCCCTGCAGTCAGAAGGACCCGAGTCTGGATCCTGCCTCAGACACTCAACACACACAAACAAAAACCTAGCCGTGTGACCTTGGGCAAGTTATTTAACCCCAATTGCTCTCCAAAAAGAAAAAAAGAATGGCCTCCTGGAGGAGAAGTCAAAAGACATTTAATATTTTAGGACTTTTACATATCAGATTTTAAACATATTACAAAATCTTATCAACCTGATGTGGTTAGTAATTAAATATTGCTTGTGAAACAAGAAAAGCCCTTGACATGAATAAAATAGGCAGTTCTCTCTGTACTGAAAGCTAAACTCCAAAGAAGTTATAACACTCTCAATTAATCTTCCTTAGATTTGGATTAGCAAATACCAATAGATTTCATTTATGAGATACAAAGACAGTATTTTTCCTGAACTTTGTGTCATCCATTGCTTTAACACTTTGGTGATGGAAGCAAAATATCTTTATTTTAAAATACTAAGAAAGCAAACAAAAAAGGTGGGAGGGAATGGTTGACTTGTGGCGAGTTTATTCAGTCACTGGGGGGGGGGGGGTGGCTTCTATCAGGTTTTACTGACTACGATTTCATCTCTCTCAGTCTGCTGTCCATTTAAGCACATTGCCTTGCTTTTTTCTTTTTCAGAACCAGGCTTTTTCTGGACTTGGAGAAGAATATTGTGCACAAATTGTATAATATTCATTAAATTAGATGCTTTTCTCTTATTTTAGGAATTTGAAGCCTATGTGAATGCTTCAGGGGAACATGGAGTTGTGGTCTTCTCCCTGGGCTCTATGGTCTCAGAAATTCCAACAACCAAAGCCATGGAAATCGCTGAAGCTTTGGGCACAATACCTCAGACAGTAAGGACAATAATCTGCTACTCTTTTATGTCCCTAGACAAGGCCTTCCCTGGTCCCCAGGATCCAAATGGGCTGTCTTTGATAGGACATGAGGTTTGGAGTTTCACTGTCAAGCTCTCTTCCCCCACCTCCCAGCCAAATCCCACCAAGTTTAGCCAAAGCTCACTTAACTATCCTCCTTACAAGTGCATTTTAAAAGTAGGACAGAATAGTCTTTATTGGATATTTGCTTTTCTTAGATATATTTTGGATAGGACTAAAAAGTTGACTATTTAGCAAAAATATCAAATTGGACATTGTGGCCTCTGTTTAATGTATTAAGCATCTGAATAGCATCACAGAAGTCTAGACTTGAACCTGGAAGATACCTTAGGGGTCATCAAAATCAACTCCCTTCCCCCATTTTACAAATGAGGAAACTGAGGCCAAGAGAGATGAAGGACTGGGACATGGTCCACAGGGAGTGAGTAGCTGAGCCAGGATAAGCCCTTCATTCTCTGGGCTCTAACCCAGTGCTCAGTGCTTTCTGCCCACTCCATTCCACCCCTAGATCCTACAGATCATTCTGCCATTTTCAAAACCAGTTACGTTGTATGAATACTCAATCTAATGATGGACTCTTGCCCCCAAGGTCATCATTCCAGTTGTGAGGCCTTTCAGTCCAACTCTCTCATTCTAAAGATGAGAAAACCCCAGAGAGGTTTATCCAAGGCCACACAGGCATCAGCCAAGTGGCCATCTGGGCTTTGAACCCAGGTCTGCTGACTCCAAATACACCATATTTCTTTCTTGTGAGTTAGAAATGACCTTCATCCTGAGGTAAAAAAAAACCATCTAGAATGAGTCAGGGATGCATGCTGAAGGGATTTAGAACAAGTTACAGATATATTGTCACTTTGACCTGGGCTACCATATCAATAAGGAACAACTGTAACCTCAGACTCTTTCAGAGACTAACCAGTGAACCAAGGCATTTGATTTCTTGCTCCAAGTAGGTATATTTTTCCAAAGAGCACCAATAGGAGATAGGCCTAAAACATAGGATGTATTTTATCTTTGATGGAGTGGCTGAAGGCTCTACTCATTCATCTCAAGTCCTTAGTGGCCACTGCTTCTGTTACTAGGTTGAAACTGTGTCATGGGCTTTTCTCAAATTCTTTCTTTTTTTGCTCCCCCAAGGTATTATGGCGGTACACTGGAAAACCACCATCTAATCTGGCCAAGAACACCAAACTTGTGAAATGGCTTCCACAGAATGATCTGCTTGGTATGTGCTCAAGTGTGTGGTGGGGTTAGGAGGGATGAAGCATGAATGTAAAAGTGAGGTTACAGTGGTGCCTTGTAGACTATATCCAAGTTACCATCTGTAGACAGAACCAGAGGCAGCTCTCCTGGTTTTTAATTGATAAGGTACATGCAGAAGCATAGTTATCTTCAGGAACCCCCAAGGCCAGTTAATCCAACCTGGACTTCTATAGGAATCCCTTTGATGATGTCCCTTATGAGAGATCATTTTTCCTTTGACTGAAGACCTCCAGTGAAGACATACCTAGTCTCCCAAGGCATTCATTCCATTTAGCTTGGGAGAGTCTCGTTGTTATCAAGTTTTTCCTGACATGAAGGTTGAATCATCTTTTTGCAGTTTCTAATTTAGCCTTCTGGGCCAAGCAATAAAGGCTAATTCTATGGATCTGTGGTCATCCTTCACATATTTGAATACTCCTTGGAGTATTCTCTTCTCCAGGCTTGATTTCCCCATTTCCATAATCATTCCCGGATACAGCATGAATTCCAAGACATTCACCATCCAGGTCACCTTCTTCTGGATGCTCTCCACCTTATCAATGTCCATTCTAAAATGTAGCACCCTGCACAGAGCACAATACTCCATGAGTGGTCTGGCGAGGGAAGGGTTTCAGGAAGGCACTGTGAATTTGCACTAACTTTTTGTTGACTTATGCTTGTAGTCCATGAAAATATATAGACTTTCTTCAGGCAAAAAAGATAAAAACCTCAGTGGTAATAGATTGGGCTGATGGACTAACTCTAAGAAACTCTGAGAGCTCTGACCATGGGCACGGGTTGTGGAAAGGGTCAACTAGGGGAACCCATAGTGGACTTTAATCACTCCTTTCTGGGTCCATAGATGCGAGGCAGGAAAAGGACAACAGTTGGGAATTAATAAGTATACTAATGACCCAAGGTCAATTTTCCTGAAATCATAGAACTTAAAGACTATTTTCCCAAATTTGTAACAAAAAGAAAGCATCAATGTCATGACATCAAAATGACTCAACCCAATATTGATTAGCCCAGACAACACATAGTGGTATTATTACCTTTACAGTAAATTAGTTTTTTACCTTTAAGTAAATTAGTTGTAGTAATTACAGTAAATTACAGTAAATTAGTTTATTTACCTTTAAGTAAATTAGTTGTAGTAATTACAGTAAATTACAGTAAATTAGTTTATTTACCTTTAAGTAAATTAGTTGTAGTAAAACCATTGTGCTTCCCTCATCATCTGTCATCAAAGGAGGATTCCAGGAAGGCAAGTTTTAAAGCTCAGAGCCATTTTCACCACTGTCCACAGTGTGGTCATCAGGGTTAAGGATTACAGACTTGGGCAGTTAGGTGGTGCAGTAGATAGAGCACTCAGGCTGGAGTCAAGAAGACCTGAGTTCAGATCTGGTCTCAGATACTTACTATACCTGTGTGACCCTGGGCAAGTCACCCAACCCTGTTTGCCTCAGTTACCTCATCTGTAAAATGAGCTGGAAAAGGAAATGGCAAAACCCTCTAGTATCTCTGCAAAGAGAACCCCCAATGGGACTACAAAGAATCAGACAGGACTGAAACAAGTGAGCAACAAGAAACAAAGCCTGACGTAGGGCACATAAATGGGAAAATAACAGAACTTGTATTATACTACCATAAGGCCAAGCTTGTTAGTGTTCTCTTATGCTTGACCAATGAAGTATATTTTAGAAAAATACTCTGGTTTCCCACAATAGATAATAGTAACATACTAGTTTCTAGTGCCTTCAGATTGTGGGATATTCTATTCCCTGAAAGTGAATGGATTATCAAGCCACAGAGGAATTCTTTCTCTATCTTCCTCCCTAAGCTCACCCAAAGACCCGAGCATTCATCACTCACGCTGGTTCTCATGGGATCTATGAAGGGATATGTAATGGAGTGCCAATGGTGTTGATGCCTTTGTTTGGAGATCAGATGGATAATGCTAAGCGTATGGAGTCAAGGGGAGCAGGAGTGACCCTGAATGTCCTTGAAATGACATCTGATGATCTCAGCAAGGCCTTGAAGACAGTTATCAATGACAAAAGGTAAGAAAGCAAGTTGGGATGGCATGGCCATTTGCTACAGACACCTCATTAGAGGCTGTGCCCCTTCTTAGAACAAACCTAATTTGTGCAACTCCAGATTTCTAATGAGATAAATTGGGAAACAATCATTCATTTCAATTATATTTTAAATAATGGTTTATGGGAGCTCTTTTGGTACATTGCTGTCACTTTCTGATGACTCCTCTCCTAATCCCCAAAAGAACCCTCTTTCACGACAAAGAAGTACAAGCATTCAAAACAAACATTTTTGAGCAGGAATGCCCTCTGCAACTTCCTAACAAGTGGTTCTATGTGACATGTGGTAAAATCTGAAATATGTGGGACTTGAGGACTTCCTAGGACTTCCATCTTGTACCTTGGGATGGCTGTAATTGACAACCGGAAATTTGCTTAGATATATCTCCCTCACCTGTTCCTACTTCCACCCTCAGGGACCAGGCAAGACAAGTCTAGTCTCCCTCCCCTCAAACCCTGAAGGCAGCTTCCATGCCTCCCCTAAATCTTCTCCTCTCTAGGCTTACTGATGCCCAGTTCTATCAGCCAATTCACATTCAAATTCGTTCACCCTCTGATCACCGTCCTCTGTATGTGCTTAACTTTGTTAGTGTCTTTCATAAACTAAGTACCTAGCCTGAGCACAGGACTCCTGATCCAGCCTATCCAGGCACCTTCATTATAGAAATTTGGCTTGTATCAAGACAGCCCTTTCCAGTTTTTCTGACCACCATGTCACCCCCTTGAGTGACTGACAGACAGCAAGTTTGCTGTCTGTAAGATATGTGCACAAACCATGGTCTAGTAACATTTCTTCCACCCTCTGATTGGTCCTGTCTCTTCTTTGATCTTTCATGTGCCAAATACAGTTTTAAAAGCCCTCTTGTGTTGTCCTTGGAGTTAATCAACAATCTCTTTTTACTGTAGCCTTCAGGGTGTTGCCATGATTCATCCAGGGTTTTGGCACCTCTGTTTTCCTTCTTACCCAGTGCCTGGTACACAGTCACTTCTTGATTGAATGAGCTGAGTTAGTTGATGAGCTCCTTATGTAGCCACATCAGGATCATCAGACAATTTGCCTTTTATTCTTCTTCACTGACATAAATCATTCAGGCTCATTACTTTGAGTTTCCTCTCCTTCTTGAGCTGATTGCCTTCATAGAATTTTAAGCCATGGCGTCCTAGCCATTCTTTTTTTTTTACTCTGAAATTCACTTTCTAAACTTCTTGGGCAACAGGAAGACTTCTGACATTTCCTCCTCTATCACAAACATCATAATGTATTCACTTTCCCCCAATTTCCTGTTATGTTTGTTTCAACAATTAATTCCCTGTCAGTAATCAGATTCAGATCTTTCCTTCTGGTCATGCAGTCTTCTGTCTGCTTCTTCCTATACCTCTACACCTCTGTCTCTTCCTCCACTCATCCTCCTCAAGCACTATCCACTATGTTTCACCACGTCAATTTGTAGATTTCCTCACAGGAGTTCATTTCTTGATATACACTCAATAAATTCTTGTTGAACTGAATTGAATTGAATATATGATGTTATTTCATCCTCTTTTATCTACTCTGCTCCATTTGGACAAGTTATTTCCTTCCATTAGTATATTCCAGTCATAGGTCACATCTCATTAATTATTAGAATTGTACATTTCTGTATAGGCTTCTCCATAATTATTTTTCTTCTTATGCAAAACCTACTAAATTCTGTGGTATCTGGCTCTGTAGATATCTGCAGACAATTTTCTCCCTCCCTCACTATTTTCTATTTAATGCTCTATTGATCAAATTTACAAATCTTCAGCCAATTTTTTTTGATCCTCATTAGAAGCATTCCATCCCTGGTCAAGTCCATCATTCCTAGTTCTTGAGCTGTGGTTCAGAAATTCAAATCCTATTCTCTTCCAATATCTTTAATCTCTTTGACATTACTTACATAGTTGTGTTTTATATACAGTTAAAATGTTTCTGCCAATGCCCTGATACATAAGTCCATTGCCTCTTTGTGTGAGATCTTCTGAAAAAATCCAGTGAGTGAAAAATAACAATCTGAAATCTCAAGGCCTGGGTTTGAATCCTGTCTCTTACTCTTACCATAGACTATCCATTTCAATTCTCTGATATTCAGTTTCTTCTTTTGTCAAATGAGGGAGCTGGACTTCATAATCCCCAGAGATTCCTTCCAGATTTAGCACCCATGGATTTCTGGCCACCTGATGGCTCTTCCTTTAGATATTGTCTATCTATAGCTAATCCTTTGCTATGTTGGTGTCTTCTGTCCATCTATCAATTTACCAATTAATTAATTCATCAATTACATTGATTCTGAAATTGATCTATGATTTTAGTTCTTCCTTTTGGAAAAGGGTCACCTCCACAAGAATGTGAATCCACCATCCCTGGAGGTCTTCAAGTGGAGATTGAATGATCACTTGAGGTTGTTTCAGATGGGATTTATGCCTTTGAAGTAGGATTGATCAATTAACTTCTGTGGTCCTTTCATCTCTATAATCCCATGATTCCACAATTCCTTAGTTCTAGAATCTGTGAACCTAACTTCTTATGAAGTGACCAAATAACACCAAGAAAGAAATAGAAAACACCAAGGACAGAAAGACTTGGCTCCTGTACAGCTTGACTACCTCTAGAAGAACCCAAAGAGGTCATAGTTCTCTATCATGGGAGGCTTTGTATATTAATACGCCTTTTTTCAAAACAATTTTAGCTACAAGGAAAACATCATGCATCTGTCAGCTCTTCACAAAGATCGACCAATCAGTCCCCTTGACCTTGCTGTGTTCTGGGTGGAGTTCGTGATGAGAAACAAAGGGGCCCCACATTTACGTGCTGCCGCCCATGACCTCAACTGGATCCAGTACCATTCTTTGGATGTCATTGCTTTCCTCCTAGCTATTGTGTTGACTGTGGTACTCATCGCTGTGAAATCTGTCAAGTTTTGTTTCCAGAAATGCTTTGGCAAGAAAGGGAAAGCTAAGAAAGCCACCAAATCTAAATCTCATTGAGCCACCCTTGAAAAATCAGGTGCATCCATATGAATCACATGCACACACAAATACACATATGTACCCTCATGCATACAAATCATTTTCAAATCAATTTTTGATAAAGAAAATCGCAGTCTTATTTTGTTTATTGAAGTAGGAGCATGGAGCTTGTGAGCTGGAAGGTGACCATTTAGTCCAACCCCCTCATATTACAGTTGAGGAAATGGAAGATCAATAAAGGAGAAACTTCTGAGCTGAAGGGGTCTGATAGCTGACTTTTTGATTCACTTGAAGGAGAGATCAGCTGCACTCTGCTTGACTTCAGAGGATATAATTAAGAGCAAGGAGGACTGAGGGAATTCCATCAGGGTCAGGGTCAGTGAAAGCTTCCTAACCATTGGAACTGTCCAGCAGGAATGGCCTGCCTCAGGAAGAAGTGAGTTCCCATTTACTAGGTCTTTCCAAGTCAGCCCTGGATGCCCAGTGCCTGGGAGGTTGGTCCGGGCACAAGCTGGACTCCATGACCCATGAGGCCTTTCCCAACTCTCAGATTCTGTCATTCTAAGACCTTCTCCAGAGTTACATGTTTAGTTTATAGCTGAACTAAGCAGAAGCCAGGTCTTCTCACTGTTAACCCTCCTTTCTCCCTCTCAAGACACAAAAAGCTAGAACCCACCTGCAAGACTGACTCTCCCTCCCCATTCTTCATGATTGTGACTTCAAATGCTTTGCTTAGAACAATTGGATGAATCCATTATCCATTTGGAGTCATCCTTTCTTTAAACTAGAGAGCACATAGAGCCCCCCGCCCACGTGGCTTGCTAATGTCGTGATCGCTAATCACTTATTATAAATGTTAATGCATTCCCCTGCCACCTTCTCTCTAGTTTCATATTCCACTTATTTGCAAAGCTCATGGGTGCTGTTGGGGTGAGCTCTTCTACCAGTAATGACTGGGCTCAAGATTCCTGCAGTCCCTTTGGACACAGGAAGGCAGGCACATCTACTAAGATGGGCTACTGCTCATCCTTGTGATGCTGGCAGTTAATTAGACTGTCCCTCAAAGGCAGTGGATAGTTTCTGCAAGGCCAAGATAGATCAGGCCAAACAAACAGAATGGTGTGCGGGGCTCTGCTGGTCCCAGAGGATCCAGATGTTGTCAGTCATCTGCAACAGTGTCTGTGACAAAATCGCAAGTTACCGCATTGCTCTAAGCAAAATTCTATCTATTAATAAATCCCACTAATTCTTTTCCCCAGAGACTCTTGTTTGTGAATTGATTCTGGTTTTGTGTGCATTCTTTGGGCTTCTTTGGATAATCATTTCATCATTGATTGACTCAACAATGTGTGTTTGTGGAGCAGCAACAGTCCTAATGGAGTTTTCAGCCTGATAGGGCCACTAAGAAGCACTCTGATATGCTGCTGCTTGGAGGCATCTGCACCTTCCTGGTGTGGGCTCCTCCCTCCTTCTAAAACCCACCATTCCTTCTGATTCCTCTCGATTCTTGCCAAAATGCCTGATCAATGCTCAATGGGGCTGAAGCACTCGGTGTCCCAGAAGCCTTCCTCCTAATCTCCCAGCACAATTTGGGTACAAGTGAAGCAATCCATTTATCTCTGTGGTCTTTGCTGTGGGACTGCCCACCCCCTTTCTAGTCCCACATCTTTGGGCCAATCCCTTAAACATTGCTTCCAGTGTTCAATTTTTCAATGGAAACAGAGGCTGTAGAAGGGTGTAATCTTTGGGTTGTAGGCTTAGACCTAGAAGGCAATTCATAAGCCATCAAATCTAACCCCCTTATTTTACAGCTGAAGAAAGTGAGAAACTATAGGGAGGGGGCTGAGATCTGGCTGCCATTCAGGGAAGTCAAGCTTCACAGCCCCCTGCTCTGAGTCCAGGAGCAGACCAAGCACATCTGGGGCAGCCTTGTTACCATCACTAAGCTTTTTCTCATTTCCCTTTGTGTGACTGGCAATCTCAATTCTTTGGAATCCCCAGTGTCCCATGGCTGGTGACTAAACAATATTGCTAGAAAAATCTTTGCATTTGAAAGATGAAGATGTGGAATTTGGGGATATAAGGCTGGGTAGAAGATACTGCAAATGCTCAGAGAAAGGAAAGAGGAATTCTTGATGCAGGAAGGAGTCATGGACAGCTTCACAGACTGAATGCCATTTGAACCAGAATTCCAAGAGCAAATAGGGTTTGGATGGAGTTGGGAGGAAGGAAGGACATTCTAGGGAGAGTAAACATCTTGACCAAAGCAAGAGAGATGGGAGAGTATGGAGTTAAAGTCAGGGAAAAGCCTTTAGATACATTTGGTCTAGAGAATTTGGAATTCTTCCCATGGGAAACGAAGAATCAGCATAGATTTAAAATAGGGGCATGATGTGATACCAGAGGACAGCAGTGTTAAGGATGGATTCAAGTTGAGAAAGACTGGAGCCACAGAGATTGTTTAGAATATAGTCCAAGGGAAAGTGAATGCTGGCTAACTCAGGACAGTTTCTATGGGAAAGTATAAAAGGTCCAGATAAATGAGGGCAGATGGTGTAGAAATGACATTAGCTGGTACCTCTGAGTTTGACCAGACAAGTCTACCTGTGCTGCCTGACAAAAACTTAATGGTCACCAAGTTAGGACTTATGATAATATCAACAAGACCAAGTGGAAACCTACAAGCATATGTATTTCCCATTCCTGCAGCCCTTTCAGCATTGCCAGCCCTAAGCCTCAGCTTTCTGCACTATGAGGTATGGTCTGGACTCCATTGATATCAAGTGGACATGGTCATGCCCAGGATACTGGCTCCCACTAATCAGGCCTAGATCTTGTCATCAGACACACTCACCTAGGGGAGAAGTATCCATGAGGGAAGTGTCAGCTCATCCACATCATGGATTCATATTGATTGGTTATCTTCTGAGACAAGTCCTTTTACTTCTTTAGAAAGACTCACCTCTTTTCAGAAGAAGAAATCAAAGCTATGTTCATATGAAAAATTCTCTAAATCATTATTGATGAGAGAAATGCAAATTAAAACAGCTCTGAAATATCACCTCATACCTATCAAATAGGTTAATATAACAAAAGAGGAAAATGTTGGATATTGGAGGGGATGTGGGAAAACTGGGACACCAATGCACTGTTGGTGGAGTTGTGAACTGATTCAACCATTCTGAAAAACAATTTGGAACTATGCCCAAAGGGCTGCAAAACCATCCATATGCTTTGACCCAGCAATACCACTACTAGGTCTATATCCCAAAGAGATAATAAAAAAGGAAAAGGACTAAATTATACAAAAATATTTATAGCAGCTCTTTTGATGGTGGCAAAAAAATGGAAATTGAGGGGATGCTCATCAATTGGGGAATGGCTGAACAAGCTGTGGTATATGATTGTGATGTAATACTGCTGTGCTCTAAGAAATGATGAGCAAGATAATTTCAGAAAAACCTGGAAAGACTTAGATGAACTGATGCAGAGTGAAGTGAGCAGAACCAGGAGAACACTAAACACAGCAAAAGAAACACTGAGCAATGATCTACTGTGATAAACTTAATTCTTCTCAGCAATACAATGATCCATGACAATTCCAAAGGACTCATGATGAAAAATGCTCTCCACATCTAGAGAAAGAGCTAATAGAGTCCAAATGCTGATTGAAACAGATGATTTTCACTTTCCCTTTTTAGTGTTATTTTTTTCTTTTGGTCTCTTTCTTCTTTCACAACATGACCAATATGGAAACATGCTTTATATGATTACACATACTTAACCTATATCAAATTGCTTACTATTTTAGGGAGGGGAAGGAGAAGGAAGGAAAGAAAGAAAAAATTGGAATTCAAAAATTTTAAAATAAATGTCAAAAATTGTCTTTAAACATAATTGGAAAATAAAAATATAAAAAAAGACACCTCTGGGGATCCAAGTTTTTCTATTCTGCCTATTCTATCTGCTATATAGGCTATAAATGCTACTTTCTTTTTTATTATTTATTTACTTACTTTTAGTTTACAACATTCAGTCCCACAATCTCTCGAGTTTCCAATTTTCTCCCCCTTCCTCTCCTCCCCCCTCCCCGCATGGCAGCATGCAATCCGATACAGGATCTACAAATCCCTTCACGTTAAACATTAGTCAGGCTGTGAAGAAGGGCTACAGCCAGTGGGGAGAACAAGGAGAAAGAGGGAGAGAAAGAGAGAGCAAGTGGTTGGCCAAGCATTCAGACTCTGCAGCTCTTTCTCTGGATTCTAAATGCCGCTTTCATGAATTTTATTAGACAGGCAGCTCGCTAGTGCAGGGTGGGGCACTGCGCCTGGAGTCAGGAAGATCGGAATTCAAGTCTAGCCTCATACACTTCCTCATAGTGTGACCCCCTGGGCAAGTCCCTTGACCTCCTTCAGCCTCAGTTTCCCCATACGTAAAATGAGGGTAAGGATGGCAGCTGCCTCACAGAGGGCTTAGTGCAGTGCCTGGCGCATAGTAAGCACCAAACACTGATTGTCCTTATTTACAAACATTCAGAGAACAATGGAGTCCAGTATTACATGGAGTGTCTGTAAAGAGAGGAACACAAGGCATCTTAATAAATCCCCTCTCATATCAATGTCATCTCGATACCCAGAGCTGGGAGGACCAAAACAGAGAAAGAAACCCAGAATAGGGGCAGCTGGGTGGTGCAGTGAGTAGAGCACCTGTCCTGAAGTCAGGAGTTCCTGAGTTCAAATCCGACCTCAGACACTCGACACTTAACTAGCTGTGTGACCTTGGGCAAGTCATTTAACCCCAATTGCCCTGCCTTCCCCCCTCCAAAAAAATAAACCAATATTCCTAGTGAGCATTGAAGCCAAATTTTTATATCAAATATTAGCAAAGAGGCAGCCATGACACATCACATTGGTACTGTTAGAGTTAAGTTTGTTTCATACCAAGAATGAAGTGTTGGTTCAATGTTAGGAAAACTATCAACATTCTAGACTACATGAGTAAAAGCAAAAATCACATAAGTCTATCAATAAGAACAGGAAAATCTTTGAACAAATACAACACTCACTTCTGGAAGGAAAACAAACGCTAGAAAAATAGGAGGAAAAGGGCCTTTTCTTCATATGGTGAGTAATGTCTGTCATAAACCAAGAGCTAGGGTTACAGGTAATTGAGAGAAGACCAGAGGACTTTTGGTAAGAGAGAGAGAGAAAGCAAAGACGTCCTTCTTGCTTGGACTGCTGGACAGTGTGCTAGGAATGGGAACTAGAGCAATGAAACAAGAAAAGGAAATGGAGGGGATAGCTTTTACAGATGATAAAGAGGACCTCACAGAGTCAACTGAGAGGAATGAAATCATGACATCAGCAAAGCTGTAGAACACACGAAATCCACAGAAATCATCAGCATTTCTGTGTCCTAGCAGGAAAAGATGGCAAGAAAAACTCTACTAAAACATCTCTAGAATGCCAAAACTACGTGGGAGTCCGCCTGCCAAGGCACCTACAAGAACTCTCTCCACAAACAGAGATCTAACTAGCTGGAGGGGTATTCCTTGCTCACGGCGAAGCCAAGCTAATAAAATGAGGATGACAAGACGACCTAAAGTAATGCATTTATTCTGGTCAGTAGAAAAAAATAGCAAAATTCATCTAGAGAAATCCAAGGTCAGGTGTCACAAAGGAAGTCACAAAAAGCATGGTGAAGAAGGATATTATGCTGCAAAGCAGCCGTCATCAAAATGATTTGGTTCTGGCTCAAAAAAAGAAGAAGACGAGGTCAGTCAGTGGAACAGAGCATATAGAAACAGTCAAACCTAGTGGCCTAGCATTTCGCTACTGGGGTAAGAACCAAATATTTATCAGAATTGCTGGGAAAACTGCAAAGAAGGCTTGCATAAATTAGGGATCAACCAACGACTCTCACTATGTACAAAGAAATGCTGGAAATGGATACAGGATCTAGAGGGAAGCCAATGGAATTTACTGGTGAAGGAGGAGGGTTTGGGGCTTTTTTGTTGGCTTTAAAATGTAAGGTTTTTCATTAACTTTTCAATTAAATTAAACAGTGTTTATTTGCTCCCATCTGTCCTCCTCCTCTTCCCTTGAGAGAAAAAAAAAAAAGCACTGTAACAAATCTGGATCATGTGAGTAGTCCCCATGTTGGCCATTTCCCAAAAACGGAGGCCTCACCTGACACATCAAGCCTGCCCCTTCTCCGTGGGAAGGAGGGAGAGTGCAGTTCATTGGGATTCCCAGCAGCCGCGATTGGTTGGCCTAGCCATCAGTGGCCCTTTCCAAGGTGTTTGTCTTTACAGTGTTGTGGCCACCAGAACATTCCATTAGATTCATACCCCACCATTTGTTGAGCCACTCCCCAAGTGATGCGCACTCCCCTGATTTCCACTTGTATATTTACGTCCAAATGGGTCCTTCCCTTCTTTTCTTTGGGGTGAGTCCTAGGGCTGGCATATTGCTGGGTTAAGGACAGGCACAAATCCATGATTCTGGGTATGGTTCTATATCGCTCTCCTGAATGTCTATACCAACTCAAGGCTACACCAATAATGTATTAATGTGCCTGTTTTCCCACAGACTCTCAAACATTTGTCATTTTCCCTTTCTACAGACTTTACCAGTCCCAGCTCTCCTGGCTTCCACCATGTCTTGACTACACTCTCCCCTTCTATAGGAAGCTATTCCCAACCCCCTGCATTCTGGTGCCTACCCTCTTCATTATTTCCTATTTATCCTGAATGCACCTTGTCTGTGATCACACCATGAGCACCTCGTGAGCAAGGCCTGTCTTTGCTTTTCTCTATGTCCCACTGCTTAGCCGCCATGAAGAGCCTGGCACATAGTAGGCACTCAATAAACTCTTGTTGACTTAAGGATTTATCCCACGTGCATGTGAGCATGCCACAAACAATCCAGAGGCTTATGGAGCCCCCAAATGGACTCAAACATGGGGTGCTAACAAGAGGACAGTCTCGTGTCAGACCATCTGGGCTAGGGCAAGACCTTGGACAAGTCACTTCCTCCCTCTAGGCCACAGTTTTATCATCTATCAAATGAAGAGCTTGGAGGAGATGACCTTGAAGGTCTCGTTCAGCTCATAACCCTGTTGTCAAAGGTACTCCTTGACCATGAAGAATTTGCCATTGTAGACAACAGAAAGACCAGGATTCAAATCCTGCCTTCACCTATTGGCTGAGTGACATGGGTAAGTCACTTCATTGTTCTGAGTCCCAGTTTCTTATTCTGAAATATGGGAATGATAATATCCACAGTGCCATTCCACAGGGCTGTTATGAAGGTCAGAAGAAGTCATGTATGTGTAAAGTCCTTTGCAGCCGTCATCACTACCATCCTCATCCTCACCCTCAACACCATTCTACGCTGGCTCCCCAGGGAAGAGCAGAAAGGCAGCGGGAACTAGCTGTGAAGGAATCGTTACTCAAGAAACTTCCTGCAGGAGCATTCTATCAAGGTTTTAAAGAGTAACCAATACCCAGCAACACAAACTGCCCTCAGAGACTGAGAAAGGAAACAGCCTCCGCACTCCTTGTGAGACCCATCGGGGACTGGCGCGCTGGTCATCACGTCATCCTTAATGACCCACATTCAAACATTTGAAATAAAGTACGACAAAAAGACAACGCGCCCAAGACAGCGAATTCCGAGCCACCTCACTTCTATTTCAGAGGGCAGCCAGGGTGGTGCCTGGGCAGAACACTGGCCTCAAAGCCAGCGAGACCCTGGTTCCGCCAGCCCATGACCCAGCCTGGTGGGGGGACTCTCAGACTGCCCGACTCAGGGAAGGCGCCAGGACCCCGTGTGGGCAGTTTTTCCTGACCCAAGTTTCCTGGCTGGAGTTCACCAGGACTCGGTCAGCATCCTGGACTCAGTAAGCTTCTAGGAGGCTCCGTGATGGCATTTAAGGCAGCTCATTCACACTCTGCCCACACCTTCTTCTCTTGTATAAACACTGACCAGGGCTTTCTGTGGTCCGGCCTCACATGCAGCGACCCCATCTCTCATTGCTGCACCTTTGTCCTCCATGCCACGACTGCCTCCCCTCTCTTAATTATACCGTGTAGAATTCCTAGATTACCTTCCAGGCTCAGGACAAGTGCCCATGGGACCTATTGCTACCCCAGCTGCTAGTGTATCCTCCCACAAAACAAGACAAAAATCAACCCCACTGGCTGAAAACAAGAACCGCACTTGCCCTTGCATGCCTCTAGCATAGTAGGGGCTTAATCAAGTGTTCGTTGGATGAATATCTGATTGAGTGAATGAACAAACGAAGGGACGAGCAGCTTCCCAAGCCTTTCACTGCCAAACTCCTGGTGAAAGCGATTAACACTCACTACCTCCACGTCCTCTCCTCTCACTCCCTTTCTGATCCCTTTCAATCTGGCTTTGGACCTGACCCTGCTCTTTCCAAAGTGATGGGGCAGGGGGCGCCGGGGGGCAAGGGGTGGCGGCGGGGGGTTGCTTCACAGGATTTGGCCATGGCTTTCCCTTGGCCTTCATCCTTCCTGTCATTCGCTCTTCATCATCTGGCTCAGTGCCCACCCCCTTATGGGTGCTCTCCCCTCCCTTGGGTGTTGGGACGCTGCTCCTCCCTGATTCTTTGCCTGACCTCTCCTGCCCCATCCCTTGGCAGAGGCAGGAGGCTGTCAAGGGGCACATCACACCTTTTCACCCATTTTTTGACATCTGAAAGAGTTAGGCTGATTTTTTCTTCTTTTCACTTTCTTTAAATAATATAGGATAGGGGCGGCTAGGTGGCGCAGTGAGTAGAGCGTCGGCCCTGGAGTCAGAAGGACCTGAGTTCAGATCCGGCCTCAGACACTTAACACACACACAAACAAAAACCTAGCTGTGTGACCTTGGGCAAGTTACTTAACCCCAATTGCCCTCCAAAAAGCAAAATAAATAAATAAAATAATATAGGATAGCTCTCTGGGAGGGGAGAGGAAGGAACGCTGGGGGAAATTATAGTGATTTTTTTTAAAAGACATTGATTTAAAAAAAACTCATTTTAAAATAGGAATAAAAGTAATTTCAGAGTCTGTCTTGGATGCCCCAAATAGGCACCAAGAAGCATTGGAACCAGGTAGCTGCTGGAGCCCGTGAAGAGAGACAGTCGCCAGCCCCAGGGGCACGAAGGCTACTGTCATCATCCGTGAGAGGTTCGCTGAAAGGGGGCAACTGTCATACCTCTCGAAGGCACCCGGGAGGTAAGAGTATTCTGCCCATCACCAGTCAATTAATCTGACATCTCCGACTCGGAAATGATTCACACGTGTAATGTAAGAGTCCATCATCGAGGGCTGGGAAAAGAGTGTCCTAAGAACTTGCAGACCCATAAATCATGGCTTAAAAATAGGTCACACCAAATCAACCTAATTGTCTTCTATTTTTAATGCAAATTCGTTTCATTGATTTTTAAAATGGATGTCCCATTAGAACACATTAATCATGACCCCAGAAGTGTATTTGTGCTACAAAAAGCCCCAGGTGAAGGCTAAAAAGCCATTTCCATGCCCTGAAAATCGAGCAGCGGTAAGACAAAGGCAGAAGACTTTGATCTAGGAAAAAAAACATTTGGGCCAGAACACTGGGGCAGGAGCTATAATGGCGGCCATTAGTGGCCTACTAAGTGACAGCAGTGCCCTATGTTGCAATGCCGCAGCTAACCTGGGGACCTGCCAGGCTGAGTCTAGCTTCCGTCAGAGCCCAGCTATAGGACCCCCTTCCCTAGGAAGCCTTCCAGATCCCCCCACACCTAATCCTGACCCCTCTCCCGGGCATAAATCTGGCTCCAACACTCTTGTCTTTTGCACCAGCTTCGTGCCTTACTCTCTATATCAGGGGATTTTTTTGGTGTCACCACAGATACAAGCCCCCTGCAGCTGTTTGGCACACACCTATGGGTGAGCATGTTTTCTCTCATGCTAAACTAGATTTGCCTTGAGAGCAGGAAAACCATTTTCATTCTTTTCTGTGTCCACAGCACCTAGCCCAGTGCTAGGCACATAGTAGGACTGAATGGACACCTGCTGATTTGTCGATTCATTGACATACTCGTCAAAGAGACATATGGGTGGCTATTCTTTTCCTAATAGGGACCCAAGGCAGGTTAACTTACCTTAGTGTGTGCTCCACCCACCTATAGATGCATCTCCATGGAATGCAGTTAGATATCTATAGGAATAATTTTTTTTTTTAATTCTCACTCTTCTCCCTCCCACCTGCATCCACTTTCATCTTCTGGAAACACCTGAAACTCATCTGCTCCTCTGAGAAAAGGCAGAGGAATTCTTCTCCTGAGAAAGGTGACATGTTCTTCATAACAACCATCAGTCTAGAGCTGGGAGGGACCACAGGGGCCATCAAGTCCAACCTAAAGAGGCTTAGTCCTTTGCCCAAGGTCAAGCAAATAGTTAGTAAGCATTTTGACAAGATTGGAACCTGGGTCCTCTGGGTCCATAACCAATGACAGCCATTCCATCCTTCTGCCTCAGGCTTCCCTCTGGAAGGGCCACAGAACAGAAGCATCTTTGTTGTTTAGTAACAAACTTGGCTCTGCCATGTTAAAGCCTAGGGGGGGGGTGTTACACAAGATTTCAGCTGTTGCTTATTAGATTTAATGTTTGCTGGAAGCTTACAGGTTTCTACTTAAAAAAAAAAAAACATTCAGAACAAGAAGGACTTTAGAGGTCACAGAAATGTTGACCTAACACCAAAAAGGACCTTGGACACCATCCTATCCAACTCTCCCATTTTACAGATGAGGAAATGAAGACCCAAAAAAGTTTCTGATCTTGTCCAAGGTGAGCACAGAGTTGGTACAAGAGATAACATGCTGAACCTGTAGTCAGGAAGACCCGAGTTCAAATTCAGCTTCAGATGTTTACTAGCTGCATAACCCTGGGCAAGTCACTTAACCACTGTCTGCCTCAGTTTCCCCAACTATAAAATGGGGATAATAATGGTACCTACCTCCTAGAACTGTGGTGGGGAGAAAATGAGATAATATTTATAAAATACTTTTCAAAACCTTAAATCGCTAGGTAAATGTTAGCCATTTTTATTGTGAAGCTGGTTTTTTGCACCCAAGGGCAAGCCTTCACATTTTCTTTCCTTGTTGAATTCCATTATGTTAAGTTGAGCTCGGAGCTATAGCCTAAGATCCTTTTGGATCTGGACTCCACCTTCCAATATGTTGACTATTCCTCTCAGTTTTTTTATCTGCAGATTTCTGCACCAATTCCTTCAAGACCATCCTCTGGCACAAGAGAGTCCCTGCAGGGAGGGTGTAGGCATCCCTAGTGACCCTTTCTTTTTATAGTGGGGTTCACAGCCCCATGCTGCCCCAGTATGGGATGCGGCTCTCCTGGTTCAAGTAAATAGTTCATGTCTAAGGCAAGGCTCCTGGGGCAGCCAGAAGTATTGAGGGAAAAAATGAGTGTGGGCACTGAATAGTATCTAAAATAGTGCAAATCAGTTCAATGCAACACTTTATTATAAGCCATGTGGAAGATGGGGAAGGGGGGAGAGGAAAAAGGATCCAACAGACAACTTAGGCAAATATACTAACATAGAGTATGACCCATGTAAGGGCAGTGCTGCTTTGGGGAGCACAGAGACTTGGATCCATTCAGCAGAAAGGAAGGAATCCTCCTGCTGGAGGGGAGGACAGCTGCCAAGTGCTCTTCTGAGAGTGTGGCTCTTCTATGATTTCAGATGGCCTCCCTACAGCTGGCTGAATTGCTCTCAGGGGTCAGGGCAAAATATTATTTTAGGGGTTGTTATTAGGGAGAAAAAACAAGCTTGTTTTATTTTGTTTTCATTTGGGGGGCACAGCTTCAAAAAAATTCTGTCAGTACTTTTCCATGAGTATATTCTATAAGCTACAACCTCTCATAAGGCAATATAGTCACAATGGCCTCAAAACCCACCAGGCCCAAACCTAGAACAATGGTTTCCAGGCATAGATTCTGTAAGCTACAGTCTCCCTCAAAGGAAAATCATCATGGCGGTCTCAAGACCAGCAGGCCCAATCTTAGAACATCTCATGTTTTGTATTATCTGCAAATTTGGTGAGCATGCTATCTATGCTTTTCTCCAAATTAATGACAGACATGCTTAAAGGCAGAGGCACAGCCAGGGGTCCCTAGGGCATGCCATTCAATACCTCTTGCCACTAACAGTGTGCCCTGCCAGGCCAGCCAGCTGCGAACTTATCCAATTGTGTTATCAGCTACTCCATATTTATCTTCTCCAAAAGAATAATAAGAGAGCCTTGCTAAGATCTAAGTAAACCCAAACAGCAGTAATCTGGTGAATAAGGGGCATAGGTCAGCCCTTTGTCATCACCACATCCTTATCTAGACATCCTTTGATCTCATTAATATTAAACTACTTAACATTAAGTTCTTTGGTGTCTGTGTTCTCTGATCTTGTTGGTGATCTGATCCCCATATCAAAGTGAAGCTCATTGGAAAACAATAGGGTGCACAGACCCTGCTCCCCTCCCGTCATTCCCTCTCCAGTCCTGTAGACCAGAGCTTCTTAAACAACTGTGGTCCTGAGAATCACTGTGTACAGACTCACTCCTGTCTTCCACGACTTTGCCCATGTCACAGACATCCCTTCTAGTCTAAGTGGGGTGGGGACTTTCCTGCACATCTAGCCAGGGCCAGTACTATCCTCCCAGAACTCATATGGAGCAGGGTCTGAGGCTGGTTAAAAGTAAAGTCCCTAAGGTAGAGGAGACTTAAGCAGCTTTGAGGCTCTTGGGGAGGGAGTGGGGTCTGTCATTAAAGGGGAAAGAGTCAGAAAGTGGAAAGAAATACTGGAGAATATAAGGAAAAAAGACTGAAACTGAAAGATCTCAAGAGGAAGAAAACTGAGCCAAAGGAGATAAAACAACACAGATGATGTTAGAACAAAGGAAAATGTCTCCAGGACATCTAAAGGAGTCCAGATTTCTCTGCGAGAGCAAGTAATGAACTAATACCTGATGAAACTGAAGACTCTATGAATTCCCAAGAAAGCATGGAATCACATCAGGATTCATTAGGTTGAAGAGAAAAATAAGGTGAAAGGGAAATAAGCACCTAGTGTGTGTGAAGGGCTTTGTCATCTCATCTCATTTGGTCCTCACTGCCACCCTGGGAGTTAGGTGCTATTAGTATCCCCACTTTACAGATGAGGAAACTGAGGTTGAGTGACTAGTCTGAGATCAGATTTGAACTCAGGTGTTCCTGACCCCAGGCCTGACACTCTAGACACTTAGCTCCCTAGATCCATCGGACAGCAGGAGTTTTTCTTTGGGAATTCATTTATAGCTTTAAAATTTTCATTTTCTAAAATTGGGTCATTTAGATTCTCTGTCTTGTTCTCTTCTCTGGGCAATGTATATTTTTATAAAATTCATCAAATTCATATCAGTTATGAGTTTTCTATATTTCTTCATTTTGTGAATTCTTTTTCTTTTTTTATACTGACAATTTGTTTTCCTTTTTCTTTTTAAATCAAATTATCTAATGGTTTACTTAAGTTGTTAGTTGAATAACAACAGTTTTTATGTGTTTTACTGGGGTTTTCTGTTTCACATTTTGCTGACCTCTTCTTCCCTTTTCAAAATTCTCAAGTCAAATTAGAACTTTGTATTAGAGCAAGGCTCTGCGCACTTCTGAAGGGAATGCTGGGGGTCTGCCTGTCCTGAATTGTATTCTCTAGCATCTTTCTGCTGCTGTATCTGGAAACTGAGTGCTATGTTCTTCAGTGATCTCTAGGAGACTTAGCCCACGGGCTTGGGGACTTGCACTCTAAGGGGTCTGATCTAGGTCAAAGTTTGATCACTGCCCTGGCTAGGCTTTTTACACTCATTTGGATCTAAACCAAAGGCATCAAACTTGGTCCATAAAACTCCCAAGTATGTCCTGAACTAGATTAAAATGCAGTTGGAAAATGTTTAATAAAATAAACAAAATACAACACAGATAATGTTACTTTGTGGTTTTTGAAGTCAGTATGTGACACACAAGGATCCATTTCCATTTGAGTTTGATAGACTGGTCTAGGCAGTACGCTATAGGCTTGCCCTTGGTAAGAGCTCCAGTAATGTGTTACCTACCCTAGCCCTGGGACCCTTCAGCTATCTGGGAGGCTCTGTAGGTTGAGAACAGCAGAACTACAGGCTCTGCCTTGGTCTGAACTCTATGCCATGGTCTCTCACCCGGTGCCCAGGGCTGTGGGCCAAATCTATAACTCTACTCTGGATGTTACACTGCTGCAGCTCTTTTCAAGGCAACATGCATTTATTAGTCACCTACCATGTGCCGGGCACTGTACTAAGCACTGGGGATACAAAGAAAGACAAAAAATAAAAAACTGCTACTCTCAAAAGCACCCAGTCTAATAGAGGAGATAATAGCCACACGCACAGTACATAGTTTGTACAAACAAGTTCTAGACAAGATAAATGGGAAATAATCTCTGAGGAAAAGGCACTGAGATGAAGGATGTTTGGTAAAGGGTGCTTACCCAGGACACAACTTCAAGCTAGGTCTGAGCTGATATGTCCTGGAGCACAGCCACAGGGTGCTTAAGATCCCAAAACCCAGTTCTGCAGATGGAATGACACAGCTAATAGCTGCCTCCTATTCCTTCTGCCTGGGCTACAAAGATGATTCTTTGTATTTACTCTTTAGATGTGCTGGTCTCTCTTTGGCACTCGTCCTAAATCTTTGTTAAGGACTTGGGGGAGGGGAGGGGATAGAACTTGGCTGAACTGCTATGGTCACCTCCTAGATTTTGTGTTTACTTTTCTGTATATGGTCAACGTCCCAACCACCCACCACCACTAGAGCGTAACATCCCAAGGGCAAGGATTGTCTGGTTTTTGTCTTTGCATTCTAGTACCTGTCAAGGTGCCAATAACTGCTTACTTAATAAATGCTTGTTCGTTGGAAGGAGGTATAGAAGGATGGATGGAGGAATGGAGGGATGGATGGAGGCACAAATTCTTTGTGTTGATGGTGATAAATATAAAATAAATGATTCCCCTCCCCCCAAAAGAGCCATGATTGCCAAAGCAGAGTCCCCCAGGCACACTGCTCACCCCTGTGCACCCTGACCTCCTAAGCACCTCCATTGTTGGAGGTATTGACTGTCGCTCAATAGCCTATCTGAGCCTCAGTTTCCCCATATACCAAAGGGAGGGGTTGGGCCAGACAGGGCCTCAAAGCCCTCCCAGCTCTAACCTTTTGTGATTCTAGCACCGTATGGAATGCCTGCTGTGTGCGTATTGTACAGAGCTCTGCACAGAAAACAGTCCGCAAGAAGCATGTTGCCCTTGGAGTCCAGAAAGAACTATGTCTGACTCATGTCTAGCTGTGTGACCCTGGGCATGTCACTTACCTTCACCAGCCTCAGTCTCCTCATCTGTAAAATGGGGGGCGGGGGCACTAGTAAGTATCAAGTGAGGGAATGCCTATTAAAGCACTCTGAGCCCTGTAGAGCCCTAGAGCCACGGGCATCCTTATTATCACACGTTCTTTCTTGGCCCAGACCTTCGATGTCCCCCAACACAGATCAGCAGCAACTTCCTAACTTGGAGGCTCTGAGAACTCAGGGGACTTGCCCAGCAAGTATCAGGGTATGACGTGAACCCAGGCCCCCTGCCTCTAAGGATAGCTCCACTCTTCTGGATCTACTTGTCCTCACCGGCATTAAAATAAGGTTGCAGAGTTCTTGTGAAACCATAGCCCCACACACATTCCTATTGCCATCCCTCTAACACCACAAAGGCCCTGAGAACAGCAAACTTTCCACTCAGGGCCCTTTGCTGCAAATAAAAACAACTCCCGAAGCAACAGGAATCTGCCGTGTAGACTGGCACCAGCCTGTCAGGCCCTGGCTGGAGGCAGCCAAGACTCAGAATGGGAGAGGCCTCAGGAGCCCCATTATACAGAAGAAACCAAGTGTTTCACCACCATTTTGTGAACCTCCCCCATCTCTCCCATTGTGGGTAAGTTGGCCTAGGAGACCTGTCCAAACCCACCACCTGGAACCCATAGCGCCCCCTTCCTGGTTACTTGGGGGCTGTCTAGTTGGGCAGCAACCTGAGGGGTCATTAAACAACACTGTCCTTTGGCTTCTGTATTTTCCCGCTTGCTTGTTGTGGTTGCCCCTTGGTAACAGTTATGTTACAGCTTTTGTCTATAAAAGCTCTGAGAATGCATCTCGGAGCAGCATGATTTGGGTACGTGCCCCTTGCAGTCCCTGGGTTCAATTATAACTCCACTTAAAATGATTAAGAGTCTCATCTCACAATTTCTCGTTACAACATGAGACCCAGAGAAATCAAGTGACTTGACCAAAGTCACACAAAGAGGGACTGTGCAAAGGGGGTAGGGAACCCAGGCCCTCTGACTCCAAATCCTGTATTCTTGAAGCTACACCCTGCTGTCTCCAGGACCAGGGCTGCTTTCATACATGAACATCAAGGAAACCTGGAAGTAAGGTCACCTTGCTCTCCTAAATGTGGTAAGGGCCTACTGAAGAAGATGGAGTGGGGGTACAGTGGGATAGCTGTGGGTTTGGAGTCAAAGGGCCCAGGTCCAACTCGTCAAGTCAGTGAGCATTCATTAAGTACCTGCTGTATTCCAGGCATGGTGCCACGCACTGAGGACACAAAGAAAGTCAAAAACATACCTGCTCTCAAGAACTCGCAGTCTAATGGGAAGGCGACGTGCAATCAACTTTGCACAAACAAGATTTTTACAAGATAAATTAGACATACTATCAGAAGGCACTAAGATTAAAGAAGGCTGGGAAAGGTTTCTTGGAGAGGGTGGGACTGGTACACTGGTAAATGTTTAACACCTGACTCTCTGGGGGAAAAGTAAGTGTTCAGTTATTTCCAACTCCTTATGACCTCATTTGGGGTTTTCCTGGCAGAGATTCTGGAGTGGTTGACCATTTCTTTCTACAGCTCATTTTAAAGATGAGGAAACTGAGGCAGACAGGATAAAGTGACTTGCCCAGGGTCACACAGCTAGTCAGTGTCTGAAGCTGGATTTGAACTCAGGTCTTCCCATCTCCAAGCCTGACGATCTGTCTATAGTCATTATGTCATCTAACTGCCTACAAAGTAAGGGAGGCACTTTTAAGCTTAATTTGCTTCACTAACAGTTTCTCCATCACTTTCTTAAACCTAGACAATCAACGAAACAAGAAACAAGCCCTGATTTGTAGCATTTGCTTATTTACTAGGCGTCAGTGCCCCCACTGAAACATCAACAATCAGCAGGTTTAAGCTGGCTCTAGCACGGCCCTCAGCTGAGACTTGGAGGAAGCCAGGGCAGCCAGCAGGATGTGCTGAGGAGGGAGAATCACCAACGTGGGGGATAGTGGGAGACCTCAGTGGACATGTCAACTGGCTCAGAAGGAATGTCTTCCTATTAGCAAAATCACCTGGGTCCCACGAGGAATGGGGCCATCTGGTCAATCCTGGGGGGCCAGATTTTTGAACAACAATTTTTTAAAACCCTCCTGAGTCCATTAGAGTGAGGCAAAGCAAGTCAATCATGGCATTTGCAGCCTTGTTGGATGGGTTTGCTCCAGACTTCGGACTTCATCTTCCTCGTTGTAGACGAGAAAACCTCCCTCTGAGCGGAATCCATCACCTGTGCCTTTGACACGCACATGAAAGCAGCCCTAAGTGTCTGTGCATTCAGGCACTGCTGCCGCTGCTCCAGCACCTGATGAATCATTGATATAAATTAATGGCCATGAAAGAAACTTATCTGCCCTGATCCGTAATTACTGGAAGCAGCCTCATGTATTTTTCATGAAAGTGTCGCTCCGTCTCTCAGAGGGTTTTTCTTTTTCTTCTGAAATGCAGTCTCTTGGCTATTTCAATCAAGGCTTTCAGCAGCTTCCAGGGCCCCAGTCTCTGCATCCTCGACATCCAATGGGGGCTCATCTCCTTCACTCTGGTTCCAGGATAGGAATCTCATGAACCAAAGCCAGGATATTGTCAGGCTGAGGGAGGGGCAATGGGGGAGCTCAGTGCCACCATCTGCAATCCCATCCCCCCCCAGGAAATGGCCCACAGTAAGAAGTTTGCAAGAATTGAATTGAGCCCCCAAGTTGAGGATTCTATAAATTATGGATAGTACTAACTTCAATTAGGAGCTAATCCCATGAAGCCTGCTTCTGGGGATTGTTCACATTATCTTGGTGTTCCCAGCTAGATTTAGGCAGAGAGCTAGTGGGGGGAACAACTTGCAATGCTGAATTGAGAGTCTAGAAATGTGGTTCCCAATACCAGCTCAATTATTAACCTCAGCCTTAAAGAAATCTCTTTTGCTCTCTGGGCCTCAGTTCTCTCATAAGTACAGGGGGGAGGCAGCAAATAACCTTTCCAGTGGATAGGCCAAATTTCTGAAAAAGCTTTTATGAGAACGCCTCTCCAGATGCCCTCACCTGCCAGTGCCTCACCATGAAAACAATCTGGTATCTCCTTTGTGTGAACATCATAGACACACAAACTGTGTATGTACCTGTTGTTTCTACTAGTGGGGAGTGTTAGCAGAATTTTAGAGTCAGTCTCCAACCTAGGAATGCTGGGAGCTGCACAAAGCAGGCCTAGAGACAGGACTGCCAGGAGTCAGGCAGCAGTTTATTAGTTTTATTATGAGGAACCGATTTGCAAATCAGGAATTCTCCTAACCATAATTCTAGCTTGCAGAAGAATTCCACACAAATCACAAGTGAGGTGGGGGACAGGGGGATTCAGGCAATCATTTCCCAGGCTTAAGTGGTTTCCCATGACAAGCCCCCTAGTGGAAGACAGGACCACAACTCTGGAGTCCTGGCAGAGTGCGGTTGCTCATGTCTTTGGGGGATGTTACTTGGTGGGGCCCAGGACCAGAGTTCTACAGGCTTTGATTGGCCTCACTTGTACACAGGCACAAGAATTCAGTGGCTGTGGGTGTTGTCAAGGTTTGATGGATCATTTCAAGCTGCATTGTGATCTTCTGAACACAAGCTAGAAAAGGCAACTCTGAAAAATTTAATCTATTAGGACATTCATTACACATATTGGTTAATAGTAAAATAATTCCCTCCACATTCCCTCCTTTCAGCCATAAAGGTCATAACAACCCTTGAAGGCCGATGAGGAACCATCATTTGAACCATGATTTTAATTTTATGTAAGAGTGAGCTACAAGTTGAATGCCAAGGCAAATAAGGAAAAGAAACATCAGACCAGGGAGGGCAGAACCAAGGGAGGTGCTGCCAAGGTCTCTGGGCAGCCAGGAGCAAGATGAGAGGGAGATGCTCCTCAGAGTGGCTTGGCCCCATCCCATAGATCTTCCACCTGCTCCTTCAGAGCACTGAGGCCTTCCTCTGTGACGGATGACAGATCCTCCCCAGTGACTGCCCAGGCCCTCTCCTCTCTTGGCTGTTAGGGTGCCAGCACCCGGTGGTTTTGTAATACCATAAGGGCGTATAAATCAACCTGCCTCTAGAGGCTGGTGACAAGCTTCCCTGTGCCCTCCAGGCCCATGGCTAGTACTGCCAAGAAGTTCCTGACAGACAGGTACAGCATGCCAAAGGTACTGGTCAGGGATCCACAGATGTGGACAGGGCCTCAATGGGCAGGAAAGCAAGCTTTCACTGCCAATGGAGGGACAGCTTTAACCAGAGAGGACTTCAGGGGACTGGCCCCTATGGAGTTCAGAGTAAAGGACAGCTTACATTGCAAGGGATTTAATGATCTGAGGTGAGGGCCCATGGAGGCAGAGTGGAACCTGCATCTCTAGAGAGACCCCTGAGTATAATGGACCCTGGAGGTAACGGTCTGACAGGCTAGGGGCCCTAAAACCTGCTGCTAAGCCCATGGCTTCTCTGGGAGAGTGCTCCTGGCCTGTGTCCATGGTACTGTCCTGAGAATGGGCATAGACGTGATGGGAGGGGCTACTAGCTGCTCCCTTCATACAAGCTGCTGGTCTGTGAGCAGGCCAGGACTGGGTGGATTCTCACCCTGGGGAGGAGCAGGGGTTTTCAGAGCAAGTCTCTGAGGGCCAGTAAAATAGGCCCCTCCCACTGGGGTCATGATCCAGGCTTCTAATGGGGGTTCTAGGGCTAAAGCTTCAAGGGTTTGGGACCTTGAATAACACAGCCAGCAGTCAGATAAATTGAGCCTTTTCGAGAAGCCTTGTATTGGGCTCCTGAGTGGGTGGTTCGGTGGGAAAGGCGTATAATCCTGTTGACCAGAGTGAAGAGATTAGGAGTAGGACAAAGATGTTGATAAAAAACGAGAGGTCCGAGGCTGCTGTAGTAGCAAGAACAGGTTGAGTTCATAGAGGGAGTGACTGTAAACCTCTGGCCATGTCCAGCTTCTAGGGTCATTGACTGCCCCCATCCTGGGGTCTTGGGAACACTGTCTGCCTCAGGTTATGGCTGCTCCAGACCCTGCTCAGTTTTAGAGCCAGGTCACCGTCGGGCACTGCTGCGCTTTTGAGATGTGACAGTTGGATCCAGGCCTCCTCTGGGGGGGAAGGGAGGTCCTCAAGGGGACGTGATGTTGTCAGCCCCGACACCTGTGGGGTGGCATCCGCACACTATTAGCCTGAGAGCAGCTGGAGATCCCGGATCACTACTGCCTTTGCAGCCCCAGACTTGGCACAGCCCTGGCACCAAAGTGGCTCGTTAACTTGGCTTGCTGACCTGATGATTAGGCCCCTGAAATCATGATGCCATCGGCAGCTGGGGGCACACTGAATAAAGTCCTAGACTTGCAGTCCAGAAGAGCCGAGTTCAAATTCTGCCTCATACACTCTCTGAACCCTTGCCCAGACCCTGTCCACCTCTGCTTCCTCCTCTATAAAATTCGGATTTTCAGAGTATTTACTTGGCAGGGTTGCTGTAAGAGTTACATGAGATAACATGTGTGACGAGCCTTGCAAACTTTAAAATGCTAAATTGTCATTGTTGTTCAGTCATTTTTTTTCCCATGATGCCCAGCTCGTCAGGTTTTCTTAGCAGAAATACTGTAGGGGTTTGCCATGTCCCTGTCCACCTCATTTTACAGATGAGGAAACTGAGAGCCAGACAGGCTGAGTGGCTTACTCAGGGTCACCCAGGTCTGCAGATCTCCACACATCTGCCACGCCCCCCCCCCTCCCCCAGCCCAAAAACTTACTACTTGTGCTTACCACTGAAAAAAATCGCTATGTACTCTGGAAACATGGACTATATTTGTAAGCTAATCAATTATTTCCATATTTTGGAGTCAGAAGCTAATGCATTTGCATTCCCCAATATTTCTACCACTACTAGGCCTCCTGTGTCACTGGAAAAATGGAGACCAAAGCTAATGGAACCCCAACTCTCAGGCTAGAGATGGATCATCTCCATCACTCATGTTGGGTAAATTTCCATGGTGCCAGGCAGGGTGTGAGGCCAGAGGCTAAGCCACAGAAGCCCCTGCTCTCCCCTTGAAAATTTGCCTCCAGGGCCCCTTCTGGGCAAAGAGCCAATTATCCCCTCCCTGCAGCTCTTGACCCCTGAACCTGAGCCCACACCAGGCATTTGCAGTCATTGCTTCTAACAATTAAAACTATGAGCTCCCTTTTGGGCCCCCTAATGTTTCTTGCCTCTTTTAGGCTTGGGGGGGTCAGCCTCCCTCTCTGGGAGCTGTTGGCCCCTCCCCAGCCAGATGGAAGCCGCCAGCAAGAGCCGCATGGCCATAGAAAAGTGCTCAGAATTTCTCTCTGCTCCCCACAGGAGGCTCCATAATTTGGATAAAAGGGAGGAAATGGGTCCTGAGTCCCTGAGCCTCTAAAGAGGAGGGCAGAGGGTCAGATAGGGCACGGCAGTGCTGCTGGGTGAATTTTTAATAGACAAAGCCATTTCATCGGCTTCAGGGCTTGATTGCCAGTGGCCTCTAGTAATGCATCTTCCCCAGTCTCAGTTCAGTTTCATTTCAATTCCAACTGTGATTTCTAAATGTCATCTCCTCCATGGTCTTGATGTCCAATGAGTTTGCCTGCTGAGGGCAGGGATGTTGACAGTTTGCCTTTCTGTCCCCAAATGCCTAACACAGTGCCTGGAACCTCATGAATGTGTGTGAATGGAATGACTCATAGTGGATAGATGACTTGAGAGATCTTCTGAACAAAGAGGTCATAACTAGCTTCCCTAAAGATGAAGGGGGATGGGAAGCAGAGGGCTTGAGCCTCCCCTTTGGATAGTTGAAGAGCAGTAAGGGCAGGAGTGATTGACCTTGGCTAAGTCTGCTTGTCCCCAGAGGGCAGAACCAGGAGCAGCAAGAACTCTCTAAAAACTGGAGTGACCCCAAGATAGAATGGGCCACTCCAGCACTGCAGGTGTCCCTCACACTGGTAGTCCTCAAGCAAAGGCCCACTCACTCATTGGGAATGCTGCAAGAAGGGGTCTAGTTGGGGCGCCATATAGACCAGCTGATGCTAAGATGTTTAGCCCACTCTAAGATGCTGGAAATGTAAACAAACCAACTCCAAGTCCGTTTTACTAGACACAAAGGAAGGGTGCATTAGATCCTGAGTCTTAATTTCAGTTCCACCCAAGAAGCATTTGTTAAACACCTGCAGTGTGTGGGGCCTGAGGCAACTGATAAAAGAATGAAATTGCCCCTGCCCTCCAGAAGCTTCCATTCAACTGGCCTTTTAAATGTCAGCAAATCATTCCACAAAGTCTCTCAGAATATCTCTCTGAAGAAAATGGAACTAAACTGAACTGGACAAGGATGGAGTTGGTAGATTTGGAGTTTGTTTGTGAACTGGAGCCACAAATTGTCACAGAACATTGGCCTTGGAATCAGGAAGAGCTGAATTCAAATCCTGCCTCCGGCACTTACCAGCTTATCTGTGTGACCCTGGGCAAGTCCTTAACCTCTTGCAGTCTCAGTTTCTTCATCTGTCAAATGGAAATAACAGAACCTCCCTCCCAGGGTAGCTGTGAGGTGATGAATGAGATCATATATGCAGAATCCTTCTCAAACATTAAGCACTGTAATAAGTGATAGATAGACATCACTGGCTGTTAAACCCATAGTGGGGCTCTGGGCCTGTTTCCTTTTCTGAAAAATGAGACATTTCAACTTGGGTTTTTGAGGTTCATGGCCCTATAGATTGTAAAGGAAGGGGGAGAGTAGAGACAAGAAGACCTGTTAGGGACCTCGTCCAGTGTGCCTTCCCGGCTTCCCAGGAACATGGCACGAGGGTGTGCGCTGGAGCTGGGGCTGGGGCAGAAGGATGACATTGTCAGTGATAAGCCCAACTGCATGGCTTACTTATTTCAAGCTGTATTTGGTGAAAAGATACATCAACACTGGAATCCTTTGGCCAGGCCCCAGGATATTCCATTTTCATTTACCCCCATGCTCACTCCCAAAGTCCTGGAGGCACAGGGTAGATCTGGGCTCCTCAGGCAGGGGGCAGAAGGGGGGGGGGGGAGCCTAGAGACCTTGAGCCAAGTCGGCCTCAACAGAGAGCACCCCAAGCTCATATCTGGTCAGTCAACAAAACTTTATGAAGCATCTACGATGAACCAGAAGCTGTACTAGACCTGGGGATATACAAGAAAGTGATGACTGCCCCAGAATTCAAGGAGCTCCCCTTCCAAAGAATCAGAAGCTTCAAATCTTGACTCTGCCATTGACTGGGTAACACTTTCCCTCTCTGAGCCTCAGTTTCCTCATCCGCAAAGTGGGTGTAAAGATGCACACTGCATGGTATCTGGCACAAGCCCTGTGTCACGGGGGCCACACACCTGCTGATTGTCCTCCCTGGAGGTGAGGCAGCCTCCAGGTGCTTAGAGACAAGCAGGATTCCTTGTGCCATCTGTGGGGCCCCAAAGCTCCAGAGTGCTGGGGATTCCCCCACCCTCCTCCTCTCTCCTTCCTTGTACTTGTTCACACTCAGCAGGATTATGGTGCTCTCTGAGTTAAGGGTCACTGTCAGCCGTGCCCACCATGCCCTGTGCCCCAAATATCTGGGATGGGTAAAGGCTTCAGAAAGATAGAGGGCCAGCTGGCCTTTCCTGTTCCTGGCTACACCTGCTTCTTCCAGGCCAAGGGTCTGCCCCCCTGCTCTGCTTTCCTGAATGACTCAGATTCTCTTTGCCCCAGCCTGGCTCCCATTTCCAAACACCCCTCCTTCTGCAGAGAGCACTGTCGCTGCCACCCCCACCATCTTGCCCAGCCACAATCTCAACATCATGCTCAAGTCTTCCCTGTTACTCATCCCCCTCTTCCATCAGTTACCAGATCTGGCTCCTGTGACCCCCTCCACCTCTCGCTTCTGCTCCTTTCTCTCTGTTCTCACTGTGTCTTCCCCAGCCCAGATCATCACCTCCTATGTGGCTTCTCGACCTCCAGGTCCACCCCCCACTGCCTCCTCTCCTCCTCCAGTCCATTCCCCACACAGCTACCAAAGTGATAGTCCTAAAACAGAGATCTGACTGGCTCCGGCCCCTGCTCAATGATCTTCTGACTCCTCTGGCGTAGCAGACCCCAACACTATGACTCCCACCCACACTCCTCTGAAGGCTGATTTCACTGCTCTTGTGCTAGAAGGTAAGCTCCTTGAGGGAGTTCCCTGGACCTGGCACACAGTAGGCACTTAATAAGTTGTGGTGACATTGTTATTGAACAAAAAAGGCAAAATGGTTTTGGAAGTGGGAGCATCTTCCCCAAATAGCCAGGGAGGCCTGTTAAATAAGTGCCCCTCCCTTTCCATTTAATCAGCACCATTTGCCCCATTCATTAAGCTTTCTTGGGTCACTTTCTTTAACAAGCATTTCCGGTTGCATTTGCGGTTTTCTGAGTGTGTTGTTGATCATCTTCGTGCTGGAGAGGACTGGGACGTGGCCTCTTGGAACACCAGTAGGCCCCAAGTAGGTCTCTTGAGCTTGTCACCTGCCTCTGACAATCTCTGCAGGCGTCCACTCAGTCTCTCATTAGGTCCTTACTTTGCAGATAGCAAATGGCTCCTGCTTCCCCCCAACCTCCTTTCAGTGGCCTGACCTTTGTGGTCCTCCCTTTGCAAGCATCCCACAGAGGAGGAGGCGGGGCTCTGGGCTCTGAAATATATCAGAACCTTCCTCTGGAGAAGCCTTGAGCACAGCTGGAATCCTGAGGCCAGAAGAAGGCTCTGCCGGCATCTCAGCAACAATGGTGAGTCAGGGGCTTTTCTCCTCACTGAGGAATTCCTTGTAGCTTTCAGCAAAGGATGGAAGAAGGGGCTCCTGCTGCTCCTCACGTCTGGGCAGCCTCTGGCTTTGGGGGGAAATTCACAGCTTGGAGAAGCTGCACGAGCTGAATTTTCTGAAAGCCGTCAGGTGGGGATGGGAAGAAGCAATCCATGGGGCTGGTTTTGACTCATGTAGAGGAGTCGAGGAAGGTTTTCTCATCACTAATTTTTACAGTGGAGAGTATTTTGAAATGTGAACTCAAGCTTTCATCCCAGTTACATCTTCTACCTACATACCCTGCTGAAAAAATTCAGAGTGATCAGAGTTTTATGGCTGCGATAGGTAGGATGGGGGAGAGGGGGCCCTAGCTCAGCTGTGTTTGGGGTGGGTTACCTCAGAGGGCCAAGGACTGGGGAGTTCTCCTGAGTGCTGTGCTATGGACAGTGGAGTGAGTTAACAGGATCCCAGAGATCCAAGGCGGCTGGGAAGCATGGTCAGCCTTTTCGTCAAATGGCATCAGGCTGACCAAGAAGCGGCAACTTTAAAACATTAACTGACGGGAGCAGAACGGGAAATGGGCTTGTAATTAACTCGTGCAGCTTAGTCAGTCTCCCACTTGCTCCAGCAGGCTTATCTTCTGTATTATTTAGAAGCCAGGCAGCAGCACTGTGGCCCTTTAGAGATTTGTATAAATAATTCAAGTGTTCATTCTCGTTTAATTTTTACATCCAGTCGTACCTGCGGCCACTTTTCTAGAATGTTAAAGCAGAAAGTAAATCTCTCTCCCCTCCCCACTTGCCCATCCCATATTAACCCCCTGTCTAGTGATCTCTAAAAATGTGTTTCTGTCCATGGGATTCCTAAGCCCTGTATTTAGAAAGGAAACATCCATCCTGGAGCAGAAAACTCTATCTTTCAAAGTGTGGGGGCCAGGAGAGGGGATAGAGGGGGTCTGTGAGTTGAAGCCAAGGGGTCTGGCTGGGACAAGTCGCTTAACCTGCCTGAGGCAAGTTTGCTCATCTGGAACGGAAAAGGGCTGGGCTCAGTGTTCAGTCAGGCCCCTTCCAGCTCTGAGATCCTATGTTTTCAGAATTACAATATTTTTCCTAAATTTTAATTTTCCTTGGTCTGTTTTTGCATCACCTTCATTTCTGTATACATTCCTCCTCACTCCTCTACGTAGAGAGTCATCACTTATAATAAAAAAATAAAACAGCCAGAGAAGAAAAAAGCAGTCCAGCAAATTGGCCCACACATTGGCCAAGCCTGGCAGTAGGAACCCCAGGTAATAATGATGGCTAGCATTTATCCAGGGCGTTAAGGTTTGCAGAGCGCTTTATAAACGTTAGCTGATTTCTTCTTCACAGTAGCCCTGGGGAGGTGGGGGCTCTTATTCCCTCCATATTACAGATGAGGAGACTGAGATAGGAAGCAGCTAAGTGATCTGCCCAGAGCAGCATAGCCCATGAGTGTCTGAAGTCACCCCTGAACTCTGGTCTTCCAGCCCAAGGCTGCTCCCAGTGGGGCCTTCTCTCTCCCCTCTTCCACCCCTGCAAAAATGGGAAGTATGGAAAGGGGGAGGAGGGAATATTTTCTCATCTCCTCTTCAAGGAGAAGCTTGATCACTATCACTTACTGTGGTTAGTTTCCATTGTCTTTATTTACATTGCTGCAGTCATTACTGCATATGGTTTGCATGGTTCTGCTTACTTTACTTTGTATCCTTCTGTATCCCTTCTTATATGTCTCTGAGTTCTTGTTAAAGTCTCCATCTTTAAAAAATTGAAACAAAGTGATTACCTTGCATTATTTTCCAAAATATTTCTTGCTCTGACCCTGGCTATGTGCCCTGAAACTTGTGATGAGGGTGTAGCAGCAAGCACCCTAGCCTACCCAGGATGGCTACTAGCACAGGTTCTTAGATCTGCTTTTCTAAAGGAAAGCAACTCAAAATGGGATAGCAATCTTACTTTAATCAATCAAACATGTATCATTTACCTAGTTCAGAGGAAAAAGTCAGCACCCTGAACTTCAGAGAATACAAACAGAAATTACAACAGAAAATAACACAACTCAGCCGATAGGCTTCCAGCTATCTGACCATTACATCCATACTTGTTTAGTTACCAGAGAGGGATGCACCCACACCTGGGTTTTCAAAGCCTGGGGGCTCAATGGCTGCCCAGGGTCTCAACTGACCAAATCATACAACTCTTCCCAAAGTGAGCCCCAAAGCAAAACTTCACATCAGGGTTTATATAGCCTTCTCCAGGGTCAGAAAATGTAACATCCCCTCTTGACCCACTGCCCAATTGCAAAGTAATAAGGTATGAGCATTCCTGAAAAACAAGCCTCCTGCCACAGGCTCCATGTGACCACATTCAGCCTATTAGGGGGCAAAGTATATTTTCAAATCAGGGAAGGTTCTCAGAGTCTCTTAAGCCTATCAAAAGGCCAAGGGGCAGGGAAGATCTTCAGATTCCCATTCCCACAACAGAGGGTCATCTTCAAAGGATTGGCCAAATTGAGGGCCCTAGGGAATTATCACTTGGGAGAGAGATTATGCTTGTTTTCTATGCCCCTGGGACCAATGAGTGGAATTTGCTTAGGCCTGATGTTGAGAAAAAATTCATAACCCTCAGCATTACTCAAAAATGAAATAAAGAGCTTCCCAAGGTGAGTGTTGGGCAAAGACTTGCTTGTTGGTGGGTTGAAGAGATTCCTTTTGCTCTGGCATATGTTGGATTTGGGGGACAGTCCTTGAGACCCCTGCCAATGTTAAGATTCCAGTTCTCTGTGACTCCTCCCCCTCTGAGGGTTACCTTCTTCCCCTGTGAGTAACACAAAGGTGCTATTCAGACCTGCCATTTCATGTCTAGCTTGGTCTCTATGTTTCTAAAGTTGACCTCACCATCTTGGTCAAAGGTTTCAAAGGATCTTTGTGCTGCTGTTCTCTAACTCAGACTCATCCAAGCATAGGCATTCTAGAGAGGAGAGGTACACCTGTCTGTCACTCACCAGATGATGGATGAGCTAGCAGGCCCTGAACCACCTGCCGTTGGCAAGCTAGGCAGCCTGCACAGAGATTCCGCTACTCACTGAGGGCCCTAGACACCCCATCAGAATAATGGTGGCACTCCTTCCAAATACGGATTGGCTCTCATCTCTTCTGCAGCCACTCCTTCAAGTTCCAGCCTTACTAGTCTCAAAAACAATGAGAACTGGGGGGGGGGGGTATAAGGGAACTGCCTTTCTAGAGGAGAAATAATCCCATTCTCCTCTACTGGACATGTTCATTCCATGCCATCAAAAAGACGCTCCACCAACAAAGATCGCAGCCTCGGGAGGAGGCCGGCAGGATGTGTGCAGAGGTCCATGTATGCTGTGGCCATTCCCCATCTCCGATGCCCATCTTTGCTGAATGCGCCACTTTGCCAGCAGGACTGAAATAGGAAAACAAGTCAAGCTCCATCCATAGGATCAAAGCTTAAACACTAGAAAGAACTTTCATAGTTATCTTGTCTAACGTCCTCATTTTACAGATAAGGAAACTGAGTCTCAGAGAGGTTAAGTGACCTGTTCATGGTCCCTCAGCTACTAAGCATCAGGAGTAGGATTTGAACCCAAATCTTCCTGACTCCTAGTATAGCATTCTAACCACTGTGCCACATTGCTTCTCAATTCAGTGTACATCAGCAAGCATTTATTTGGGCTTTTCTGCATGCCAGAATGGGTAGTAGGTATCAGGGATACAAAGGCAAAAGTGAAGCAGCAGCCCTGACCTCACAGAGCTTACATTCTACTGGGAAAACAAAAGAGTATGCAGAGAATTAAATAACCAGTGTGCAGTTACCCTCCTACATCCCGGCACTTTCAGTATGGTGCAGGTTGGCAGGAGAGATTAAATGGGATTTGGGGGAAGTTTTGCAGAAGCTGCAGATGACACCAAAAGGCCAGGAGGTGATACAGAAAGGGTCTGGAAATCCAGAAAGGCATGAAATATGTGTGTGCATCTACATATACATGTAGACACCCACACATCTATACATATGCATACTCATAGATAAGGTACTATAGAATAGCAACCAAAATTTTACAGTAAGGTACCATAAACACCCCCTAAAAGAAAAAGAAAAATGTTAGACTTCTTCTCTGGTATGAAAGGAGGGCCAAAAACTTTTACATGGATTTTCCAGATGGTGGGGGTGCCATATCCATAATTCCCTCGATGTGGAAGGAATGACTATATACAAAGTAAATACACTGTGTTTTGGGCACCAAGATAGGGGAACTGCTGGGGATGAGCCAATGTGTCCGGGGGACTGGGAGAGGGAGGCCAGGGCTGACCATTCCTGGGGAGCCTTTTCTCGAAGCTGCTGCTCTTGGCCTCAGTTGGTCAGAATGGGGCTGCAGTCATCGCTTTTGCAGAATTTTCTACCTTGCTGACAGTTCTGAAGCCCATCAGTGTTACTGAGACAATATCGTGATGGGGTAATGAAAAGAATTCTGGACACCAGAGGCAACAGAACCGGGTTCCAGTTCTGGCACTGCTCCTCAAGCCCTGTGTGACCTTGAGCAGGATGCTTCCTCTCTTCAGGAGGGAGAGAGTTTGTTTCGTCATCTATAGAATGAAAGCTTCTATGTCCTGTCAGCACTAGAAATAGGGTTCTAAGGGAACCTCACAGGTGTCCCAGTGGACAGAGCTCTAGTTCTGGAGTCACAAAGACTGGAGTTCAAATCCAGCCTCAGAAGCTTACTAGCTGGGGGGCCCTTGACAAGTCACTTTGCCTCTGTTTACCTCAGTTTCCTCAGCTGTCAAACCAGGATAATAACAGCACCTTCTTCCTAGGCTTATTGTGAGGATCCTTGTAAATCTCTTAGCACAATGCCCGGCACTTAGCAGATGCTACATACGCATTAGCTACAATTACTGCCCTTGTCCCGTCACCCAAGGTCCTTTGCCTCTCTAAGGCACAGCCTTCTCCTATGTGAAATGAGAAAGTTGGCCCTGATGCTCTCCAACGTCCCTCCCTCCTTCAGATCTGGGTCCTCTGATGATAAGACCTTCTGCCTGACCCCCCCTTCCCCAATAACTAGGAACTTCTTCCCCTTTTGTGTGGATTGCAGGTTGTAGGTTTAGTCCATTTATAGGGGAAGCAGGATCCACAAACAGTGATAAAAGAGAGCCCCAAAGTTATCTCAGGTGAAATTCTGATCCTGTAATTTTTGAGTTAATGTGTGAACAAGATGGTCATTGGGCCTTAGGATCCCAGAGATGCAAGGGGCCTCTGAGACATCCACCCCACCACCACCCCCCCATTTTACAAGTGGAGGTCATCTGTTTCCTGGAACAGCTTCTCACCTCTCTCCACCCATTTCCCAGGGCCTCAAAACTTAAGGCAGTGGCAAGAATTCATCTCTCTGCCAGACCCACATCCACAGGGCTAAGATTGCTGACTCTCTGCCCCCCAGGGAGTCTCTCTCCAAAGCCCCTGGGAGTTTGTGGGATGGGCCATGTAGGCTTGTGGATCTGGAACTGGAAGAGGCCTTGGAGGTCATCTAGTATAACTCTCCCATTTTACAGGGGAGAAAACTGAGGCACAGAGAGGTCTAATCCTTCTTCCATGAGATAACCCTTTGAAATCAGTCATTCATTCAACAAACAAGTTCAGTCAGGTTTGCAAGTCAAATCAACAAGCATATGTTAAGAGCTTATTGTGTGCTGGGCACCAGAGGAAATGCCCAGAACCAAAATATGGAGAGTCTTGTTCCTGGAACAGCAAGGAGGCCACTGCCCATGTATTGAAGAAAAGGTGGGAGGGGAGCAGGGTGTAAGAAGCCTGGACAGGGAGGAAGGAGCTGGTTATGAAGGGCTTTGAAGGCCAAACTCAGCAGTTTGTATTTGCTCCTGGATGCCATAGGGAGCCACTGGAGTTTATGGGAGAGTGGAGTGACATAATTGAACCTGTACTTTAAGGAGATCACTGGTGGCTGAATGGAGGATGAACTGGAGTGGGGAGAAACTGAGGCAGGCAAAGAGGTGTGTGCTGTGTGCAGCAGCTATTGCAATCATCCAAGCATGAGGTGATGAAGGTCTGTACCAAGTGGGGACAGTGTCAGAGGAGGATGGGGTCTTTTGGGGAGATGCTGCAAAGGTAGAAATGGCAGAACTTAATTGATTGGATATGAAGGAACAGGTGAATGTGTGTAAAGGAGTCAAGCATCTCACCAACTACATGAAGAGCCCTGTGCTTAGGGACAATGTGATGTGCAGAGATTAAATAAGACAGTCCCCACGTTAGGCACCTCTCAGCATAGTAGCCCATGAAGGGGTTACAGAGACTTAGCCTCATGACACTGGGGCACAAAGCCTCCAAAGAAGCTGAGGGCTAGGGGTCTTTCTAGGTGGAGACCAGCAAGCACAAAACCAGCTATTATCCAGCTTGGTGGGGTAAGGAACAGGGCATAGTGCAGCTTCAGGCCACCTGGTGAGGACAGAGGACAAAGGACAAGAGAGCTTCTGGGCTCCAGAATTTTTGGAAACCCCACTCTCTTCCAGGGACAAAGGGGGCGACTTTCAAGGTTAAAGTCAATTCAGTGCAGAATGGCCCAAAGTCCTTGTAAATTTCTGCAGAGTCTAAACCTATTCTGACAAGTCAGTTTGCTGAATAATCAGGAAGACCTGGGTTCAGGTTCTGCCCATGACAAATGCTGGTAGGGTGTCCATGGTTAAGTCCCTTACCTCTGTATCCCAGGCTACTGAGATTAGAAGTTCCAAGCAAATTGCTGATCAAAAACAACGGAAATTCTGCTGTAATCTAGAGGAATGGGCGGATCCTTGAGCTGTGTTTCCAAACCTATTTCCGATCAGATGCATTGGCCTACGGGGAGTTCCATGAGAAACCGAAGAAATGGCACCATGGAGAGCGTTCGAACTCTCTACTCCAGCATATCTCGAAGCACAGACCTGTCCTACAGCGAGAGTGTAAGTAGCCACTGCTGCCATCAGCAGACATAGCTTCTCCCTGTCAGCCTCAGTCAGAGCCTCCTTTTGGTCCCCTACAAGGGTGAGGGACCTGCAGCCTCAAGGTCACACATGATCCTCTATGTCCTCAAGTGTGACGCTTTGTTCTGTGAAGTTTGGATTCTGTCAAAGGGTCCCACTTGAGGACCTAGAGGGCCACATGTGGCCCTGAAACCACAGGTTCCCACCCCTGATTACTGAGAACAAAAGGACTGCTTTGCCTCTGGACACCTCCAAAACTCCCTTTATTTATTTTTTTTTATCACATTGCATAGAGAACATAAGTGTCTTTGTTGTTATTTTCAGAGCTGGGTGCTTTTCCTATCAAAGCCTTGCTTTCTTTTTTGGGGTTCTCTGTGTAGGCTGTAACAATGCTATGTTCTCTATCTAAGCAACTAAAAGAGAGAAGGACAGCCTTGGCAAGAAGTCAAAAAGTCTTGGGTTCGGGTCCTGTCTCTATTGTACATTGGTTGTGTGACCCTGGACCAGTCATTTAAGGTCTTAGTGTCTCTGGCAACTCTGTGGGACTACCAGTTAAAGAAAAACAGTGTATCTGCACTGGTAAAGGGAGTTTTCTATACCTGGGAAATCATGGCTTCAATCCCATCATCATAACTGATGGCCTGAGTGGATCTCACTGAGGGGGGCATTCCCTCCAAGGATACTGATTGCTGCTATCCATGCTGGCCCATGCTGTGGGACCCTCTTCCAGGACCTTCCCTGAGGTCCTCGTTGATGTTCTGTCTCACATGCTGGGGGCCTCTTCAGTTCATCTTCACATTAATCAGATGCCAGTGAAGCCCATGGGCTGCCCCTCACCCTCTGTGACCAGCTGGGCTCCCTTTTCTGTCACACACCTCTTTGCTAACATTCTCAACACCCCCTCTTCTGCTAAATTGTTGTGAAGTATATGCAGAGAGGGCTTTATTGATGAAGCACTTTCCTTACAACCCTCCTGGGAGGCTGGGAATGCAAGCATTATTTTTGATTTAAAGATGCTGAACCAGGGCTCAAAGGGGCAGTGACTTGCCTGAGGCTTCTGAATCCAAAGCCACTGCTTTTCCTCAGTCTGGTGATTTTCCACTGGCTTTGAGTCTTCCCTCTTCCATTTGCTAACTGCAGGACAAGGGGGTTCACTGCTTACCTTCTCTGTGCCTCAGTTTCCTTACCTGTAAAATAAAATTTGCCAAAGCTGTTGAAGGAAGAGTGCTTTAGACACCTTAAAGTTATGGGAGCCATTAATACCTTTAGACTTGGAAAATGGCAATAGAGACCTGACAATCCAACACCCCTTGTTTTACAAATGAGGGAAATGAGGCCCAGAAAAGGCGAGCAACTTTCTCACAGCCACACAGCTAGGAAGGGGTGGTATCTGAATCCTGGTCATCTGATTCCCAATCCAGAACCACTACAGACACCTCCTAGGAATGGAGCTGCTCCCTACCACATTGTCACAAGGAGGGTTTCCCAGCCAAGTTAGAGGAAGATTCTCTGCTTCTGCCTTTTTTCTATTTCTTTCCTTGTCTCATGTTCTGCTCAGGATTGTGTGTCACCAACAGGTTCTTTGTGGGTGTAGTCTTTTCTCCCCCCCCTTCCCCCACTCACTCCTATATAGAGAAGTGCTTGCCCCCAGGATGCCAACTCTACAGCTCATGTTCAAATAGAGAAGAGAGCATGGGTCCATGAGGATGCTACTGAGGACGGGAGAAGGGAGAGGGAAATGCCTCCTCCTGGCATCCAATTTAACTGTCCCCCGAGCTATCCAGGTGCCAAGCCCAGCTATTTCTGCTACTAAAGAGGGGCAAGTTCTATCAGTGCTTGCTCAGTTCTAGCACCCTGGAGCAGAGTCCAAGGGGCCCCACCCTCCTGACAGCTCCTTGTGTGGAGCTTTCTTCCTTTCGGTCAAGTTGGGTTGAAATTTGTCAGTGGCAAAAAAAAAAAAAAACCAATCAGGAGAGAAAGGTCAGCACAGGTTTGCAAATGTTCTGTATTGGGGTGGGGGGAGCACGGGGAGGACAACACTGTCAAAAGGCAAAACGTGCCTATTTGGGGATGTTAGCAAAGAAACTTGCACAGACTAGGTCCTGATTGGGAACCAGCTCTGCCATTGACTACTAATGGGGCCTTTCTTGATCTATAAAATGAGGCTGTTGGACTAGGTGACCTGAAGGTCCCTTCCAGCTCTAAATGGAGGATTCCATAATAGGAACAATCACCAACCTGTAGGTAACTAGTGGTGTCTGAGGGTTACCTTGGACACTGAGGAGTCCAAGATCACACAGAAGCCAAAAGTGTCAGGGGCAGGACTCATAATCCAGGAGCCCCTGCCTCCAAGGCTGGTTCTCTCTCTCTACTACACCCAACTACCCAAATCTCTTAGAAGAATTACACCTTGGAAAATTATCATTGGGATTTGCACATTACCTTTCATGCCCTAGAAAGCTGGAAGACTTAGCATCCATTACTGTGATTTTTCATTCATCTTTAGGGCTGGGGCTCTTCTCATCGGAAAGACAAAAATAGAAATGGTTGTGGCCTTTAATGCAACCTGAGTTTCAAGGTCACTTTGTAATGTTTTGTTCTGTCTTTTTGTCCTAAGGATTTGCTGAATTTTATTCAGGAAAATTTTAAGAAAAGGGAATGTGTCTTCTTCACAAAAGACCCCAAGGCCACGTAAGCCATTTTTGCTTCTCTCATGCGTTCAGTCCCTGATTACAAAAAAGTTCTGTTAAATTCTATTCAGCAAGTATATTAGGTATCTGGAATGTGGGGGGCATTGGCTTCATGCTAGACATTACCGGAAACCTAACTGTATCTACCTGGCAATTCACAGAGGTGTAGGGAGAAGAAATTCCATGAAGGATCCATACAGGCAGCCACCATTTATTAATCACTTACTGTGCGCCAAAGAGTAGTGTTTGTACTAGAAGACACCTGAGGGGTCATCTGGTCCAATTTAATCCCATAAGCACTTAAGTCTCTGCTATGTGAGAGGCACCATTCAAGCTCCTTATTTCACAAATGAGGAGGCCTGAGGACCTGGTAATTGACCCACAATACAGAAGTCTACAAATGTCACAGAGCCAATATCTAAACTCAGGTTTTCCAACTACAAAGCTATAGCTCCATCCACAAAAAGGTGGGCCTCAAGAGTCACTCCTCAGAGCTCCAGGACCTCAGGGCTCTGTGGGATGGGCTCCATCCTGATCATTCTGTCCCATCATCTCCCCTTTGGGTATCAGCCAATCTTTCTTACCCAGGAACAAATTTGAATTGAGGTTACAATGACTATGAGGTCAACAAGATAGTCAGAGGAGAGTTCCAGTCTTGTGTGCAGTGTGCTGATGTTTGCTCCTCTACTGGAGAGAAGCATGGTCAGAAGGGCTTTAGGAAGATTATCTCAGCAAATGTGTGGAGGATGGAGGACAGTGGGGAGAGTCTGGAGGCAGGGAGACCAGTGAGGAGGCTGTTGCAATGGTTCAGGAAAGACCCTGAATAAGAGTCCCATATATGTGAATGGAAAGAAGGGGAAGGATTGAGAACAATTGTCAAGACAGAACCAACAAGATTTGGTCACTGGCTGGGCATGAGAAAGGGATAATGCAAAGGAAAGGGTTGGATAGGAATGAGAAGTCATGGAAAAGCAGAGTGTAGGAAGACTCTGGGTTGTCTGTGAATGTGGATAATTAGAAGGAGGGAGGGACAGGTTTGTGGGCAATGATGAAATGCAATAGGGATCAATATCATGGGTCCAAAGATCGCCTCCTATCCCTACTCCCTGAGTACAGGGTATGAGGGGCACAGCTAGATAGCCAGTCATCTGAGAAAATAAAACCTGGGGTGTTTGGATGGACTTCAAATTCATTCTGAGTCAGCAGGGTCATGTTGCATCCCCCAAAGCTAAGATGACCTTTAGCTGCACAGCAGTGGAGTATAGGCTGCCCATGGTCCTCCTGGCCTCTGCCCTAGTCCAATAAAAGCCACAGGATTATGTATAGTTGGGGGCACCACAGTTCATTAGGAGGGGCCTCTTGATAAGCTGGAGAACATTAGCCAGAATGGATAAAGTCCATGTCATACAGTGATCAGTTGAAGGACCTGGTCATGTTCAGCCATTAGAAGACTGAGGGGTGGGAGGGATGCTGAGGGCTGCCTCAATCACCTGAAAAGTAGGAGAGTTTCCCCCTCCCTGGAGAGCTTTTGGCAAGGGTGGGATGGCGTTTATTGACTATCTTGCAGTGAGGGTTCTTTGGGGTTCAGGGATAGTCTGGTTGGCCACCAAGATCCCTTCCAACTCTGAAATTCTAGTTTAACAATTCTATGAGTCTAATTCTTGTAGCAATAAAATACCAATGCTTATCTTTCCAGCAAGCCCACTGACCTTTGATCTCTGGCATAAGGGCTGCTTTTGTGGCCATGGACTAAGAAACCAAGATTTCTCAGGATTCTTAGCTGCAACATTTTTGCCAGAATGAGCTTCAGTGCCTGGCATCATTCTTGTTTTTGGGTCCCGTCCACCTCATACCACCTGAAAAGGTTTCCGAGGGCAGTACTGTCAATGTCCCTTTACAAAGTTTGGAAAGTGGCCTCTGAAGTTCTCACTGGCCTCCAGTCACTTCCAAAGGAGCCCCTTCCTTCAATGCCATAGAAGAGTGATATGGAAAAGCCATATGGCTTCAAGAGAGGGAGAAACTTGGTGCTATTTAACCTGGATTTGTTTGTGGAGAAGCTGAAACAAGCTTTGCTGTTGTCACAACTGTCAGAATTCATGGGGCCATCATCGTTTCATAAGGTGACTACTACAGATGGCTTGCTTTTGTAGAGAACTGAAGTCAGTGTGGTTTGGAGGATGGAGAATGGGTCTCATGGTTCAAATTCTGCTTCTGACATTCTAGCTGTGTACCCCTGGGCAAACCCTTTCGGCCCCAAGTGCCCCAGGTAGCCAATGCTAAACCTATGCATTTCCAGAAAAGGAGGTGCTGACCCATGTTTCTAAAAAAAAGTCTTCTCTACAAAGGAAGCCGATATTCCATCCCTGTCCTCTTCTGAAGGCCCTTCACACTGAGGAGGGATTAGCTTTCTTCAGTTTAACCCCAGGGGCAAATCTAAGAGCACTGAAGGCAGATACAGCAGGCAGATTGAGAGTTAATCTAGGGAGGAGATTCCCAACCATTAGAACTGCCCCAAAGAGAAATGGGCTCTGCTTCTTCAGAGTTTGCCAAGCAAAGGTTGCTTAACCACTTGTCCAATAGAATGCAAGCTCCTAGAGGGCAAGCCCTGCTCTTCACTTTGCATTTGCACACCCAGTACCTAGCACAGTGCCTTATTAGCAGACTTTTACTTTGGATTGGATTGAAAGTTGCACGGGGAGGATGAGAACTGGACCAATGGATGACTGAGGTCCCATCCAGCCCAGAAATCCTGATTCTGAAATTATTTTAGAATCATTCACATGCTAAAATTCATACTGTGTAACCAACAGCAGTCAGTATCTGGTGGCTCCCTAGCTGTCAGCCTGAACCTCAGCAAACAGCCCAGAACCCAGGAAAAAGCTCTGGAGCCTCCTGAGCAGGAGAGTGAGCTCACCAAAGCAGATGCACTTCAGGGAATCAGAAAGGCTTCTTTGTCTCACCCAGAGTCAATTTAACCAGAATTTGTACTGATTCCTGCCAAAATCTGAAGGGGACTGGAGGGTTGAGGAGAGATGAGGGGCTGCTAGGACCAAGTACATTTGAAAACAGACAAGAGACAACAATTGACAGTCCCCCATCCACCACCCCCGCTCCAAAGGGAGGGGGCTGAGAGAAATGATGACAGAAAGGCTTGGAAATCGAGCAGCCACCAGGAATCTTTGGGACAGAACTCTTTTAAAATACAAAAGGAATTTTGCTCATATTGAGAAGTACCTGAAGACATTCCTGCATTCACACAGGGCACAAATTTCTGTTCCTCCTGAGGGATCACAAAAAAGCACTGGAAAATGCTCCAAAGAATCTATTTAAGACAACGAGAAAGTGTGTGTTTATTTTTCCTTCAAAGGCTTCTTTGGGACTTCCAGTAGTTCCCTGATAATATCCCTTCCCCTATTGAACCTCCCTTTGCAAGCAATAAAGACAGTCAAGAAAACCAACTGCCAGGATGGCTTCCTGTAATGTATGTGCCATTCTGTCCCAGTGGTCTCCACCCCCCACTTTACCAAGAAGAGTACTCCCTGCTGCCCTGTCATCTGTTCTCTGAAACCAAGGTTGTTCATTGCAATGAATGTAGGGTCTGCTACCTTATCATTTTTCATTGACATCATTGCTGGGGATGTTGTTCTCTCTCTTGCTGACTTCAATCTACACCAATTCATACACATTTTGCCAGGCTTCTCTGAATGAGATTGCTGAGGCAGATCACAGAAAAAGAGCAGAGAAGAGGACAAAAGACCAGCCTTTGAGGAGGCAGAGGCTATGGGATCTGGTGGAGAGATATCCAGGTTCAATTCCACTTTCTATGGATTCATTAGCTATGTAACCCTAGGCAGGTCACACAACCTCATCTTTGGCACCTGTAACATCCAGGGTATTGGCACAATTCCAAAGGCCCCACAAGGAAGGATCTGGCCAGCTCCCAGAACAGAAAGGGGGTGAACTCTGAGGGTGGAAGGAGACATAGAATGTGGCCAACCTAGGGGCTTGTCACTAAGCTTTGTTGCTCTTTGAAAAAAAAAAACAATGGGGAAAGCAGAGGCAGGAGGGAGACAGAAGAGATTTTTTTTTGGTTAATGAAAACACTTAAGTAAAATTTAAATTAAATGAGCAAAGTTGGACTTGGCAGCCTCCAAAGTCCCTTCCAGCTCCAAATCCATGATCCCAAGACTCATCCTATAACCTGTCTAGAGAAGAAGCTTGTACCCAGTAGGTACTTTATGAATATTTATTGAATTGAAGGAGTCTTAAGAGTGGTGAGGGGGAAATCAGTAAATTATGATACCCTGAAGTCCTAGGAATAGAGTCTGCCGCAGGAGAGGGTCACAAAAATATTAGGGAAAATGAGGACAAAAATTAGGCCACTGGTTTTTTGGAGTTCATGTTGGGAATAAAGGTCATGTCACAAGGGGTTGAGGAAAGAGGGGAGGGATGAAGAATTGGAGACCCAGTAGATAAGACAAGCTTATCAAGAGTTAAATAGGAAAGGCTGGAAACATATGGGATGTTATATGCTATGTGTTATATGCTATATGTTATATGCTAAATATATGCTAGGTGGGGCAGAACTTTCAAGGATTGGGATGTGCTGTACATAGGTAAATGGGAGTGGGTCTCCAGAGGAGGTGGTGGGCTCCCCCCGAAGGAAGAAGGAACAAGAGAACAGAACATGACCCACTGTTAAGGCTTGGCCTCAGTGATTTCTGATATTTCCTTCCAACTCTGAGAAGCTGGGGTTTATCCTTGACTCTCCCTCAGTACTTCACTTAAAGTTCATGGGACATTATCAGTAAAGAAATGTTTGCTAGATGGATATTTCTAAATCCTCCCATTTTATAATGCTTTACATACCATAAAAACAAGGTTTTTGCTGACACGTATACTTTTTCTTTGTTTAAGATAGTAACTGTGCATTCACACAATATTTCAAGGAACCCTGATCTCATTGATACTCATGTGGGCACCCACTGCCCTGGTGCATCTATGAGTGAATGATGAAAAAGCATTCATTAAGCCCTCAATGTTTTCCAAGCACTGTGGACAATAGTGGCTCTCTGGGAGCTACTTTCCATTCTAATGGGGGACATGGTGACCAGGGAGGAGCAGTTTGGTTTAGAAAGCTACAGGGAGTGGGAGTGAAGCACAGGGAGGTAGACTGACCCCACTTCCAGGTGCAACTGCAGGATTGATTATGGTAGGGAGTACAATGAAGCATGACTGGGGCATTCTTGAAAATGAGGCCACATGAGGGGCTCACTGATCAGGATGGTGGGGGGGAGAAGAAGAGCCAATGGTGAAGAATTCAAGAGCTGAAAAGGTAAGACATCCAGGGTGTGGTCACTGGTCCAGTAGCAGGGGAGAAGGGTGGTTACGAGAAGATGACTGGGAAGGAAGAAATGTCACTTCATAGCTTGTCTTTAAAAGGAGTTGAAAAGGTGGGACCTGTAGCCCCCGGAGCAGAGCCAAAGTGATTCACAGAGCACACACATTCACCTGAAACCCTTTCCATCCTCAACCTGTCAGAAGGCACCTTCCACTGGTACTGCTTCTAAGGCCCCAGGGTCCCCACCTCCATGCCACCCTAAGGAGTCAGAGGAGTGGGGAGACTTCTGGGCACAAATCTACTGTTGATTAAAGGACATAAGATAACATCTGTATGTGTCTCCCACAGAGTCTATATGGATGGCTAATCCTTTCTTCTTCCTTCCTCCCACAATATATCTTTCTATTCAGAGACAGCATGTGTAAATGTGGCTATGCCCAGAACCAGCACATAGAAGGCACTCAGATCAACCAAACTGAGAAATGGAATTATAAAAAACATACCAAAGAATTTCCTACTGATGCCTTCGGGGACATTCAGTTTGAAACATTAGGGAAGAAAGGAAAGGTAAGTGTCTATGTGGCATAACTAACCAGTCCATAAGTGAACCCAGTCAGTAACTCCTCGAATTGCTTTATAGAACTGTGGTGTTGAGATGAGATGAAGGGAAGGGAGAAGGCAGAAAAAGAAAACAGGAGTAGAGAAATAAGCATGAAGAAAAGGAATAAGAATTTTTAGGAGAAGGGAGAACATCCAAAATTATTATAGAGGAAACTAACAATTTTGATCAGAGATAGCCAAGGACCTTGGCTCTGCTGCTACCTAAATAGAAGATCTTGTGAAGCCACATGTCTCTTCTGGGTCTCCCCACCTTCATTTGTCACGTGAAGGCAGTGCCCTGGTTGTTTGCATACATTCTTTCCAGTTCTATATTCCTAAGATTTTAAAACTCAATATGTAATGATTGACAAATAAGCACATAGAATCAAAGATTTATGGTTGAAGGATCGATCTAGTCTAAAACCAACTGAATCAGAATACTAATTAATGTTGCTACTATTACTTCTTCCCCTCTCTGTAAAGTACATCCGTTTATCATGCGACACAGACCCAGAAATCCTCTACGAGCTGATGACTCAGCACTGGCATCTGAAAACCCCCAATCTCGTTATATCTGTGACTGGAGGAGCCAAAAATTTTTCCCTCAAGCCTCACATGCGCAAGATCTTCAGCCGCCTGATCTACATAGCTCAATCCAAAGGTGAGCAAGCATCCTATTCATCAGCTGCCAAGGATTTTGTTTTTTACTAATCACCTGATACATTCTATTTTTAATTCTAAATCAAAGGTTCTTGACCTGAGTTCTAAGAATTTTTTAAAGTATTTTGAAAACTATATTTTAAAATAATAGGTTTTCTGTGTAATTGTATGGATTTTTTTTTTATGTATTTAATAACATGATTCTGAGAAGGGCTCCAGAATCCAAAGGGTCCAGAATACAAAGTAAGAACTCTTGTCCTAAACTTACAAGCCATCAGCACACATGTTTAAGTCTACAAATTGGAGCTAGGGATAGACCTGACATTTCATTGGTTTGATTGGCTAATGGAATCAGCTCCTTGAATTTCAGAGTCAGAGTGTTTTCCGTCTGCCTCATGCCCTCCATGAGCGCCTGAAAAGGAAAGGCAGAGCAAATATTTTAATAAAGCATGAATGTCCCCAGAAAATAGGAGGTGCACAAGAGGGCAGCTTGAGAAGCACCTCTGTTGAGTTCAAGCCACCAAGTTCAAATGACCTCTACCACTGGGCACCAAAAACTTGGACATGTAATTGCTGAGCCACTCATGGTCTGTAGTCCTGAAAAGACCAAAGAGAATAAAAGAGATGTCAAATATGGGCACAAAATGGAAGACAAAAGAATGTATAAGCCAAGTCTCAATTTCAAGAAAAATTCTAGGGTTAATGAAATATAGAAAAGGAGGCAGTCGATCCAAGGAGTCAGAATGACTTTGTCAGAAGCAGGTCAGGTCTCAGTAACATCATTGCCTTTCTTGACAAGATTATTAGCCTGCTATGTTAGAGAACTCAGTAGCTATCATTTACCTGGAGGTTAGCAAAGCATTCAACAGAGTTTCTCCTGTTATTCTTGCAGGAAAGATGGAGAGATCACAGCTAGCTAGAAAGCAATACAATTAGGTGGATTTGGAACTGGTTAAATGGTTGGACCCAACATAGTCTCATTCTTGGTTCAATGACAAGACAGGCAGGTATCTTTAGGGAAGTATCCTGTGATCTTCCAGTGCCCTATGCTGGTTCACATTTCTATTAGTGACTTAGGTAAAGGCATAGTTGATGCATTTTGTCAGACTCCCAAATAACCCACAGTTAGGAAGGATGCCGAATGTACTGAACGAGAGGACTCCAACCTGTCTCAACAGGCTTGAGCATTCAGCCAAATTTAATAAGATAAAACCCAAAAGGGACAAATATCAAGTCTTAGCCTTGGGCCCAGGGAATCATTTTCATACATCTCAGATCGTATGATTGTTGAATCATCATTACGTAGAGTTAGCAGAGAACCTACTGGCCATCTACTCCAAAGTCCTCATTTAAAGATGATACAGCCGAGACCCAGAAAAGCTAAGTGAGCTGCATCAGTCCTTCAGATGATGAAGAGGAGAGCCAGGATTAGAACCCCAATATGTTCTCACAATCAAGCCAATATTCTTTCCACTGTAGCATGGGAGGTATGACTAGACAACTGCTCTTTTAAGAAAAATCTGGAGTTCTAAATAGACTGAAATTTTCCTGTGAGTCCACAGTGTTCTATGGTAGCCCAGGAAGCTAATGCAATCTTTAGGCTGCCTTAAAAGTGATGCTGGCATGATGTCTAGGATGCAGAAGGTGGTCAGTCAACTGGAGGAGGCTGTCCTGGTCAGGCCATGTCTGGGCTGTTATTCTCAGTTTTTGGGTCAGCAACAAACTACAGAAAATCCACAGGAAAGCAGCAAAAGCAGTGAAGAGCTTCTGTCACACCAGGAGAGGTTTGTGGAAGCAGGGGAAGGGGCCCTTCCTTTCCCTTCTCACTTGACATGAGTGACTCCATTTTGAACCTTGGCAGTCATGTCAAAGTACAGTGAGCAAACACCTCCAGGTTTTTGCATTCAGGTTTACTTTCAGCTTAGTCCATTTGCGATATCTTTTATAACATGCCCTCCTCATCTTGAGTGTCCCTATAATCACTGAAAGGAGAAGTTGTAAAGTCATACCAGGAATCATATTGGAGAACTACTCGCTCCATCCCTATCTCTCCATAACAACATTATGGAACACTGTTACCTTGTACTTTGTAATCATTTGTGAGCCAATAGAACTGCCCAACCTACTTACTTCTTCACTTTATACCCCATATGGTGGTTGGAAATTGCTTGCAATCAGAGCCCACCCAGATAAAGAAAATGCCTTTATAGGGGTAACGATAAAACTTCTCCTGACCTGTCACCCAACTTGGATGTGAGCTTTGATTCTTTTCCCATTCACTGAAGGACCTGGGGATTTTTAGTTTGAAGAAAAGATTCAAAGTGGATATGACAGCTGTCTTCAAGATTCAAAGGGGTCTACTGCTTGGGAAAGGTGCTCGATCAGTTCTGCTTAGAGCAATGGGGGCAAATATGAAGAGGTCCACCTGGCTTGACTTTAAGGGAAACTTGCTAGAAGAGTCATCCAAGAGTGGAATGGTCTACTTTGCCCTTCACAGGAGGTCTTAAAGGAGTGGCTGCATGGCCCCTGTTTGGCATTTTGAGGAATGGATTCACTTCAAAACAGGCTGATCGTCCAACTCTGGGATGAGATGATTCCAGATGTGACCTGAGCAAATGTCTCCTGGTATAGTTACTGGGCAAAAATTTGTCCTCGGAAAATGAAGCTTTATAATACAGTGATGCTGAAGACATCCCCAGGAGCCCTACAGGAACCCCAAGAGATAGGAAACATCAAAAACGGTCTTGTTTATTGACAAGACTGCTGCAGCTGAGCTCCCTCCATGTATAGACCCTTCTCCTCCCCCCACATTGAACTCTTACTCACTCTGCACCTCAGATCCTCATTTGCACATCAGGAGGTTTGGGCTAAAGGAAATCGACCAAATCAACCAATCAGATAGCTTTGCCATTTCTCAAGTTCTGTTATTTTCTGTCTCATCCCATGGGATTGACCATATAGAGGACCTTCCCAGTCCTCACTCTGTGCATGATTCTAAGCAGAGGCTTTCTCCAAGTTGAACCTAGCATGAGAATTTCATTGTTTACCATTATTCCCCTTTTCCAATTGAATTCTAGTTTTGACTCCTGTCCACAGGAGCATGGATTCTCACTGGAGGCACTCACTATGGCCTGATGAAGTATATTGGTGAGGTGGTGAGAGACAATACCATCAGCAGGAATTCAGAGGAGAACATTGTAGCCATCGGCATAGCAGCCTGGGGAATGGTCTCCAATCGGGACACCCTGATCAGACACAGTGATGCTGAGGTACAAATTCCATTGTGAGTTGCCTAGGGAAGGAAGCAGAGAGGTCATGCAGGCACACCATCCAGGAATCTGACAGTCATATCATCCACCAATCAATCAACAAGCATTTACTAACCATGGGTTAAGCACTATGCTAGATGCCAGGAATACAAAGACTAAAAGCAAACAAGGAGCTTAAACAACATGTACACATATAAATAAAGGTAGCATCCCTTTGGGGTTATACACACACATGCACACACACACCCTTACAATTTGGGCCCCAGGGGGCTACTTACTGCTGCTAAACTTTGGCTTCTAGGGGTAACTCTGAGAAGTTATATTTCTAGTACTATAGCTCAGGAGCTCCCATGGGTGTGCTTCCCACTAACAATTAGCTCAATGATTGTGTTAGTTTCTGGAAAGACATCTATTCAAATGGCATAGTAATAATAATTGGTACAAAATATTCTTCCCAAAAGCATGAGGCACATTCTCCCAAAATTTTAGTGTAGGATACATGTGTGGCAAAGGAATAACTCATATCTCCTCATAGTTAATGTATTAAAAGTCCTTTCTTGAGTTTATATTTGCCATTATTTGCTGGTACATAGACAGCCCTCCTTGAGACTGCTTCTCTCCTTGGGTAATCATCTTTCCTTATCTATATGTCCTCAGGACCTCACTCTACAGCAAGATATATGCATTGACTCCTACTGAGCCCAGTCTTTTTTATCCCATCTGCACATGCTGTCTGCTCCTGTTCTAGTTTCTTTGATGATAGGGTCAAAGAAAAGAATAAGCAGTGAATAGAGGATCTGCTTTGTAGTCAGGATGATATGCTCAGATCCCTCTTCTGACAGATACTAGCCATAGGATCACTTAAATCACATGCTCCAGGTAACTCTCTAAGTCAATAAGTTGCAAAACAGCTGTGGATCTACTTTAGCAAAAAGGACTTACTCAAGAAGGAGTTGTCAAATCACAGATATGGACAAGATAAACAAATAATTGCTTTTTAATTAAATCCAATAAAAATCCATTAAGCACTTCCCAAGAGGTTGCCAAGGCAATCTGCTAAGCACTAGGGGTACAAAATGTAAAGATGGCATCGCTTTTCTTCTCTGAATTTTGTGGGGGCCAATGTGGCTTATGATTATCGCACAATTCCCCTCCCTGTCCTTTTAATATTCATTGAAAGCCTGTCTCTTGAAATGTCTGCAGTTCCATGGGCTCTCCAAATCCTACTTTCTGCATGACCCTGAGGCATCCCTCCCTAGAGAAGGATCCTTTGATATGCGGTCACTCAATGTCATCTTCCAGAGGAGCCACTTCAAATCTCAAAGAAAACTTTCATTGTGACCCATAGGGACATTTCTCAGCCCAGTACATCATGGATGACTTCAAGAGAGACCCGTTGTATATCCTGGACAACAACCACACCCATCTCTTACTGGTTGATAATGGCTGCCATGGATACCCATCAGTTGAATCGAAGCTTCGGAATCAGTTGGAGAAATACATTTCAGAACGTTCGATCCAAGGTCAGTATGCCAAGCAGGATGACTCACCACCTTCCTGTGTTCAGTTCAATTCAACTGAATTCAATTGAACAAATATTGATTTATTTAAAACTGACCATGCCCAAGAGGCAGTGTGGTGCAATGGAAAGAGACCTTGTCCCCCAGAGGAAGACCTGGTTTCACATTTCAGCCTTAGCACTTACTAGTTGTGCGATCCTGAGCAACCTCAAAAGGTCTCAGGAAACTGACTCAAGACAGTTGTGGCCCAAACAGTTACTAATCTGCACCAGGAGAGGGCGTTTCCTCACTGGGAATTCCCTATTAGCATGCAATCACACCTGAATTGAAAAAAATAAAAAAGATGATGGTGATGATGATGATGATGATGATGGTGATGATAGGAGGAAGGTGGAAAGGGAAGGGAACAAACATTCATAAAGCTCTAACTATGTGTCAGGTCCTGGGTTAAGCACTTTAAAAATATGGTCTCATTTGATCCGCACAAGAACCTTGGAGGGTAGGTGCTGTCATGATCCCCATTTTACAGCTGAGGAAACTGAGGCAACCCCAGGTAATGAGTATCTGAGGCTGGATCTGAACCCAGATCTTCCTTACTCCAGGTCCAGTGCTCTACCCCACCAGTTACCTCCAAAAATAATAATAACCATAACAATAAAGGTTGAAATTTCTATAGTCCTTTAAGCAAAACATTTTCCCTGTATTATCTTGTGTTTAATGCTTAGACAGATAGACTCTGCCCACAGGGGGCTTCTGTTCTGCTGGGGGACATGAGCATGTACACTGGTGAGTCAACACGAAGACCCCACAAATTCATCCAAAGTCATCTGAAGAGGAGCAGAGGCTTCCCCAGAGGCCTTAGGGGGAGGGGCACCTGGGCTCTCATGCCCAGGTCTGTTTAGGGGAGCTCAAGAGTCTGGCCAGTCAGAGGAGGCTCCCAGTACAGTCTGCCATAGACACATACAGTGTCATCTTGCAACCCCAGAACAAAGCAGGATCTTTAATAAACCTTGTTTTTCTTTAGCTGAAAGGTTTGGGTCAAATTCATTCAGGCAGGGCCCACATGTTGCCATTTCAGGGTCTTAGCACCCCTAAAACTCTATGTTTGTAACAATTTTATGTGAAGAAAGCCTGGGAGAAGTGGCTTCTCTTGTCCAATTGAATTCCATTCAAAACAAGTTTTCTGTTTGGTTTTTTATTCCTCCTTTCTGTTCCAAAGCTGAGCCCCATAAGTAACTTCTTTGCCCTGATGTAATGGTAACTTACTATTAAACCATTATTTGCTCTGTGACTTTGCTCCTCCATTTCTTTTTACTTTAGGTAATTCATTTTAACACGCCTGGCTGCCCAACCCAACCCAAAGAGGCTTCATGCTTATGTTTTGTTGTTCAATCATTTTTCAGTGATGTGCAACTCGGTGACTCCATTTGGGGTTTTCTTGGCAGAGATTCTGGAATGGCTTGCCATGTCCTTCTCCAGCTCACTTTACAGATGAGGAAGCTAAAGGTTACATGACTTGCCCAGGGTCCCACAGCTCCTAAGTGTCTGAGGTCGAATTTGCACTCAGGACTGCCTGCCTCCAAGTCCAGCATTCTCTCCCCTGGAGGGCCACCCCCGCTGCCTCACATGTTTATCTTTTCCTCAGATGAACCAAATGGCAAAGCTGCATTGCTTCTGAGGCAGAGAAGATCCAAAAGAGGAGAGAAAGTGACAGCCTCTTCTTCTCTCTCACAGATTCCAATTACGGTGGGAAGATCCCCATCGTGTGTTTCTCCCAAGGAGGCGGAAGGGAGACTCTGAAGGTGAGTCCTGCTTGTATTCCTATAGAGCTTGCAGCAGCCAGAGGACCCGATGAGGGGACCTGAGGAAGACCTTTGGGCAGGGGGAGGCTCTTCATTCCATGCTGGAGCAGCTCATCACAGGGGCCAGCCAAGACCTTCCTCCCTCCTCCCTACGCCACAGCTGCCTGGGGGCCACAGTTCCAGGGGCTTTGTGGCCTGATCAGAGCATTTGAGTGGCTGAGAATGAGTGTCCGCTGAGAGGCAAATGCAGAGCTGGTAACTTCTCAGGTGTTTTCTAATAACTGTAAGTCTGCAGAAGGCAACCGAGGGATGGAAGCGCCAGGATACATACATCTAGGGCTTGAGTAATAAAGTCCGCTTACCCAGATGAACATAACACCTGGTCACCTTTGGGCATCTGGGTGTTGAGCCAAGGCGAGCAGCTCTGAGACTGTTTCCACATCTGTAAAGTGGGAACAGCAGGTACTTCACCAAGCTGCTGTGATTGAGATGATGGCCTCCATAAAGTGCTTTGTAAATTTAAAAGCACAATGTAAATAGCACTTATTACTACTATTATTATTACAGAAGTTGTTCTTTTAGATAATGACTGGCCTTCCAAACTGCCATATCTCATCACTTGGGTAGCTGAAGCTGAGGACTAGACATAGGATGTCATTAATATAAAGACACCCTGCCCCCCCCCCAGGAGATTCTCTTGGACATGGGGGGGTCGGAGCTTCCTGCAATTTAGCATCTGAAAAAATTGCCCAGAGCAGTGAAGGGTGGCCAGGGTGATGTGGCCAGACAGGATCAGAGACTGGGCTTGAACTCAAGTCTCCCTGGCTCTGAAGCCAGCTGTCTCTCCACTACACTACACTGCCTCTGTCTCTGTTAGGGTGGGGGGAGATTTTTAAGTACGGGCTCCATGAATTTATCCCATTCTGACTTCATTATTATTACCGTTATTTTACAAAATGAGGAGCTGCAGGCTGAGCACTAAGTCTTGCTGTTTTAAGTGAACAAAGTAGCAACCCATTTGAGAAATGATCACTGATCCAGTTCTGTGAGGGATGTCAGAGGCCCTATAGCCCAATCCCCTCTTTTGACAGGTGAGGAAACTGAGGCACAGAGAAGAAAAAAGTCCTTGTCTAAGGTCACAGAACAAGGAGCAGAGCAGGGATTCAAAGGCAGGATCTCAGACTCCAGCCCCCAGGCTGTTTACACTATGATTTTCGGTAGCAGGACACTCCAGAGGTCAGTGGGTGAGAAGCTTCTATGGCCTTCTTGCTCAGCCCAGCTTTCACTGGGCACTCACTGACTCTAGGGCTGCTCCTCACCCTGTGCTTCCTCTGCTGCCTGCTTTCTCCTTTCAATCTCCAAGGCCATCAATACAGCCATCAAAAATAAAATCCCCTGTGTGGTGGTGGAGGGCTCTGGGCAGATCGCTGATGTCATTGCCAGCCTGATTGAGGGCGAAGATCCCCTGGCATCATCCACAGTCAAAGAAAAGCTCCTTAAGTATTTACCCCGAACCATTTCCCGCCTCCCAGAAGAAGAGACTGAAAGCTGGATCCGATGGGTGAGTCAGTCAGCACTAAAGGCAATGAAGTTATGGGGGGGAGGGGGACAGGACAAAGAAGAGGCAGATGACAGCACAAAGGGGAGTCCAGTGTTCAAGGGGAGCCAGAGACAGAACTTTGTGGGGATCCTACAATGCTTCAAAGTTACAAAAACCTGGATAAAAACAAACTTAAAGCCACCCAAGAGCCTTAAAGTTGTGTGGTGGCCTTTTGCCCTGAGGGCATAGTCATCTCCTCCCCTTTTCCCCCTTCATCCTCCAAAGGCCTGGACAGTGAGTCTACCCCACCCCACCCCCCACCCAGTATTCAGCTCTGCTGCCCTCAAGGGTGTCCTCTGGGGCAGCATCATTCCATATGAGCCTTCATCTGTTTCCCTGAATACCTCCCAATCCTATTTCACTCTCATAGAGAAATTTGCTCAGCCAGTCCCCTGTCTTGGCTGCCCATTGACTTCTCGGATTTGGGCTGTTTTTGTTAATCACCAGAGAGTGCTCCTATGACTACTGTGTTAAATATTGGGTTAGGTCATTAAATATGGAGCTGGGGGGAATCTTGGAGACCATCTAGTGTTCCCCCCCACTTTTTCCAAAGGGGGAGACTGAGGCCCAATTGGCTAGATTACAAACTCTTGGATGATTTTGTCTTTGTATCCCTGGTGCCTAACAAAGTGCCTGCCACATGGTAGAATGGCTTTCTAAACATGTGATTGACCAAGTGACCCAGAGATGTTAAATGACTCATTCAAGGTCAAACATATATCAAGAAAGGAAGGCAGAAGCAAGGTTCAAACTATCCAACCCAAGCAATATTTATTGAGCACCTGCTGTGTGCCAGGATAAGTACTGGAGATACAATTAATAAAAAGGCAGTCCCTGTCCTCCAGGAATTTACAGTCTAATGGGAGAAGACAACATACAAATGGAGGCAGGAAAGGGTGGGGTAAGAATACCAGCCCTGAGGCAGCTGTGGATTTAAAACCAACAAAACAGCAGATGCAGATGGGAAGAGCTGAGAGAACCCAGTTTCTGGGCTCCATCAAGGAAGGCAGAGGGATCAGTCTTCTAGTCCAAGGTGGTGCCACTCAAGACTTGGGTGCCTAGTGGTGAGATTGGAGCTGATGAGCTTAAGCTGAGAGAGCCATCTTGTTCTGAGTAGTGGGCTCTGGTTTCTCAAAATTTAACATTGTAGAGACCCTGCTCTAGGGTGTCTTCCTGAAGAACTTTTCTCTCCAACAATGAGGGATGCTTTACTTCCCCAGCGATGCTAAAACTGAACCTGGAGCTCAAATCGTCCCTCAACATCCGCCTATCCATCCATCCATTCATCGTCAGTCATCTATCCATCCACCTATCCATCTATCCATCCATCCATCTATTTGTTCACTCATTCATTCATAAAGTGCTTTCTAAGTAGAGTACATGGCCCCAGCTCTTTAGGGAGATATGTAAATATATAGTCTCAAATATTCTGTTTTGATATTTTGTTTTGTGATCCATACTATCGGCCAGGAGACAGAAAGGTCACAGCAAATAAAAGTAGTGTCACTTTATTTTTAGAAACACAGATTTCTGACTGAAACAGGGTCATAATTCTGGAATAGTGGCTGCCCTCTAGCTCTCTCTGCGATAGCTGTTTCCCTCTCTTGCCTTACTCTGTCTCCCTGGACCAGAACTGAGTACTTATTGGGATGCCTGTTTCTTCTCTTGTTGCTACAATTTCCCATTAACAGCCTCAGCTCGTGGATGTTTTCTTTCTCCTTCAGAGTTGTTCTGTTGGGCTCCAGGGGAGCTCCAGCAGAACCTCTGCTCAGTCAGTAGAGAGCTCATGTTCCTGTTGGCTCCTCCAGATTTTGCCTTTAAGACAGTGGCTGAACCTGGGCACATTTTAAAGAGAGGGCACCTAACCTGACAGCATCTGTGTGAAAGAAAGAGCCAGGAAAATGAGGGGTCTAAGCCTGGGACTCTCAAAGGCAGACAATGAGTCATGTTTCCTCCCCAGAATCCCATCACATCATGTCCTGCCCGTGGGAGGCACAGAACAACTATTTTAGGATTGGTTGAAAACAGTTGTTTCTAATTAGACTCTATCCTAATGAAATCATTCCTTTTTTAAGTTTCCTTTCTCGAGTTTTATTGAGAAGAGAAACTACTTTGGAGTCAGGAAGACCTAGGTCCAAGTGGCCCTGGACATGTTGTCTATGTGACCTTGGGTGAGTCTCCTAACTTCTTGATGCTTCAGGCAAATTTCTCATCTTATGATGGCAGAGCAGGTGCTGGCTTACATTGTTAAGGGAGTCTCTTCTCTGGAGTGCCCAGAAATCAGAGATCGGAAACCAAAATCCTATGACCTTTCCTTTTTACACTTCAGTCATTTTTTTCATAACTCTCCCTGTCTTGAACCAACTTATCTTTTCCTTGAAGCAAAGAAAGTCATTTAAGCAAAGCTGACTCCTGGGCGGGGGGTTATTGCTGGTCTTCACCCTCAGCATGCTCCCTGTTTATGAGTTTCCTCCAAGGTCCTGCCCTGCCCCCTCTCCTCTTCACTCTCTATTTTCTTTCTTGGTGACCTCATCAGCACCCAAGGGTGCCATTATCACCTCTATGCAACTCTGGTGTCTCCCCTGAGCTTCACTCCTGGCATCCTGATCTACCCCTGGATGTTTGGAGCTGCCTAGCCCATGGACACCCAAAACAGAACTCATTTGCTTCTCCCCAGAATTCATTTCTTTTCCAAACTTCTCTGTTCCTGTTGAGAGCACCCCCATCCTTCCAGCATCCCAGCTTAGCCCCCTGAGTTATCCTCAGTCCTCACTCTTTCTCACCTCACAAACTCAACCAGTGGTCAAAATCATGTCATTTTGGGGGAACGACTTTAGTGCAAGAATGAACCCTAAATTCTCATAGAGAACCAGAAGCATGCTACCCACTCCCTGTCAGATGGGTCAGAGACTCAAAATGTAGAATGACGCATATTTTTGGACATGATCACTGAAGGAATTTGTTTTGCTTAACTAAATGTAATTATTGTAAGTGTTCTTTCTTTTCTATTGGAGGAAAGGAAAAATCCATATTTGTCTTGAAAAAATTATCAAGTTTAAAAAACATATTTAGCTCTGAACTAAGGTGGCTATTGGTAGGTCTAATAAAAGAAAATACATTGATTGAAAAAAATTATGTCATTTCTACCTTAGCATCTTTCGTATATACTGCCCTCTGTCTCTTCTCTGGCCCTGCCCCCACCTTGGTGCAAGCCCTCAATGCCTCTCACCTGGACCAGCAATAGCTGCTGGGGAAGGGAAGAGGGGTCTGCCTACCTCAGGTCTCCTCCCCCATTCAGTTCCTCCTCCACACAAAAGCAAAAGTGATTTTCTAGCTTTCTAGTAAGGGTCTAACCTTGTCACTCCCATGCTCAGTATATTCTGGTGACTTCCTATCACCTCTAGGATCAAATCTAAACTCTTCTGTTTGGCATTTAAATATCTTTGTATCTTGACTCCATCCTACTTTTTACAGCCCTACTGCCTTCCTCGCAGCAATGATTCTGCTATACCAGCATGCCAACTTCTTTACAAGACTCCATGTCCCATCTCCAGACCTCTACACTGGTTGCCCAGCATGCCTGGAATGGTCCTCCTCCTCCTCTTCCTCCTCCTCTACCTCAACTCAGTTCAAGGGCCATCTTCTGTGTGAAGCCCTTCCTGGTGTCCCCCCACTCCTGATGCCCTCCTCCCTCCCAATGTCACCTTGATCCACTTTTCCTGAATGTTGTCAGTCCCTCTACGTGTATTTTGTCTCCCCATCATCAGGACTATTTCCTCTTTGTCTTTGTTTATTCAGCACCTCGAACAGTGCCTGGATTCCTTCAGAGTGCTACTGGATCTTGCCTAGAAAATATTTGTTCCCACTCCCCGAAGAGCAGCCATTTGGAAGAGTTTTGTTTGGTTCTTTTTACTGTGGTCTTCTGCTTTTTACATCCCAGTTATTTCTCCTATACTACTCATCTATCCACATTGAACTCTTTCTTAGTGAAAAGCAAAGCCAAGCAACAGTGGCTGCATCCGACAGCAGAGCCCACGTTCTCCCTCTGGAGTCCTTGCCCAGCCTCTGACTTTTACTGGAGGCAACATTTACTGCGTTGTGCCCATTCTTAATGCTGTATGTGTCCATTCTCATTAAGCTTGAAACCAGAGAAGGATGGTGCACAATTTGGAAGCCACATTATAAGTCATGTATATGAGAGAATGATTCCAGTTAATACCATGAGCATTTCACAGTATATCTACAATGTGCCAGGTACCGTGTGAATGAAGTGCTGGGCCTATGGAGGCAAAAATGAGGTAGTCCCTCCCTCAAGGAGCTCACAGATAAACCCACATGATAACTATGTGTGTAAGCATGACAACAGAGCTGCTTGCATATGTTGCTTGTCTCCAAAGTGGGCTAGAAAGGTCCTAGTCCACAAAGAGATGAGGAGGGAGAGACAGAGATAGAAAGACAGGGAGAGAGACAGGGAGGAAGGGAGGGAGAGAATCAGCCCATCAGTGCCCATCAACACCAAGCTCTGTTTACATATGTTTTTATTTTGAATTTTGGCAGCTGAAAGAAATACTAGAAAACCCTCACCTGCTGACAGTTATTAAGATGGAAGAAGCTGGGGACGAAATCGTAAGCAATGCCATCTCCTACGCTCTCTACAAAGGTGAGGAGATCCTACTGCTCACCAGAAATGTTGACTTGGGGCTGCTTTGCCCACAGCCTTCACTTGGGAAATTTGGGTCTGGAGTGGAGGTAATTGAAGAACGGAGAACCTAGCACCTTTCTGTGGGGTTACTGTTTATGGGGGCTAGAGCAAGGAAAGGCTTATGTAGCATTCTCCACTGCCGTCCTTCTATCCCATTTCAGCACAGCATCCAGGAGCCTGGGCTCTCAAAGCATGTGAATTCCAGTATGCTACCAAGACCACCTTTATGTGACTCCACTTCCTCTGTAAGATAGTGATGCCCCCGCTTGCTTCCCAAGGTTATTGTGAGGATCAGATGAGATGGCATGTGCAAAGTGCTTAATGCAGTGCCTGGCACACAGTAGACACCATATAAATGCACATTCCCTTCCCTTCTCACACCTCAGTCTGCTCCTCTGTAAGATGGGGATATTTTCCTGGCTCATAGGTTTGTTTTACAAACACCAATGATCTGTCTCAAATGAAAATGGCCATCATTATTATAAGCAATTCAAAGAGGTGGCTTTTCTACCATGAAGGAGCCCTCCCTTGACTCCTGTTCTTGGCACCCCTAGCCCCAGCACATCACAGGGCAAAGCCGCCTGCTCTGTATCTAATGAGGTTGACCTGGTGACCTACGAGGGGAGAGATGAAAGAAACAGAACATGTCTGTTAGGCAGTTCACCAGCTCATTAATGCCTCCTCTGGCCATTAGCATCTGCAGGACTTAACTCACCGGGGTAATGGCTCGACCAACCTCCAGGCTAATGTAACCTTCTTAAAGACAGGGATGGGCTTCTATATCTTAAGTGCCTTGCACACAGTTGGTGCTCAATAAATGTTTATTAGATGCTGAATGGAGTCGATACATGTATCTGGGACAAGCATTAAAGATGGGCTTGGTAAATTCTGCAGGCTTTTGAATGACCCTCGTGACTCCCTGGCACAGAGACCAATCTTACAAAAAATCTATGAGAATGTTCACCCAGGGATGCACCCAGGTGCAAGCCTTTGAAATGTGAACGTTGTAGTTATAGGACCATGGGACTGTGGCCTGTCAGGGCTGGTACTGCCCTGCTGCATGATCATGGTGACCCTCCCAAGTGTGACCGCAGCTAGGTCAAATGTTGTTGGGAGATATTTAACCCAATAACCAAAAGTACAATAAAGCATAGCTAATGTCAACTTGAGGCTTTCTAGGTCAATCTGTGCCCACAGGGATCCTTACGGGCAGTTTAGTGCCCCCTCCTCCCATTCCACACCACTGATCTAGGTGAACTCCTTAGATCACTTTCCTATGAGGCCTATGGAGGCAAAGCCACAATGATCATGGGATCTTAAGATCTTGAGTTCAGAGCTGGAAGGGGCCTTAGAGATCATCTCATCTAAGGCCTCCTTTTACAGGCTGGGAAACTGAGGCCTCGGGAGTTCAAGTGACTAAGCAAGGAGCTGAGATTCAAACTCAAGTCCTCTGGCCACACATCTATTGCTTTGGAGGCTAGTGCCCACCACACCTAAAACAGCATTGCCACCACGTGCATTATCATGTGTGGGGCCTGAGAACAAAGTTTGAATGTAGGGATAGACTAAAGATCACCCTAAGCACCATCTATTCCCGTAGGTCCAGGTAGCTACTGCAGGTAAACCCAGACAACCCCCCTCACGCCTCAGCCTTTGGTTGTTTTTACCCTGCCCCCCTCTCTCTGCCAGCCTTCAGCACCAATGAACAGGAGAAGGACAACTGGAATGGCCAGCTGAAGCTGCTACTGGAGTGGAACCAGCTGGACCTTGCCAATGAGGAAATCTTCACCAATGACCGCAGATGGGAGGTGAGGAAGAAGCCAGTCAGGAAGGTGATAGGCCACTGCCGAGCCTGCTCCAGGAAGGGTGGGGGGAATCTTAAAGACCTCTCCATTCTGGTCCACCAAAGTCATGGTCAAGGAGCAAAGGAGGGTATTTACAAATGCAACTGCAATGGCTCTGTCCCAAGTCCTGACCCCTGATCCCTAGGCTTGGAGTCATGTCTTTCTCCTTCCTCAGCTGCCAGCTCAGCTAGGAGATGCACTTGAGTTCAGATTCTGTGTGGTCCTAGAAAAATCATTGAACCTTTGTCTGTCTTGGTTTCCTCAACTGTAAAGTGGGATCTTTTTCATTTATCTATTTATTTATTTTTAGTTTTCAACATTCAGTTTTATAAGCTTTTGAGCTCTAAATTGCCCCCCAAGATGGCAGCAATCTGATCTAGGCTCTACATGTACAATCTTATTAAACATGTTTCCACATTAGTCATGTTGTAAAAGAAGAATCAGAACAAAAGGGAAAAACAAAAAACCAAAGAAGTGAAAATAGTCTGCTTTGATCTGCATTCAGACTCCATACTTCTTTCTCTGGATGTAGATGGCATTTTCCATTGTGAGTCTTTTGGAATTGTCTTAGATCCTTGCATTGCTGAGAAGAGCTAAGTCTGTCAAGGTCAGTCATTGCACACTGTGGCTGTTACTGCGTACAATGTTCTCCTGGTTCTGCTCATAAAATGGGGGTCTTACTAGCACCTGCCTCCCGAGGTGATTGCGGGAGCACATGAGCTAAGTACTTAGCACAGCACCTGGTATATAGTAGGTGGTAAATAAATGCTCCTTCCCTCTTCCATTGCCAGTCTGCTGACCTTCAGGACGTCATGTTCTCAGCCCTGGTGAAGGACAGACCCAAGTTCGTCCGCCTCTTCCTGGAGAATGGCCTAAACCTCAGGAAGTTTCTCACCAATGATGTTCTCACTGAACTCTTCTCCAACAACTTCAGCAGCCTTGTGTACCGAAACCTGCAGATTGCCAAGAACTCCTACAATGATGCACTCCTCACCTTCGTCTGGAAGCTGGTGGCAAACTTCCGAAGAGGGTACAGGAAGGAGGACAGGAGCAGCAGGGAAGATCTGGATATTGAGCTCCAGGTGAGAGATAGGCAGAGTAGTCAGCTCGAGGCCAAGGGCTTTCCTGACACCCTTGAAAAAGCAAATTAAAATCCAGCATCTTCAGATGCATTTGGTGTATTTGGTGAAGGTGCTGGTGACTCTGTACTATCCCACTGACCTTGGGCAAGTTGCTGAGCCCCATATTCCTCATATAAAATGATGGAGTTGGACTCAGTTACTGCCAAGGTCACTTCCAGGTCAAACGTAGATGGGTGGGCTGTGCCTCAGTGCCTGTGTGACCTTGGATCTAGCCAAAGGTCAATAATCAGCTTCCAAAAGAGTGTTGATAGGCTAGAGCCCAAGGCTGAATTTACTATGATGGGATTCAATGAGGACTAATGTAGTCTTAGATTTGGGCACAAAAACAACTTCACGGTAGGAAATAGGGAGAAAAAGTTAGAAGATCTTTTTTTTTTTTTTTTTTGCTTTTTGGAGGGCAATTGGGGTTAAGTGACTTGCCCAAGGTCACACAGATAGTTTTTGTGTTAATTGTCTGAAACTAGAATTGAATTCAAGTCCTCCTGACTCCAGGGCTGGTGCTCTACTCACTGCACCACCTAGCTGCTGCAAGAAGATCTTCTGATGAAGATCTGGGGTGCTTAGTCTATTACAAGCTCCATCAGAGTAAGCAGAAGCCAAGAGTTAATGCAAGCTCAGGCTACCTTGAAAGGATCAGAGCTTCCAGGAAGAGGGAGGAGAAAGACCATCGGTCTGCCCTCTGCCTGCTCAGACCCAGCTGAAGGACTACAGAGGGTCCCAAGGAGGATGGCCAGGATGGGCTTGCAGTCCTGTGCTCTGTGAACATCTTTGAGTCCGGCTGCATGAGGATCTGTTGAAGGAAGTGGAGAGGTTTAGCCAGGAGAAGAGACAGTGGGGGAGGGGAGAATAAAAACTGTCTTTAAGCATTTGAAGATCGATTCCATATCTTCACTGTCATCATCATGAGAGCCAGTATGTGTCAGGCACCAAGCTTCACAAAGAGCTTTACTGTTACCTCATTGATAGATTCTTTTTGGCCCTAAAGAACAGAGCCAGGAATAAGGGGTGACAGTTGTAAAGAAATTTAGGTTGGATTTCAGGAACCCACCCCCACCCCGCCATGAGAGCTGATAGAAGGGTGGTCTGGAGCAGCAGCACCCTGCCCTTCACTAGAGGCTAGTCAACCACTCCTTGGTATTTGGAGGGGTGCTTCCTTTTGTGTGTGTGTGTGTGTGTGTGTGTGTGTGTGTGTGTGTGTGTGTGTGTGTGGTTGGACTCCACGGCTGGGAAGGGCCCCCCACCAGCCCCCAGATCCTGTGATTCTGTGCTCTTTATGCTTCCTTGATTTCTTCCAGAACTAGTTAACAGTCTCTGATGGGCTGGACTAAGTGATGTCTGTGGCCCTGGCATGTTCTGGTTCTGTGATCCTAAGTTCTTCCCTGGCTCCTTCTAGCCTTTGGTCTTTTTGGGCTCAATGACTAGCCTGGAAAATCTATAGAAGCAAATTAACTCCTAAGCTTACACAGGGAAGAATCATTCTTAACCTGTTCCATTTCATGAATGGCTTCATAGAGAACATGGCAGCTAATTCTGCCTCCTGTTACCTTAGTCTCACTTTATGCTGAGACAAGAACTGGAAGTCTGCCCCCACCTGATCCAGCAGTGAGTGACTAGTTCTCACAGGGTTGATAAGAAAGAAAAAAAAAACACCACAATTTTAAATTGTGATTAAAACAAAAAAACTATGTTGGGGCGGCTAGGTGGCACAGTGAGTAAGAGTGCTGGCCCTGGAGTTGGGACTACCCAGGATCGGATCCAGCCTCAGAAAATGAGCACTCACACATAAATAATGACTGGCCGTATAACCTTGAGCAAGTTACTTAACCCCAATTGCTTTAAAAAAAAAAAAACTATGTGATAAAAACCCAGGAAGACCTAAGTACAAATCTTGCCTCTGAAATACACTGGGTGTAACCCTCAAGGGGTCACATAATCTCTCAATGTCCCAGGTACCTTTCTAAGACTACAAGTTGTAGAGTGGCTGTTGGTCTTCGTCGGGGGAGGGAGTTTCGTCTTTGGGAGTTCCATATGCCAACAAGATCACAGGTCTTGTGGGGAGGGAGTGAAGGCAGAATAGAAACAAAAGATGGTGGCTTCTAAGCTTGGGAAACCCCAACTTGTATTACTCAAGGTAACTTCCTCAGAGACCCCTAGATTGCTTTGGCTTCAAATTCATGTTTCACACAGAAATCAAACGCCTAACTTCCATTTTCTCCACATTTTCGGCTTGGGTGCACAAGCCCTGTGGTTGATGTGGGATCAATGATTCAGTGTCCCATTACACCCCCATCACACTGGGAGTCCCAGAAAAGCTAATGTGACCTCAAGCTGCATTCCTTCTAGGATTAAGGAGGTGACATCCACCCACTGCCATGGTCAGACCCCATATTGAGGATAGTTCTGGGCATCCCAGTGTGAGAGGATCACTGATGTTAGAGTGTCCAGGTCACCCAAGATGGAGAAGGACTTCAAGTCCATTTTGTATAAGGATGGGTTGAAGAAACAAGAGGCATCTAGTTCAAAAAAGAGCAGTGGGAGAGGAGGGGATATGATGACTGGCTTCAGGTACTTAAGAGGTCACTCTGTGGGGGGGTGAGGGTGGGGGAAGGATTTGTCCTGTTCTGCTTTGCTCCTAAGAGCAGAACTAGGGGCAATGGAGGGCCAGCCATTTCAGCCTTGATACCAGGAAAAACTTCCTAAAATTTTGAGCTGTCCCAAAGTGAAGTGGTCTGTCTCCTTTGGAATGTCTTCAAGTGAAGGCTGAATAGCTCTTTTCTACTCCCTATAAGATATATATATATATATATATATATATATATATATATATATATATATATATATATATATATATATACCCCTCTATAATATGTATATATTTTGTTCTTACTTTTCAGTGTGAATGCCATTTCCCCATCCCTTCCCCCAGGAGAATGTAAGCACCTTGAGGGCAGGGTCTGTTCCATTTTTTTTCTTTCTATCCCCAGCAGCTAGGCACAGGGTCTGGAATATGGGAGGTTCTTAACAGATACTTGCTGAGTGAAGGAATGAGCACTCAGTAGGTTCGTTGTGGTGGGAGATTTTGGAGGGGTCTGGACTGGACTAAGCAGCTACTGCTCCTGTAATTCCTCCTGCCTCTAACATTATTCCGTGATTTACCTGCTATGTTACTGAGATCAGACCACTGCTGTGCTTTTACGGACATAGCCCTCCAAGCAGGGATCACTTTCCTGAGGATTCTTGGGCCTCATTTGTCATTTTTATAGTGAAGCAGATTTGAGGTCAGCACTCACAACATTCCCCTCCCTCAGTGCTGATGGGATGTCCTCCTCCTCTTCCTCTTAGGATGTATCTCCAATTACCAGACACCCCCTGCAAGCCCTGTTCATCTGGGCCATTCTGCAGAACAAGAAGGAGCTCTCCAATGTCATCTGGGAGCAAGTAAGAGCCTCTCCTCCTCGGCCATTCTCCTCTCTGGCTTTCCCAGGGCCTGGGTCCCACTCCCAACCGTTTCATCAATGAAATGATGTGTGTGTCTGGCAGAAGGACATCTAAGCAACAGCTCCCAAACACAGTCCTTCCTCTTGGACTTATTACCCTGTGACCTCGGGCAAACCACTGCATGCCCCTGGGCCTCAGTTTCCTCATCTGTAGATGAAGGAACCAGACTAGATACCAGCCAAGGTTCCTCCTGGCTCTGAATGTATGCTTCTATGATTCCGTGAGCCTACAGACTGCATGCAGAAATCAAATATTAACATGTCATTGGAGAGGCAGAGAATCCCTGGGTAGTGGATCTGATGGGCCAGTGGGGTGCCCCACATTCCTGCTGTCTTCGCCCTTGTCTCCCTTTTTTGGCCTGCCCTGTGCTATGGTCACTGTGGTCCTCTTGAGACATTCCCTCCCCTGAGGCCAGGCAGAAGCTTGTCTGTAAAATGAGTAGAAAGGGAGCTCCGAGGCCATGAGTGCCAACACTGCCATTTACTGGTGAGGAAACTGAGGCTCATGTGTATTAAGGTCCCCAAAGGAGGAGGCAGCAGAGCTGGGCCTGAGCTCACACGAGCCCTCTCTCTCATACACCTCTCAGTGTCCAGCTCCAGTTCACATCTGTCTTAATGGATAGGTTTCAAGCGATGGAGAGGAAATGGCAGAACAAAGACCCAGGAACAGGAAAGCACAAGACATGCTCAGGGAATGTTTGGCTAAAGAGTGAGGCACATGTTGGGGGGAGGGTCCTAGCAGTGACGTCACTCCCCAGTGGCTGGTGCTGCACGCAGTGCTCTGGACTTGGAGTGGGGGAGATTCCTGCTTCAGACCCTTGCTGGCTGTGTGACTTTGGACAAGTCATATGATCTCTTTAATCCTCAGTTCCCTCATCTGTGAAATGGGAATAATAATGGCACCTCCCCCCAGAGATGTGGCTGTAAAGCCCTTGACAAACCTTGCTCGGGGCTGGTGGTGGTCAGAACCAACCCTGACATGTCCTGCTCCCTCCCATAGACCAGGGGGTGCACTCTGGCAGCCCTGGGAGCCAGCAAGCTGCTGAAGACCCTCGCCAAGGTGAAGAATGACATCAATGCCGCAGGGGAGTCTGAAGAGCTGGCAAATGAGTACGAGACTCGCGCTGTGGGTGAGTGGCCAAGGAGAGAGAGTGCCAGCCCAGGGCGGCAGAAGCACCAGGCACCAGCAGCGCTGGCCAGGCTCTTGCCTCTCCCGCTCTGTTCCTGTGAGACAGAAGCAGTCCCGCATGCCAGGTCACTGACCTATACCTGCAGAGCCCGTCCTCCGCTTCCCGTTCTCCCTGCATTCTGATCTCACAGATCAGCCGTCACTCACCACTGCCCGACCTCAGTGTAACTCGGAGACCTGGTGACCTGATCTCATCAAGGGCATCTCTTACCCTCTCCCTCCTTATCCTGCCCACAAATCTGCTGTTAGCCATTCTTCTGAGTTTTCTTGTCCAAAGGTCATCTCTCTTTGTCTTTGTTTCTCTTTCCATCTCTTTCTTTATCCCTTTCTCTGTTCCTCTCACTCTCTGCTTCTGCATTTTTCTCTGTTTCTGTCTCTTTTCTTCTCTCTCTCCCTCCCTCCCTCTCTCTGTCTCTGTCTCTGTCTCTCTGTCTGTCTCTCCTCTCTGTCTCTCTGTCTTCTCTCTGTCTCTGTCTCTGTCTCTTTCTCTGTCTCTCTCTGTCTCTCTCTCCTCTCTCCTCTCTGTCTCTCTCTCTCTATCTATCTATCTCTCTTTCTCTCTGTCTCTCTCTGTGTCTGTCTCTGCCTTAGTGTGTCTTTCTATCTCTGATTCTCTTTGTCTCTGCCTTAGAACTCTTCACAGAGTGCTACAGCAACGATGAGGACCTGGCAGAGCAGCTCCTGGTGTATACCTGTGAGGCCTGGGGTGGCAGTAACTGCCTAGAACTTGCCGTGGAAGCCACAGACCAGCAATTCATTGCACAGCCAGGAGTCCAGGTGAGAGCCCATACAACTTGGTGTGAGTCTAGAAAATGTCAGAACAACAGACACTTCCTCATCAGGTAGCAGAGACAATCGCCAGCACCGATCCTTTTCTGTAGGAAAAATGTGACACTGGAAGCAGGCCTAGGCTGGGTAATGCCTCCTGTGGGTGTCCCAGATGCTGTCCAACTCTGCAGCCCCAGCTGATGCCTGCTAGAGTCCCAGGTCATCACACCTGCCCCTGAGGCAGCCCCAGCCTCCGAAGTCTGGGTGGCTCTCAAGGACCCAACTCAGTGGCCAGTGACCTGCTCCCCAGCAAAAACATGACATCCAGAATTTGCCAGCTTTTGTCTTCAATCTCCCAGCACAGACCTAGACATTCTTAGGACTCAAGGCTGGACAGAATCTTGCAGATTTAGTCCAATCTTCCCCCTCCCATCTTACACAGGAGGAAACCAAGGCTCAAAAAGCATGTCACTTGCCTAAGTATAGATGTTGATGTATTTGGGGCCAATCACCAGGGAGCCTTTCACTGCTCCATGTGGACACATGGAGGAAGGAACAGAAGGAACTTTCAACCCCATCTCCTCTGACTATAAGTTTTCTGGTTTTTCTAACCTACACCAACTGCTAAGTTGTTTAACTTTTCTCTCAGTCAGCAAGTGTTTATCGAGGACCTACTATGTGCCCAGCACTGTGCTGGCAATGAAGAGGGAAAAAAGCGGCCCCTGACTTCCAGGAGCTCACATTCCATCAGGGATCACATGCCTGTGTGTAAATCCACACAAAGTAAATCAGAGGGGGTGGGGAGAGGGGAGATGCTTGCAGCCTCCTTCGAGCAGCATCTTCAAGAGGGCTTTTCTCTCCTTCTACCTCACTTTAGCTTACTTTGGTCATGAATAGATGCTGCTTCTCAGTTCTGAGCTTCTTTCTCCCCCCCTCACAGAGGGGATGGCTACCTGCCTTCTGAGATGCCCTAAACCTGCAATCCCATCTAATAGCTGACATGCCATGGGGCATTTTTATTTACCCAACTTTTGAGAGACTAGCAACAGAAAACTCTTCTGGTCCAATGTCGGGACAGGGACTTGTCTTTACCTCCTGGTACTTTGCATATTTCCTGTATACAGCAGGTCCTTAATAAATGCTTATTTGATTCAATTGAACTGAAATTGTTCAGGGCAGCAGAGAAAGCTCAGGAATAGGAGCCAGTGGAGTCCTAGTTCCTGATCCAACTTAGTATGAACCAGGTACCAGAATCTCCACTTTGAAAAGAAGCCCTGGGACAGTACAATCCAATGTGTACTTCAAAAAGCATGTCCTCTATGCTATGGCCACAAATGGGCAGCATTCAGAGACAGAGCCCAGTGCACTCTGGGAGAGTTCCAAGTGGCAGGAAGGTCTCCCTGCCCTCAACCCTAAAATCCCCTCTTCATCCCTCCTCCTCCTCCTCTTTTTCTTTCTCCCCCTCCTCCTCCTCCTCCTCCCTCTCCTTTTTCCCCCCTCCTCCTCTCCCTCTTCCCTGTCCTCTTCCCCCTCCTCCCCCTCCTCCTTCCCCTCCTCCTCCTCTCCCTCTTCCTCCTCTGACTCCTCCTCCTCTCCCTCTTTCTCCTTCTCCCCTCCCCCTCCTCCTTCCCCTCCTCTTCCCCATCCTCCTTCTCCCTCTCCTCTTCCCCCTCCCCCTCCTCCTCCTCCTCCTCCTCATTCTGCTGCTGGTGGAGGTGCCGGAGTACTTCATATAGAGCAAAGCTAAGCCTACTGCCCCAGGACACTCCTAATACATGAAAACAATCTCTCAGTCATCAAGTCAGTCAACAGGAATGTATTAAATGCCTCCTAAGAGCCAGGAACTGTGCCTAGAAAACAAGCCGAGAACAGTCTCTGGCCCCAAAGAGTTCTCCTGCAATAGCTGTTGTCCACCCCAGCCCCTAGCCTCTCTTCTCAGGATAAACATCCTCAATTCCAGTGATTCTCCTCACATCCTGAAGCCCTTCACCGACCTACTCACACTCCTCTGGGTTCTTTCTGGCTAACTCAAGTCCTTCTTAAAATGTAGTACCAGGAACCTAACCAATGCTCCAGATATGAGCTGACCAGGCAGACCTTAATGCAGTCCAACTTCGCATCACCTTGTGCATCTGTCTTATTGCATTGTTGCTTCACATTGACCTTGCAGGCCTACAAAAAATTCCTTTCAGCCATACTAACTGGCTCCCCATGCCGCTATCATCTTGTACGTGGAATGTTGAGTTTTAGGCCAAATTGTATATTTTCCTATTCACCCCTACACGGTGTTATCTTATTGAAGTCAACTGAAGGTTCCAACCTATTTTCTCCTCCAGTGAGTTTTCAACCCATTTGACAAGCTTGTCATCTAGACCTTTCTTCGGAACATTGATGAAATATGTCAAAGAACCCAAGCTCAGTTAGAACAGGGCCAAGGACGGGTTCTAAGGGGAATCAGCAGACCTTGTCAGCAGAAGCGATATTAGGGCAGCCTTCTGCAAATTCCATTTCCATGGCAATAAGCAGAAAAATCAGAGTGCATTTACATGAATACTGTCACTTGCCGGTGCTTGGTCCATAAGAGAATCGTCCAAATGGTGCTTGATTTCTGGTTATAGATGGGTCACAATTCACCAACAGTAAGTCCACTCCAGGACTGGACCATAGTGAGTGGAGGTTTGAGCATGATTCAGGTCTGTGTGAGCAGATTTCAAAGATCAGCCCAGGCAACTGAGGGGGGGCAGATTGAGGGACTGAGGAGAGGGTCTCTGCTCGTTGATTCATTCATTCTTCTCTCCCTCTGCATTCAGGCACGTAATCGAGAGTTGATTGTGGCAGCTCCTATTCAGCTCATGAATTGGCTTCAGAGTGGGGGTGCTGTCCATGTGGGGGGAGTGGTAGAGCATGGGCGAAGCCTGTCCGTCTCTCTCCAGTCTTGCCAGAATGGCCTCCATTCTCTTGTCTCTGTTGCCGCCAGAATTTCCTTTCCAAGCAATGGTACGGAGAGATATCGAGGGACACCAAGAACTGGAAGATCATTCTCTGCCTGTTCCTCATCCCTTTGGTTGGCTGTGGCTTTGTGTCCTTCAGGTAATGACCGTATGTTCCTTAAAAGGCTCATTCAGTGAAGGAAAGTGAATGAGAAGGCAGATGAGCAGGGAGCGACCTCTTGGAATTCTCCCTGGCCTCTTGTCATGGCAGGCCCTTCTTGGAGCAGCCCTAACAGGCACTTGTATGACCAGCTTGATTTGAGCTGCAACTTGTTGCCATTCCATCAAAGGGTCCCAGATTTAGAGCTGAAAGGGACCTTCAGGGCCATGTAATCCAACCCTTTCATGCCCCATATGGGTAAACTGAGGCCAGAAAAGTTACCAGCTGGGCCATAGATTTGGAGCTCAGTGGACATCAGAGGCCACCTTATCCAACTTCCTGAGGCAGAGCAGAGATGGAAAGGTGCCTAGGCCAAGGTCAAACTGGTTCCCTCCCATAGTCCTAGGGTTTGCACCTCTCTTATGGCATTCACTACATGCTATTGCTATGTGGGTGCATATATGCACATGTGTGCACATGTATGTGCGTGTGCATGTAATTTATCCTACTGGACTTTTGTGCAGCCGCAGTGGCTTAGAACTTCCCATGGTGGCTTGCAATAATAGACTCTAAAAATGTGGTGAATTTTAAAAATGAACGTGCTGATAGCAATACAGCGCTGGGTACTGATAGCAGCACAAAGGGGACCCAAAGTCCTTTGAAGGGGCCTTAATGCTCAAGGAAGAGTGGATCCGGACACCATGAGGACATTGGAGCCTTTCTTAGATCAAGGGATTTTAAGGTACTAAAGTAAGCAGGGAGGACACTCCAGAAGCCTGGAGATGGGAGGGAAGAGATGCCTGATTCTCAGCTCTCTGGTTGATTAGGGCAATGAGAGCAAAGGTTGGCTATCTGAGGGTAGCCTGAGTGTTTTAGTCTTCTGGAAGTGGGTTTCTTATTTGTCTAGAAAAGGGAACAGGAAAAGCAGGTTCTCAGGGCAGCGAGGTTTTTGCAAAGGACAGAGAACCAGCCCTGAAATCAGCCCAGATCTTACCTCAGACACCTGGCACGTACTAGCTGTGTGACCTTGGACAAGTTACTTAACCCTGATTGTCAGAGGGTGGGGGGAAGGAGAAGAGATAAGGAGGTTCAACCGAGGGCTGGCCTTATTTGTTGACAAGTGATTTTAGTCCTCAGAGGGTTATTATGGACTCATTAATTCATTGACCAGCCTTTGTCAAGCACCTACCCCTAAAGGGTAGGGTCCATTCTACTGGAGGAAACAACAGGACAGAAAAGTAAATACAAAATATACAAGTAGTGCAAAGTCATTGGGGGTAGGCTGGAGAGATCCGGTGGGCTTCCTGTAGGAGGTGGCATGTGACCACACAGGGGGCACAGATCTGTTTCCCAGAGGGCAGGTGCCACTTCCAAAGGCCTAAGTTCTCAGTTCATGTCTTTCCCACCTCAGGAAGAAGCCCATTGACAGGCACCGAAGGATCATCTGGTCCTACCTGGCTTTCTTCACCTCGCCCTTCGTGGTCTTCTCCTGGAACGTGGTCTTTTACATTGCCTTCCTGCTGCTCTTCGCCTATGTGCTGCTCATGGATTTCCACTCAGTGCCTCACACACCAGAGCTCATCCTCTATGCCCTGGTATTCGTCCTCTTCTGCGATGAAGTGAGACAGGTGGGCATCTCCATTCCCCAGAAGAGCTCAGCTTTCTCAGAAGCTAGAGAGAACAGGGGCTGTCTTCAGAGTCCAAAGGGAGCTGGTTCTAAAACCAACTGTCCTGTTGTAAGGACCAAAGACAAGGAGGGACTTTACACAATCCTCTATAGCTGTGCAATCTTTCATCAGCCCAAAGAAGGTCCCTTCAAATCCCAGTCCTTCTGCTTTCCCCATTCAATTCAACAGGCCAGTGTTGAGCACCTACTTGGTCAGGGGACTGTGGGGAGAGAGTGTGTAGACATATAAGGAGACATAAATAACACACAGGGTATATGAAGGGAATTTGGGGGGGGCCTAGAATCTGGGGGAGGTGAGAAAGGTTATACATGGAAGGTGAATCTTAAGTCTAGAAGTTCCAAGAGGCAGAGGGAAGGATGAAGGGGATTCTAGAGCTGTGGGGGAAGGCTTTCTAGGGGCATATGGGGTCTAAAGAGGAGGTGAGGACCAATTTGGGGGGCCAGGGGAAGCCTTTGGAAAATGTGGGATTTGAGTAGAGTCTGATGAATAAGAATGCACCATATGAAGCCTGAGAGGGGGAGGGTGCATCAGAGTGAGGAAGGGCAAGGGGGCTGGGCAGTGCAGATGTGTTACAAAGACTGTGGCTGAAGCATGAAGAGGGTGGAGATGATTGGGAGGAGACAGGGCTAGACAAGGAGACTGGCGTCAGACTATGGAGAGCCTTGGAGGGAAGAGGGGGCTATGGTAAAGATTTTTGAGGAGAAAAGTTATGCTGAGGCTCCATAGAATAGAAGAGAAGGCCCAGAAGTTTAGGTCAACAGGACTTAGGTTCAAATCCACCTTAGACATATACTATCTGAGAGACTCTGGTCAAGTCACTTAATTTCTGTCTGCCTAAATTTCCTAAAAGGATCCCTTAAAGAAGAAATTGTTATCCATGGCCACTGATCATCCCCATGATCCCATGATGTATGGGTGAACTGACTCTGGCCACCATGTAAAAGGCATATTCTATGAGGGGAGCAATAGGAAGAGTCATTTATAGCAGGCATGGGTGGGAACAGAAAGGAGGAAGTGGGCAGGAAAGGACTCTCAGAAAGGTCACTGTCCAACTCGTCATCCCCTTGGGCTTTTCTTGACAGAGGTACTGAAGTGGTTTGACATTTCCTTCTCTGGCTCATTTTACAGATGAGGAAACAGGCCAACAAGGTTAAGTGACTTGCCCAGGGTCATAGCTAGTAAGTATCTGAGGCCAGATTTTAACTCAGATCTTCCTGAGTGCTCTGTCTACTATATTCTTCTGCCCAGCATCAGAAGACTTGAGTTTAGACCTCACCTCCCAGGCTGGCTACCTAGGGCAAATCACTCTCCTTCCCTAGGCCTTCACTTGGTCCCATGTAAAATGTAGAAATTGGGCTCATCGGGATATGCACTCCCAGGATCCTCTAAGACCAGAAGCTGCAGGAGACTTGCATGTCCTCAGGGAAGGTGGAGCTCTGCCCTGGCACCCCCTACAACAATGAAACCACATGTCTGATTACCCCCTCCCCCCAAATAATGACCTGCAACCTAACAATGACCGACCTTTCTAAAGAGTTTCGCAGATGTCTCATCTGACCTTCTCAACATCCATGTAGGGGAATCACTAGAGCTTTTACTCCCATTTCACAGATGACGAAACTGAGGCTCAAAGATGTTACATGACCTGTCTGTCCATGGCTCTATAAAAATGAGCTGTCTAAGGTAGACCTCACCTGTCCATGAGGCCAGGGCCAGCTTTCATATCAGTGCATCACGGCTGGCTTGTTAGCTGCGGCGCCTTGGACATTAATCTTTCTGGTGTCTTCTGACTCCTCGATCTTCTGAAATCCATGGGATAAAGAGGGGATGTTCTGGAGAAGCTGTGAAAACCAGGTTGGGTGTGAGGGATAGATGGACTGATGGAAGGCTACATGGATGGATGGATGGATGGATGGATGGATGGATGGATGGATGAGTAGATGGATGGATGAGTGGATGGATGGACAGGTGGACGGGTGGATGGGATGGATGGATGGATGGATGGATGGATGGATGGATGGATGGATGAGTGGATGGATGGATGAGTGGATGGATGGACAGATGGACGGGTGGATGGGATGGATGGATGGATGGATGGATGGATGGATGGATGAGTGGATGGATGGACAGATGGATGGGTGGATGGGATGGATGGATGGATAGATGGATGGACAGATGGACAGGTGGATGGATGGATGGGTGGACAGACAGATAGACAGACAGTTAGGTAGATGCTGTCAGCATGTGTTTTCCACTTTCAGGATGACATTAAGAACGGTCCTAGCTCTCAGGTTACCCAGATATTAGTTGGGAAGGTCACAGTATATCTTTGTCCCTTTGTCCATATACTTGTCCCACAGTATATCTTTGAACACCTGACTTATAAATGAGCTGGTGATGAATAAATGAAAGCGAGTAAAGGAAGTCTGAGAATGGGGTGATATGGGCAATCAGTGCTCCTTACTGACGGTGCTTTGCCCCTTCCCTCTTCTGCCTACAGTGGTACATGAATGGCCTCAAGTACTTCACCGACCTGTGGAATGTGATGGATACTCTTGGGTTATTTTACTTCATAGCAGGGATTGTCTTCCGGTAAGAGACTTTCCTGGCCTCTCTAAAGCATGCCCTGTCTGAGCTCTTCAGTGAGCAGTTACCTGGAGAAGGGGCTAAAATTCAGGTGCACTACACAGTCAGCAATGGGCATGGGGCCTGCATCACAATGATCCATGGATCATGGCTCCTTGCTCCCCGGCCCCACACCACAGACATGCCGAGGTCTCCTTTGATGTCAAGGGGACGGCTTTCATCACTAGGAGAGACACTGTAGTCTTGGGGAAGGAGTGCTGCATCTTGGAGCTAAAAGACCTTGATTTGAATTCTAGTTCCTGGGGCCTTGGCCAAGTGCCTTGGCTTCCACAAGTTCCAGTTGCCCATTTGTACAATGGAAATGAGGATGCTTTACAGACTATTTTAATGTCACTGAATCGTTGTGAAGATAACTGGAACACTGGAAATGACCTTAGAGGTCAGTTACTCAAATCCCTTCATTTTACAGATGAGGAAACTAAGGCCGAGGGAGTTTAAGTGACTTGCCCAAAGAAGGTCACTCTAATAGAATCACAGGATTGAAGAGTAGAAAGAGGGCTCAGCAGGCCCCTAGTCCAGCCTCTACACAAAAGAAGTCCCTGCTAAGAAACACCCAACGATTGGTCATCCAGTCTCTGTTTCAAAATGGCCAAGGAAGGGGAGCCCTCCCATTTCTCCAGCAGTCTCACTACTTTGGATACTCCCTCCAGTGACATAGTCCCAACCCTTCCATACCTGCCTGTCCATCCTATACAACTCAAATGGCACCTCGGGCTATATAAACAGCAGGATGCTGCCCTAAATTGCCAGTCCACTTGATCCCGAAGCTTACAGAAGGCAGTCTATAATCATGACAGGGTAACAAGCTCTCCCCACAGTTTAGAAGAATCTCCTACCAGAAACAAGGCATCTGGCAGTTCCCCAAGTTGCCTTCCTGGCAACGGCAGGTCTTTTGGAAGGAATAGGAGACAGCGGGGGTGGTGGTTCCTCTGCACATCCTTCTGGCCACAAGGACAGACTAAGAGTGAAACAGAAGCTATGAGAACCTTGGAAGCAGTTGTCCCATCAATGGAAGTGTTCAGGCAGAGACTGTATACTACCTCTGGGGGATGTTGTTGTGGGGGGAGTTCTGCATTTGGTGAGAGTCTGGACTAGGAGACCTCCGAGGTCTTTTTTAGCTCTTACTGATCTCTGGTTTAAAAAGTAACAAAAGTGAAACAGCCCCCTCTGCAGCTCTTCCCAGGCCTGCCCGTCCAAGTTTCTGGACTCTCTGTCAGCAAGTCCTTTCACCCAGAGCTTCTGATGATCTGGATGTGTGCAAGCCAGAGACAATAATCAAATGCTCAGCCTTAAAGCTGATGGCCACCACAGACTGATATTAATTCTGGGTCATCTCCAGTGCACATCTGGACATTAGAAAAACACCCTCGACCCAACTCCTCTGATTGCTTAAGTTAAATGGTTCACTTTTAAGGATTCCAAGCAGGCTCTTCTAGAGCTGGGTGGACTGTAAAGAAGGAGATTAAGGAATCCACCCCAATCATAAACCATTAACAAGCTATTTGCTCAGGCTGGTTGTCCCCACCTCCATGCTTGTACCACACCTAGAATGCTCTCCCACCTCACCATCACCTCTCAGATTCCTGAACTTCCTTCAAGACTCAGTTTAAGACTTGTCTTCTATAGGAAGCCTTTCTTGCCTTCCTCCCCACCCCAGACATCCACTAGTTCCTCACCTCTGAGTTCACTACTTTGTAGGTATCTTGTAAATACCTATCCATGTTGTCTCCCCTGGTGGAAGATGAGGTCCTTAACAGCACAGACCCTCTTTGCTACTGTTATTTTATCCCCAACAGATATGATATAGTAGGAGAGGAGAGGATAGAACAGGACAGGACAGGACAGGACAGGACGTTACAAAACATAAGTGCTGAATAAATGCTCATCAGTCGAATTGAAAGGAGCTATACCAAGAATTGAATGAAGCGAGTTGCTAGTCCCTAGTCACTCTTTCCATGGTGTTCTCCCAAAGCTGTTGGACAGATTCCTTTGGCTTTGGATCATTTCCTGAAACGAGACCACCTTTTCACCTTTGTCTTGCCCATGAAATCTGCTCAAACACTGTTGTTTCAAATTGAGCCTTTGTGATTAGAAAACTAAAGCCAATCCATGTGCCAGGTACTACACTAGTTACTAGTGATACAAGGACTGTCCTTGCACTCAAGGAACTTACATTCTATCAATGGAGACAACTTGCACAGATGTAAGCATTTTCACAAGATGAACAAAATAAATGCAATAGAATAACAATACAATAAATACAAAATAAATACATTTGAGAGAGGAAGGAAGGCACTAAGAAGCTGGGGGAGGGGATCAGGAAAGGCTTCATGTATAAGTCAGTGCTTGAGTGGAATTTGGAAGGAAACATCACAGACTGGGCATGCAGTAGCTCATTTCTGAGCCTATCATCATAAGAGGTGCAGCCCAGGTAGTCCTTAACTCTGTAATCCTGCAAAGGGAAATGTGGCCTCCTCTTCCCTCCTTCTATTACTATTCTGTTCCACTGTTCTCAGGACCATATTGTTCAGCCAGTGGGCTGTGTCTACTTCATGTTTTTGGTGAGAAAGGACAGCACAGGTGTGCAGATCCACCCATTTCTTTTGTGGTATCTGAAGTGGAAATAGAAGGTTCACTTGTTTAGGACTGCCAGTATGGCATTTTCCATGACTAATCCTGGTCTCCTTAGTGCTCACATATACAAGTATAGCCTCACTTCCTTGTCAAAGGAGAATATGTTTGCAAATGAGCTCACATCCCTTGTTTTTGCTATCACAAGACCAAAGGGTTTCTAGAATGATTTTTTCTTCCACACCCCTTTTCCTCTTCTCAACAGGCTCCACTCTTCTAACAAAAGCTCCCTATATTCTGGACGTGTGATCTTTTGCCTGGATTATATCATTTTCACTCTGAGGCTCATCCATATTTTCACTGTGAGCAGAAATCTGGGGCCCAAAATCATCATGCTGCAGAGGATGGTAAGCTTGATGAACAGAGACAGAAGAAAGTACTCTGCCCAAGGATTTGGACTAATTGGGGAGAGAAATGGTGCATGGAGAGGCTTACAAAGGCACAATCTCAGAGTTGCTGTCTTGTGGGTTATCCCAAAGGGACCTTCTCTAGGCTGAAGTCTTGACAAAAACTGGCTGTGGCCAATTGAGCCACATTTACTAGGAGACGAGGAGGTTGGACTCACTCTGGAGCTGTTGAATGAGACACTAACAGGTGTTTCCATCCTCCTCCAGCTAATTGACGTCTTCTTCTTCCTGTTCCTCTTCGCGGTTTGGATGGTGGCCTTTGGGGTGGCCCGTCAAGGCATCCTAAGGCAGAATGAGCATCGCTGGGAGTGGATCTTCCGCTCAGTGATCTACGAGCCCTACCTGGCCATGTTTGGCCAGGTGCCCAGTGATGTGGATGGTAATCAACAGTTTACTTTGAGTCGTGTATGTGTGTGCATGGCAGGCATGTGGCTAGGATCTAATGCTTTTTTGTGTGTCAAGAGGATGGGGGATGGAGGGCAGCAACTCCCTGTAGCAGAATTTAAACTTTTTGAGGTCAGGGACTATTTTGATTTTGTCTTCCTATCTCCAGTGCCTGGCATGCAGTAGGTGAGTAAAATACTTGTTGAATTGTTGAGTGGAGCTTAAGAGAGGTAGCCTCCTTCTTCATGCACTTCTCAGGATGACTGTCATTACCTGGGCAGCCATGGCTCAGTTTAGACACATTCCCCCAGTCTGAAAGCTGGCCCAAAGAGGGATTCTTTACTACAGGTCATCATTTCCTTAGCCTTGCTAATGTGCTCCAACAATTGTAGCCCATGAAATTGTCTTTACCACATAGATCCGTGGTAAAGGAAGTTGAAAAATGAATCTCTTCATGTCAGAGCCTGAAAACGAATTGCATTTCCAGCCGTGGGATGTTCATTCTCTAAAGGTTCAGACCCTCCCCTCCGTCTTATATCCCTGATGCCTAGCACACAGTAAGTGATTAATAAATGCTGGCTGGTTGGTGCAGTGGGAAGAACATGAATTTGGAGCTGGAAGACCTAGGGTCACATCCCAGTCTTTCTTTTTATTGCCTATGTGGCCTTGGGCAAGTCACTGAACTTCTCAGACCTCAAGCTTCCTGGTGTGGGAAACGAGGGGCTGGATGCAGTGACCTCTGAGTCTCTCTTCCACCATGGAATCAACACTATTTTCCACTTTAGTCAAATTCCTACCTGGCCATTACGTTCCCTACATCTGCCCCATGTGTATCTTGTATGTGCCAGATTATTTATCCACTGTTGCCCCATTAAAATGTAAGCACCTGGAGGGCAGGGACTGTTTTTGGCCTTTCTTTGTATCTTTAGTGCTTCTCTAAAGATTGACATGTGACAGACACTAAATAAATGCTCACTGAGCAATTAATTGATTGGAGTGGACGTAGGCATGGATCTTTTCTAAGCCTAACGCTCCACAAAATGATAACCCAAATGCAGGATCCCTAGAGGCTGATCAGGAAGTTACCAGAACAGTGTCTTTTGACACCAACACCCTGAGTGGGGTCCATGGATTCAGCCACAAAACTCTCACCTGTAGCTAAACCTCCAAGTTACCTACAGTTGGAGGGACCAATAGGGACTGGACCTGGAATTCCATTGGAATAGGGAACTCCCAGGTGAGGAAACTCCCTCCAGTAATCCAGGTCAGCACCTTCTTCAGCAGCTTCTAGTCTTGGGGAGGTGCCTAGTGAGGGTTACAAGGCCAGTATGTGGTAGAACTGAAACTCAAGTCTTCTGACACCAAGGCTGGCTCTCTATCTACCACCCCATATAACACCACACCACACCTCCCCTGCTTTATTCAATTACTGGCTGAAGATCAATCTCTTGGTCTTTTGAAGGAAAACTTGTTTATGTGGTTCTTATTTGCAAGGGGAACACAAAAAAGGCAGAGCCGAGGAAGCCACCAGGAAAAGCCTCTCTGGAGTCCTCCTGCCCCTGGAGTGGCCTCCTGTTTCTTGGATAATAAAAATCACATCAGCGAGTACAGAGTTTGCCCAGTGCTCCATAGTTGTGAGCTCCCTTGATCCTCCCAGCAGCCCTGGGGGGTCAGTGCCATTCTTGTTCTCACTTTGCTGGTAGGAAAACTGAAGCAGGCAGAGACAAAGTAGCTGGCCCAAAGACACACAGCTAACCAGCATCAGAGACCAGATTCAAAGCCGGAGCATTCATGCATCATTGCTGAGACACCTCCCTCCCCCATCCAACCTTCCAAGAGCGTTATTGACTTGTCTCTGTCTTGCTCTAGGCACCACTTACGATCTTTCCCACTGCACCTTCACTGGGAATGAATCCAAGCCTCTGTGTGTGGAACTGGATGAAAACAGGCTTCCTCGATTCCCAGAATGGATCACCATCCCCCTTGTATGCATCTATATGCTCTCCACCAACATTCTGCTTGTGAACCTGCTGGTTGCCATGTTTGGGTATGTGCTGGGGAGAAAAAGGAGGTCTTTAGGATATGGGTAGTAATGTAGGGTCTTTGGAGAGCCTATATTCCTGATGTACTTTTCCCTTCCTTCCTTCCTTCCTTATCTCCTTTCTACTTACTCCTTTCTTCCCTCCCTCTCTCCTTTCCTTCCTTCCTTTTTCTTCAATAAGCATTTATTAAGCACCTACTGTGTGTTCGACATTTTACTAGGCTCTGGAGTTTCAAAGATAAAAATGAAGCAATGCCTGCCCTTAAGATGCTTCTATTCTTACTGGGAGTGGACAATAGGCACACAGAGAAATCAGACAAACTGGGTCCAAAGTAAATTCAAGTGATGTCAGGGAAGAGAAAGTTGTAGCACTTGGGGGAGGAGTGAAGGAAGACCTTTTGTGGGAGGTGGCTCTGACCTCAGGGTTTCTAGGGGGCAGAGATGAGGAGGGAGATTATTCAAGGTATGAGGCACCAATAAGGAAAAGGATCAGGGAGAGAAGGGAAGGTGCTTCGTTGCACACAAAAGCCAAGAGGTTAGTTTGGCTGGAATCTAGAATGTGTGGGAAGTAATATTAACCAAACCTAGGATTGCTCTGACATAGGAAAGAAGTCCAACTTTAGTGCCACTTCCTCCAGAAAGCTTTCCATGATTGCCCTTGGCTAAGGTTCATCATTTTTCCTTATATTCTCTTGGAGAGACCATGGTGATGAGGCCAGCTGCCATGACACCAACTGCCTCCAATGGAGGCAGGGAGGCCAGGGAAAGGCTCTCTGAAGACCTCCCTGGCTGAGACCGTGGTTAATTTAATGGCCCCATTTCTGGAGAGAGTAAGCCCCCTGATGGCAAGGACTGCTTTGTGAACTGGTAGCCCCAGTTCTTGGCACAGTGTCTGCATAGAGGAGAGACTTTCTGTCTGTGCGATTTATTGAGCATTTTGGAGCTTGAGAACACCAAGAGTTGGTTAGTTCATAAAGGTCCTTAGAATTACTCTCCCGAGGCAGCTAGGTGGTACAGTGAATAGAGCACCAGCCCTGGAGTCAGGAGGACCTGAGTTCAAATCTGGCCTCAGACACTTAACACCTACTAGCCATGTGACCTTGGGCAAGTCACTTAACCCCAATGGCCCTGCCTTGCTCCTCTCCAAAAAAAATTAACTGTCCTGATCTCTTCACCCAGAGGAAAGCGTAACACTCCTGTGGGGCTCCCCACTGGTGAGCAGACTTCATAGTGGGCAACAACCCCTGCCTGAGGAGAGCATTAGGTATGAGGCCCGGGTTCGAGGTGCCTTAAAGGAAATCATTCTATCTCCCTGACCCTGTTTGCTCATCTGTATAACGGGAAGAGCCCAGGATGTGGGGGGGAGGACACGGGCTAGAGTCTTGACTCTTCCTCAGCTATCTTGACATCTTGGGCCCATAAAAGAAGACGGGTGTACTAGATGACCTCTGAGATCCCTTCCAGATCTACATTCTATGACCTTTACAAAGGAAGGGGTGGGCTAGATGACCTCGACCTTTCACCTCTGGGTTCTACACCCTGGAGCTAGTTCTAATCTTGGCTTGGGCATTTACCACCTGACTGACCTTGAACAAGTCACTTCCCTCCTTTGGACCTCAGTTTTCTCATCTGCAAAATGAGGATGTTGGACCACAAGGTTTCCAAAGTCTCTCCTCCCTGGAAATCCCATAATCCCATTTACCTTAATCTGTCAGTGTGGCCATATTTGCTGGGAGCTGTTAATGGCCATCTAAATGTACCATTGGGGGTTTAAAGTAGCTGCCCACAATTTTCTCTGTCGGTATCAAGAGGAAAAGGAAGCAGCTGTAAATGTCTGAAAGGTTCCTGCCTTCACAGTATCGATCACGAGCTCTGTGCGGATGCCCCAAAGACTGCTAAGATTTCATGTTCAATTACTGTGTCTAGACACCAGCTCCCAAGGTCAGCCTTTGACAGTACAGGGCAGCCTCTGCAAGCCCAAACCAGCTCGATTGTCCTTGAAGTGAGTTTTCTCATACAGACCTAATTACCAAATAACTGACTTTTGAGGGGGGTGATAAGAGACAATATCGAGGTACAAAACTGGACAGGGCGCAAATTTAGACCCTGCCCCCATACTTATGGCGTGGGTAAGCTTGGGCTTAACTTTTCTTGGCCTCAAACTCCCCCTCAGTAAAATGAGTGAGTTGGGCCTGAGTGGGCCAACAGTTGTGGTGTTCTTGTCACTTTATGTTTTAAATTTTCAACCACCAAGCACCAGCTTAACCCATTTCCTTCACAGAATTGAAAGCTAAGTAGATATTCCAAAACTTAGTATTTTAATTTTCTATGGAGACAAAATTGTGCACTTAATTCCAGAAGAGGACAGCCGATCTTGGGTCACTGGAATGAAAACCATTCTGGAGCTCTGTTTCAAACGCCAGAGTAGGGAGACCCTGAGGTCTTACCACCCTACAATCTCCAACCCTTCTCTAAGGCTCTCCCCTGAACGCCTCTGAATACTTAACTTCCCTCTAGGCACAACTCAGGGGCCACATCTTCCATGCAGTTCTCCCTGATCAGGTGCCCTAGTTACTAGAGCTCTTTCAAGTCTTCAAACATTCCTCTTTGTTGGAACTCTCCTTCATTCCTTCATGAAACAAGCATTTCTTCAGCACCTACTGTGTGCCAGGAACTGTCATATAAGAAATGAAATGGTCTCTGCCCTCAAGAAGCTTACAGTCCAATGGGGAGAGATGGAAAACACCAAGTTCACAGAGTATTTCTAAGGAAGATTCCCCCTTAAATATCCCAAGTCTTAAAACAATTCAGATGTTTGTTTAGTTTAGCTTGTTTTGTTTTCAGTCCTTACTCTGTTCAGGGATTGTACCAGGAGCTGAGGAAAAGAAGGCAAAAAGTGAAAGCCTTCCTGCCCTCAGGGAGATTACAGTTCACTTTTTTTTTATTTTTATTTTTTTAAAAGCAATTGGGGTTAAGTAACTTGCTCAAGGTTACACGGCTAGTCATTATTTATGTGTGGGTGCTCATTTTCTGAGGCCGGATCTGATCTCGGGTCATCCCACTTTTTTATTTTTAATGGAGGCCCTGATTTCCTGTGTTTGGGGAGCTCTCTATGAGACAATTCCTCCAGCCATGCAGAACAGTACCTTCTCTACTCTTCAGTCCCAGACAGTTGCCTGAGGCACAGAGAGTTTAAAGACTTGTCCAAGGTCACACAGTCATCTCAGGTGGAAGGCAAGACCTGATATGGAATCTTCTCGATCCGAGTTAGTTAGCCATCCATCCATCCATCCATCCATCAGTCTTTACTACACTGCCTCTCATGTTTAACATTAATTAACAGAATTAAACTAAACAAACATCTGAAGGTCTTTAATTTTTTAAGGCTTTCTGGATCATCAGGCTTGACTTCTTATATTTAGAAGGGAAATTAACTCCCCGTTCTTTTTTTTTTTTCAAATGTCACTTGAAAATGACAAGTTCTCTGGTTCTGAAAGGGCCCTTCCCCCTCCTCGCCGGCTGAATTCCTGCCCATTCTCTACAATCCAATTTCGTGGTGCTCCTTCCAGAAAACCACCCCCATCCCCATTAGCAGTAACAGCCTTCCTGCTCAGGCATTGCAAAGAGCTTTGGCCTCTGCCTATCTCATAAAGAAATCGCATCTCTGTCTATCTAAAGCACTGACCCTGCACAAGCATGCATTATAGTTAGCTGTCTTATCAGCCTTATTGATGGTGAACTCCATGAGACCCACATCTGAGCTAAACTTCATAAACAGCTGGTGGTGCAGGGGCTGCAGGTAGTTCTTCCTGTTCAGTCATTGTTCTTGTGTCCCACTCTTGATGACGACCATTTGGGATTTTCTTGGCAGAGATACTGAAGTGGTTTGCCATTTCCTTCTCCAGCTCATTTACAGATGAGGAAACTGAGGCAGACAGGGTGAAGTGACTTGCCCAGGGTCACACAGCTAGTAAGCATCTGAGGCCAGATTTGAACTCAGGAAGATGAGTCCTCCTGACTCCCAGTCCAGTGCTCTGTGCACTATGGCACCGCCTAGCTGGTTTAAAACAGTCAAGAAGACCCAAGTTCAAATTTTCAGATATTTTCTAGCTGTGTGACTGGGAATATTGATCAGCCTCAGCTACAAAGTGGGGATAATAATAGCACTAACTTCACTGGGTTGTAATGAGGAACGAATGAAATAGCAAATGCATCGAACTCTACAAACCTTCGATGACCATAGAAATGGCGGCCATCGCCAGTCTTCTACCTTCCCAGCACCTTGGCCCCGGGGCTCTGAGCACCATAGGGCCTTGGTCGATGTTTGTTGACTAAATCAATTGGGCTCCGTTGTCTGGGGAAGGGAGGCTGGAGAGAAAAGGCAGGAAAGATCTGGCACTGTTACTTTGTTCCCAAGCCAATGAGTCTGTGCCAGCGTTTAGATTAGGGGGGAGGGGAGGGGGAGAAAGACTGCTGGAGCTCTCCTGGACCGAGTGGACAGAGCGTGGAGTTCGCGCCCCCTTTCCTTCTCCCTGCCAGGTACACGGTGGGGACTGTGCAAGAGAACAACGACCAGGTGTGGAAGTTCCAGCGCTACTTCCTGGTCCAGGAGTACTGTAGCCGCCTGAACATCCCCTTCCCCTTCGTGGTCTTTGCTTACTTCTACATGGTGGCGAGAAAGTGCCTCCAGTGCTGCTGCAGGGAGAAGCGTGCCGAGCCCTCCGCCTGCTGTGAGTGCTGGCTGGCCCCGACACCCCGCTCACCTACCGCGAAGGCCGGGGCAGTTTTCACATCTTGACCGTGAATTATTGTATAGAGGTGAGGGAGGGGAGAGAGACAGAGACAGAGAGACACAGAGAGAGACAGAGACACAGAGAGACACAGAGACAGAGAGACAGAAAGAGGAGAGAGAGACAGAGACAGAGAGAGACAGACAGAGAGAGAGAGGAGAGGGAGAAATAGAGAGACAGAGAGAGAGAGAGAGAGAGAGAGGAGAGAGAGACAGAGACAGAGAGAGACAGAGAGAGAGAGAGAGAGAGAGAGAGAGACAGAGAGAGAGAGAGAGAGAGAGACAGAGAGAGAGAGAGAGAGAGAGAGAGAGAGAGAGAGAGAGAGAGAGAGAGAGAGAGGAGAGAGGGAGAGAGAGAGGGGGAGAGAGAGATAGAGACAGAGACAGAGAGAGACAGAGACAGAGAGACAGAAAGAGGAGAGACAGAGAGAGACAGACAGAGAGAAAGAGGAGAGAGAGAGATAGACAGAGAGAGAGAGAGAGAGAGGAGAGAGAGAGAGAGAGAGAGGAGAGAGAGAGAGAGAGAGAGAGAGAGAGAGAGAGAGAGAGAGAGAGAGAGAGAGAGAGAGAGGCAGAGACGCAGCTGGGCTTTGGAACCATGTGAGCCAAGTGTAGGTCTCAGTTTGTTACTAACTACCTGTGTGACCTGGCCAGCTCTGAGAACCTCACTGAACTTCCATCTCCTCATCTGTTAAATGAGAGTGTGGGATTGCATCAGGCAAACTAATGTCACCTAAGAAGCATTTACTAAGCACCAACTATAGACCAGACCCTGAAGCTCAGGCCCTCCCCTCAAGGGACTAACCTTCTCCTAGGGAGGGGGAGGACAAAATATTTACACAAATAAATCCATTCAGGGTCCTTTGAAGAGGGAGAGGGCACTCACAGCTCTTTTTTGCCTTTCTTACTTGAGGTGTAACAAATGAGGACAATGAGACCCTGTCATGGGAAGCTGTTATGAAAGAAAACTACCTTGTCAAGAGCAACACCAAAGCCAATGACCACTCTGAAGAGTAAGTCAATGCACATTTTGTCCCTTTTCCTCTTGAGGCCAATACTTGTGCCCAGCTTCTTCTAACTGGATCTCCCAGCCCCATTTGTTTAAGAGGCCTGAAACCTTCTTGGGAAAGCGCGGGCCTGTCAGAGAGGGTATAGAATGGACTTTGACCACTCTCCCCTTCTTTCCTTCTACAGAATGAGACAACGATTCAGACAGCTAGATGCCAAGGTACTGTGCCGGGGGTCGGGGCAGGCATTGGGCTCCATTGTCTGGCTGATAGTCAGCCAGGCAGCAGTGACCATGGCCAGGAACCCAGAACACGTGACTGTATGGTTGCGGTGGGAGGGGCCTCAGAGGCCATCTAATTCACCCACTTCCTTTTAGAGGAGAAAAATGAGGCCCAGAGAGGTGAATGGAATGCCCAAGGCCACAAAGGTTATTACCTTTGGCAGAGCCAGGACTTGAACTCAGGTCCTCTGATTCCCAGTCCCAGGTTCTCTGCTATGCTCCTCTGCAAACCCGCTGTCTGGCCCCATCCTTCAATGCTTCTTCTCTGAGGACTCGACGCCACATCAGATCACAAATTCAGAAGCGGCAGAGGTGTAGAGTTCTCTGGTTCAAAACCTTTCACATTACGGGTGATAGAACTGAGGCCTGAAGAGGGCCTGCCTTTCAGCAGCAGAGCCAAGACTTGAACTCAGGTCCTCTGACTCTAGGCCCAGCATTTTCCCCCTACATTGGGCTACCTTCTCATTCTCTTGGGAAGCAAGATCCTGGGGCTGTTACTGGCCCCATTGCAGTCTTTGTATGAGCCCTCCAAAATCATGGCCTAGATGCCCTGCCCTCCTGCCCTCGCCCTCCCAGGCTGTCGCCCTCAGCAGCCACCAGCCAGAAAAGCAAGACGTCTGCTGCTCCTTTGGGGTCCCAGGCTCTTGGCTGGCCAGTAGGTCACTCCTCTAATCTTTATCTTCTGGCCCTTTGGGGTGTATCTAGTGTATAATGAAGTCCGAACAAAGCAAGCATATAAAGCTTGTGGCCCCTGGGGATGGTCAAGCTGATAGTATGGATGGGTACAAAGAAAGTTGCCGTCAATTTCTGAATGCTGAGCCGTTCTGGCTTCGCTAGGAGATTGCAGATGTTGACACGGGCTGGCCCTCAGAGGCCACGAGGTCCTCTCACTATAAGGCCAGAGCTGAAGGCTGTTTGGGGATAGATCCATGAATTTGGAAGGTGAACAAATATAATGAGCTCCTGTCAGAGATAACAGTGATCAGAATGGTCCGTTATTCTGCCCCACTGTGACATTTCTGAGCTTCCTGTGTAATCTAGAAACAGAAGGATGCAGTCAGAAATGACCATGTTAACATGGAGCTCATGTCATGAACTCCAGTCACCCATCCCACTCTGGCACCCACTCTCCATGCATCTGTACGGTCTTGTCAGGAAATCTGTCAACCAACATTTACTAAGGGTTTACTGTGTGCAAAGCAGTGACCTAAGAGCTGGGGACAGGAGAGGAAAAAAGAATGCTCTCGATAGCCTTGAAGCACAAAGTCTGATGGAGAAGACAGTGTGGCCACAGACAAGTCACAAAGAAGATGGAGGCTAATCTCAGAAGGAATCAGATTGATCCTCTTCAGACAATGACAGTCCCCAGTGACATTTGTGTCCTTCTGAGGAAAAGTCTCATCAGCTTGTCACATAGCAAGAGCACAATATGCTTGGTGGGCAGCCTGAGGATTCCACTGACATCTCTGTCACAGCAATAAAAGTCAAGGAAGGCCCCCTGGCACCTTGGGTGGCCCCCATGGGGGGACCTCTGGGAAGACATAAGCCAGAACTGCACAGGATGAGAAGGCATGGTTAATTAGGGTCTGCATCATTGGAGAAAACATCCCAGTCATAAATATCCCATAGCCACATCTGCCCAAAAGGGGGATGGAGAAAGCATCATGAACATTGCAACCATGTTTGACCACAAGTGTTTCTTTGAATAAGTGATAGAACCAGTGGATAGAAATTATACTGGACCCATGCTATTTTGTCAGTTATCCAAAATCAGATTTATGAATTCACCTGAGCTGCACGTTGCCCGCCTGATATTAGGTGAAATGTGTATCACTGAGATTCATTTGTATACAATTTTTCACAATCAAGTTTGGTCTCTTATTTGTACAGTTGTGGAGCAGGGCACCACATGTGCATTGACTGACCTGATTGTTTGCAAGCATCATGTTCTTGTAGGAGCAATTCTAACAGCTCATTGCACATGACCAGACCTCACCCATGATCTCGTGAGGGTGGTCTATGGGAGGGCAGTGTTCATTTGCTAACAGCTTACCTATTTGCTTTCAGGAAATATGCAATGGAGTATGGTACAAACAAAGATGACATGTGATGTATTCACTGGTCTCAACACTTGGTTTCTATATCCAGCCTATAGATAAGACACAGGACAATAATTAGGAATGTGTTTGGCTAATTTGTAATTAATACCAGTCCTATATATTTTTTTCTTTTTCAAAGCTGAATGATCTCAAAGGCCTTCTGAAAGAGATCGCCAATAAAATAAAATAAATTTAACATGAAACTCAACCAGAAACCGCCACCGGCAGTTAGGTAAGTGCATTTTCCAGCTTTAATCTGGAGTCACGCTAGCATGTTTTCAGTCTGCTTTAAGACAAATATATTCTGCGACTGTGTTCGGTAATGCATGATTAAGCTGTTGCAGGTGATGGGTATGTTTTCAGGAGGCCCCCCAAATCCTTAAACTCGCTGACTTCAAATCCACAAGATGAAAGCCGGACTTCCTGACTGCTCAATAATCTGATCATTTCTCTAGTTTCTGGTATGCTGGAGCTGTTCAAGTGCTGAAAAAAAAATAGTTGAGTGGGGACATTTCAAAGAAAGCACAGGTTTAGGAGATGATCTGTTGCTGGGAGTTAAAAAGGCTTTGAACAAGAATTAGGCAGGTCAGTGAAAGAAAAAATAGAACCTGTTGATATGCTTAATTCAAAAGATAATAACCAGATGGCTTTGCTAGAGATTCCTTTGTCTGGGAACACAGAGTGGTAAGTGAGGGATAAGAGAAATCCATTAGGACAGTGTCCATCCCACAATTAGGGTACACACAGCACCTCTAAAATAGAGTGGCGCCCATCCACCTCCCCGCCGCCCAGCCATGATGCACAGCTCACACCTTCCTGACCCTCCTGCTTCTTGCCTATAGGGATTGTCTTCCCCATTAGAATGTAATGCCCCTCCAAGGCAAGTACCCTTCGGGTACCTGTTTCTATCTGTATGATCAGTGCTTAGCCTGGTACGCAGTAATGAATGCTGTTTCAGTCATTCCTTCAGCAGTTAGTAAAACCATACTGAAGTCTTTACTATAACTAGCATTCTTTGAAAAATACAGGGAAAGGAGAGGGAAAAGACTAGAAGAGTGATTAATCATGGAAATCTGAGGTTGCTTTTTAGCTCCACATTAAATCCATTATAGAGAAGTCTGGGTTTGAATCCTGCCTCTGACACTGGCTAGCTATGTGTTCCTCGGTGGGCTACTTTGCCTCAGTTTCCTCATCGGTAAAATGAAGGTCATAAAACATGTACAACGACAACATAGGACTGTTGAGGAAAGCAGTGAGTATGACTTAAGTTGTTGTGAGCTATGACTATTGCTATACTCTGAAGTCATCCTACAGCACCATCCTTGGTCAGGGTCTCTTGTGGAATAGTTTAAAAGTGACCAGCTTTTGGTTAAAAGTGGGATAGTTAAAAGTGATCAGATTTTAAAACAGGCGGCTTGATGGTACAGTGAAGTCAGGAAGACTCATCTTCATGAATTCAAGCCTGACCTCAGACATTTACTAGCTGTGTGACCCTGGGCAAGTCACTTAACCCTGTTTGCCTCAGTTTCCTTTGTAAAATGAGCTAGAGAAGGAAATGGCAACCCTCCAGTATGTTGGCCAAGAAAACCCCAAATGGTGCCATGGAGAGTCAGCCACAAATGAAATAGCTCAACAACTACAACATTCTCTCCTAAGGCCCCTCTGATCCTATCCCCACAGCCTCATTATCTCATGCAGCATTCAGAGCTCCAAAGGTGAAGCTGGGCCACACAGTGTCCTTGAAAGAGAATCAAGCAATGCTAAAAAAGATGTTAGAAAGAGCTTACGCTCCCTTTGGCCATCTACGAGTGGAGTTGGATTGTTTTATCCAATTTTTGCCATTCTCTACATCTTCCTTCTTTTCTTTTTGGTCCAGACCTAGGATTTCATTGATGTAGAGGTGAGACATCCAGTGCAGTCCATGGCACTTCCAAATGCAGCTCAAACGAGGTTAAAATGGAGCTCCTGTCTGTTTTTAATGTGGTGAAGTTTGAATCCTAAAAATCAATAAACATGAATTTTCTGAGCCAATATGTGGCCCCCCCATAGGGATTGTTATGCAGGATTTTGTGGTCCCCACTTCTCTTTGAGTTTGACATGATTAGTATGAGGACACTACCAGTGAGAAAACTCTCTCTCCCAATTCAGATCAGCACCTGCTCTGCAACACTGGAGACACTGAGAGATCAAGGTGACTTGCCCAGGGCCACACTACCAAGATGAGTCAGACAGGATTTGAATCCTTGTCTTCGGGCAGCCAGGCTGGCTCTTGAGCCACTGGGATGTGCCACTATTTGGTTAACAATGAACTAATCATCTTTCTCCTTCAAGGAAATATCCTACATAGGAGGCCATAAGGCTTCCTTCCAAATGTCATGAACACTCCCCAGGACATATTTTCACCACCCTTGAATTATGAAAGATTTCAAAGATGGCACCAATTGTGTACATATGAAAGTCCCCATGGGGCTCATCATGCCCTTGCCTCTTAAGATCTCCAACACTTTGGAGAGGTCCTTCCCTTAGGAAGGAGCCAGGCTGACCATTGGTATTTCTTGAATAAGTCATAGGTGATTTGTTCTTTCTTTCTTCAGCCATCAAATTCTCTTTTGTGATATCCCCAGGTTGGTTTTAAGCTCTACGTTCCTGCATAGACTTGGTTCTGTAAGTACAGAAGCAGCCAAGATGACCCTTAATGAGCCTTGAGCTCAGGCCTGGCTGATGGATCTCCTGACTATAGGGGCACAACCTACAATTTGTTTCAAAAGGTAGATGATGCCTCATCTAACTTCTCTGGTCAGGCCTTTCCCCTACAAAGTCAGGGTGAAGCAATGATTGCCCATCCCTGAAAGGATCATGGATTTAGGGCTAAAAGAGACTCGAGAGGCCTTGGAGTTCAACTTCTTCATTTTATGAGGCACAGAGAGGTTAAGAGACTTGCCCAAGGTCACAAACCTAAGAAATGTCTGAGGTGGGATTTGAACCCAGGTCTTCCTGGGATTCCAAGTCTAGGACCCTATCCTCTATGCCAGGTTATCTCTCAGGAGATATCTCTAGGTTAAGAGAAGGAAGAAGCACTCCCTGCAAACCTTCAATTCAATTCAACCCATCAAGCATTCATTAAGGGCTTCTGTGTAGCAGTCAGAGAAGAAGCAGAAGCCTAGGAGAGAGGGAGCCAGTCTTGAAGTCAGGAAGCCCCAAAGCTCAAGTTCCATATTGGCCACCAATGGGCTGTGTGACCCTGAACAAGTCACTTCACAACTCAGTGACCTAGACAACTCTCTAAGCTCTGAGCTGATCTACGGCCAACATGGAGCTTGCTCTATCAACAAAATCAGATTGGGACAGAGAGAAAAGGCACCAGATGTGTCACTAAATGCTACAGATTCAAAAGTTAAAACAAAAAAGAAGTGGGTTTGTTTTAAACAATTCTCCAGCCCAGGTGTAAATCCACTGGGACCTTTTTTTATTGTTTTGCTTCTCTCCAAAGATAACCAAAGCTCATTGGGAGTATAGTCTGCTTGGGTTTTTTGTCTTTGTGGCTCCAATGCCTTCTTCAGAAGAATTAGATTGCCTGCTTCAGGAACCCAGACTGAGAAAGCAGAAGGGATGGTGCCTTCCTTCTGACATCCTCGGGGGCAGATGAGAATAAGATTGGGGGTGGGGAAGGAGTATAGTGGGAGCTGCTCTTTCTTCCCTCTTACACGGACAATTGAGCATCCTGGTGTGACTAGCCCTGATTCTAATCACAGGACTCAGTGCTAGAAGGAACCTTAGTCATCTAGCCTTTCATTTTTTTACAGGTCGCTAGTGGGCACCATAGTGCACAGAGCACCTGTCCAGAAGTCTCTTCCTCCTGAGTTAAAATCTGGTCTCAGATACTTAGTAGCTGTGTGACCCTGGGCAAATCACTTAACTTTGCCTCAGTCTCCTCATCTGGAAAATGAGATGGAGAAGGAAATAGTAAACCACTCCAGTGTCTCTGCCAAGAAAACCCCAAACAGGGTCACAGAGAATAGGATATGACTGACCAACGACAAGTCTTTCATTTTGCAGAGGAAGAAAGTGAACAATCTTGCCCAAGGTCAGAGACTGCATTCAGCAAGGCCAGACTAGAATCCAAGGCTAACAGTTGGCCCAATCCTGTCACACTGCCGCATTATGACAACCCTTCTTTAATAATGAAAAAACTCCCCAAGCAGTGACTTATCCTGAAGATGCTGCTGTTTGGACAGCAAAAGTCTGTAGCCATGAGCTCTGAGTGAACGTCTTTCTCTCTCTTTTTTTTCAAATCAAATGCTTTATTAACTTCTGGTTTACATCATTCATTTCTGCCAGATTTTGAGTTACAAATTTTGTCCCAGTTTTTCCCCTACCCACCGCCCCAAAATAGCAATCCCACTAGATATCCCCTTCTCCAATCTACTGTCTCCCAAATCTTCTCCCATAACCCTTCGACTTTCCAGTAGGGCATGGTGGATCTCTATGCCTCAGTGCCTGTATATCTTATTTCCCAGTTACATGTAAAATAATATTAATAATAGTATATGTATGTTTTTAAACATTTGATTTTAAAACTTTGAATTCCAGATTCATTCCCTTCCTCCCTTGTCACCCACCCTTACTGGGAAGATAAGCAATTTAGTATAGGTTGTGCATGTGTAGCTATGCAAAACATTTCCATAGTTGATATATTGTAAAAGACTGACTGTATTTACCGCCCTCCTATCCCACCTCCCACTTGTTCCATTCCCTACTTTGATCTTGTCCCTTTTGAAAAGTGGGTGGTTCCAATTTCCCTCCCCCCAAGCCTGCCCTCCTTTCCATCATCCCCCCTTTCGCCCCCTTCCCCCCCTACTCTCCTAAAGGGTAAGATACCCAATTTAGTGTGTATGACATTCCCTCCCTAAGCCAAATTCAATGAGAATAAGGTTGACCCATTCCCTTTTGCCTTCCTGTTCTTCACCTCCATTGTAATCATTTTCCCTTGCTTCTTCTATATGAGCTAGTTTACCCAATTCTGTCTCTCCCCATCTCCTCTCATTATATTCCTCTCTCACCTCTTAATTTCACCTTTTAAGTATCATCCCTTCCTATTAAATAGGTCCTGGGCCCTCTATCTATGTATACCTGTAGATATATATACACACATTCATATATGTATTCATACACCCATATACCTTCCTATACACACACACACACACATACATATATATATATATATATATATGTATATATGTATGTATGTATGTATTCCCTTCAACTATTTTCATACTGAGAAAAGTTTCATCACTTATAATTATCATTTTTCCATGTAGGAATGTAAATAGTTCAACTTTGATAAATTCCTTATGATTTCTTTTCCCTGTTTGCCTTCTCATGCTTCTCTTGCTTCTTGTATCTGAATGTCAAATTTTCTATTCAATTCTGGTTTTTCATCAAGAATGCTTGAAAGTCCTCTATTCCAGTAAATGACCATATTTTCCCCTGAAACATGATACTCAGTTTTGCTGGGTAGGCGATTCTTGGTTTTAATCCCAGCCCCTTTGATCTCCAGAATATCATATTCTAAGCCCTTTGATTCCTCAGTGTAGAAGCTGCTAGATCCTGTGTTATCCTGATTATGTTTCCACAATATTCCTATTGTTTCTTCCTGGCTGCTTGTAAGATTCTCTCTTGATCTGGGGACTCTGAGACCTGGCTATAATATTCCTAGGAATTTTCTTTTGGGGATTTTTTTTCAGGAGGTGATTGGTGGATTCTTCCAACCTCTATTTTGCCCTCTGGTTCTAAAACATCAGGGCAATTTTCCTTGAGAATTTCTTGAAGGATAATTTCTAGGTTCTTTCTTTGATCATGGCTTTCAGGTAGTCCAATAATTTTTAAATTATCTCTCCTGAATCTATTTTCCAGGTCAGTGGTTTTTCCAATGAGATATTTCACATTGCCTTCTATTTTTTCATTCTTTTGGATCTGTTTAATAGTATCTTGATTTCTGATAAAGTCACTAGCTTCCATTTGCTCCAACTGAATTCTGAAGGAATGATTCTCTTCAGTGAGCTTTTGAGATTCTTTTTCCATCTGGCAAATTCAGCTTCTTAAGGCATTCTTTTCCTCATTGCCTTTTTGAGCCTCTTTTGCCATTTGAGTTAGTCTGTTTTTTAAGGTGTTATTTTCTTCAGTCAGGTTGTTGACTCTCATTTCATAATTTTCTTGCATCATTCTCATTTCTCTTCCCAATTTTTCCTCCACTTCTCTTATTTGGTTTTCAAAATTCTTCTTAAGCTCCTCTATGGCCTGTAAACCAGCTCATATTTTTCTTTGAAGCTTTTGGTGCAGGAGTTCTGATTTCACTGTATTCCTCCTGTTCCATGCTTTGATTCTTTTTGTCCCCAAAATAGGAGTCTAATATTGGATTCTTCTGTTTGTTTTGCTTCCTTTGCCTGGTCACGTTGCCACTCAATTACTTGACTTTTGGACTTTTTGCCACAGTAGGTCTCTGCTATCAGGCAGGGCAGCTTTGTACCAAACACTGGGGTTTTCTCAGCTGCCGAAGGTATTAGTTGGGTGCCCTCTCTGAAGCCTCCACATGCTCTAGCAAGCTGGTGACACACCCGAGGACCTTCACCCTAGACTGCAATCCAGATTCAAACAGGCTAAAGCAAGAGCGATTACTCCTCAGATTGGTCACTTGGTCCCCCTACAATCTGCAGGCCAGGAGCTGAAGCAGCCATGTGTGGCTGTGGCTAAAGGGTGGGCACCTCAGCAACTTCTCACCCCAGGGGCAAAAGCAGACACACTCCCAACTACTGGATCCCAAAGTCCACACTGCACTGACCTCTCACTTTGTCCTAAGCATCTATGTGTTGATAATTCTGGAAACTGCCACAGCTGCTGGTGATCTGAAGTCCCTCCAGCCAGTAGTTGGTCAGGCCTGCCCTGTAGCTAAAACCTCCAGCTCATGCAAGGCTGGGCTAGGCTCCCAGAGTGCAGTGCTGGCCACTTCCTGCCAGCCCACCAGGGTGTCCTCAGCGGGAGGTTAGCTTCTCTTTGTCATTTTGTGGGTTCTGTAGCTCCAAAGTTTCTTCAGAGTTACCTTTTACATGAATTGGGGGAGGGGGAAGCCGGAACCCCGTGGAGGTCCCGTTTCTATTCCACCATCTTGACTCTGCCCCACATCTTTCTCTCTTTCCTCTCAGCATAAAAGGGCAGCCAGTCCTTCTCTTCATGGCTGGGCAGCAGGGACAAAGATCAACCCACCTTGGCTTTCTCCAGGGAGTTAATGTCTTTGAATGGGGGATGTGATTTTGTCTTTAGCAATAAGGAAAATGGCCTTAGAGGAAGCCCACCATGTCAAACACGGGCTGAGTGGGCTAATCAGAAAACATCTGCTGAGATACAAATCAATGGTCCAAGTCCTCAAGGAAAAAAAACTTAATCTTCAGAATAAATGGAGGTAGGAAATTGGTTCTAAAAATGATTTTTCTGTTTTCACAGGGACCAACTCTGAACAAAGACATCTTGGGATCACCATAAACAGTGAAAAGATGCTAAGTACTTATATCAGCAGAAAGACCTGCTGAATGACTCTCCTTTCAGCTCCTGAGTGTGAGAGGAGGGGTCTGAAGTGCCCCCCAGCCATGTCTTCGTCCAAGAAGATCAACGTCAAGGGGGATACTGTGTTTCTTATTCCTCTTGATTCAACCTTGTCTCCTCATCTGGTTCTCAGCAAGTACTTTATTACATTTTCTTCTTTCATATGAAGATTCCCTATTATTCAATCACTTGTAGACTTCTGGATCTCACAGGACAGTTCCTTATCTGAGAGCTGGATCAAGTCTTTTTCTGACATTGGATGTTGAATTTAAGTCAAAGGAACTCAGTTCAAGATCTACTGCTTACTACCTGTGTGATCTTGGATAAGTCACTTAACCACTGTGGGCCTCAGTTGTCTCCTTCAAATGTACCACGAATCGTTTGACAAAGATGGCCTCTGTGATCATTCCCAAACCTAAATCTTGAGCTCTTTGACCCTCCTGATTGACTCTCCTACCACGTTTTCCTGCTTTACTTCTGAGCCATTGGTTCATCAGTGGTCCCAAGATGGCATCCAGAAGAGCCACGTTCCTCAGTCCCAGAGTCTCTGTTCTCATTTTCATGGATCTCTCCCCTCTGTCGAAGATGATCAACAAGCTATGCCTTCCACAGTAAGATTTGCAAAAAATTCCCTACTGAAGGGAGAGGAGATTCTAGGACAAGGCCCATTTTTGACAATTATAAGATATATATTTTCTATAAATGGAGGATTAGAAGATCATTCAGATTTGCTGATTGGAAAGGCTCTGGTCTACTAGGCTGTGATGCCAGTAGAATACAAGAGTACAATGAACACAAGGAGCGGGAACCATCTGAGCAGTTGTTCCCTTCTTCCAATTGCTTCCCATTGGCCTCATGAGAGATCTCTCCCCCAGGACTTACAGGGCAAATAGAAATGCCCAAACAAAACTCTCCACTCTTAGATTAAAAGGGAATAAATGCAGGAATCTCACTACTGTGAGGCCGAGGGAATTAACTGAGAAGTTTATGCTAAGTCTCTCTGTGAGCCACTGTACTTTTCTTGTCTTCAGAGCTCCCCAAGAAGTCATGGTGTCTTTGCCTAAGAAAAATGTGTGGAAAGTTTACAGGGGGTTATAACCTGTACAGATAGAATTATAGAGCCCAAACATGGATAGTGGGACCATTTTGTTTTTACTCCCAAGGAAGCCTGAAAACGAATCTGGTTTGAGGACGATCTACTTCACAATCTTAGGTGCTGAGAGTGGAATGGAAGCAAAACAACTGAAACAAACACAAGAGTTGATCACCAGGCCTTTCTGAGCTTTCTAAGTTAGCCTGGTGGCCTTTGGCCATCTTGTCATGGTTCACCTTTCCTCAGAGCATTAAGGAATCTTGTAGTATTCTATTTCGAGTCTCCCTTCTGCAAGGTGCTAGGCTAGGCAGGTGGACGGGAGAGCCCAGAGAAAAGACAGATCTAGTCCCAAGGACCAGCAAATCTAGCTCTGTTTTAACAATATCATGAAATAAGTCTTTAAACTTTAGATTAGAATTTATAGAATACCCCTCACTGGGGGCAAGGACTGTATCTCTACATCAAGGGGCAGCATTGAGTAGTGGATAAAGTAGTTAAAGACCTCTTAACATCACCTGCCTCAGTTTCTCTATCTGTACCATGAGGGTTGGTCCACTCTCTACAATTCTTTCTAGGCCTAAATCTTAGATCCTTTGCATCTACCAGAGTGTACATAGTAGGTACTTAATAAAGACTTGCTGAGTTGGATTAGATTGAATACATTCACAGATGTTCTTGCCATTCTCCTTTGCAAATGTCCATTTTAGATGGAGAAGTGAGGGCAGAGTCACCATCAAGCAGGTGAGCAGCCCAAGGCAAGGAGCATGAAAGTGCATCCCGCTATCAAAGGTGACCCTGATTTAGGGCCATTAGAGGACACATGGGGCAAGCCTCAGGACTCACTCACAGGGGCCTAGCTCATTTGTGGGAAGGAGCCAGCTTTTTACAATGTCACTAACTGAATGGCTACACAAATGCTAGAAAGTAGCTGAGCCCAAGGTGCTGTGGCCATCCCTGTGTATGACACCAAATGTGTTCCCATGTACCTCAGCCTGGCTGCTGGCGATGGCCACTGATCTAATCTAGGTTAGAGTGTAGCTTGGCTTCAAAGCTCATCTATGAATTAAATACTACATGGATTGTAATGTGCAGCTGCCTGGTTTCTTTCGAGTGGAGAACTTGGTATTCCTCCCTGGAGGGCCCATGAGAGTCTCTGTGCCCTGCTCTGGTTGCCAAGGCCATAGCAGTCTGCTTGAGCTCTTTCCTCTGGAGGGGGTGAGGGGTGGGAGGGGCTTCCCCCTGTCACTTCCACTCTTGGCTGCTGTTTCTCCATCTATAAAAGGAAAAGCCTGTGACCTTGGTCTCAGCTAAGTCCCCCTTCTGCCCCCTTCAGGCCGCCCCTCTGATCATCTCCATTTTTTCTGGTTTGTCCATCCCGCTTTGCCAGCTGCCTCCTCCAGCCAGGGACTCAGGTTCTGCCTTTCTGTGGCTCCCCAGGGCTTAGCCCAGGGTCTGGCACAAAGTCAGCTCTGAACAAATACTTGTTGGCCTGACTTGCAAGCCTATGTAAATGCTGGCTGGTAATTCTTTAAGTCCAACTATTTAACTGTACATTTGTTTTGTGAAAAATCAAGGTGCTGGCAGGAGCCCCAGGGCAGAAGTGACCCAAGTTTACCTAGGGCACAGAAGGGGACTTCCTTCACTCTGTAGGGGCCCAGTCATCTCTGTCTCTAGCTCCTGTGAGTCTGGAACAGCAACAAGATGGGGGGAAGGGACCAGAGGGCCCTGGAGGAAGGTGCCCCCCCCCACTCCTGGACTGGGGAAGAAGACAGATCATGGGGTCATATCTGAAGACCTGGGGGGGCCCTCAGAGGCCATCTGGTTCAACCCCCTTACTTTAAAGAGGAGGAAACAAAGATCTAATGATAAACATCACTACAGGAAAGGAAGAAGGGATGAGCACCAATGGAGGGGTGGAACCACTGGCACCATCTCTCCATTCTGTGCATGCCCACACCCATGCCTGGGCCCCAGCTTAGACTTAGCTGCTCAGAGAGGAGAGGGGGCGCACAAATGAACTTTTTCCTCCCTCCTCTGGCAGGTGGGGAAGGGCTAGATATGGAGGGGGGGAGGTGAAGGAGAGTGTTGACGTCAGTGGGGGGAGGGTGATCTTTCTCCCCACTCTAGCTCTGGGGCTCTGGCTTATAGATGATCCCACCCACCCACCAGGGACAGTACAACAGTAACCTTCTGCCTACTAGGAGCCCCTCTGAAACCACTGCTTTTCTGCAGGGCCACCCCCTCCTTAATATTTATTCCAAGGGCTTCTCAATGTTTTTTGATTCCTGGGACCCTTAACAGTCAGTAAGAAGGTCCCTATGGACCCACTGCTCAGAAGTGTGTTTTTACATGCAGAAAAATAAAATACACAGGACTACCAAGGAAGCTAATTATATTGAAATAGCTGTCAACCTATTTAAACAAAAAAGTCCCAGACCCCAACGTGCAGCCCTGCCCCCATATATCAGTTACTCATGAATAGTTATTCACCCCTGTCTTTACCTGAGGGAAGGAACTCATTTGCAGAGACCAAAGGTAAGAAGACATTGCCTCCAATCGAGGGAGCAGACTTCCCCCACCTTCAAGGAATTGATTCCAAGATGTCCTTTGACTAAATGGCCCAGTTTAGTCGAATTGATTTCAAAGACTAAGGACCTATTGTGGAGCCCTGAAGAATATCTAGGAACTCTGCTTTACTCAACCACATTGTTAAAAGAAAATGCTCAAGTTGCTTTTGGGGAAGAGTGAGATTTAGTGTAGTCCCCATCACACTAAATACAAACACACAATTTTTCAACAAACATTGTTTTATATATATTTATATATACATACACACATACCTACATATACATACATACATATATACATATGCGTATGCATATGCATACACACACTAAAAAGGCATAAATAGTAAAAATCCTTTACAGACCATAATGCAATAAAAATCACTTTAGGCAGCACAAAGAAACCCAAATTAATACTTAATAATCAAATCTGAAACAATGAGTAAGTCAAAGTGCAAATCATATATGAAAATCATATGAAAGACAATGACAATGATGAAAAACTTTGCCCAAATGTGTGAGCCACAGCTAAAGCAGTCCTTAGGGGAACAAAAACATATTAACGAAACAGAATAGATGAACTTGACATGCATTTTTAAATTAGAAACCTAACAAATAAATGAACCCCAAATAAACAGAGAACGAGAGGTAGTAAAAGTTAAAGGAGAAATAGGAAAAAAATTTAACGGTAGAAATGATGAGCAAAGCCAAAAGCTGCTTGTTTGAAAGGACTAACAGCTAATGTTCATTAAATGCTGACTATGTTCCAGGCGTGGTGCTAAGCGCTGAGAACACAAAGAAAGGCAAAAACACAGTCCCTGCCTTCAAGAGACTCAGAATGTGATGGAGAGAGACAAGATGCAAAAACTATGTAATACAATATACGTGCAGTTTAAACTGGAGATGATCTCAGAAGGAAAGCACTAGCGGGGGGGGGGGGGGGAGAGGGGAGAGAGAGAGAGAGAGACAGAGACAGAGAGACAGAGAGACAGAGACAGAGACAGAGACAGAGAGAGAGACAGAGAGAGAGAGACAGAGAGAGAGAGGGAGGGAGAGAGAGACAGAGACAGAGACAGAGACAGAGACAGAGACAGAGACAGAGACAGAGACAGAGAGAGAGAGACAGAGAGAGAGAGACAGAGAGAGAGAGGGAGGGAGAGAGAGAGAGAGGGAGGGAGGGAGGGAGGGAAGGAGAGGGAGAGAAATGGGGGACCAGGAAAGTCCCTCCACCAAAAATGGGATCTGAACTGTCCTGAAGGAAGCCAGACAAGACAGGAGGCAGAGGTGAGGAGGGACAGCCTTCTGGGTATGAAGAACAGTCTATGAAAAGGCACACAGGAGTGAGAGGGGGTGTCACACAGGCCAAATCACTGGATGGAAGAGAATGGGTCTGGGAGTGAAGTCTAAGAAGACTGAAGGAGGGAGGAAGGGACTGGGTTGTAAAGGGCTTTAGTGGGAAAAGTGAAAAAGTGAAGAGTTGATGACACCAAGGTGGGGATGATGGGGAGGATGGTGATGTCCCCACAGTAATAGGGAAAGAAAGGAGGGGGAGAGTTTTGGGGGAAAGAGAATAAGCTTTGGACATGATGGGTTTGAGATGTTTACAGCATTTTCAATTCAAGATGTCCAACAGGCAACTGAAAATGTAGAGTTGTAACTCAGAAGAGAGACTAGGGCTGGATAAATAAATCTGAGAATCATTTGAGATTTGAGAACTGAGGAGCTCAGCAAGGGAGACAGTCTAGAGAGAGAAGAGAGAGCTAAGAACAGACTCTTGAGAGCCCAAACCAGCTGGCCTGGGGGAAGATCCAGCAAAGAAAACAGAGAAGTGAGCAGAAAGAGAGGAGGGGAGTCAGGAGGAAGTAATGGGGGGGGGGCAGAGGAGTGAAAGGATCCAGAATAGGGTGATTAACAGTGAGACCAAAAAGGATCAGAACTGAGAAACAAATCTGACAAATAAGAGATCACTAGTGACTTTGGAGAAAGGCTTTGAAAGACAATTTCAGTTGAGTGATGAGGTCAGATGAGGCCAGAAGGCAGAGACAGAGAAGACCTAGAGGCACCAACTGTAAACAGGCTTCTCAAGAAGCTTAGCCACCAAAAAAGAGGCAAGAGGTAAGGTGGTAACTAACATAGATTGTAGGATCAGGTGAAGAGTTTTTCAGGAGGGAAGCAGCCAGTAGACAAGGAGAGATTTAGAAAGAGGGGATGACAGACGGGGCAACCTACTGGAAGAGAAAAGATGGAATGGAATTGATGCAATTTGGGGTGCTGGGAACCCCAAAATGTCAGGTTAGAAGGGATTCTGCCTGAAAAGAATTCAAGCATTCAAACCTTCTTCCATTCGAGGAGCAGTTTATTGGAACATCAGCGTGGTGGACAGATTCCTAGTAAATCTGCAATTTAATGGTAGTGAGATCGCTGAGACAAAAGGGCAGTGAAAGGATCTGGATGGAATTAAGGAATGGTAAGTAGTTGGGTGGACCAGGTACAATAGTGGAAGAACATCAGATAGTTTAATTAGGTGATCTAGATGGGATTAAGGAGTAAATGGTATATGCTAGTAGCCTGGGTTGAGCCAAGAACACAGTGAACAGATGCCAATCAACCTAATTAGGTGATCTGGGTGGGCTGGGGTGGGCCATGTGCCTTGGCCAGAGGCCCCAGTCATCTGGGCTGCTGTATGGGAAAATTCAGGGATTGGGTTGCTTTCAAAGACATGCTCTTTTCCTTTTAGGGGTCCAGGTCTGTGTGTAAGGTGATGATGTAGATTTGTGGGGGCCAGGGACAGGGGGACCTCGGTTTAAAGGTACTAGTTCCCGGGACATTGGCTTGTAAAAAAAACTCCACTTCCCTTGCTCATCATTATATAACCATAAATCATAGAAATAATCAAGCTTAACTGTAAACAGTACTTATGCTGAATCACCATTATATAGCCAAAGCTAATATAAACTTATGGACTCGCTGTTGGCTTGTTGCCTTCTTTGTGTGCTGTAGTTGCTGAGCCCCCCCACCTCTCACAACCCACTGCCATTGGGAAGAATAAAGTAAATTAACCCCTTATCATGTCTCTGCTACTGTCCTTCTATCTGCCCAGATCCAAAGTGAACCTACTAGAGGCTAGCGCTAAGGAGCTCCTGTGTACAAGGTCCCATCAGTCCATCAGAATCACTTATGTTGGATTTGTGTTGGCATGGAGAAGGGCCACTGCTTCAGGGGAGACAAGGATAAAAGGGGATACTTTGGGAAAGCATATGAGTAATTCAAAGTGAGGAGGGGATGCGAAGAGGGAACTCATGGCAAATGGCCCTATTTTTTACAAGTATGAAGCAAGGTGATAGCTAGGTTGCACAGTGTGGTTAGAGCACTGGGCCTGGAGTCAGGCATACTCATCTTCCTGAGTTCTAATCTGACCTCAGACACTAGCTGTGTGACCCTGGGCAAGTCATTTGACTACTTGCCTCAGTTTCTTCATCTGTGAAATGAGCTGGAGAAGGAAATGGCAAACCACTCTAATATCTTTGCCAAGAAAATTCCAAACTGGGTCAGGAAGAGTCAGACACAACTAAATGACTGATTGAAAACAATGAGGCAAGGTTCTCAACTGAGAGTGTTGGGAGAGGGGGAACCATAGAGGTTTTGAGTGAGGATGAAAACGTTTGGAAGAGCTGCTCTAGCGAGTGGGGTGGTAAATTGATTAGGGAGTTGTAAAACAATTGCCTTTCAGCAGTGAGGGCCGGGCTGAAATTATGTAACATAAATGTGCAAAGAATCCAATGAGTTTGTGATTTTCTCCAGTTTCATTCAGCCGTATGTGAATAGGAGCAGACAATGGATGAGAAATACAAGCTACATTCCCCTGTCTCTCTCCCCCACAATTCCTGTAACACCAAAAATGCAGCTATTATCCAGCTCTTCTAGATCAATTTTTCAATTAAATAATTTCCTGTATATGTTTTCTTCCTGGACCATTTTTCTTTATTTCTGAGAAAAGATTTTATTTTACATTTCTTCCTGTTTGTTTTAGTTCATCTTATGTCCCTGCAGTCAACCTGGTGATGGACCAAGAGATCAAAATAATCTTCAATAACAGTATTCAGCAGGGCCATCAGTGGATAGGGTAGGGCGATCAATATTATCTCTGTTTCTCTCCAGCTGATGTCCCCCACTTCAATGTGAATCTAATGCCCACATTTAGGGTTTCTTCCAGTCTCCTGATCTTGTTCAAGGTCAACTAAAAGGCCAAGCCTACTGGGTCAAGGACCTCCTCCCAAGCCAACAACAGATGAGCAGATTAAGAAGTCTCCATGCCCTTCCCTACCCCCCAACATGATACTCCTAAAGGCGGTAGCTAGCTAGTGGCAAACCCAGCATAACTATTCATTTTCTGTGTCGTCTAAGCCCTGGGAGAGATTAGTATTGAAACTAACAGGTTTGGGGGGTTCAAAGTTACTTCTTTCTTTTCTGCTTTCAAGACCTCAATCTCCGAAAGTCCAGTAAAACTTCTCTCTGTGCCCAGCCCAACCCTATGAAGAATCTCCAATCTCAGATGGATTCCATTCGATCAAGTTTGCAAAGATCATTTTGTCTAGATAGTCCAAGGCTGGATCTGAGTAGAGAGAGAGTTTCTCTGTCCAAGGGTGACACGATGTCACTCTCAGCCCCTCATTTTAATATAGCTCACCTCCCATTGCGTTATCCAATCAGAGTTGATTGCCACCCCTCAGGAGCACCTACCCTTTGAAGGAAATAGAAACTATGAGCCCATCTCGATGATTGTCTTTGGTCTAAGAGAGATGGCCAAATGTCCATCCTTTTATTAATAATGTGCTGGCCTTATCAATAAAATGACTAAATTACTCAGAAACTACATCTCTCAAATTTTTTGATCATCACAGCACCATACAAGAACAGTTTGTATTTAGAAGCCCACTCAGCCCATAAAGACTCTGGACCAAGAGATGCTTCGGCCTGCCTTGGCAGAATGAAATAAAACCTGCGTGAAACATATGAAACAAATTTTACGGACCCTCAATTGTAATCAGTGGGCTTTTTTTCCACAATGGATCATTTCCTTCCTCCTTTCTTCCTTCTTTCCTCCCTCTGTCCCTCTTTTTATCCCTCCCTTCCTTCTCTTTCCTTAGGATGCTGATAAGTAGTGAGACCAATGAAAAGCCCCAAGAGACAGTTTCTGGGTGACTAATAATCAATTTATTAATTAGGCTAGCAGATAATCAATTCTCTCAGTAAGCAAAGAGCCCCTAATGGGGACACTGAATAATTTACAGATTTTTAGAAAAGGGGATATTCCTGATGGGAGAAATCAACCCTGATTGGTGAACAATTAATGAAGGGCTGGGCATATTAATGAGGAGGTGGGCTAAAAATCTTCAGCTCCAGCTGAGAACTTACCATCTTCTGACTCCCTCCTATCCTATCAGCTATCCCCACTCAGACCTCAGAAGGTGAACCATGGGCTGGAATTCACCTAGATTGTATTCTCTTTATCCTTTGATCAGAAAAAAGCTCCCCCAGTTGGGTGAGGTCTGACCCAGGGGAGAGGAGGATGCTCCTGGAGATTTAAGTCAATCAGCCTTGTGCTCCAAAACTGATTGACCTAGAAGGACCAGCCTTTAAATAAGGAAGTAAAAAGGGAAAAAAAAACTTGGCCCCTTGGATAGTCCCGCCTTACAGAGCTAGTGCTTATACATGCCTTTCCGGTTGCCTCCACAGCTCTTCTGTATCTCTCTGGTCGCCCCCACGACCCTTCAGACTTCTCCGGATCAGACAAAGGAGACAGACACCAAGGTGGGAGTGTATGCGTCTTTATTCACCTCCTCCTCATTCACATCCTCTCCATTCACCTCCCCCCCGCCCTCCTTCCCTGCCCCTTATCTCTTTTCCCTACTCTGCCCCGTCATGTGCCTCAGCAACAGGCTCTTCTTAGGAGGGGAGTGCTCAATACTCCGAGATCCTTGAACCTGTGTAACAGGACACGGTTCACAGGGCAGAACATACGCCTCAGGCACCTCTTAGACCCAGCCTGAGTTGCACTATCATTTGCCTGAGTTCTCAGTGAGATAACAGAATTCCGGTAAAGGGCCCTTACAGCCCCTGATGTTAATAACTGGTTAGTAATAGAAAAATAATATCTGTCAGAGGTTCCTTGAGAAATGCCCTTCTTCTCAGGTATGAGGGGAAATGATTAAGCATCCAGCTGCTCCTGCCATAGCCTCTGGGTGAAGCACCTGATAGCTGTACCACTGGGAAATCACAGGAAGATGAGTATTATTCTCAGGTTTTGCTCTCAATCCTCAGAGCTGAGGTGACCAGGGAGCAAACAGAGCCTCCCTTGCTCAGAGGTTATTAAAGAAAGAAATAGCCTTGATTCCAAACACAGACTTCAGTTTATCTTGGACAAATCATGTGGCTGAGGATTTGATTTGGCTTCTCTTTGAGGACAAATGTGAGAAATGTCCTGTTTCTTTGGCAAACACAGCAGAAATGTCTGTCTGTCTGATGAGTGAGCTCTCTGTCCCATTAGCTCCCTTCAGTTTCTCTATAGCCCCTGCTCAGACCAGACCTAGCAAGTCAATGCCCCACCAGAAAAGACCTCCAGGGAAGGCAGCCGACAATCCAAGACTGTTGAGGACCACAGTCAGTGGGGCTCTGATGCATATGACTAAATAAGCCCTCTCAGCATAAAACCCTGCTAAACAAGCCCGGATCAGTTCCCCATCCCCCAGGAAGGCTCACAGGCATAGACTTCATATCCCCATGAGAAATGTGGTATGAACTCTTGGCTTGGTAAAAATTATGTTGGCGGGGCGGCTAGGTGGCGCAGTGAATAGAGCGCCGGCCCTGGAATCAGAAGGACCTGAGTTCGGAGCCGGCCTCAGACACTTAATCCATACAAACAAAAACCTAGCCGTGTAACCTTGGGCAAGTTACTTAACCCCAATTGCCCTAAAGGGGCGGCTAGGTGGCGCAGTGAGTAAGAGCACCGGCCTCGGAGTTTGGATGACCCGAGATCAGATCTGGCCTCAGAAAATGAGCACCCACGCATAAAGAATGACTAGCCGTGTAACCTTGAGCAAGTTACTTAACCCCAATTGCTTTAAAAAAAAAAATTATGTTGGCATTGTTCTCAGGGGAAACCAGCATAATATAGCAACATAGCATTAACTAGAAGCCTTGGGACAACTCTATTCTGTTCTAGGGAGGTTTAGGGAGGTTTGGAACATCCTGCCCAGTACGCGTACCCTGATAATAAGGAGAGAGTACTTGGCTGTCACATATGAAGTGAATGGGAACTAGGGTAATGGTGTATTCCCAAAGATAGTAGCTTATAATGACTATGCAGTTTCACACTATATGTACTGGATTCTCAGCTGAATAAAGTTGACTCTGTTTTCCACCATACTGGAGTCCTGTCTTGTTTATGATTGTCAGCCTCTGGGTAAGTAACTCTTTTAAAATCTACCTTTTCACCTAACTTTCCCTTCTCACCTCTGCTGCTGGCCAGCAGGGCTCCTCTCTACCACTATCTCAGACACTTCCACAGAAGGGCAGGGGTCCCTGGGTGGGCTTGGCTTCCCACACAAGACCACCTGCTGATTACACAACTTTTGCTCCTCCACAGAATTGCCAGAACAGCTTGCAACCTTGGACCATTTCCATCAGCTCTGAACTCAGCTTTGAACTCAGTCTCCTCTGTCATGCCTTAAAGAAGACTCCAGTGATCCCTGGTAGTGAGATGCTTCTAGGACCAGAGAGTCACCAGTCAGCTTCCAAAAATTCCCAATCTAATACTATTGAGCTGTAAGAAATAATGAAGGAGATGGCTTCAGCAAAACCTGGGAAGTCTTATATGAGCAGTTGTGAAGGGAAGCAAGCAGAACCAAGAGAACATTGTACACAGTAACAGCAACATTGTAATGATAATCAATTGCAAAAGGCTTAGCTACTCTGATCAAGGCAGTGACCCACCACAATTCCAAGAGACTCATGGGTGCAAATGTTATCCACCTCCAAAGAGAGGAATTAGGAACTACTGAGTACAGATTGAAGCAGATTATTTTTGCATTTTATTTTTCTGGGGTTTTGGTTTTTGTTTGGTTGGGTTTTTTTGTTCGTTTGGTTTTTGCAACACAGCTAACATTGAAATGTTTTGTGTGACTTCCTATTGCTGTAACGAGAAATCAGCAGTATGAGACCATTAATCACTTTAAGTTGAGTTTTAATAGTGGAGCTTAATGAAGTTGGCAACTGCCAGGGGTTATGTACCCAAATCAGGCAGCCTTGAGATGCATATTCCTGGAGCTTTTATAGATAAAAGCCACAACATAACTGTTACCAAGGAGAAACTACAACTTGAGCAAGTAGGGAAAATACAGAAGCCAAAAGGTAGCAATCAGTTGTTGCCTAACTACCTGTCAGTTACCCAAACAGTAAAAAACCCCTGATTGGTTCCTAGGTAAGGGTGAGGGGCTGTGGTATTCTGCTTGGTAGGTTTTTGTGTCAGGCTTGAACAGGTCTGACTTGGCGTGCCTTTCTGGCGAGCTAGGTCTGTTTTGTTGGTGAGTCTTCTAGGGGACTGGGAGTACAGGTGTTAGGCTGGTTAGCTTGATAGGGAAGGAGTTTGGGGGAGAGTTCCCAAAAATGGTGGTTACAACACTATGTATAATGGCATCATATTTTTTCACATGTATAACGTATCATATTGCTTGCCTTCTTGGTGGGTTGGGGAGGGATGGAGGGAGATAGATTATTTGAAACTGAAACTTTTTTAATTATGAAAAAAGAAGATTCCAGACACAGCTAGAAGGCCATCTAGTCCAACCCTCTGACTTTACAGATGAAGAAACTGAGGCACAGGGAAAGGAAGTGACTTGCCCAAGGTGACATGCCAGACTCAGGCTTCAAACCCAGGTCCTCCAGTCACATATCCAGTGGTCTTTATATATATTCTAAGTGGTCTCAAGAGCATCACCAGCTCTCTTGAAGAGCAGAGGAATCCAGTCTTCTGATTTTGAATCTCCTGTCTTGGGTCACCTGAGGCCCCAATGGCCCAGCTACACTCATTGTATCCCCACCTGTACCTTTACTCAAACTTCCCCCAACCCCACCCGAGATGCATTCCTGTGTCACCTCTGGTCATTAGTGTTTGGCTTAATTCAAGTGCCACCCCCTGTAGAAATTCCTGAAGCCCCCTGTTGCTGGTGCCCTCCCTTTTTTCTCTTTTCTATATAATAATGCAGTAGAAATTGTGCTGAACTTAGAACCACAAGATTCAAATTCAAATTACTTACTATCTTTATGATATTAGGTAAGTCATTTACTTCACTAAGCCTCAGTTTCCTCATTTGTAAAATCAAAAAGTTGGACTTAGAAGCTCTCTAAGGTCCCGTCCAATTCAATATTTATGATCCTACATTTGCTTCTCTGTGTATGTGTTGTTCCTGCCAGGTTTTAACATTCCACAGGCACTAGGACTGTGGTTTGGACTCTCCACCTGTTGTCCTGTGTCCTTGATGTATAACCTTTCTCTAGTCACACAAGTGGAGGGCAGCCTCTGAGGCTACTATGCCAAATCCCCTATTGCACTGCTAAACTGGGTTCCCAGAGAGCAGCTGGCCACTTTTCCCAGGGATCTAGGAGCAGCCTTGGTTTAAGGGCAGTTCACCTAGTACTGTGGTTCACAAGTAGCCACTGGTATGTTTCCTCATTGGTTATCAGTTGGCATCAATTAGCCAGCCAGACTTCATTAGCTTCTAGACCTGACTATTCCCTCAGGCTGTCTGGTAAAAATAGCCAGTACAAAAGATCCCCCCAAAAGTCTGGGACACACTGCCCCCGCAAATGCCAACAGTCCAAGGGGAGGTGGGCTCCAAGTTCATGTGCTTAGAGATCACCGGCAGCCAATTCACAGCTTGGGATTGAATGAAAGTCTTTTCCTCCCTCTAAGGTCTCCTCATGAAGTTCTTCATCATTGTGTAGCTTCTGCTGGGTTCATTGGAGAGCCCATTGCTTAAGGAAACATGTGTTTGGAGTTCCTGATAAAGAGCCTTCTACTGACTATCCTAGGGGCACAATCTTCTGACCCTTCAATATTCCAAAGATTAGCCTCTGATCAAGGGGGGGATGAGCAGCCTCTTCTGCCCTGCCCCTCCTCCTGCCACGTGACTCCCTCTCGGAAGCTTAGCTGGCCTGTTCTCCCATGTCCAGGCACTTGAAGGTACAGGTTTAAAACTAGCTTTCTTGTTTTACTTGAGATGCACAGGACATCAGTGAATCTCTTCAGACAATCCCAGCACACTTCCTGACTAACATCATTTCATTCCATTCAACTAATGACTTTCATTTAATAATCAAAAGTGAACATTATAAGATGACTAAGAATAAGCAGGGTCACAAAGCAGAGACAGAAGACACTCCCACCTTGATTCTCGTGTGGAGGTAGGGCCTTACAGGTAGGGAATGCTGCATACATTTTCAGAGGTTTTGATACAGTGACCAGTTTGGTTTCTTTTTATTTCATTCTTTAAAAATTATTATTGTTGTATGGGATGACTTTCTGGTGAGGGAAGGGCTGCTGGAAAAGGTTATGGTGATACTAAAGAAAAAGCACCAAAGGTGTCAATAAAAATTATTTTAAAAACCCCACGACCAATGGTGTGGAGAGTGGAATATATGCAGTGGGGGGGGGGGAGACCATGACCCAGACTATCTGTGGGATGTCAGACAAGGAGTCGCCTTACCTGCCTCAGCCTCCATTTCATCTTTAAAATGATAACAAGAATTCACAGAGTTGTTGCAAGAAACAAATGAGATGTGCCTCAAGTGCTTTGCAAAGGCTATAGCACTACCTCAAGTTGAGCATTTCCTTGGAGTAGGTAAAGCACTGGATGGAGGCAGAAGGCCTACTTTGGCTGTATGACCTCAGCCAATTTCATTAACATCTCACAATCTCAGCTTTCTCATCTGCAAAATGGGACCAAGACTGACTGCTTTTTATACCTCACCAGGCATTTTTTCAGGAGAGCATTTTATAAAACTTAAGGAGCTCTAGAAATAGGAGTTCATAGGACCATCAACAGAGAGCTAGCAGGGCCCCCAGGGTTCATCTGGGTCTGCCCAGGCAAGGATTAAATGGCAGACTCAGGATGCCCATCTACGTCCCATGATTCTGAGTTCTGTTCCCTTTCTCCTGTACCCTACCACCTCTTATGATGACAGCTTGAGCTGACCTGATGATTTACAGAAGACTGAGTTATACATGAGGGCATAAACAAAGGGGGAACTGAGCAGATCAGAGTTTATTTCAAGGGAGAGGGATACAGGCTGTATGAGCTTGAACCTTCTAAAAGAGACATGCCTAAAATCCAAAACACAGAGATGGTGGTTAATATGTGACTTTCTGCAGCAAACCTGAAAGAATCCAGCTGCTCCCTCTCTCCAGCCTGCCAAGATCATCATGGTAAATAAGCCCCAAATAAGCAAGAAGAGCAAATGCAAATATTTAAGTTTCAAAGTCAACCTGTTTCAAAGAAAACAAACGGGGCACTTTTGCCAGAGAATCTGTTTGTTGGGTTTTTGAGCACAAGCAGTACTAGGAAATACCCAGCAATAGCCCAAAGTCCACTTAACCACAGCCCAGAATCATGAAAGCCCTCCATGCTCTTGGCCAGGACTTTGAGCTCAACCTCAGTGAGACCCACTGGGCAACACCAGACACACAGAATATATTGCACAGCAATCTTACACTTTGAAAAGTGCGTGATGCTCTTCTTAGGTAAACCGAGATGGCTGAGGGAACAGTCATGTCGAAGCCCAGCCCCCCAACATCATGGAAACTAACAAACATGCAATAGCAGAAAAGGACAAAGTGGGGAAGAATCACCTTCCTACACACACACACACACACACACACACACACACACACACACACACACATACAAACATGGCACAACAAGTAAGCAAACTATAGTTTGGTTCCATTTATGAAATAAAAGAAAGAAATCTTCAGGAAGAACAACATACCCAGAAGCAAAAAATGACTCTTCAGAATGGTTAATAACCTCAATAAAAATATGGCATATATAAAAATACACATCAATTCATGAGTGATGAGAGAAGAGAATGAATATGAGATTTGACAGCAGAGTAGGCAATGCTGATTAATTGGCAGATTCTCAGAGGAATAGAATTGCCTAGATCAAGAACAAATACTCAAAAGTGCCAAAAACAAATAATAAAGGAAAATCAAGACCAGTGGAACTGTAATATTTTTAAGATTCCATACTAGTGATATTCAATGGAACTTAGCAAGAAAATCTGAATATTGCTTATCTCCCAACAAAATATGAAAAAAACTAAAAAAAAAATCTCTGAGCAATGTATTTCAGTAAATCAGATATGAGTGTGGTGAGGGGGAGGTGGTAAGTTAATCACCTCACCCCACTTAAAGCAACCTAACTACTCTAGTCCTTTGAAACAAATGAAAAGGCCAAGAGATGCAGTTTCTGAATAATTAATAATCAATTTATTAGTTAGACTAGTTGATAATAAATTGAGATCAGTGGTCTCTTTCCGTAACCAAGATCACTGAATGTTTAAATGCCTTTGGAAAAGGAGGTACCCCTGACAAGTGAAAATAAACCCTGAACAATTCATGAGGGGATGGTATTTCAAATGGGGAGGTGAGCTGAAAGCCTTCAGCTCCGGCTGAGAACATGGCTTGATCATGAGACTCTGCTGCCCCCAACAATCTAGACAACGGAATCCATCTCTACCCAGGCTGCTGTGGTTGGTTTTCTCCTTCATGATCTGGCTTACCTTAAACTCTAATGGAAAATGTATGGGACCATAGACTTGATGCTTTGGGGTTGGAATTAGATTCGATTCTGTTCACACTCTAAACAGAAGTAAGGTTTCCTAGTTGGATAGGGTTCCCACTAAGATTGAGGCTCATGTTCCCAGAGGATTTAGGCAATCACATCTATCAGCAATATCCTTGAGAGACTGACTGACTTGGTCCCTGAATGAGGAAATAGAATAAGACTTAATACTAATTTAATAATTGGCTATTAATATAATAGGAAGTAATCATTTCTCTTACCTTATACCTTTGTCAGGTGAAAAGCCCTCTATTGAATTAGTCTGTTAAGAGCATTGAACTAAGTGCAAACAAACTTGGATAATCAAAGTTTGGAAGGAAAAGAATGCTTCAAACCACTGGATGAATGAAATTATGTTACACAGGAAGTGTACCAAGATTGGCTGAAGAAAGTCATGTCCAGTGAATTTTGGATCAAAGTGCAAACCAATGCAGAACCTAGAATTTTAGTGCCTGACCAGATTCATGGGAGAAGCCGTTCCAGCCAAAAACTTGCTATGTACAAAAGATAATTTCCTGTATCACATAAAGGAGCCAAAAATAGAGGTTGCTAGAATCCATGGGACCCAGTCATGGAGAAACCATAAGTTTAAATCACTTAGAAATGTAGTCAACAAAATCTATAGTGTCTGGGATTTGGAGAGGGTTTTTGGAGCAATTCAGATGAACCATTTCACAAATCAAAAAGCTCCAAGTGAAATCACACTAGACTTTTTGCCAAGACAGAGAAATGAAAAGAGAAGCTAGTGTGTAAGTTTCTGAAAAGTAATAGAAATTGTCACCACAAAAGAAAAGCAAAAACTACCAACAGGAAATATGGGATACACACACACACACACACACACACACACACACACACACACACACACCCCTTCCCAAAGAAGAAGATAGCCGCACCCCACTTAGCAGTGCCTTCTGGTGAAGCCCTCATATGGTTGGGAAGGGGGCCTTCTTCTTACTTTGTAACTAATTCTCTTTAGTACTTCTTCCTTCAGACAACAGAGACAGAGTGATGGTCAAGCTCTCTCTGGCCCCTGGGTAGTGCTCAGTCAGCACTGGAGAGATTCTGGCATGATGAAGAGACAATAATGGGAGATGGTTTACATCTTAAATGAAAATGTACATTTTAAATATTCAAATTTCAATCATCAAGAGAAGTGCCCATTCAGCACAAGGAAGGCTTGATTCCTGGCAGTGACACTGGTCTGCAAACTTATCTTCAGTTCTTTCACTTTCTCTGCCCCTATATAATAGCACATCTCTACTTATTGTGGGGATGAAAGCAGGCACAAAAAATTCCCTGGAATTTGTGGAATTGGGGTTGGCTGGTGAGGGAGCCAACTATGGCTCAGTGCTTGGCAGGGAACCAATTAGTCGTTCATTTTCTTGAGATGTGTGGATGACATATGTGGTGCCCCTGTATTTAGCTGTAATCCCAGCCTGCTTATTTCTGGATAGGGAGTTTTTCTCTGAATATGCACATGGGGATGCACCTATGTGTGCATGAACACACATGTGTATACATATACATACTTGATAGATATTTATTGAGTTTTATATATGTTCGAGGCACAGCATGAATGTACTAAGATGTACTAATATTTGAAATTTCCTTGGAGTTCACAGTCTAGAAGAGAAACGAGCATTCCTGTATGACGTCAGTCCCCAGAGAGGGCCTCATTGGCTGTGTGGCTTGGGTGCTGCTCTCCCCACAGCTCAATGAAGACATCAGGGTGGGGTAGAGTCAAGATGGAGGAGTAGAAACAGGACTTCCATGCGGCTCCTACTTCCACCTCCTCCAATTCATGTTAAAGATAACTCTAAATGAACTTTGGAGCTATAGAACCCACAAAATGACACAGAGAAGCTAACCTCCCACTGAAGAAAGCCTTGCAGGGTGGCAGGAAGGAGCCAGCACAGCACTCTGAGAGCTAAGCTCAGCCCCGTGCAAGCCCGGGGTTTTTAGCCTTAGAGTAGCCACAACCAGCCACCAGCTGGAGGGACTTCAGATCACCAGCAGCTGTGGCAGTTTCCAGAATTATCAACCCATAGATGCTAAGAACAAAGTGAGAGGTCAGTGCAGTGTACACTTCGGGAACTGGGAGTCTGGGAGTGGGGTCCAGACTTTGCCCCCTGGAGGGAGAAGCAGCTGAGGTACTGCAGCCATGCAGCTGCTGCCACGTGGCTGCTTCAGAGCTTCTGGCCTGCAGACTGTAGGGGGACCAAGCAACCAGTTTGAGGGATAATCACTCTTGCGTTAATATGCTTGGATCTGGATTACAGTTTAGGGTGGAGATCCTGGGGTGCATGAACAGCTTGCCAAAGTGTGTTGAGGCTTCAGAGAAGGCACCCAACTAATAGCTCCGTCAGCTGAGAAAACCCCAGAATCTGGGATAAAGCTCCCCTCTCTTGTAGCAGAGTTCTAAGGTGGCAAAAAACCCAAAAGTCAATTTAATTGAGTGGCAACATGACCAGGCAAAGGAAGCGAAACAAACAGAAGAATCCAACATTAGACTCCTATTTGGGAGACAAAAAGAATCAAAGCATGGAACAGAAGGAAGACAACAAAGTCAGAACTCCTGCACCAAAAGCTTCTGAGAAAAATATGAGCTGGTTACAGGCCATAGAGGAACTTAAGAAGAATTTTGAAAACCAAATAAGAGAAACGGAGGAAAAATTGGGAAGAGAAATGAGAATGATGCAAGAAAATTATGAAATGAGGGTCAACAACCTGACTGAAGAAAATAACACCTTAAAAAATAGACTAACTCAAATGGCAAAAGAGGCTCAAAAAGGCAGTGAGGAAAAGAATGCCTTAAAAAGCTGAATTTGCCAGATGGAAAAAGAATCTCAAAAGCTCACTGAAGAGAATCATTCCTTCAGAATTCAATTGGAGCAAATAGAAGCTAGTGACTTTATCAAAAATCAAGATACTATTAAACAGATCCAAAAGAATGAAAAAATAGAAGACAATGTGAAATATCTCATTGGAAAAACCACTGACCTGGAAAATAGATCCAGGAGAGATAATTTAAAAATTATTGAACTACCTGAAAGTCATGATCAAAGAAAGAACCTAGAAATTATCCTTCAAGAAATTCTCAAGGAAAATTGCCCTGATGTTTTAGAACCAGAGGGCAAAATAGAGGTTGAAAGAATCCACCAATCACCTCCTGAAAAAAAAATCCCCAAAAGAAAATTCCTAGGAATATTATAGCCAGGTCTCAGAGTCCCCAGATCAAGAGAGAATCTTACAAGCAGCCAGGAAGAAACAATATGAATATTGTGGAAACACAATCAGGATAACACAGAATCTGGCAGTTTCTACACTAAGGGATCAAAGTGCTTGGAATATGATATTTTGGGGGTCAAAGGAGCTGGGATTAAAACCAAGAATCACCTACCCAGCAAAACTAAGTATTGTGTTTCAAGGCAAAATATGATCATTCAATGGAATAGGGGACTTGCAAGCATTCATGATGAAAAAAAACAGAGTTGAATAGAAAATTTGACATTCAAATACAAGAAGCAAGAGAAGCATGAGAGGGCAAACAAGGAAAAGAAATCATAAGGAATTTATCAAAGTTGAACTATTTACATTCCTATATGGAAAAATGATCATTGTAACTGATAAAACTTTTCTCAGTATGAGAATAGTTGAAAGGAATAGAAATATATACATACATATATGTCTATATAGGAGGGCATATGGGCTTATGAATACATATGTGAGTATGTGAATATATGTGTACAGGCATACATAGAGGGTACAGAACCAATCAAATAGAAAGGGATGATATTTAAAAGGTGAAATTAAGAGGTGAGAGAGGAATATAATGAGAGGAGATGGGGAGAGACAGAATGGGGTAAATTATCTCATATAGAAGAGGCAAGGGGAAACAGTTACAATGGAGGGGAGGAACAGGAAGGCATAAGGGAATGGGTCAACCTTATTCTCATTGAATTTGGCTTAGTGAGGGAATAACATGCACACTAAATATGATATCTTACCCTACAGGAGAGTAGGGGAGGGAGGGAATGAGAGGGGAGGATGGTGGAAGGGAGGGCAGGCTGGGGGGAGGGAAGTTGGAAGCACCAACTTTTGAAAAGGGATAGGATCAAAGTAGAGAACAGAACAAATGGGAGGTGGGATAGGATGGAGGGAAATATAGTCAGTCTTTCACAATATGTCCACTATGGAAATGTTTTGCATAGCTACACATGTACAATCTATATTGAATTGCTTATCTTCCCAGTAAGGGTGGGTTAAGAGGGAGGTAGGGCAAGAATCTGGAATTCAAAGTTTTAAAATCAAATGTTTAAAAACATTTATTATTATTATTATTATTATTATTATTATTTTACATGTAACTGGGAAACAGGATATACAGGCACTGGGGCATAGAGATCCACTGTGCCTACTGAAAAGTTGGAGGGGGGATGGGGGAAGATATGGGAGAGAGCAGACTGGGGGAGGGGATATTCAGTGGGATCGTTGTTTTGGGGTGGTGGGTAGGAGAAAAACGGGAAGAAAATTTGTAACTAATTCTTGTGGAAATGAATGATATAAACTAAAAGATAATAAAGAGAAAAAATAGACATCAGGTCACTGTAGTCATTGCTCAGGGACACAGTATAATACCCACATTTCCCATCAGGTGGCACTCTGCCTATGCCATTACCTTGTCACTTACTCTCTTGGAAAACAGGAGATGGACTTTCTCTAAGAGGTTGAAACTTCCTCACTGGTACCCAAAGGGTGATTACCCAGAAGACAGTCTGATCTTCCACTAGCTCCCCCACACTACTCTAACTTTGGTTAGAGTGCTCAAGTGGCTTGAGTCTAGCCCCTCCCCTGTTGGGTCTGAATATAATCTAGGAGATGGAAAGATTGTTGCTCAAACATTAAACTCTAAAATCTCTCATTTCAGAACTTGGCCCCCACCCCCAGCCCATCCTTGGCTTCTCCTCTCTCAGTTCCCAAATTCAAAGATGTCGAGTGTTTGGTTATACAGAGTGTTTCCCATAGGATAGAGTGAAGGAAACTCCTCCAGATACTCTTCTTCAGAGATGCTTGCCTCTGATAATGTCCTGGCTGCTCTGTGATTCCTCATAGATCTTCAGCATGAAGAGGAAGCTTGATGACACAAACTCATAGAAAGGAATGGGTGAAAGTTGTGTGTGTGCCTCATCTCCACATCACAGACCAAAAGAAAAAGTCAGGAAAGATGATGGACCTCCCACACCGCCATCCCCAGGGTCCTCCCCACCTGTAATGGGGGCCATGCTGGCCCCTGGACTTCGCTTGCTTCTAGCTATTGCTCGTTGTGGGCTTTGGGAGTTCATGGAGAGAGAAATCATTTCTACCTTGGGGGATTAGAAAACTTCATGAGGCCTTGGTATACAGGGAGATCACTCTGGGAGATCTAACCTGCTGAGAAACCTTGTTGGTAATGATACTTCTAAGGGAGGGAAGGAAGGAAGGAAGGAAGGAAGGAAGGAAGGAAGGAAGGAAGGAAGGAAGGAAGGAAGGAAGGAAGGGGAGAACCTTCTAAGCCCCCATCCTCCTTTACAAACCTTCAGGAGCATTTGTCAATAAAGTCCTAGAAATAAAGGACCCCCAGTCTCTCCCCAGGAACCTCATCCTCTCCCTCTCCCTCCCTCTCTTTCTCTCCCATATGTACACCTTCAGAAAGGACTGAAACAAAATGAGTAAATCACAGGGCTAACTCCAGAACCTATGCACTACTTTAGTGAAATTATGATCCAATGGAAGCATATAAATCCAAAATAGTTCAAAGCTTATATCAACATTAGCTCAGATACATGTGTTCTATGTAAAGAGTCACAAGACCATGAATTCAACAAGCTCCCAAGCATGAATGGAAGAGAGAGGAAGAGAAATGGATTGATGCCCTTTGCATCAATGGGAAGGGAGCTGGAGATTCTGAGAACCAACCCCCAAAAGATGTACCAGAGTAGACTGAACAGCCAAGGCCCCTGAGAATAGAATCACATGGAGGCCTCGGTACCAGCCAGCAGGGAAGAGGACAGGAAAGAGGCTATGGGCTATTCTTTACAGAAAAGAGAAAGAAATTGGGGTAATCTGACTGCTTGGCCAGAGACTCCCAGGAAAGAAGAGGGAGGGACTGTATCTTCACATACTACAATAGGAGGCCCTCATTCCACCCTTAGCCAGTGTCTTTGAGACAGCTTGGTGAAGGGCTTAGAATTCTAGGCAGACCAAAGTAAGGCAGACCAGTTCAGCTACTACCTCAGACACTTACTAGCAGCTGCCAAGGGCAAGTCTTCTTGTGCCTAAGGGTATGTCTCTGTACTTTTCTAGGCTGGTCCCCAGGTAACAGATACTGAGTCAATTGTCAGACCCAGCCTTGAACCCACTGGAGTCTAGCAGGATCAGAGAGTCCTTCCTTCTAGCATACACTCAAGAACCTATGCCATGATCTAACATCCCAGGAGGACTTCAGTGAAAACATTCTCTCAGTGACTAGTATCATGGGAAAAGCCCTGGAGTCAGAGGACTGTGTTCAAATTCTGCCTCCAACACTAACTTTTTTTTTTTTTTGCTTTTTGGAGGGCAATTGGGATTAAGTGACTTGCCCAAGGTCATGTCTAGTTATTTTGTTAAGTGTCTAAGGCCGGACTTGAACCCAGGTCCTCCTGACACCAGGGCTGATGCTCTATTCACTGTGCCACCTAGCCGCCCCAACACTAATTTCTCATGTTATGATGAGTCAGCGACTTCTCTCTGGGCCTCCATTTCCTGGGCATCAAATTGGCTTTGCCTGTCTCCTTCAGTTCTCAATCTGAGATCCCATGAGCATATCAACTCTATGCTACTGTCCTTGATTCCTAGTGCTCAGTCAGGGAGTTGCTGAAGTCTTCCTCTGAGGTCTAAACTCCAAAGTCTGCTCCATACTGTAACATTTTCGCAGAGAAAGGCTTGGCAACAAATATTTGTTCCTGGATCAATGGTTTCTGTTTGAGCTGAGCTGTTTGCTGAAAAACAGTGACATGGGCCCTGTGCAAATTCAGGGGTAAGACGGCATTGTAAAAGCCACTTTCATCTCCAGAAAGACTAAGCCTTGGGAAGCCCAACAGGAAAAGTCCCTTTGGGTCTCGATCCAACTTGTATTTCCTGGGAAGAAGGTAGCCATGGAGGTCTTGGTGATAATTACTCTGGCCATGAACATCTGGTCTTGTTCAGGTAAGATGCCTTGAATAGAAGGGGAGGCCTCTTCATGACTCCCCATCTTCATGAGGACTTGGCATCTTTCCATGATTCAGGTTTCCCTGTGTATGACTACGATCCAGCCATGATGAGGGAAGCTCTTAGGGCCTCAGTCAAAAAAGTGAACTCCCAGTCTCAAAGCCCAAATTTGTTCCGGGCATACAAGAGTTCAGTTAAAAGAGTAAGTAGATTGCTTAAGGGGTTTTGTGTTGGGTTTTATTGGGGGGAGGTGAGTTTCCTACATTCCAATTTCCCTTTTGTCAATTTTAAAAGGGAATTAAAGATAATTTTAAAACCAGAACAGCCTCTAATCATGTGTGTGCATGTGTGTATGTGTGTGTGCATGTGTGCATGTGTGTGTGCATGTGTGTATGCTTGTGTGCATGCTTGTGTGTCTGTGTGTGCATGTGTGCCTTGTGTGTATTGTGTGTGAGTGTGTGCATGTGTGTTTGCATGTGTGCATGTGTGTGCCTTGTGTGTGTGCATGTGCACGTGTGAGTGTGTTTGTGTGTACTTGTGTGTGCATGTGTATGTGTGTGCACACCTGTGTGTGCATGTGTGCCCATGTGTGCGTGCATGTGTGTGTGTCTGTGTGTGTGCTTGTGTATGTGTGTGCATGTGTGCCCATGTATGTGTGCATGTGTGCGTGTGTGCGTGTGTGCGTGTGTGTGTGTGTGTGTCTATGTGTGTACAGTTTGGGCTAGTCCTGGGCTTTCCTAAATGTTGAGAGCTCCCAGGGAAGACTTCCTCCACCAATGCAGATGGGTACCTTCTCTGCAGCTTAGAGCCCCAGTGAGTGGCCTGAGTGTGCCCGGGGTGACCCTGCCAGTGCGTGTCAGAGGCAGGTCTTCCTGACTCGGAGGTCAGCTCGCCACTCACCAAGGTAGATGGCTCTCACTTGATGCTCCATCCTGTAGAATTGTAGGGCCACTTGCCCTCCCTGACCCTCGCCCTCACCGTCTCACCCCTCATTTCCCTTTCTACTCTTTCCTACCCCTAGAGATCATGTTTCAGTGATTGGAATCAACCTGGGTGGCTCTAGAGGGCAGCTCTCAGTAAAAGGTGGGGTAGGGCATTACATGAAATAGATCAATAACAAGGTGATAAAAGGAAGAACTTTTCTTACTGTTAAAGGTGTCCAGGGGTGGCTAGGTGACTCAGTGAATAGAGCCCCAGCCCTGGAGTCAGGAGGACTTGAGTTCAAATCTGGCCTCAGACACTTGGCACACTTACTAGCTATATGACCTTGGGCAAGTCATTTAACCCCAATTGCCCTGCTTTCCCCCTACAAAAAGAAAAAAAAGGTGTCTACAAATTAAATTTAAGAAATTAAAGCTTCCTTGAGATAATGAGACCCTTATCATTGGACTTATTGAAACAGAAGTTCAATGAAAGATTGTCTGGGATGTCATAGAAGAGATTCACAAAATGGACAGGGAAATGCATGGAATGACCTTGAAGGTCAGAGCTGGGAGGGGCCATCTAGTCCAGCTCCTTCATTATAGAAATAAGAAGCTGGGGCCAGAGAGACTAAACACTTTGTGCCCAGTGAGTCAGAGTCAGTGGCACAGCCCAGGCTGGGGCTCTAGGCTCCCCCATCCATGGCATGTTCTATGTCACCCCCAGCTTTTGGCACCACACACATGCAGAAGCCAGAGCCACAAGAGGTCACCCTTATGCAGGGATGAACACAAGGCAGCATCTCTCACCTCCACACCTTTGCACTGGCTGTCCCCCTCCCTGGAATATCCTTCTTCCTCAGTTCTACCTCTTAGCTTCTTGGGCTTCCTTCAAGAATCAGCTCGAAAGCTGCATTTGGCTCCCGGAGGCCCTTTCTGGTCCCTCCATCTGCTAATGCCTTCCCTTCCATCAGATAGACACATGTGTGTCCATATGTACCCATAGATGCATTGGGCAGATATATATAAACATACCCATGTGTCTGCCTATATCTTGTGTGCACCTAGCATCTACATGTGGTCTCCTCCATTAGAATGTAAGACCCTTGAGGATAGAGACTATTGTTTTGGTTTTTCTTTGTATCCCTAGCACTTAACACAGGACTTGGTATACAGTAGGTGCTTAATAAATGCTTGTTGCCTGTCTGGCCTTCCATTCAGTGCTTACATCAAAATCAGTAAGCCTCTCAGGTTATCCTAGTTTCAGATCTTTAAGAAAGACTGAGAAGGAAGTGGAGGGGTTTTGGACAGAAAACCAGCCTCTGAGACAGAAAGAGCTGGGTTTACATTCCACCTCTGAACCTCTTCTGTGGCATCCAACCCAAGGCACTCACCTAGCCTCTCCATGCCCAGGCAGCTCTGGAAGAGCCTCAGTCAAAGGGCTCATATTGATCTGCATTGCTGAAGGAAAGTTCCTCACTGGGAGGCCCATGCACCAAGGAAATCTGATCAGACTGATTCAAAACAATTGTTTAAAATCAGAAAGCTCATAACTAGTGTTAGACCAAATGCTCACCCTGCTGGTGAGGGGGAGAAGTTCCTTAATGTTCACATTGGATACAGCAGAGCTACCAACCTAGGTGGGGCTAGATAACTCAGGGTGGCTCAAATCACTCTGTAAATGTACAGTTTGAGTTTTTCTCTCAAGGTAATTACTGACTAACTAGGAAGTTTCAGGATTTCCAGAATATGACAACCAGTCAACAGGCATTAATTAATTTCCATGTGTCAGGCACTGACAGGGGAAACAGAAAAACAATGCAACCGAGCCTGGCTTCATGGAGCTTCCAGTCTATCTGGGAAACAACATATAGACATACAAGTAGAAACAAAATAAATACAATGTATTGGAGGGAAGAGGAAATGGTGGCAACATGTGTGTTTCTAGTCATCTCAGCACAACAATGTAGCCAGAAGGGAGCTAACCCTCACCTCATTGGCTCCTGTGCTGATTCTCTTCCCCAAGGTCAACTTCATAAATGAGAATGATTTGACCATGGACATAGACTTCAGGATCCGAGAGACTGAATGTGGGAAAGAGTCTGGAAACCTGCCAAGTGCCTGTGATTTCAAAATGGGCTATTATGTGGTAAGCCAACCTGTCACCTGGTCTGCTTGGTCAAACCCATCCTACCAGCAAACACTGTTGTTCTTTGTGGGCTCAAGAGTTCACCCACAAGAATCAGGATACCCAAACAGCTGAAGGCAAAGGCAGCTTGCCTGGAAAAGGGGCTGGAGGCTGGAAGCAGGCATCTACACTGGCACATCCTGGTCCTGAAAAGCCTTGTAGAGCCTTTGCCTGGCATGTACTATCATGGTCTGGGTGGGTGATTTACATATGACCACACATACACCAAGCCCACGTAGAAGGGAGCTGAAAAGTGAAGGAGGGGTGAATTGGGGGGCAGGGACCTGCTCAGGGGAAAGGTGGACACATCTGGACAGACAGAGTTAGAAGGGGGGGTCGCCTTCCTCATAGAGAGCATTGTCTTTCCGGGAGGGGTTTCCCTTCTTTTGATAGAGCCCAGCAAGTTCAAGGCCCCAGACTTTTCTGTCCCTGTTTGATAGCCAACAGCATCCTGCAGAAGCACGGTAGAGATATCCACTGAGCAAGTGCAGAGCGTGTGGGTCCGCTGCCACCGAGCCTTCCCCAGCTCTGATTCCAGCAGCAGTGAAGAGGTGAGCCACAGTGGTCCATGCAGCTTCCCAGGGCTGGGAATGACACAAAGCTGAATCCATATCAATGCTTGTTGGCCAGTCTGACTCTGAAAAGGCACCATGGACAGCAACATCATGGCCCAGACACAGCAACTTCCCATGTGGTACACACAGCCCCATGCTGCTGGCTGACATCAGCCTTAACAGCCCCTCCCCAAAGGGCATTCAGACAAAAGGCCCGATTTCTTTCCCAGCTCTCTAGCTCTCTGCCCACCTTATAACAAATGCCTCTGGCATTCATTGGCAGGTTTGCATATGCCCAGGACGAGCTGGGCAGAGTATTTGCCTCTGATGTCTAGGTAGCAGTCCTACTACACTCAGATGCCCATGCCTCAGGTCCTTTCCTGATTACACAGAATTCCTGGTCCACACCAGCCTCTGCCTGCAGATCCTCCAAGTGGAAGGTTCCTGCTCCCTCCAGAGGGCCTCAGTTCACTTTGGGACAGCTCCAAGGGTCAGGAAGCTCTTCATGACAGTGATATCCAGCCTTCCTTCCCTCTGCTGCCCCTGGTTCTGCCCCTGGGGCCCAGCAAAAGGAGCCTTCCCCCTCTTCCCTCTGTGTGATCCCTTCTACTGAGTCCTTTCCCAAGTCTCCACACAGCCTGGAGGAATGCCCCTAAGTCCTTGAAGTTTGCCCCCCACAGTCTGAGTCCTGTGAGGGGCTGTGCACCCCTTGGCAGGACCCTCACAGATGAGTCTGAGGTGGCTCATCTCACACAACCACACAATGATGCTGTTCTGCATCATTCCCCATAGAACACACCAAGCTGTTAAGGTTTGGTTCTTCCTTGGTGAAGAGACCCAACCAGGGACATCTCTGATCCTTGAGACAAAAATGCTCTATTATAACTTGGCCTGGGGATAAATAGCCAAAGGGCTCGGTTATAATACACTGCCTCCCCCCCCCCCCCAAGGCCTCCTGCAGCCTGGGAGAGCCCCACTGGCTGGGGCTGTGTGTGTGTGTGTGTGTGTGTGTGTGTGAGAGAGAGAGAGACAGAGACAGAGACAGAGAGAGAGAGACAGAGAGACAGAGACAGAGACAGAGAGGAGAGACAGAGACAGAGAGAGAGAGGAGAGACAGAGAGAGACAGAGAGAGAGACAGAGAGAGAGAGAGAACATCTCTCTCTCCTCGTTTCTGCCTTTGTCTAGATTGTTGGGGGCAGCCTGGGATCATACAACTGGAGAAGCCATTACATGAGAGGTAAGCAGGGATTTGGGGGTCAGGGGTGATGGTCTCAAGGAGATCACTGTGATATCTTTCTGACAAGGAGACTACAAAACCCATTTACTTAATGGTTTGTCCTTTGTGTGCTGGTGAGTGTCAGGGTCAGAAGGGACCTCACACGCCATGCAGTGTAGCCCATAGCTGACCCTCTCCTCTACCCTACCCCCATTATCACACATTTCTACAGCCCCCAGAGGCCCATCAGGCACTTCACAGACAGTATTGTATCTAATTTGATTCTCAGATGAAATAGGTTCTCTTATTATCCCCATTTTACAGAAACTAAGAGGGTTATGCAGTGAGTGTCTAGTCCCGATGCCCCCAGTAGGGAAGCTAAATGGCACCATAGTTCACATAATGCCAAGCCTAGAGTCAAAAAGATTCAGCTCTGTGAGTTCAAACCTGACCTCAGACACTCACTAACTCTGTGGCCCTGGGCAAGTCACTTAATGCTGTATGCCTATGTCCTCATCCGTAAAATGAACCAGAGAAGGAAATGGCCAACCCCTCCAGTATCTTTACCAAGAAAATCTCAAATGGGGTCATGGAGAAGCAGACATAACTGAAACCAACTCGACACAACAACGACCACCCCCCTTCTCCTGATCCTGCCCTTGAGCGTAAAGCAGGTAGGTGCTGCCCTGTATTGGTCCAGGGATTTCCTCACTGGAAACTTTACACACAGATGATTAGAAGAAAATCCACGACCTTCCTGAAGGCAAGGAGCCTTTCATCTTTGCTCTGTAGCCCCAGTTCCTAGCCCAGTGACCAAAGCTCAGAAGGACTTTACAAGGTTCTATATCAGGCCCGTCGTGTCAGTAGCCTGATGAGGAGAGAGACACGTCTGAGAAGCTGGAGTAGCTTTGGGCCAATGGTGACAGTTCCTATTTTGCAGATGTAGACAGCGATGAATCCAGAAGTGGGCCGCTTTATCAGAGGTCACTGGGTAAGTTACTGTGTGCTCTGCCATATGACAAACATACCTGACCAATCTTCTGATGGGCCACAACTCTGGGTGGGCATGGTGCCAAGACACATGAAGCCCTGACACTAATTTGTGACTGACCTACACAAAGGGTGAGAGGAAGGGCGGCCTAGATTGTCTTCCCAAATCTCCTCTCTACACTGCCCTAGATCTGCCGAAATTAAACTTGACCTTGTTCAAATCCCAGCTCATCCTTGTGTAATCTTGGGCAGTCATTTCACATTTCTGAGACTTGGTTTCCTTGTGTGTAAAATGGAGTGGCTGGGGGTGACCAGATGTGCTCTAAGACCCTTCTAGCTCGAGAATCCCAAGAACTCTCTAGGATCCCATGAGATCAGCAACATCTTCAGTCACATCTGTATCTTCCAGATCCTCTCCTATCTTGTTTTACCTCCTTCCTCTAGGCCATTAGGCAAGATTTGCTCAGCTCTAACTTTGGTCAGGGGGCTCCCTTTAGCAGATACCTTTGTAAATCATCACAAACCAACAGGGAATCAAAATTAAAATGAATCCTGATGTATCAATTCATTCTCAAATCCCATGAAATATGGTTGCATGAATTCAAATTTCACTATTATAGTTACAATTATGTGAAATATGGTCATTAGTTCCATCCCAACATCTCAATATACATCTAACAAGGTACATGGGTGACCATCCACACTCTGCCCTATGCCTCTCACACAGGGTATGTAGATACCTACTCTCACCCTGGAGCTGATTGGTTCACTCCAACCTGCTTTCACCCTGGCATTTCAAAGTTCCCAGAGTAGGGCCATCACTATGGTTACCCTCAAACTCTCAGAATCTGAGGGATGTTCCTGTTGTAGAGGGGATATATTTCCATTCTTGAGCCCCTACCAATGTCTTCATTTACACAAACCAGTCACTTACAGTGATGATACTTTTAGAGTATGGCCATTCACTTAACAATAAAGCAAAAGAAGCAATCACATGTTATATATTATCATTAATATGTTACATGTGTCCTATACTAAATATATTAAAATTAATGAAGCAAAAATCAATATAACATAACCCACCCATAAACCTAACACATGCTCACCTACCAATCCATTCAGTATCTGTAAGAAAAAATGAACACACAGAAACCTGGAAAAAAAACCCACCTGATGGAGGTGCTTAGACTAACTCATAAGTCTAGAACCAGTGTCACTGGAGTGTCCTTTTCCTGCCTCTCAAACTACCTGTAGCAGTTCTTTGGTGAACATAACTTCTGTACCAAACAGCCATTTCCACTACTGAGTTGATCCATGCTCTGTTACTCTTCAACAGCAACTACAGTTTCCATCACTTTTAACTCCAAACTTAACTGAGGCAACTCCAAAGTCTCTTGACTTTTTTCCTTCTCTTGTTTCTGGGGTCAAATTCTGGGCCCCACCTTAGCTTATGGTTAATAACCAAGATCTCATTCCATAATCAGATAAATTCTGTTCATGCCTTAACCACAAAACAGTTCTGGTGCCCATATCATTTCAGCATCCTTGAAAAGGCAACACCCATTTCAGGGGGATCTCTTAGAGTAACTATTTCTCTTAGGACTGTGATTAAAGCAAGCGTAACTCAGCCACAAACTGCTCCATATAAGAGAGCAGAACCATAAAGAGGCATTGCACTGCCAATACCTGTTGGACCCACAGCCTGATCCTCTCATGGCCTAGGAGCCCACATAGCTGGGGCTGTTTTCATGAGTCATAATGATGATTTCGAGCTGAAAGGGAACTTGGAACTCAAGGAGTCCAACCCTGGCATTTCACAAACAACTTGCCCAAAGTCAAGTATGTGCCAGAGCCAGGATTAGAGCCCAGGTCATCTGACTCCAAACTCAGCCGTCTTAACTGTTGTACCTTAATAAAAGCAAGAAGATCCCCAATATCAAATTTAAAAAGTGGATTTTATTACCGCAGAACACCTCGGGACTGTCAGGACATGGTCACCCAAATCAGACAGCAATTTTGCACAGTGTACAGGTTTTATAGAGGTTCCATAGCCAGCTGAAACTCCAATGATTGGTCAGTGTACACTTGAAACTACAATTAGTGATTGGTCAGTATTCCCGCCGGCTCCAAACCCTAGGCTGGGACTCCCACCCACAGATTAATCAAGGGTAAGCAAGGGGTGGGGGTTCTACCTGTTTACAGATTAAGCAAGGTGGAGTTCTCTGTTTTACAAATCAATGAAGGAAAGGTTGGGCTGCCTGTTTTACAACAAGGAAGGGCGAGTGGATTTGTGTCTGACATTCAGGAAGGGCAAAGTGACAAATCAAAGAGGGAAGGGCAGAGTGGAGCTGGGTGCAACATTAGAGGGTGCTAACTCGCCTTCTTAAGCAAGGTTATAGACCTCATGGCTAGGAAATACTAAAACTCCCCAAAGCAGATCAGAGCAGTCCTCCCTGTGAGAGCTGCTCCTCAAGTTGTCTCCTTGGAAGACATGTTTCACCTACTCAAAATGTGTGGCCATCACTCAAAGCAAAGCTGAAATTCCTCATGCTTAAAACCTGGGAGTAGCCAGGACTTAGGTGTCTCCACTCCCTTTTAAAGGCATCCGAGATATGGAAGTGTTTCCGCCCCGAAGCAGAAGACGCCAGAACAAATGGAATCGGTACGGTGTCTTAGAATAGTAATAGTGAGGTAAGTGAACTCAGTGGAATGCCTTCGGCTCTTGTGTCCAGCCCAGACTTTTAAGGGCTGATTGCTTTTTAATCCGCCTGGAGGCAGGGGAAGAGGTTACGAATTCCAGTCACCCTTTCTTCTCCTGGCCTCTACCTGACCATCACTTCAGTGAGGTCAGGGAATGTAAAATCTGGTTGAGGCTGGATGGAAGACGAGTCCCCAAACCAGGTTTTAGTTAGAATGACCCTGGTTACCTAAGCAATTCATTCAAGCTGGATGCTCTCTGACTTCTCTGTAGCCTTTGTCTCTCCTCCACAATAGTTTCTTCTCTCCAGGTCTCTGTGAATCTGTCCTGGTTCTCCTTTACCTATCTGGCCGTCCCTTCTCAGTCTCCTGTGCTGTGCCCCCAACCCTAGGTGTCCCCCAGGGCTCTGTCCCGGGCCTCTTCTCTTCTCCCTCTTTCCTAGTTCATTTGGTGATCTCTTCAGGATTCAATGGTCATCTCTATGCTGATGATTCTCAGACAGACTAATCCAGGCTTTACCTCTCTCCCAAACCCCAGACTCACATCTCCAGCTGCCTATTAGAAATCTTGAACTGGATGGCCCTCATCATGCCCCAAACTGAACCCATTCTCTTTCCCCAAAACCCTCCCCCTTTCCAAGCTTCCCTGTTACTGTTGAGGTCACCATCATCCTCCCAGTCTCCCAATCTTGCAACCTGAGCCTGGCTGTTCCATCTCCTGACTCTGGCTCTGCCCCTTCCCTCCCCCACACCAGAAATGCTCCCCCTCCTCATCTCTGTCTCTGGGCTCCCCTGGATGCCTTGAAGGTCCAGCTACAATGCATCTTCTACTGGCAGCCTTCCCGTCCTCTGATTCTGGAGCCTTGCCTCTGGTCAAGCCCGAATAGAGCTTGTTTGTACTATTTGTTTGCTTGAGTGCCGCCCCCCCCCCCCCCCTTAGACTGGGAGCTCCTTGAGGGCAGGGATTGGCTTTCATCTTCTTTTCTATCCCCAGCCCTTGTAGGTGTTTGATAAATGCTGATTGATTGATCTTGTGTGTGTGTGTGTGTGTGTGTGTGTGTGTGTGTGTGTGTGTGTGTGTGTGTGTGTGTGTAAAATCTTCCCACTTGATCTTCACAATAACTGCACCCTAGGAGAAAGAGCCCCAGCCTTATAGTTGAAGGACCTGAGTTCAAATTTCATCTCTGTAGCTTACTCCCTAAGTCACCTTGTACAAGTAGTGCATAACCTCACCAGACCTCAGTTTTCTCATCTGTTAAAGGAGGAGGGATGGAGCAGATAGATGATCCCCAAGGTCAAGTCGAGCTTTGAATTCTATGAGACAAAGACAGCCCCTTTCCCAGATGCAAGAGCTGAGGTTCCAAGAGCTTAAGTGATCTGCTCAACAATCCATAGTTACTAACTAAAAAGGGATCAAGAATGAAAATCGGGGCCGTCTTCCTCCCCCATCTGTGTGTTTCTATAAACACATATTTGGGTATATATGTATATACAACAGACACATTATATATATACAGTGACTGCAATACACTGAAGGTATAAACACAACCCCACAGTAAAAGAAAGGACTTGGAATCTGGGACTTTTTCCTCTTCATCCCATGCTTAAGATAAACAAAGAGATTCTCTGTCTCCATGCAAACACACTACAACACACTCGGAAACACACATATCCCGCTCAGGCACTCCCCAGGGCTAGAACCACCGTGGCACAGGGCCCAGGATTCTCTTCACAGCATTCCTTGGAGTCGCAAGCCCAATCCAAAGAGTTAGTGAATGGCTACCATGGGCCGGGCCACACTGACTCAACTGGGCCCCCTGGCCTGTGTGTTATGGTCATGCAGCAACTGGATATTGGACAGGTGGATTCCAACACCATGTCTGCCCTGCCCTGCCAGTGACAATGGCACAGAAATGAATCAATGAGTGAATGAACGATAAGCCCCACCCCCAGCCCTCCACTCACCTCTTTCTTCTCTGTCTTTATTAACAGTGAGATGGAGGCAGCAGGACCAGGTGCCAAGGAGTGCCCAGGCAGCACAAAGTGCTCACCCCTGGGTTTCAGTCGTGTTCCTGTGATTTTTATCACCTCCCTTCCACAATAAAACCTTCCTCCTTCATTGTTTCTCCATTCTTTAAAGAATAACAGCCTTTAGATGGTACACAATATGCTTAAGATCCATGAAACTTGAAATTCACTAGAATTATTGGAGTGGCATTCAAGGCTCCTTAGAAGAAATGCCTGCAGTTAGATTGGGAGCCCTTCTACAAGCTTCTTGTCTAAGGGTTCTGTAGCCTCTGCTCAGAGACTTATGGGGGGTGGGGGAGGGAGGGGATAGGGGAGTAAAGGGAAGGGATGTGAGCCCTCCCACCTCTGAGGCAGCCAAGCTCTCTCTGTGTGACCATGAGGAACCTTTAAGAGTTTTCTCTGTGTGTTAGTCATCAGTCAAGAAGCATGTTAAGCACCTACTATGTGCCAGGCACTGTGCTAAGTGCTGGGGATACAAAAAAAAAGGCCTTAAATAAATAGATGGAGGATAGATGGATAGATGCATGGATGCATGGATGGATGGATGAATGCATGGATAGATAGTTATATAGATAGATGATGAATGGATGGATGGATGAATAGGTAGATAGATAGATGAAGAGAGAGAAAAAAAGAGATAGATAGATAAGCAATGCTCCATGTGACACTGTTTGCACCCAGGCACTGGACCCCCTCTCCCCCCAACCCTTCCTCCCACCCTGAACTGTGGTGATCAGTGGATTTGTGTGCCGGTGTGAGCTCCTGACCTGCAGCCTTGTGTGTGATGGGGCCTGTGTGTCTCTGAGCGTGAGCACCGGATGCCCTCTTTCCCTCTGAGAGCACATTAGACCCACCCCAGCCTTCACTGGCAGCTATTCAGCCTGTCTGTTTGCAGTAGTTGTGGCCAGAAGAGGAGAAGGCCTCTCAGAGACAGGTGAGATACATTCCTCTAAGTGTCCAGGCCTCTGGTTGCTGCCTTGACTCCCTCCCATTCTGAGGGGATGGGAGCCTCCCTGAGCCCAGGAATGCTGGCCTAACAAGGCTGAGCCAAGAACATCCAAGCTCATCTGAGTCAGGGATTTGAAGTCACAGGGCCTGGGTTCCAGTCCTGATTCAGCAGCTTCTCAGAGGCTCAGTTTCTACATTTGGCCCACAAAAGGGCTGGATTAGATGACCCCTCAAGTCCCTTCCAGGACCAAACCCTTTGATTCTGAGAAGAGAGCCAGCCTCTCCCTCTGGTCTTAGTTTCTGCTCCCTTCCCTCTCCCCTGAACACAGCAGCATGGAGACAGCAGGGTCCAATGGAAGGGGCATGAAATTTGGAATCCAAAGACCTGGACTTGGATGCCAGCTCTTCTGATTACTGCCAAGTGCCCTTAGGCATCACTCCCCTTATCCAACCATAAAATGGGGATGTTTGGCCTCAGTGCCCCTGGGTGCCTTCAGCTCCTAATCCAGCCAGGGTCCAAGGCCCTCTCCCCTCCCACTCTGTTTCTTGTCTGTAGGAAGGGAATGACCAGCTTCTCCCAGCCTCCTCCCAGGAAGAAAGCCTCAACAGGCTAGAGGCCAGTTATCAGCATCGCCTGGCTCACCACCTGCCCTCCACCTTTCCTTCCTTGCCTCCTGGCTCCATCTGGTGGTAAATGCTGAGCCCAGCAGGCCCTTCCCATTTGCTGCCCTCAGCCTGCAGGTCCCACCAGTGCAAAGGCATAGAGGGAGTAAATGGAATGCCAGGGCCAAGGAACAACAAGGGAGCCAGTGCAGGGAGCTGGACCACACAGTGCACAGAGGGAGTCTCAGTGACTCAGTGGGCAGGACCCGAGGCCCAGTCCTGCCTCAAACTCAGGATGACTCTGGGCTCACATCCTCCATCCTCCTTGGTTTCCTCATCTGTGAAATGGGGCCAATAATGTCACCTCCTTCCCAGGGAAGGAGCAAAGACCAAATGAGGCGTTAGTAAAGTGTTCTGCACCCCCTTAAGTCACCGCCAATGTTATTATTTTTCCATTTTCCATGAAATGTCTACCCTTCCTGTAGCCATCACAGATGTTCTTCCCAAAGGCCTCCTGCTGCTGAAGGGAGCCAGGAGTGAGAAACAGGTGGAGCTGCTAGAGGCCAGACCCAAGGACTTGCCCCTTCCCTGGGGATTGGGGGAAATTAATTGGGCCACAGAGAAGGAACGAGCCTGGTTCACTCTTAGGAGGCTCTGGGGCCTTCAGAAAGCTTCACCTCAAAATGGGGAAATGCTCCATATGTCACTTACCTCTGTGGCCCCCCAGGAAAGCACTTTGCAAACTTCACGGTACTATGGGAGTGCAGACATTTGTTCCTGCTAATTATTACCACTGGGCTGGCCGTTGGCTTTGTGCAGGCACTTCCCTGAAATGCCATTGGTCTTCCATCTTCTCTTGTCAGCCATGCCCTAGGACCCACTAACTGCCTGGCAACCTTGACTGGGATTCTGGCTTCGTCCCTGACAATTTGTGGAAGGCAGCCTCACTCACTGCTGTCCAACAGGCATTTATTTATTAAGCACCGACTGTGTGCAAAGCACTGTACTAGGCACTCCCAGGATAACAGTACAAGGCCCTGAGCAACCTGTCCTGTGCCTGCCCATCTTCCCAACCCCATCTGCCAGGACCCTCCCATCAGGGCTCCTCCTTCCTTCCAGCTCAGTCTTTCGAAGGGACACATTTCAAACCTTCCCCTGTAAGATCCTTGAAAGTCAGGACCATCTTACTGCGTCTTTGTATCTGATGCAGTGTCTGACACATAGTAGGAACTTTTAAAATGCTTGTCCATTGACTGAACAAAAAAATCTAGGAGACTTCCCCCACTGCCCAGAATCATTAGGGTAGAAGAAAACTCAGAATATTCTAGTCCAACGTCTTTATTTTTAAAAGAAGGAAACTGGGGCTTCAAGAGGAGGTGGGGCCTGCCCAAGCCCACCCCACCCCCACCCCTGCTGAGGAACAGAGAAAGAACTAACACTTCCATTCTTTTTATTTCATTTTTTCTTTAGTGAATTGTGTTGATCTGTTTCTTACCTCGTCTAAATGGCAGGCATCAGAAAACAAAAAATCGTTCCTTAAAGAAGAACAGAATAGGGGCAGCTAGGTGGCGCAGTGAATAGAGCGCCGGCCCTGGAGTCAGAAGGACCTGAGTTCGGATCCGGCCTCAGACACTTAACCCACACAAACAAAAACCTAGCCGTGTAAACTTGGGCAAGTTACTTAACCCCAATTGCCCTAAAGGGGCGGCTAGGTGGCGCAGTGAGTAAGAGTGCCGGCCTCGGAGTTGGGATGACCCGAGATCAGATCCGGCCTCAGAAAATGAGCACCCACACATAAATAATGACTAGCCGTGTAACCTTGAGCAAGTTACTTAACCCCAATTGCTGAAGAAGAAGAAGAAGAAGAAGAAGAAGAAAAAGAAGAAGAAGAAGAAGAAGAAGAAGAAGAAGAAGAAGAAGAAGAAGAAGAAGAAGAAGAAGAAGAAGAAGAAGAAGAAGAAGAAGAAGAGAATAAAGAATCAGAAAGCAAACCAACACCTGGAAAAAACTCTGAGGAGCTCAGAATGTTTCACAGCCACAGGCCTCCTCCCACCTCTGCAGGGAGGGGCCAAAGCAGCTTCTCCCCTTTCTTCTTGGGCCTGAGCCTATGCTGGCTAACTCTGTAACACTCCTTTTCAACTACTTGTGAAAAACCTTGTGGTAGTCATGGGGGATCTTGTTTTCTTGGCTCCACTTACTTCCTTTTGCATCAGTTCATCTAAACCTTCTCAGGCTTCTCTAGATCCATCCTATTCATCATTCCTTAAACCACAGAAATGCTACACTACATTAAACACACCTCCATTCACCAATCCATGGGTATCCACTTGGCACCCAGGTCCTTGCTGCTCCAAATATTTTGGTGTCTACATGCCAGCTTTCTTCTCATCGGTGACCTCCTCTGAGTATGTGCCTAGCTGTGAAATCTCGGGGTCAGAGGGACGTCTTGTGGTAGTGGTGGTGATTATTCAGCCATTTTCAGTCATGTCAGATTCTCCACGACCCCAAACTGTAGGGGTTTGCCATTTCTTTCTCCAACTCATTTTACACAGTGAGTAAACTGAGGCAAACAGGATTAAATGATTTGCCCAGGGTCACACAGCTAGTAAGAGTCTGAGGCCAGATTTGAACTCAGGTTTTCCTGTCTCTGGGCCCAGTGCTCTATCTACTTTGCCACCTACGTATCCCTGGACATTTTGCACTACATTTTGAGAATTCTAGGCTGCTTTCCAAAATGGGTGCACTAATTCCCAACTCCACCCTCAATGCCTTAGTGTGTCTCTCCCCACAACTCTTCCAATAATGATTATTCCCTTACTTACAGTCTGAAAGTCTGAATTCAAATCTTGCCTCAGACACTTACTTAGCCATGTGACCCTGGTCAAGCCTATTAATGTCACAGCCTCAGTTTCCCCATCTCTAAAATGGTGATAATAACACTTTACCTCATGGGGCTGTTGTGAGGCCTGAATTAACACATGGAAGAGCATTGCCAGCCTTGAAGGGTTCTGTAACTGCTGGCCCTTATGATTGCAGGACCAAGGCTGGTGCCTGTAACTGCTGCCTTGGGCCCCAAAGCTCAGTTGCACAGTCTTCCTAACTGCGCCCCAAGGGCAGTGGAGAGGGGCATGGTGGGTACAAACAGGCAGTGACATATAACCACTGAGGAACTTCGAGAGACAGGAAGAAAAGATGTCACCAAGTATCCACATCCAAGCAAGGGTGGTGGTGCCCCAGTACCTGGGAGATGTTACAGGAGAGGGACTGACTCCCTACAATGAACCGATGGGACAACAAGGGACAAGCAGGTCTGGATGACTGGTCTACACCACTGCAGGGAACAGGGATGAGATCCCAGAGTGAGCTGACAATGGACTACTCACAGTGGGCTCGTGTTCCATAGGCTGCCCACCCTGGGATTTCAGGGGACAGAATCACAGAGTCTGCTGTGTAACAGAAGAGGAAACAGGTGTGAGGAGGGAGGGACTTGTCCAAGGTCTCAGTGAGGGAGCTGAGCTCTCTGGCTCCACAACCAAATTTTTTCTCTTCTCTCCTCAAGAGCCCACACTTGTCCCTGCTTGTCATCTGACGGGTAGCAGGAGTCGGGACTCTTCTTGATGCCCTGTAAGAGCTGGCTACACCTTGCTGGCTCCAGAGCTGGGCTCTAAATGCCCTGTCGTTGTGGATCCCTGGTGAAAGGCTAGCTCTGAAAAGGCTGGCTGCAGGTCTGGGCATCTGTTTTCCTTGCTGCTGATGCCTTGTCAAATGTGCAGCAAGATCACAGCTGTTTGCAGGTGGCAGGCTCAGAGACCTGCCTTCCCTCCTCCAGCTCTCTAAATTATTCACGATCTCCCCATTAATCACTCACCAAAGCTCAGCAACTCTCAGAGCCCCACCCTCAGCCAGCTCCCACTCAGTCTCTTTTTCCCATCTGGGCAGTTTGAGGATAGAAGAGCCAAAGGAGAATTCACCGGGCGTCAGGAAAGGTAAGGTCACTTAGAGATCTCTCTGCCTGTCTCCAATGCCTCTGTAGCCTGTTACTGCATCTGACATTTATTTGGGTGTGAATTTTATCACAGGCTGAAAGCTGAAAGGGACCTGGGACCACCTAGTCCAGCCCCCTCACCTATATATGGGGAAACTGAGGCCTGTCCCTTGTGGTCCTAACAGTAAGTGGGTGAGGAAGGATGTGAAGCCAGTTCCTTGGACTCCAAATTCAGCTCCCTGTCCACTGCAGAGAGAACTCATCCAGAGGAGACCAGAGATCCTGGAAGCCAAGTCTCCATTCACCAGGGGTAGATATGGAGCTTGATGAGGGTCTATACATGGGAGCCGATGAGGTCAGCAGTTAGCCATTCAGCAAGCATTTATTAAGCACCTACGACATGCCAGGCTCCTCTCTGGGCTCTGGGGACACAAAAAATGAAACAATCCCTGCACACAAGGAGCTCACATTCAAACGTGGAGGCAGCTGGGACACACACAACACCCTATAAAGGACATCAGGACGAAGAAGGCATAAGCACAAGGCAGCTTGGTAGGGAGGCACAGGCTGCCCAAGGATTCTTGCCAAAGACAGCATCTGAACTGCACTCTATAGGAAGAGGACTGTTGAAGGAAGAGGTGAGATGGGAGGGCATTCCAGGCAGGGGGCACTGTCGGTGCAACAGAATGGAGATGAGAGATGCAGCATCGTGTTCAAGGAACAGGGAGTAGGCCAGTTTGGCTGGATCAAGAGGTTCTGGACAGGCTGGAAAGAGAGGCAGGGGCCAGATGTGTAGGGCATTCAGTACTAGACAGAGAAGTTTCTCTCCTGTCCTCAAGGCCATGCTAGAGGAGGGAACTGACACACCTGCACTTCAGGAAAATCCCTGGGAACAATGTGTATATGTGTGTGTGTGTGTGTGTGTGTGTGTGTGTGTGTGTGTGTGTGTGTGTGTGAGTGTGTGTGAGTGTGTGTGTATGTAGTGTATGTGTGTGAGTTCTTCTGAGTGTGTATATATGTGTGTATGTGTGTGATACTCTGTAGTGTGGAGAGACAGGAGGCATGGGGGTCAATTAGGCTGTGGCAGTGATCTAGGGGAGAAGGGAGAAGGTCCTGAACAAAGATGGCATTCATGTGAGTCAGATCCAAGAGATGTTATGAAGATAAAAACATCAAAATTCGGCACCTGACTGGTTGTGTAGCATGAGGGAGAGCTCCCCCCATTAGAATGAAAGCTCTTCAAAAGCAGGAAGTTCCATGCAACAGTGAGAGTCCACTGGAGATTGTATCATTTAAATTTATAGTGGCCCCACTTGGCACTGTAGTGCAATGTCCTCCAGGGGTGTCCAGTAGCATAGGAACAGGAAAGTGGGTGGGGGTAAGGGAAACCAAGAATTAAGGACTTGGCAGGTGGTGATAGAAAAGGGGGCCAAGCTTCCAGTCTGCCTCTGACAAGGACTGGCTGTGTGAGAAAAGTCAAGTGACTTCACTTCAGGGGCTCCAAGCAACCCTCTAAGAATTCAAATGGCCTGAGCCATGATCGATGGATTCAAGTGTGTGAAGGCCTACCATGGCCCCAGTGAGCAAAACCACAGGCAGGGGGTGTTAGCCAAAGAGACGAAGATTGTGGCTAGTCATCAGGAGAAACTTCCTTCTGGTTAGAACTCTCCAAAACTAGAATGGGCTGGAATGCTAGAATGGGAGATAGCAGGCAGCTGCAGATAGAGGCTGGTGGAGGAATGGTAGGAAGCATTTGTGGCCAGGAGCAGGTCAGGCACCTGAACTCTTGACCACCCCTAGATTCTGTAATGCTATAGCTAGCATCTATGCTTCCTAGCATTCTAGGTTTCCAACTTTCTCACTAGTTTTTGCTTTATGGGCAGCATATTATATTGGCTAGAGCTTTGGAGCTGGAGTCAGGAGGACCTGGGCTCAAATGCCCACTCAGACACTGAGCAGCTGTGTGAACCAGGGTGAACTACTTGAGCTGTGCCTCTGTAAGATTAAGGGGTTGGACTCTCCCCATTCACAAGCTTTGTTTTTGTGCTTTCTAGCTAGAGTTTTCACTTTTTTTTTTTTTTTTACTAAATTTTTATCTTTCTTATTGGCTTCCCAGCTTTCTGGCAACACTAGCTTTCTAGCCAGAGTTCCAATTTTCTAACTCTATCTCCACTTTTCTTTTTCGTGGTTTCACTTTCTGATTCCCAGACTTCTAGATACATTTAGGGTCTTAGATTTAGAGCTGGAAGAAACTGCAGTGGCCATATTTTGCAGATGGGGAAACTGAGGCCCAGAGAGGCCAAGTGATTTTCAAAAATTCACACAGGTCATGGGAAGCATTGGAGGAGAGACTCCAATCTAGGTCTTCTGATTCCAAGGCCAGTGTTCTGCCTCCCACGTTCTGGGCTATCCTGCTTTCTCACCGTGGTTTTGGCTTTCCTGGCACATTCCGTTTTTTCAGCCTGGCTGCCCAGCATTCTTGCTAAATTGCTAGCTGCAAATGAATAAATGAATGGAGCTACATTCACATTGAAATTAACTTGTGTTAACTACATTGAAATGCACTTGTGTTAACGGCCAAGAACTGTGTTTCAGGTACAAGCGCCTACTCCGCGTCAGCCTCCTCCCTTCCCTTACCCGGACCCGCGGGACCGCGCCGCCCGCCAGGGGACAGCGCCTCCAGAGCCTGGAGATGTCCGGAGGCGGCCTCTTCTGGGCGGCTGCCCTGCTTTCCCTCCTGGAGCCCAGTTCTCAGCAGCCGTGTCCAGGCCCTTGCCTCTGCCAGGAGAGGTCCGGGTCTGTGAACTGCTCTGGAGCAAGCTGGACGGGCCCTCTCTCCTTCCCTCCGGAAACCGAGCGCTTGGACCTATCTGGGGGTCACCTGCTCCAAGTTCCAGGCCCCTCCCTGAGGTCCCTGTGGAAATTACAGGTGCTACTGCTGGGAGGCAACTACATCAGCGCGGTGGGCGAGGGGGCCTGGAGAGGGCTAGAGAGCCTGCGGAAGCTGGACCTGCAGCACAACCAGATCTCGGCCCTGGGGAGCGGCTTCTCCGCCGGCCTCGGCGCGCTGCGGGACCTCAGCCTAGCCTCCAACCGGCTGCGGGAGCTCGGGCCCCCCAGCCTCCGACACTTCGAGGAGCTGCAGACGCTGAGCTTCCGGAACAACGCCATCTCCTCCATCCAGAGCGGCGCGTTCCAGAGCCTGACGCGCTTGAGGCAGCTCCACCTCCAGAACAACCGCCTTCAGCATCTCCAGAACGGCGTGTTCGCCGCGCTGCAGCACCTGGAGATCCTGGACCTGGAGGGCAACCAGATTCAGAGCATCGCGCCGGGCGCCTTCACGGCCCTGAAGAGCCTGGCAGTGCTCAACCTGGCCCACAATGCCCTGGGGCACATTCGCTTCAGAACCCTGCTGAGCATCCGGACCCCGAGCACCTCCATCATGCTAGCTCACAATCCCTGGGTGTGTAACTGCGACCTGCAGAGGGTCTTCGGCAAGCTGCGCAGGGTCCCCTGGCTGCTCCTGGATGCCTATGGCAACGTGACCTGCCGGGAGCCCCCCGTCCTGCAGAACCTGCCCCTGGCGCTGGTGGACACGCAGCTGTGCACAGCCGAGACGGTCACCGTGCTGGTCATCACCTTCACAGTCTGCGTCACCGTGGTCGCAGCCGTCGTCATGGCCGAGAGGAACCGGAAGAAGAAGACGGGCAAACACTGGAGTGAGGACAGCGAGGTGGCCTATGAGGCCCCCGAGTGAAAGGAGGGCCTCGATGCTTCCTCGGCCACATTAGGGCATCCCCTCCCGCCAGCTCCCCGCCATCCTTCTAGGTGACAAAAGCCAGGCTTCACAGATCTCAAAAACATGACAGTGGGGTCAGCCCTGCCCCTTCCCTTGTAGAACCCTAGAGCTGGAAGGGCCCTAACTCAGCCCCCACCTCTGACCCTCTAAGTCACCTCCACTCCTTGGGTCGAGTTTTCTTCTAAAATGAGAGGGTTGCACTCAACTGCCTCTAAGGTCCCTTCAGCCCCAAATCCTGAAAGATCATCAAAACACCAAGTCAGGAGACCTGGCTTCGAATTCCACCTGAGAAACTAGCTATGCAAAGATGATGGAGTCAGGTGAATACTCAAATGCCTACATTTCTGTATCTGGAGTGGGGGAGGGAAGAGAGAGACAGAGACAGAGAGAGAGTAAAGGAACTCAGGCCTTTCTGACTCCAGACTCAGCACCCCACACAGCCTCTTATCTGTACAACAGAGATAAGACTTGTTCTCAGTGGTGTCCAACTCTCTATGACCCCATCCGGGCTCTTCTTGGCAGAGACACTGGAGGGGTTTGCCGTTTCCTTCTCCAGCTCATTTGACAGATAAGGAAACTGAGGCAAACAGGGTGAAGTGACTTGCCCAGGGTCACACAGCTAGTAAGTGTCCGAGGCTGGACTTGAACTCAGAAGATGAGTCTTCCTGACCCGAGGTCAGGCGCTCTATGGCGCCCCCTAGCTGCAGAGGTAAGACTAGCTAACCTTTAATCCAGCACATACCCACCACAGAGGGCTGAGGAAAATGCTCTTTGTCTACGAGCCATTGTTCTCTGCACCAGCCCACTCTTCTGATGGGGCAGAGAACCCACACATAGGGAGGTGGCGACTTCCCAAGGTCACAAAGCTAGGAAGCAGCAGGGCTGGCCCTGGAATTCGGGCCGGCTGTTTGCAGTCTCTCCCCAAAGTGGAGAAAGGCTGCGAAGGATCCCACTGGGCACACGCGAAACGTGCCGTGCCTGGGGTCGCCACATCCTTCTCGGTCCTGGCAGATCGTGCTTGGCTCATAGAACACCCAGAGGCCACCTCGGGAGATGAGGAGCTGTACAGCCAACACGAGGCTTTCTGGGGAGCCACCAAGGGACTTTGAATTTTGTTCCGCTCTCTCTACTGTTCGCTTTGAATGCCCTACAGGCCCATTCTGCTAGCTGTCACCCCTGAGTGCTTCTACATCCCCACAGCCCCAGCCTCCTTCAGGGGTGGCAGGAGACCACAGCTAAAGATCTAGGGCAAGCACAGCTTCTTCTGTAGCATCCCTACCAGGTGGGAATACAGCAGCTGCCACTTAAATGTTCCAGGTGATGGGGGGCTCACTCCCTACAAAGACAGCCCATTTCGTTGTTAGACCAATTTAATTATAAAACGATTCTTCCTTGAACTGAGCAAAATCGGCCTCCCTGTCATGTTCACCCATGGACCTTTGTCTCAATCGATGGAGCCACTCAGAACACCTCTAGGCCCTTTTCCACATGATGACCCTTCAAATATCTGAATATGGTCTTGTGACTTTCATCATTGCCTTTCTCTCTCTAGCACCCATTACAGCACATAGTAGGAGTTTCATAAATGCTTGTTGATTGATTTATACATGCACTCATGAGCACACACAAGCACATGCACTCACACACTCGCACACATGTGCACATTTTCTTCTCTAGGCTCCAAAGTCCTCAATATTCCACTCTTTGGGGATGTGTTTGTCTGAGCCCATATCTCAGAAACAATTCCATTGGTGTGCTCTGGTCTAATCAGGGGAATTGTTGCTATCTACTTCCCACAATCAGGATAATTTGCTCCCATAATGAAGCCTTAAAGTCATAGAACCTTTTTTTAGAGTGTCAGCTCAGAGAGTTGGGGTTCCATAACCCCCAGCTTTGCCTTCCAAGATGCCTTCAAGCAAGGCTTCCTTACTTGTTTGCTAATGATGGTTTAACCTCAGTGGAGCCTTTTGCAGGAGGCCAGGTTTTCAGGGAGTGAATTCCAGGAGAAGCTTTGACCAAGAGGGATCTATGTTGTTTGCTAGTAGCTGCTACCCCCTTAAAGAATTGCCTGATATTACGAAAGGAAGCCAGAGGAAACCTGACAAGGCAACGGTCCCAGATTATGGTGGATAAAATGAGGTTGTGTGAGCGACACAGCGCACCTCAGTGGACAGGGCCAGTGACAATGGGGAGAAGAAAGAGCCCTGAGTTGTACTGCCCGGATCAGAGAAAGCCCTCGGCAGGCTGGCTCAGCGTTTGAATGGACTTCCTCAGTAACTTTACCCAGCATCCTCTGCCAAGAAGACCTTTATCTCAATTGAACTGCTCTCCTTTCAATTCATCTCTTTACCCTGATGTTCAGATTATTTAGAGCCAAGTTCCTACTGCAACTCCCAATGCCACCCTGAAAAATGCAGAAAGCAGGAGGCCCTCAAGGGCCATGAGCACAGCACAGCCACCTGCTGGAGCTGTGGCTCCTGCCCAGCCCCCACTCCTATCCAGGGAGCTTTAGAAGACCACAAGAGAAGAGACTGGAGGAGTGCTGCTTTTATTTGATGAGAGTACAGAGTCTATGGTCAACCTCTCCATGACTTTCCCAGGTCTACCCCCCATTACAAAACTCAACACAGCGGAGAACACACCTGTTTCCATTTCCCAATCAGTCCTTCCTTGCATCTGTGACTTTGCAAAATGGCCCCACTTGGAATCCAGGGTTTGGTGATGCTAGATGAGGATCTGACATTTGGCTGAGGGCAAGTGATCATCTGGGGTGGATGAAGGCTGAGCAGTCCCAGGAGTGCAGGGCCATGCATCCCTAGCTCAAGTTTGCCACAGTGGGGGGACCACAGGAGGAGCATCTCTCAACTTGCTTTAACTTATCCAATCACGTAACCAAAACCACAAAGGACAATTCCACAAAACTGAAGGAGAAAGTCCCAGACTCGGGACCCAAGCCTACCCTCTGAGGAGAAAAGGAAGTGCATCCATCTGCCAGGCAGAAAGCTTCTGAAGCAGGAAGAGATCCTGGAGAGCTGGGGAACACACCTACAGCCAGCGGAGGTCATCTGCTCCAAAGTTAGGCCAAGCAAGGGCATTAGTCATTGTCTAATCTGGGAAGCCAGAGAGTGAAGACCCAGAAGCAAATGGCAAGCTGGAAGTTGCTTTCATTGGCTGGTTTTTTGTTTGTTTGTTTGTTTGTTTTTGCTTTTTTTTTTTCAAGAGCAAGAACAGCTGAAGATCAGAGCCAGAAGGACAAGAGGCCATTTTATTCTACAGCCCAGTGATCTGGGGCACTTTCTACTGTAGTAACTTGCTGCCCACCTCCCTCATCACAGCTGCTCTCACCATCAAAAGAAATGCTGGAATACTAAGAGAAATGTAGGACTCAAGTGACTCCCCCAAAAGGAATGGTTGTTGAATGAGTGAGTAAGTGAATGAACAAAGGAAAGAATGTTGGGTTGGGAACTCTTTTATAGCTTTGACAGATTAAAGTTAATCCTTCCAGCACTTTGGGAGTTTATAAGGCACATTAATGTTTGATCTGATTTGGTTCTATTTGTTGTACTTTGTGTTACTCAGTTGGTTCCTAATGACTTATGGGAAAATCCACTCCAACATACCCATGGTCACTCAACATCCAGCAAGCATTAATTAAACACTTGCTGTGTGCACAGTGCCATGGTTTGGGCTGAAGGTACAAAGCTGGAGAAGGACAGTGCCTGGCCCTCCAGGAGCTCACACTTCTTGGAAAGGGGACAGCAAATCCTCCCATCCTGGCCCTGCTGTACAGAGCTGGGGGCTGATACTACCGGTTTCCCTGTCCGGCTATTGCAAGCAAATCTGAAGATGGGAAACTGCTTGGCCGACCTGGGGCAACACTGTATGTTGTAAAATAAAGCTGGCAGCGTAGGGGGAGTGTGGAAACCTCAAGGGAACGTCATGGTCTTCAGGGCCACTCCACTGGTGTTAGTGTCAGACATGCCCACCATGCCCCACAGAAGGCTCAACCTTCTTGAATCAAACACCTTGCCATTCCTTAGCCCTCACAAAGGAAATCGAGACCTTTCCTGCAGGGTGTGGTTGACCATTGGGTATGGACCCCATGGGACAGTGGGGAGGCCCTAGGTTCTCTATGGGGAGGCTGCAAGGAGAGCAAAGAGTGAAGAGGCTGCACTTTGAGATGGTCCTGGAAAAAACTCTCCTGTTTCTTTTCATGAAGCACATCAAACTTCCTACTAAGTAAGCTACCTGGGGGCTGGCCAGCTGGGTCCTACCAGACCGAAAGCTCTGCTTTGCTGCTTTGCTTAAAATTCCAGAGGGGTCTTGGCTTATTTTGGTGACAGATGGAACTCCTTGGGGGTTTCACTCATGTTCAAAAAACTCATGGCAGGCAGAGGTGATCACGGCAATGAAGGCCACAAACTCCTGGAAGTCACACTCAGAATCTCCGTCAGCATCCAGGGTCTCCATGACCTTGTCCACGGTCTCCTGCTCCTTAATCTCCTGAAGGAATTAAGGCAGGGCCCCAAGTCAGCAAAACAGAAGCCAGCCCTGACCACCAAGCCCTTAGAGTGGAGGGGTGACTGGGGTCAGAGGTCCCCTGAGACCACCAGTCTCTGGGCCTCAATTTCCTCATCTGTATAATGGGAGAGTGAGACTACATGCCCTCTGGCGTCCCTTTCAGCTTTAGAGCAATGACCCTAAAGCTTTTCTCTTCTTAGGGCCTTGAACAGGCTGGAACAAGTGGCCTCCAGCATCCTTTTGGCCCCACACCCAGGATCCCCTCTCACCAGCCATGGGGCACCCACTGTGAGCTTCCCATCATGCAGGACTCCAAGCCAAGAGCCCCCGAGCCCCCTGCCAGGCATGCAAAGACTCTCTCTCTTTGGGCTTTTTAAAAATGCGTTTTGTGAGTCTCTGGCCTCCCTGTGCTTCTCTTCTCTCTCACTCTGGTCCCATGGAACACCCCCTTCTCATCAGGGCACACATTTCCCAAATAAGGCTCCAGGACTTAGTGGGTGGGTCCAGGAAGGACTGACTTCAAGCCCCCTGGAGTGTCAGGCCTATCTGCCCCCAGCCCAGGGAGAGCCCCTCCTCTCAGTACTGGGTCTGCACCCCACCTGGAACCTGAGACAGAAGGGGAACACCACTGGTTCCCTCCCAAGCTGGCTAGGATGCTTCATGGCATCTGAGAACAGCTTGAACCTCTGACGCTATTATGGCATCCCAGGATGTGGTCAGCATAAGTGGGCCGCATCCAAGGCAGCAGAAACAGGCCTGAAAGGCATAAGGGGGTGGGTGTGGGGGGCCGTGACAACACCCTGCCCCCAGCTAGCCACACATTCCCTCATCTACATTGGACAGCTCCAAGGCTCTCACAATTCTGTGCTGGGTTTAGTATCAGAAAGATCTGGTTTTGCACCTTACCTCCAACAGAAGCCAGCTATGTGAGCTTAGGAGAGCTTCAGTTTCCTCATCAGGACAACGGGTCTATGAATAGACCCTGGGGTTAAAGTGCTATGCAAGTCTCAAAGTTTTGTATTCATGTCAGGTATTCCTGAGAAGCTCCAAGAATTCTAGGGCTCAGCATCCCTACCCACATGTTCCCTTGGAGGGCCAAGCCCAGCAGGTCTGGGAGGGTTGGGGGGGGGGGTGGCACTCACTCCTAAGAAGTGGGAGAGCTCATTGTTGATCAGCTCCTTCAGCTCCGACTTTTTCAGCTTGTGCTTGTCACCCTCTTTCCCAGAATACTGGTGGAACGTCTCGATGATGGCCATCATGGCCTTCTCCAGGTCCGACATGGTGAAGATCAGATCCTCCTGTACAGAACCAAACAAGAAAATGGACTGTTTCTTTAGGCATCCTGCCAACACTGGATGTGTAGACATCCTTTCTGATCTGCTCCCCTCCATTTCTAATTACTGGATGTGACCATGACAATGACCATCCGGACCCCAAGAATGCTCACAAGAATGACAACCCTGCAGGCAGCTTTCCCATCAGTAACCTCTAATGGGGTCAGAGAATTACTGACCATGAGGTCACCCAGGATCAACCAGCAAGAGATTACAGAGGCCCAGGACCTCTAGCACTTGGCTTCTTGGGCCCCAAACCTTTCCCTTCTTCCCCAAGGAGGTTACAAATGGGAGAAATAGGGCTCAAACTCTGTTCCCCTCACTTGGCCAGCATCTAGGGCAAAACCCATTGAGGAAAGGAAAAAAATGCCCCAGGCCCAAAGGCAGGTCTGGAAATCCAAGCTCTTGCTTGTGTGCTCTAGAGAGAGCAGCTGTTTCTCCTAGTTAAAATTGTGTGTCCTTTATAAGAACAATTAAATTACTCTTTCCAGGTTGAGAATTGATGTGGAGTGGAAAATTACCTGAAGTGTCCCCTTGGAAACAGACCCCTGACACCATTATAGACTCTCTACAGAGAAAGTCCTATCCAAGAAGCCCAGATGAACCACTGCTGCCACCTGCCCAGCCTTCTAGAAGCCCGGAACCCAGGTCCTGCCTGACCCCCTGAGAGCAAGGGGCCCTGCCAGGCTGCTTTGATCTCCAGCAGCCTCACGAAGGGGCACAGGCCACATTTCCTCCCTCTTTCTCTGACTTTACACCAGGAACCTTTGTTTAGGGGGAAGAGGGATGAGGTGGGGGCGGAAACCCAGGAGGAGGACTCTAGAAAGAGCAGGGAGGGATGCCTACTGGAGGAATCAAGAAGGGCTTTGTGGAGGAGGCAGCACCTGGCCTCAAAGTGAAAAGTAAAAGTAAAAGTGTCAACTTTCCATTCTCTGAGACAAGCCAGAGACTGGCCAACACATGAGGCAAAGGGGAAGGTGCTGCCTCCACCTGGAGTCCAAAGATGGGCTCCAACCCCATTTAGTCACTTCCTCTCCTGGGCCTCAATTTTCTCATCTCTTAAAACAAGGGAGTTGGACTTGGTAGCCCCACATTCATGACCCTAAGAATTAAACAAACCAGCGGTGAGGGGCAGAGAGTCCCTACTCAGGGGGCCCTCTTGGGGCCATTTACTCCTCAGAAGGAGCAGGGAGACCCCGGCGGAGGAGGGACCGGGGGCCAGAGGAGAGAGGCCACTGAGCTCCATTTGGACGGGCTCTCTGTCCTGCTGCTGGGGCCTCGGTCACGTGGGTCCAGGAGTTCATCCCACCGAGGTTCAACTAGATCCCTCCGACACCCCGCTCCCCACCCCCACCCCCATACTTCGTGATAAAGAACAAAAGAGGAAAGAAAACATTCAGCAAAATGGGCCAAGCCATTGGCTGAGCCGGACTGACTGTATGAAGTATTCCCCACCCACAGTCCCCCACCTTTGAGATAGCGGACTATCCCTGCAAGATTCATGCAAGCGGCTGCAAAAACTGACTGTTTAGTCACTGTTGAGGGGCTGTCTGTAGCTCGTTGCCCCGGGGAATTTGGGGAAAGATCCTGATCCCGGGTCAGTGGGCGCTCCTCCTGAACAGCCTCTCTGCGGGAACTGAGCCACAGGGCTGCTGCAGAGACTTGAAAGCCAGGGCCCTCCCCCCTCCAGACCCAGGGAGGCTGGCCCCTGACGGCTCACGAAGCCCCCGGACGGCGTGCCTCCCCGGATCCCGGACTAGGGGCTGCCGCCCAACTCTGAATCTACCAAGGGACCGACGCTTTTCTAGCCCCAAGGCTCTTCGAACCTTAGGACAGAGGTGGTAATGCCTAATGGATAGCGCTGGGCTGCCATGTGGCTACAAAGATCCAGGTTAAAATCCTGCCTCAGACTCTTCCTGGCAGGGAGATACTTGGGGAATCCCTGGCGCTTCTGTGGTGGCTGTGGTGCAAAGTCGTTAACAGCTGTAAAGCGCTGTGCAGACCTGGGGGCCGTGTAGATGTCAGCTCAGAGCCTCCGATGTACAATGTCAAGTTACGGAGCTGACCCAGGGAAGGCTCCTGTCACCACCGATCAGGAAAATCTTAGGCCAATTCTCCGTCTGGTAGAGATTTCCGTAGTCATTCTCTAGACACTTAATAGCAGTTGGACCCCAGACAAGTCACTGGCTTTCTCTAGTCCTTCATTTCCCCAACTGTAAGATGAGGCCGTTGGACTCAATGACCTCTCAGGGCCTGCCTAGATCTGGAGCCAAAAGCCCACCAACCCTATGTTTCTCTCTCAGTTGGGAACACACTAAAACCCAAAGGGTTACAAAGTCACTTGTGCCAAATGTATCAGATTAGTCGAGCCTGAGAGGTTCAGTCCCGCCCTGCCCAGTCCTGCCCTGCCCTGCCTTGCCCAGTCCTCCCCTCCCCTGCCCAAGCTCTCCACACTGCCCTACATCCAACAATCCATACTGGCTAAAGTGAGGAATCTCTTCACCAAGCATGAAAATCGCAGCTTTCCTTTTAAATCTCTGTTTTTTTGGTGTCTCCTTTCTTCCTAGGAACGTTGGCACATAATCTTAAGTCTCTTGAAGACAGAGCCTACTCTGACCTCTCAAACAGATGAGGAGAGCCCCCAGTGGGACAGAGGCTGGACTTCCCATAGAGATGACCAGGAAATAGACACACCCACCGGCCCAGGGTTCTCTTCTCCAGACCAAGCAGCGCTGCTCCCTAAGTGCAGAGAGCTATTTTCTGCAGCCTCCCAGAGGCTGCCAGGCAGTGTCCAGGGGAGAAGATGTGTGCCTGGCACCTAACAAGGGCTCAGCAAATTCTTTAATCAACATTAGTATCCTACTAAATGCAGGACAATAGAGGGAGTTGGCAGTGGTTCCCCCACTGAGGCCAGTGACCAGAGAAAAGGGAATTAGAAACTGGCCCTTAATTGTGAGCCAAGACAGTCTGAAGGATGACCTGGGGCTGTGGGGGGTAGGGGGCTGGACTAAAGGACCCTACGTCCCTCACAGCCCAGACCTGGGACCCGAAGAACTTCTCTGGGTATTTCAAAGGCTCCTTCCGGCTCTCAAATCCCAGGAGTGCTAAGTTCCCTTCAGGCAAAGGAGTGAGAAAAGGGAGAAAAGATTCATGGAACATTTTGAAAGAAAGGCAGGGGCTTTATCCCTGAGCCAGGATCCAAATAACAGTCAATGGCACCTCTGGGAAACCTGGGCAAACTCCCCAGCCCTGGCTTCTCCTGGGCAGAGACCCAGGCCAGAGACTCTGATGCTGGCACTCACTGCGTCTCAAAGAGCCAAGCCCACCTTCACCCTCTGCAAGAAAAGGAACACCGCTACAAGAGACCAGACACCGGTGGCAGTGTGCCCCCAGCATGGCAGGGGGGCAGAGCTCCTTCCCTAAGAGCCTCTGCTGGCCCCACAACCCCTCACTCACCTGCCTACGGCTGCCTAGGGTTCTCTCTCGCTTCTTTCCTTGTGCTGAAGAAAGGCACCAGACGCTGGCTTCTTATTCTTTTCCTAGGGGTGGGGAAGGTGTGTTGACACCAGTGCAGCCCTGCTGCAGACAGGAACTGACCAATGAGGGCCGTGACAGGAGGCCTGGGGTAGGCGGGAACCAGCTGGTTCTTGGACTGCACTGAGGGCAGCGAGTGGCCTGGCACACAAGAGAGCATTGACAAAGCAAGGAAGCCACATGGACCCGTGTGGGGGCTATTAACTGATACACTGGCCTGAGGAGGAGAGAAAAGAGGGCCTGTTATCTAGAAATGTGGGGCTCAGCTTTTTGTGTGATTGTTTATTTCTTGTGAGAATTTAAAAACAGACCTCCTGGGGCAGAAGGAGAGAAAAGAAGGGGGAAGGGGAAGAGGGGGAGAAGACAGAGAAAAAAGGAGTGGGGGAAGGAAGGAAGGGAGGGAGAAAGAATAGAGAGGGAGGAGGGGAGGAAGAAGGAGAGAGAAAAAGAGAGGAAAAAGATCAAAAAGAGAAGACAGAAAAAAGGAAGGGAGGAAGGAGAGAGGAAGGAAGGAAGGAAGGAAGGAAGGAAGGAAGGAAGGAAGGAAGGAAGGAAGGATAGAAGGAAGGAAGGAAGGGAGGAAAGAAGGGAGGGAGGAAGGAAGGAAGGAAGGAAGGAAGGAAGGATGGAAGGGAGGGAGGGAGGGAGGAAGGAAGGGAGGGAAAGAAGAAAGAGGATAGAGGGAGGAAAGAGGAGGGAGGGAGGAAAGAAGAGACAGACACAGACATAGAGACAGATAGCTCTGAAGGGAGAGAAGGAGTCAGAAAGATAGAGACAAAAAGAAGGTGAGGAAGAATGAGAAAACAGGCAGCTACAAAGGGAGGTCCCAATCCCCACTCAACCAGTGGCTCTGGACAAGCAGAAACGGTTCATCTGGTTTCCTATGAAAAAGGCTCAGAGAGTTACCCTCTTCCCTGCTTCCCTCCTTGCCCCTCACCTGCCAGCACCCCCAAAGGGCTTGGAGTCTGAGAACCTGGGTTTAAATCTCAGCTCTTCCATGATCACCTGGGGACCCTTCAGTCCAGCCTTCTACTTCTATGGGTCTCAGTTTCTTCCCCTGGAAAATGGGAAAGTGGCTTCTGAGGTTCCTTCCAGCTCTAAGCCCATGATTCTAGATCTTACCCCATCAGTTGTCTCCCTGGCCAACTTTCTAAGGTTGGAGGTTATTTGAAGCATTCCCTCAATAAATAGGAGGCTTTGATTGGCTTCGGGGGAGGACAATACCTCAGAAAAGAAGAGTTTAATTTAACTGAGGCCAGAGGGCAGGAGATCTAGTTGATACAAGTTGTCTGGAAGTCCCCATCCCCACCCGTTGTGCTCAGCTGTGCCCACTATCATGAAGGCAGCACCAAGAACATCCCAGAACCTTCCTAATTCTTAGCTTGGGCAGAGGCAAGAGGTGAGTGCTAGGGGATGATGGGTGTCCCATATGCTACATTGTGGCCAATTGTCATGGCAGGCATCTGCTGCTCTCATTTGCAGGTAATCTGCCTACCAATCCATGGCTCAGTCAGCAAGAGAGACCAGTCACCAGTCACCTCCAGGCCCATGCGGTGATCCCGTGCTTGTCACTAACTCCAGAGCCATAGCTAGAAACATGGGTGCCCAGGGAAGCAGCACCTCCAACTCCATAATCCAGGCTGGTGGCAGCTGGACTCAGGTTAGACCTGAGCTCAAAAACAGCCTCAGATACGTACTAGCTGTGTGACCCTAGGCTAGTCATTTAATCTCTGCCTGCCTCAGTCTTCTCAACTGTAAAATGGGGATCATGATAGCACCTCCCTCCCATGTTGAGTGTTCTGCAAATCTTAAAGTGTTCTATAAATATCAGCCATTCATTTTAAAGGTAATTAAGGCAGATTCATTTACATTAGATGGGAGGCATCATGACATGCACTGCCCCTGGGGTCACACTAGCCTTGTGGTGTGCAGGCGCCAGAGTTTATGAGGACACTGCTGGGGCAAAGGAGGGCACAGCCAGAGAGGTGCACACAAGGGATGCAGCTCCTTTGGGGAGAAGGTGAGCAATCTAACAGCTTCCTAGTTTAATTATTCTCGTGTTGAATTTATACTGCTTAAGGAGTTTGGTATTGTTACAACATAGAGGTGACCAATGTAAGAATTGCTCAAACTTTCAAAATTGTCATCTTACATTTTTGCACCCTCTAAATGTCAGCCCCCTGAGATGAGGGTCTGATCACCCCACCCTAGTTGAGTTTTGGATTTAGATTCTTGGGTGTGACTCATCTCCCTCATTTGTGAGCATCAAGAGCCTATAATGAGTCCAGTCTTGTACTAATTAGACCTTATGGGGGATGTGGAAGAAATGTAAGGCATGTTCCCTCCTCTAAGACCACACAATTCTGAGGCGCCTTTCCCAGGTGGGCTGGCTGGGGTGCCTTACATTCTGTTGGTGGTGAAAGCTCTTCATCAAAGTCAACCTTCATTTAGAGGGTGAACTGTATATGACATGGGCAGGGAGCGCCTGAGCCCAGTACCTGCAATAAGCGACCACATTAAACACAACAACCCAGAAATTGCCAGTTCTGTTCTCTCAGCTCTGAGGAGAAAGAGGCTTTGTTGCTTCTTGAGCCAGTAAGGTCTGGCCACAAGCCTATCTCTGACTCACGTCCTCCTTTAGCTCCAAAACCTCCTGACTAGTCCTGACCTGCAGAGCCCAAAGTGATTGCTGCTGACCTGGAAACCTTCCTGGAGATGGAGCATTCTATAAGTTCTTTGGTCTCAAAAGATTCTAACCCAGCAATTCAGGTTTGGTTTCCATGATGGCTTTCCAATTAGACGTATCTTGGGAGAAAACACTCAGCAAATGAGTGCTGGCAAGGATGCCTTTCTAAGTGACAAGTTCCAATGAGGAGAAAGCTGAGACCCCAGAGGGAGCAGGACTGGGAGTCATCCTACCACTATGGCATCATGCTATATCTGACCTTACTGGAGCAAAGACTTCCGCAAGCCAGAAGACTAGGGAAGAACCACAGAAGAAAGTGGGAAGGGCATCTTCAGTGGCGTGGATGGATCATTCCACACTACTCCACTTTTCGAGCTCAGTGGTCCAGCCATGACAGACTTCTGGCCCTCATTCCATCTAGCCTCCCAGAGCCCTTAACATCCCTCAGCACATCCTCGAGCCCCACTTTCTATGGGAGCCTTTCCTGATGCTCCCACCCAGCCTAATAAGTTCGTATTGAACATCAGGGGGCTTCTCTGCTTTCGTTCTCTTAACATTTATTCTGCACAAATGTAAATGTTCTTGTGTCCATTAGAACCTAATGCTGGGAGCTCACACGCCTTGTAAGAATTGTTCTTTATTGTGTTTGCATCCCTGAGTCCTAGCACATCCCCTAGCATACAGTAGGCAATTAAAAGATGCACGCTGATTGTGTCACTTGCCTTTCACCAGGACGCCATCAAAGACATTAAAGCTGCCACTCAGGTCTCAAAAGTGAGGTCATCAGACCCCTGTGCATGGGTCTCAGTGGCACTCCTTCCCCTTGAGCTGTGAAGGACCCCTGGCTCACTAGTCTAGTGAGAGGTCACATCACAATCCCCAAAAGAAATCCTCTGCAGCCCCAAGTTTATTCTCTGGGCACATCTTCAGCTGCTCAGTCTAACCTCTTCTACCCACTGCTGCCCTTTCCTCTTCTGCTGGGAAGGTCTGCCTTCTGGCCCACCTCCCTCACCCTATGCACAGAGGGCACCGTACCAAGATCATGGAGCCCCATATTCTCTCCAGGATATCCATGATAACCAATCTTTATGGTTGGCAATGCCCTTTTGCTCCCTCCCCCTACCCCCTGCACCCATCCTCAGTAAAAAGACATAGTCATTTAAAAGAGTTGAGTTCAACCATCCACATCAGAAACCCCAAGCAGCTGAAAATGCCCATTGTCAGCTATGATATCCATAAGGTTGTAAGTGAGGCCATGAGCTAATCTACTTTTAAACACGGTCACGTTCAGCGCTGGAGGGATTCTAGATGCTGTTTGTAAGGGTCAGAAAACCATCACAGAGGCAGCTAAGTGGCCTGATCATCCTAAGAACAAGCCAGAGCTTTAGGGCTCATAAAACACTGTCGAGATGCTCTCAATGAATGCCCACACCCTTGGGAGGCGGGGCTTTCATCAGCCACATTTCCCAGATGAAGAAGCTAACTTGGGCTAGTACTGAACTGAGGGCTTTCTGCCTCCAATAGTCTAGGGCTCTGCCCACAACACCACCTTAGCCGGACTGAGAGCCAGACCTGAAGTTGAGAAAACCTGAGCCCTGACCCTGACTCTGACCCTTCCTGGCTGTGTGATGGCAGGTGAATCACTTAACCTCACTCATCTCAGTATCTCACCTGTAAAATGGGGAGAACAGATGCACCTATCGCCTAGGTCAGTGTGGGGATCAAAGGAGATCTTTGAAAAACTTAAAATGCTATAGAAATGTTGGATATTATTACTGCAGCAGCTAAAAGATGAAAGACTGAAAACAAAGGTCTGGGCTTTGGAGCATATCAATTTATTAAGCAACATATGCCAATTTCATAACAAATCAAGACCAGTTGCCTTCCTCAGCTTTGGCACTGGACCCTGAATACGGGGGAGAGAGATTTCTCTGCACTATAAACAATTAATGAAATAAGACCAATTAATTAAAAAACAATTAACCAGGATACAGAATTAGGTCATCTGATTTCTAGTTGGTAGAAAGATCAGGGACTTTCTAAGTTGGGAGGGGGAGAGTGAATAGGTTCAATTCCTTGAATTCAGAAAAAGGTGCCCCACTCCCCCTAAGTGTTCATATACTGCAAAGGAACAGAGAAACAACAACTGATTGACTAGTATGGGGCCAGTTTTCAGGTAAAATACATGGGTTGCTTGGAATGTACAATTATGAGAAAACTCCTTCCATCAGTCTTTGGACTTGACTGTGTTTCTGGTTGGCATAAACAAGGACTCTGGGTAGGGGTCTCTAAGAAGCAGGTAGGGGGGTCCTGCTTCCCAGCCATGCAGGGCTGGATTCAAACGATGCAACAAAGTCCTCTCCCCATTCCCATAATAGAATAAAGTTTTCTCACAAGACAGAAATTGGACTAGACCCTTGGTTGAACAGAAAAGAAACTGAGCCAGCCCCAGAGCGGAGTCACAAGATTGAGTCAGAGGGGCTCACTCACTCCCCACAATTCACCACTTGCTGCTGCAGTCCCCTCAATTCAAAACATTCCATGGCCTCTTTGGAATATGCTGGTGCATTCAGTTCTGGCCCCTTCACATTCAGTTCAGCTCAAGTGGAAAAACCCAAAGCAAAGGAACAAAAATAGTAAAAAGTCTGGGAAAACAAATTGCAAAAGAGACTTCATGTTGTTGGCTAGTGGCAGGCCTGAAACCAGGAAACCGCCGGGACTCATGCCAGCAAGGAAAGGTGTGTACTGAGTGACTGTCTTCCCTTCTGAGAGGGAGAAAGAGAGGGGAGGGCAGGAAAAGGAGGAAAGGAGGGAGGGAGAGAGGGAAGGAAGGAAGAAAGGAGAGAGAGAAAGGGAGAGAGAGGAGGAGGAGGAGGAAGAAGAGGAGGAGGAGGAAGAGGAGGAGGAGGAGAAGAGGAGGAGGAGAAGGAAAGGAGGAGGAGAGGAGGAGGAGGAAGAAGAGGAGGAGGAGAGGAGGAGGAGAAGGAAAGGAGGAGGAGGAGGAGAGGAAGGAAGGAAGGAAGGGAGAGAGAGAGAGAGAGAGAGAGAAGAGAAAAGAAAGGAAGGGGCGGGGGGGAGAGATGACAAGAAATCCTAAGAGAAGCACTGAGACTGAGATAGAGTGAGATCAAGATCCAGGCAGAAGGAGAACAATTTTGCCATTGGAACCAGGGAGATTTTGTCTTCTTCTGAGTTAAAGTAGTATACACTAAGGGGCGGCTAGGTGGTGCAGTGAGTAGGCCCTGAAGTCAGAAGGACCTGAGTTCGGATCCAGCCTCAGACATAACGCACACACAAACAAAAAACCTAGCCGTGTGACCTTGGGCAAGTTACTTAACCCCAACTGCCCTCCAAAAAGCAAAAACAAATAAATAAATAAATAAAGTGGTATACACTGGGATCCATTCCTAAGCTTTAGAAAAAATTTTCTTCAAGTTAAATCTATTCTTTCTCGAGAATCACTAGTTGAGATAAAAAGGATTTCTTATTCTATTTTTTCAGTTTTATTTACTATCCTAGTGGTTGCTAAGTGCCTATTTTTTTTTCATTTTTGCTGTATTTTGTTATTTCAAGATGGCCGTGTCCCAATATAGACAGACTTCCCTGCATATCTCTATTAGAGTGTGTGTACGTTATGTGTCCATGTTACTTGGACCTTATTGTGATTTTTAAGGTCCCCTGCTTTTTTTTATTGCAAAGGCACAGCGTTTCAGCAATGCCAAACCATCTGTGGCAGGGCAGTGTCATGGAAAGCCTCCCAGATGCAGAGTCAGGACCACCAAGGTCCAAATCTTCACTCTGTCCCTCACTGCCTATGAAGCCTTAGGGAACTACTTCAGCTCTCTGGGCTTCAGCTTTCTCATTTGTAAAATGTGGGATGTGGAGGACCAGACAGCCTCTAAGGGCCCTTCCAGCTCTCTCTCTATGAGAAAATGAGTCCCATAAGGCCAAGTGGCAGAGGGTGAGGAGCCCTGGACCTGGAGTCAGGACCAAATTCTGACTCAGATCCTCAGTACCTGTCACTGTGTGGACAGCATCTTCCTCTCTACTGGCCTAAGACAAAAGGCCTGCCCTCTCCAGGTGCAGATCATGCTCCTCACATCTTTCAAATCACCATCTGTTCTTTAATGCAGAACAACCTGTAAATGTGTGTTAAACCTGCTTCAATTTAATAGTTTATTCAGTAAACATTTTTTAAGTGCCCATGATGTCCAAGGCACTGTAGATACAAAGACATAAACCAAATACTCTCTGCCCTCGAGGTATCTGCATCCTCCTAATGAGGAAGGCTGACACGGCATTAAGAAGTATATACATGATAAAAAATAATTTCAAGAGGGAGTGTTGGGGGGGCCACCACCTCATTTTGGTAACAGATCATTCATCATTTAGGAGTTCATTATCTTATGTACACCCTAGATGGGCTGATCACCCCTTTCTTTAACTGCTACGGGCTCATTTCTTTTTTAATTCTCTAGGTTCTAAGGCAATAAAGGGTCATGTTTTGTTATTCCCCAATAAATTAATAGAAATATATTATCTCTCTCATCAATTAGTCAATTAGCTCTTAGCCCCCATCTCCAATTTTTTTCACTAACCCAGAAAAATTTGTTTTCATAAGTTTTTACTCATCCTTTCAATATAAGACTCCCTCGTCTCCACAAATAAACATTAATGCTACTGGTTACACAATTTATTAATCATGTGAAAAACAAAACAAAGACATATTTAAGCATTTCAAGAATGAATCACATTGAGAAAAGAACACAGCTCATGGTGCTTCTAACCATCAACTGCAACTACTATGACTTCTCAAGGCTGGAAACAGTCCCACCATTCAGCTTTCTTAAGGCTGTGCTCAAAGTCTCCCGAGAACTATCTTCAAGATATCTTCTCAATAGGATAAGAGTTAAGCATAGTTTGTAAAGAAATTCCTCTAGTCCTGTCTCTCTACCTTCAAATGCTCTCTCTCCAGCAATAACAACCTGTCTAAAGTGACATTAATCTTCTTAGGAAGAAAGTTCTCGTAATCCTTTTTCTGTCCCTCACACAGTCTCTGTCTGTGTCTCTGTCTCTGTCTCTGCCTTTGTCTCTCTCTCTCTCAATATGTCAGTTAATTTGCCCAAGGTTCTGTTCCCTCTTGAAGATAATGTCAGTGTTCATAGTCTCCATGGAAGAGGTTTTCAAGTTGAGGTTATACATACATTTAAGAGTCTAGCACAGAAAAGAAACCACAGACTCTGGGAGCTGGAAGGACCTCAGAGGCCATTGAATCTAACCCCACGTGAAAAATAGAAGCAATTGCCTTCTACAATATCTTTGATACAAACGATTGTCCCAGTTTTGCTTGATGAAGACTTCCTGTGAAGAAAACCCCCATTGCCTTCTGAGATGTTGCATCCTGCTTCCAAGTGGCTCCAACTGTTAGGAAGGGTTTTGTTATTTTTCCCATATAGCAAACTGTATCCCAATGAATACATCAAAGGTGTTCATCCTTTATTTAATAGAGAGCCTGGTGCAGATGCCATCCTAGGAAAAGGCCCTTCAATATTTAATGTTGGTTAGGTTGTTCCCAACCTGACTAGGCGCACTGTCAGGACCAGATCTCAGATCCTTCCAGTAAGTGTTTATGTTACTTCCCTGTGATTTTTGACACAGCACCAAAGCTCAGCCAGCTGTCTCAGAAATATGTATATATCATTGGTTACAAGGGGAACCAGGCAATAAGCAAAGCATAGGATCACTAAACTTGTCCTAGCAGGGACTTCAGAGGTCACCAAGTCTACAAGTCTAATCCCTCCCTGAGGTCAAGGGAGGTGACTTCCCAGAAGACACTCAGATAGTCAGAAAAGGGCAGCTAGGTGGCTCAGTGAATAGAGCACTGGCCCAGGAGTCAGGATGACCTGAGTTCAAATCAGGCCTCATACACTAGAAGATGCCTTCTAGGTGTGTGGCCTTGGGCAAGTCAACCCCAACTTCCCTGCCTTCCCCCCTCCAAAAAGATCAAAACACAAAAAAACAGATAGTCAGAAAAACAACCCATAGTACTTAAGGCTTGCTCAGTGAGTCTGTTGTACAATTTTCTTTCGTGGAGAACATAATATTGCTAACTGCAGACATTGAAATACTGTACAAATATGAAAAGAATGGGTTTGTTAGATAGGAAAGGAACTCAGTTCTCTCTACAAAAATATAAGGGATGATGGGGGGCGGCTAGGTGGCGCAGTGAGTAGAGTGCTGGCCCTGGAGACAGAAGGACCTGAGTTCGGATCCGGCCTCAGACACTTAACCCACAAAAAACAAAAACCTAGCCGTGTGACCTTGGGCAAGTTACTTAACCCCAATTGCCCTAAAAGGGGCGGCTAGGTGGTGCAGTGAGTAAGAGTGCCGGCCTCGGAGTTGGGATGACCCGAGATCAAATCCGGCCTCAGAAAATGAGCACCCACACACAAATAATGACTAGCCGTGTAACCTTGAGCAAGTTACTTAACCCCAATTGCTTAAAAAAAAAAAAATATAAGGGATGAAGGAAAAAAGTTATGGCATAATTAAGAGTGGTGAGGTTAGAATTAGGTTTCAGCTGTGGGCCAGGTCTGTCTTGGAAGATGCAGCCACCAGCTAGTATCATTTTTAGGAAAAGTATCCTTTCTTTTGGGTCAAAGAATCTTGGAATTGTATAAACTTGCTCCTCACAGCAAGCGGCTCCATCACTGACCATAAAGAATGTTGTTTCTCTTTCTTTCTCTTTCTCTTTTTTAGCATAGGAGATCTGCTTATGATTCACATATTCAGGCTCTAAACAAAGAGAGAATAGAATCATTGTCCGACTGTTTCTCATGTCCCAGTACGAGGTCTAATCCCAGGAGGCCTAGACGTTTGGCAGATTGGGTGGGCAATAGCTGGGTTTCATGGATATCATTTCTACTATTTTGCATAACATCAAATTCCATGAATTTATTTGACTTCTAAAGAATTGTCTTCAGGACCCAGGTCGTCTCCCCAAACCCTTTGGCTGTTCTACAGCCAATCGGAAAGTCCAAGGCAGAGCTGTGGGCCATTTCAGCTCAATTCCCCCAGCCCTCCCTGAGAGTGAGCACAGCTTGCACATTATATCAAAGCAAAATTTGGAACAGACCCCTGCACTGCCAGGCAACAGAAAAAGTATCTGGCTGTAAAAGCTGGTGTTTGCTTTGGACCCCATGGCAACCCTACTCGGCTAGTACAAAATAACAAGGGCTTTTTTTTCTCCTCCTTACTTTCTTTCAATTGTGAAAAGGGAATTGGAGGTTGATAAATACAGAGCACACTCCAAACAAAGATGGTTTTCATCGCATTCAGGGCTAGTGAGCTTTTGGTGCCTAGCAAAACTGTGTCACTGGAATGAGACAGGAAGTGTCTGAGTCAGGCCTGATTAATGTTGATGAGAATGAAAATCTTGGTTCTCCCCCTTCTTAGAATCACAGCATAAATATCTGTTCCCATCATTCTTTATATGATTTATGCATCTCAGGCAAAATAATAAGAAACTCTGCCTATTTAACTGACCATATTTGCTTACTTAACTCTATTAATCAACAGTAAATACATATCACTTAAACATCAGAACTTAGATGAAGGGGATGGGAGGGGGGAATATAGGTTTTTCTCTTTCTTTTTGAAGCTCTAGCAAAACCCCCTATCCCCTGCATATGCCCCCAAAGTCCTCCTGTGATGCCACCTCACAGAGTTGGGCTGACCTTGGGCTCTTGTAGCTTGAGTCAATGGGGCACATGCTCTAGCTGATCCTACTGAGCTCCAAAGAAGGTTTGGGGTTCAGACTTGGGATTTAACTCAATGAGTTGGTCTGTGACCCAAGTGCCAATCATGTAAGCTTGAGTCTTAATGCCAAACGGGCTGGATAGGGGGAGGATTTTTTAGTCATAGTAACTCTCAAAGGTCACCTACAAGGAAACAGAGGAGCTGTAAATTGCCATCAGGGATGGGGGACCCATGCCACCAAAATGATGGACCCTTGTGATGAAGCATCAGTGAGAAGGAGCCTAGAGGCTGTCATTTATAGCAACAGAGGGTGCACCCAATACTAATGATGCCCCTGAAATACTAAAGTATGTCAACACTGTATTATCTAGGACACAAGTGGGCAAAGAATCCCACGCAATATTTTTTTTTTTGCTTTTTGGAGGGGGGAATGCAGGGTAATTGGGGTTAAGTGACTTGCCCAAGGTCACACGGCTCGTAAGTGTCAAGTGTCTGAGGCTGGATTTGAACTCAGGTCCTCCTGACTTCAGGGTCAGTGCTCTATTCACTGAGCCACCTAACCATTCCCCCATACAATATTTTACAAAAGTTACCAGGGTTATTGAGGAAGAAACTAAAAAAGACAGAATGCCTAAGATTAGGTAAGAAATGTGTCCCAAAGAAGGGATAAGAAGACACTTCTTCCAACTTATTTGTAGAGGTGAGGGGCCACTGCATACATCAGACTTTTTTAATGTGCTATTCAGTTTTGTGGATTTATTTGCTTTTTTCTTCTTTATCGTAAGGGAGGGCTGAGCTGAGTAAAAACATACAATGGGAAATGTAAGTGATGCAAAAACAGAAGATATCAATAAAAAATTATCTAAAATATTTAGGCAAGAAATAAAAACTTTCTATGTAGAGTCTGTATCAGATTGCATGCTGCCGTGGAGGGGAGAGGGGAGGGGTTGAAAAGTTGGAGCTCAAAAGTTTGTGGAACTGAATGTTATAAAAATAAATAAATAAATTAGGGCAAAATAAAAAAATAAAAACCTTTCCATATTGTTAAAATGTCTTTGTAGAATTGAAATCCCACGAACCACAATGACTTATGAAAAAAATAATACATGTCAGAGGTACAAATAATGAACAGATTTTGGAGCTGAGCACATGCAAATTTGGTTTTTCTAACAATATATGGTGTTGGAATAACAGATGTCAGTTTTTTAAAAGCCTTTTTATTAAGTCAAGATTATTTCAACATACTAGAATTAAAATAAAGGGAAAGAGGCATTGTGGGTAATTCTTAGAATAACTGAAATGAAATTTCTGCGGGTATTACCTCATGATTATCTTGGTGTCTAACCAACCATAGAGAGGAATATCCTTGTAAGTTTCACACAGAAAAAGTCATACGTAAGTTTGCAAAAGGAAAAACAACCTAATTAAAAACGGCATCCAGAATGGGGTGATGGGTATGTGCCATCAGGTAGCACTTTTGTTCAGGGGCACAGAACTCAGAGCAACAGCACCTCGTGAGGCTTAGATCAAAACTTCCAAAGTAAAATCCGATTGATGCTGACATTGCTACTTGGTTTCATTGAAAAACAAAGTAAATGGTGCATAAAAGAGATGTTTGAAAATACACTGCAGGGGCGGAAGAAAGCCGGCTGGCCTGAGATCTACGGGGCGCACCCCGCCGAAGCCCAGGGCACAGCGCACCTGCCCCCTCCTCATCTGGTCCAGATTTTCTAACTGTGCTCGCGCCTGTCAGGTATTGCCCCTTTTCACATGGGAACAGTTTGGTGGCTGAATCGGCCAGGGGAGGAAAACCATTTGTGGAAGGAAAACCGACTTTCTTAAGACGGATTGAAAAAAGTCTCTCAAATAAAACGCGTGGGAGACTCAGACTAGAGCCAACTGCCTGCTCCCCACAGGCATGGAAGCGGTCTCAGCCAAGCTGTTGGAAGGCAGCGCAGGAACCGATATGGTGGCACCCGCGGAGCGCCGTGCCCCGACTCCATTTGATGGGGCTGCCTTTCAAGGCTGGAGCTGACCAACGGCTAAATCAAACGCCACTCTGGGCACGGTGTGAATACTACAGGAGGACTGCTGGGTCCACCGTACAGGAAAGGGGAGGTCTTGGATTTTACTGCCTCAGGTAAAGACTGAGTCACTGACCGGGCTGGTGTAAGGCAGGAAGATACAAGACGCTGGAAAAGAAAGAAGGGGGAGCTGAGCCCAGAGTCACCAGAGGCCAGGGCCAGAAACTGGAGAGCTTTTGTGGCTGAGACAACCAACTCTTCAGTGGCTTTTCTGGGATTTGCTCATTGGAAGAGAGACGTGGCTTTGCTGATGAGCTGGACAAAGGCTGGGCTGAAAGCTGAAAACTCCCTTGTCTGCAGTCAAATTGATGGAGCTGTCCGGGCTTGCTGCTGCCATCTACCGCTAAGACAGGGGGAAAGGGGCCGGGTTTGTACTGTCCTCCATTGGCTGGGGGGGTGGGGGGGGAGGGTGTTCGTTCAGGAAGGGGACTATGACATCAGGGAGATGATGACCTTGCAAGTGAATTGGATTTAAGTGACTTTCTCCTCTGGAATCATCTGGGTCCACGGCCAGATATTGGGTCTGGGGATCTTGGGGCGATGTCTCAGGATGCAGTAGAAGACCCTGGCCCTTTTAAGCTAAGGCCTTTTCAGCTTCTCACTTTGAGTGAGGCAACAGCCATTCAGTGAATGGCCTCTTTAAGAGTGAGTCCAGGAAAGGCCCCTGTAATAAGAAAGAAAGAAAGAAAGAAAGAAAGAAAGAAAGAAAGAAAGAAAGAAAGAAAGAAAGAAAGAAAGAAAGGAAGAAAGGAAGAAAGAAAGAAAGAAAGAAAGAAAACAAACTGGGAGGACAAGACCCTCTGGTTTGCTGACCAAAAGAGAGTTTCTATTGACATTCCCTCTGAGCCAGGAGGACCCCCAAACAACCATGATTCGGTGGTGCTTGGGCAGGGACTATTGTTGAAGGTCCCTTCTGAATTTCAGAAGGTTCTGAATCTGTGAGAAGGTCGCCTTTTGCAGGTCTATAGAGGTTGGCAGCTGTTTGCCTTAAGGGAATGGCCTGTCGATGAATGAACACAATTCGGTCCCCCCTCAGCATCCTATGAAGGGCTGCTCACAGAAAAACAGGATTGGCACAGCACTGTCAGAGATACTGGAGGGGTCTGTCATGTCCTTCTCTGAATCATTTTATAGATGAGCAAACTGAGGCAAACAGAGTTAAGGGACTTGTGCAGGGTCACCCAGCTAGGAGGTGTCTGAGGCCAGATTTGAACTCAGACAGATGAGTCTTCCTGACTCCAGGCCCAGCCTTCTGTGTACTGTGGTACCACCTGGTATTACATGAAAGATGCCCTTAAGATTCAGTTGCATCTATTGCCTAGTTTTAAACAATGCTTATCTAACCTTTGAAAGGAAAGGATCTCTTTGGTGACTCAGGGTCACCCACCAGTTCGTTTGAAAATGCACCAGACTGGGAGCAGTAAGCTAGGTAGTGGACATGCTTAAATCCGAAAACAGCCTTAATGCTGCAGTGAGAAGAAATGGTGGGTTTGTTTCTGCAGAACGTTTGGGATGCTTCAGGATGGCCCATAATGCTCATGTGACCATGGAATCCGAGCAGCCTGACTTTTGTGTTGAAAGCAGGCAGGTATTTTCGACATCCTGGCCACATGACGAGAAGGGAACAGAGGGAGCCCATCTGGGGCACCGTACAGGGTGCACGTGTATCCCCTCTGGGGGGCAGTTTGCCTTTGAATGCGGAATCCTTGGGGCAGTTTGGAAAAAAACTACTGACAGCTGAAAAATTGCAAGAACATTGTGCTTCGGCAGAAAGTGCCAGAACAGCCAGACCATGATGTGTAGGATGGTGGCCATGTCAACCTATGTGCAGCACGCAGAAGGAAAATTCCTCGTAACCTGACTGGGCAGCTCACTGCTTGAAGCACTATGGAAGAATCCCTAACGCAAATGCTTGGATTCTCACCACGAATGCCAACGAACCCAATGAGTCGGAGAACCACTGAACAGGGACCATGGTTAGAACCTTACCTCTGCCAATCTGTGAAGAGCAGACAAAAGCTGGAGAAGCAAAGATCGTGCCTTAAGGACGTGCGTGGGGCCGCTAGGTGGTGCTGCAGCAGACCAAGCACCAGGCCTGCTCTCGGAAAGGCTTCTCTTCCCAAGTTCAAATCTGGCCTCCCATTGCTTCCCACTAGCTGTGTGACCCTGGGCAAGTCACTCCACCCTGTTTGCCTCAGTTTCCTCATCTGTTCAATGAGCTGGAGAAGGAAATGGCAAACCCCTCCAGTATCTCTGCCAGGAAAACTCCAAATGGGGTCGTGAAGAGTCCAGCTGAGTGAATAACAAAATCATCAATACAGAACTTGTCACTGACCAGTAGAAAAGTATTGTGACTCGTGTTTGTCAATTACTTAAGCAATTAGAAATAAGAAATGCATTTGCGTCGTTCAGAGAGCTTACGTACCACACATATTTGTGTGTCAAAACTTAGAAAAAAACCGATTTACGACTATTTGTTAAGCAAAATACTGTAAACATGTTCAAATAAAAAATCCAGCACCAAAACGGTTCCTGTGTCTTCCTACTTATAACTTATCTAAATGTTTTACTTGACAAAATTTGCCAAACAAAATAATTCAATGTGAAACCTCATAGATAATAGTAGGCACATAAAATCCCGGATTATTTCTTCTAATTCTTGTGGAAAGCCCCGCATGGAAAGGTCACCGTTATTTTATAGCTAGTTTTATACTGACGCATTGAGTTTTCCTAACTACAGGTACAATAAACTGATTTGTAATTACAATTATATCCTCAGTGCGATTCTTACAGGCTCTCAAGGAGCGATCCGAGGGCCTCAGGCTCCTGCTGGGGTGTGTGCGTGCGCGTGTGTGCGTGTGTGTGCGCGTGTGTGTGCGTGCGCGCGTGTGTGTGCGCGTGTGCGTGTGTGTGCGCGTGTGTGTGCGCGCGCGCGCGTGTACCTATGTGCGTGGACACGGACACGTGCTGGCATGTATGTGTGCGTCTCTGGGCGCCAAGAGCCAAAGGGCCGCGGGCGCAGGGGCGGGGCCTACTTTTACACTGGAGGAAACTGAGGCACAGAGCCTGGCGGTCCGGCCGAGGTCCCACGCCTGCCGCGGTCTCCCCACCTGTCCCCCGGCCGTTGCCCCCTCGCCTGACAGACGGGGAGGCAGAGGCCCCGGATGACAAGAGCGACTACCTAAGCGCCTCCATCGCGAGTGAAAGAGGAGGAAACTGAGGTGCCTCCAGCTCCAGGGACGGTACGGGGAGGAGCCGACCCTCGCACGCATGCGCAGATCCCCGAGGAGGCGGTGCCACCGACTCCAGAGACCAGGAAGCGATGGAAGGATCTGCGCAAGCGCCTTAAGACTGAGTCACCTGGGTGACTCCTAGTCGCTGGAGGAATAGGGAGGGTGGGGCGAAGGTGAGTGGGCGGAGTCTCCTCCCGAGGCCCCGCCCCTGCCTGTTCCGCGCTTGCGCAGTTGCCCCTGGCGCGCTCACAGGGGCCCCTGGCGCGCTCACAGGGGCCCCAGGCCAAGGCGGGCCCCGGCAGTTGCTTCCCTTTTCCCGTCGGTAAGATGTGGACGTGGGAGAAGGCGGGGCCCCTCCCCACCAGAAGGCGGGGCCGCTGGGGCTGCCTCAGTTTCCTTATTTGTCAAGTGTGCTGGGGAAGGAGGGGGCGCGCCGGCTCTCCGAGACCTCTTCCCTCTCCTTCCGCCCGTTTCCCTCTTTATTAAGTGCAGGGCTGGGGCGCGGTACACAGTAGGCGCTGCATAAATGTTGGTCCTCTGAATAGACATTTATGAAGCGCCCACTGCATACCTGCTAAGGCAGGGCCAGGTCTCCAGGAGAGTGAGGACCCCCCTCTGCCTCAGTTTCCTAGCTTGTCACTGGGTGACGCGGGGCAGCAGCAACCCCCTGCCCCCTGCTCCCTGGCCCCCAGCACATGGGCCTGCCCAGGGTCTATACCAGCCCCTTCCTCTGCGGACGGGGGCGGACAGAGGTCTCAAGGGAGGCAGGATTCAAACCCAGGACCCGGGACCCCAAGAGGGCCGAGAGCGCCCCCCCCCCCCGTCTGCCACACCCCCTCCCTCAGACCCGCCCATCACGCTCCGCATTCTCTTGTTGAACCAGAAGCGCTGGGCTGGGCCGCTCTTTGGCTGGGGGTCGCTGGGGTCGCTCTTCACCCTTCGCCCTGGGGTCGGTCTTTGGGGAGGGGCTCTTTGGCCAGGGGCTCTTTGGCGGGGGTCAGTCTTTGGCGGGGGTCGGTCTTTGGCCGGGGGTCGGTCTCTGGCCAGGGGCTCTTTGGCCAGGGGTCAGTCTTTGGCCAGGGTGGCTCTTTGGCTAGGGGTCACTGGGGTCGCTCTTCACCCTGGGGTCAGTCTTTGGGGAGGGGCTCTTTGGCTGGGCGGCTCTTTAGCTGGCCCAGACCTTCCGGACTCATCTACAGCCTCAGGGCCTCCTTGGCCATTGGGGGAGCAGCAGGTGAAGGAGTCCCCAGTGACCTTGGGTGGCTCCCTGGCTCAGCCCCTGGGCGGCCTGGCCTCAGTTGCCCTTCCACCGCCTTCCTCAGGAGGAGCCTGGTCCTGAGCCACAGCCTCTGGTCTGCCCCCTCTGCTCTGTGTTGGGCTCCAGCCTGCCCAGGAGAATGGCTCCTGGCTTCCCTCCCTCTGGCTTCTCAGCCCTGTATCAGGAACCAGGACTGATGCTTAATGCCCTCCCAGGGTGCCCCCATGGAGCACAGCCCCTTCTCCATCTGCGGTCTCTTGTGTCAGCTCACCCCCAGAGGGCTGCACAAGCGACCAAGGAGAAGGCAGCCTCCCTGGCCGTGTGATGCTCTGCAAACAGGTTTTCCTGAATGCCCATAACAAAGCTTAAGTGTCTGTCCAGCGCTGCCGGGACTGAGTGGCCTGTCCGAGCTGGGACCAAGGCCCTCCTCGCTGCTAAGTGGCCTGGCAGCTGCTCTGGGAAGGTTCCAGAGGCCTCATCTGTCTGTGGTGCTGGAGGGAGTGCCATCCACTGCGGAAGCATTCATGTGCCTCCAAGTAGATGGGCCAGGGAGGGGGGGCAGAGTGGAGATAGCACTGGTTTAAGGCCCAGCTCTGCCCTGATGGATGAGTCCTGTGACCCAGGCCAGTCCCCAGGATCAGGGTCTGTACCTGCAAAGTGGGGGGAGTCGGCTTTGTGGAAGAGCTGTTAATGTGGTGTTTTAGCATCACAGGTGAAAGGTGGGCTGGGCAGCCATCAAGCTCCCTTGGACTCCAAAAAGGAGGCCTGGAAGGTGGCCCTCTGGCCTCCCTGCAGACGCTCTGGGTCAGGGGTCCCTGGGCAGCCCCTGCCACTCTAGGGCCACCAGGCCGTCTCCTGTGAGCACCACGCCGGGGCGAGGCGTTTGCCGACAGTCTTCCTATCGATGCTGACAACAGTTTTGCCAGGAATCAAAGTCAGATCTGCTGGACCCCAATCTATGGGTTCTTAGTTTGGGGTCCATGAGCTTGGCTTTGTTTTGTCTTCTGTGTAGTAAGCCGTGTTCTGGGACAGTTGCTTTCTTTTGTAACCCCACATATCCTCTGATTCTGGGAAGGGTCTGTAAGCTTCACCAGGCCTGCCCAGGGCACACTAAAGATGAAAACCCTTGCCCTGTTGGAAAACAGAACCTTTATCCTCTCATCGGCCCCTTTCCAAAGTGTGTCCACGAGTGACCCAGCAGTCACTTCTGGTTCTTTCAGTACCAGCAGACATGGTTCATCTGGGCTGAGGGGCTTGAGCCTCCCCCAGGGCATGTGGGCACTCTCTTCTGGCCATCCCCTCTCCGCCAGCCGTCTTGTCTTTGTTCTGCCTTTTTCATTGGTTTCTTTGGGAGGAGGTTGAATTCATTTCATGCAGGGCATAGGATGGGCTTCAGGATGGCGATAAGCACCGTTAACCATCAGTGCTTTCTCCCTCTTCTAACAGGAGAAACTGAAATATGAAACAAGAAGAGGAAGACCCCAATGGCACAGACCCTCAGAGAGCTCTGGCCTGTGCCCACGGTGCTGGCCCCAGGGAGTCAGAGGTAATTTGGGAGCTTCTATGTCTGGGGGCAGATGAGAAGAGGGCTGGTCCTACTGAGTGCTGAGACAGCCCACAGCGGTCATGTCAATGACCCTTCACTGGAACTTGAAAGGCAGGATGGCCCTTTGTTCCAAGAGTCATGGCGCCCACAGGATGCCAGCTTTCTCGGGGCCTACCATGCTGGAAAGGCTTTGCAGACAGACCCATTAGGCAGCTTCAAGGAGCTCTGCCCCTGGGAAGTGGGCAGTGGCCATAGAGGGGCTAGGGGCAGCCACACTGATGACCTCCTGCATCTTTGAAGTCTGTATACAGAAACAGGGACAGACCCAAACAGCCCAAGCTTGTGTTTACATGCTTACTTGTGGATGACATGTGTATGTACCCTCATTTAAGCCTAAAGGTTATGTGGAATTCCAGATGCATGCCATCCCCCAGGCCCCCACCAAGATCAGTAGGGGAGGGGGAATTTTTGTTTGTTTAGCTTTACGAAAAGTGCTTCCAGATTGTTTCCTCCTGGCAGAAAGCTTCCTGGGCTCCTTGGAAGAGGGATTTCATTGGAAAAACTAAGCATAGACACAAGGACCCTGTTTGATTCAGAGCTGTCATAATAATAGTGGTTGCCAACATTTCTATAGAGCTGTGAGGTTTGCAGAGTCTTACATACATGGGCTTAGTGAGGTGCCATTGTTATCCCCATTTCACAGATGAGGAGACTGAGAGTAGTTAAGGGCCTTCCTAAGGCCATGTGGTTGGTGTCAGGAGGAGGGATCTGAGCTTCCTGACTCCCAGTCTGGCATTCAGCCACAACACTGTGCTGGCATTTGGATGGCATCATGGCCTGCATTCCTGGGGGGCATCACTTGGGACCAGATAAGGATGCAGTTGGATTGACGTCAGCCAGAATGCAAGTCCATGAGAGTGCATCTTGAGAGGCCTTTCCCCCAGCCTCATGGCTAGCAGGGCAGGCAGGCTATTGGTATTTGGAAGCCTGAGGCAGTGTTCAAGGCAAGACTGCCTCCCCAAGGACCTTGAACAGGGCTGGGCAGGAAGGAAGAGAAAGAGAAGGCAAGGTCAGAGAAGGGGAGCAGCCCAAGGAAACTTGAGAGCTGGAACACACCTGTGCCCACCCTGCAGTGACTGTCATATTGTGATGATACCCGTGGGGCTGACGAGGGATGGTGGGAGCAGGAGCCTCCTTCAGAAATCCAGCCCTGGGTCAGAGGATGAAAGTCAATCAAAGTTGCAGAAGATAGATCTGCTGGTGGCCTTTTAGCTCAGAGTGGGTCACACTGGATGGTCAGCTTACAGGCTTACAGCAAGCAGACTTCCCACATCCGCTGCGTCCTGCGAGTCACCCTGGAACAGACAGCCCGTTAGCCCGTTCACCGGTAGAGGGGAAGCCTGCTGGCGATCCTACCACCTTTGTCTAGCCAGCTGTCAGACTCCCCTCAGCCAGAAGATTTCGCAGATGAAGCAACCAGTCTGCCCCACAAGACACATTAAGAGGCATCCAGAAATGGTGGTACCTGCTGGCCAGCCCTTGTTCACAAGCTGTCCTGGGGGGTGGGGGTGGGGGGCAGGCGGGAGGAGGGACCAGGAGCAGAGACAGGGAGGAGTCCGCCAGAATGACTGAAGGGCCAATCACCACACACATATACACACTAAGGTCTCATGTCTGTCCCTCACTGGCTCCCCCTTCACAGGAGTCCTCTCTTTAATGGGTTGAGCTGGTCAGACATCGGCACTTCTTTCCAATGGCAACCCCATCTGATGAACAAAATGGAGTCGGGGGTGCCCAGAAGGGCCCCACAGGCGTCAGGAGGGAGGCCTGACTCTCCTGCAGGAGTCAGGGCTTGGGACAGAAGCCGCACCCAGAGTCTTGAGGGGCAGCCTTGCTTCTGTCTCCTCACCAGCTCTTGACCAGGCACCCGAGTATGGAAGATGGGCAGCCCTGGGTGGGGATTGTCCAGTTGCCCAGTCTTTCCAAGATTGAGAGGAGCTGTGGGCCTGCAGCTTTGGGGGTGATGGCTGCAGCAGCGGGTCCCAGCTACTTCTGACATCATTCCAGTCCCTAAGATGTCAACCTTGATACCCACTGAAGGTCGCCACAGACAGATGCCAGCAAGAATGGGGTCCCTTTGTCCAGGCATACAGACAAGCCCTGTTCTAGGGAGGGAACACCTTGGCGGCTCAGTTTCTGTAGGGGAGAGAAGCTGCTCGTGCTGAGACAGGTGACAGCTGAGTGGTGGGGGGGCCAGCGGGAGGGCGGCTGCGGATACGTCCCTGCCAGCTACGTGAGGGAGAGCTCGGGAGCCCGGGAGCCCGAAGACACATGGCAAGATGAGGAGTATTTTGGCAGCTATGGAACCCTGGTAACACTTCTTTGTGGGAAAAAAGTCTTTTTTCACTTCCTATTTCCTCCATCCCAAAGAAGCCTTCTGCCCCCGCCAGTCATTGGACACAGCGGGGCTACCTCAGCTGGCCAGCATTAATGCGGGCATCCATTTCCTTTAGAAACTCCACTTGGAAATGTCAGAGCAGCCAAGGACAGCCATGTGCCACCAGGTGACCCTGCAACACCGAGAATTTCTGGATGTTGGGTGTGGCACCGGCATCCTCAGCCTCTTCTGTGCCCACCACGCAAGGCCTAGAGCAGTGAGTAAAGACCCAGAGGGCAGAGCCTTGTCTCTGGGAGGAGGGAACTCAGTCACCCACATCTGTTGCTGCGTATGAGACCCTGACCTCCCAGATGGGGACCTCCATCTCCACCTCCATAGTCTTAGCAGAGCATCGCCTGGGGCGCTGAGTGACAGGATCTAGTTTTACAGCCTGTGTGAGGAGGCCTGAGGTGAGCCTGGATGCCAAAGCACTCGCTTCCCTTGGTCCCCTGTGTCTCCCCCATCAGAGAGTCTCATTCTGGGGTTGTAATGGGGGACTGCTGAGGTCCTTTCTGTGCCCACATGCTGGGCTTCTACACCCTGGGGTCAAAAGATTGAGAATAGGCAGGCCTTTGAGGCCTTCTGCTCTGGCCTCCGTGATCTCATAGACCCTCCAGGATGTTTAGTGGTTTGCCCAGGGTCTCGATGGTAGCAAAAAGAGATGAGATGCAGACCCAGGGCTAGCTCTTGTCCCACTATTTTATCCTTGCAAAAACCCATGGAGGTGGGCAGTGTGATAGTTCTGGTGCCGGGGCTTGCCTCCCTGTGGTCACACACAGTTACTGGCAGCCAAATAGCCTCAGCTATTAGGGATGACGTGGGCCAGGAGGAGCAGTGGGGACAGCCTGGGCCCTCAGGTTGAGCTCTGGTTCTCATGCACAGCCCCTGGACGAGGTGGAAGGACCCAGGTAGGAGTGTTGGCACTCACATGCCAGGTGCCAGCCATGCCATGAGGGTGCCCTTCTCTGTGCCCACAGGTCTACGCCATGGAGGCCAGTGAGATGGCCCAGCACACCGAGCAGCTTGTGCTACACAATGGCTTTGCAGACAAAATCACTGTCTTCCAGCAGAAAGTGGAGGATGTGGCCCTGCCGGGAAAGGTGGATATGCTGGTGTCCGAGTGGATGGGCACATGTCTGCTGGTGAGGGGGGCCCCAGGACTGGGTGCAGGGAGCGGCGCAGGCCTCGCCCTCCTCAGGAGCAGCGCCTGCTTGTCAAGGCTCCGCGGTGAACCTCAGAGGAGCTGGTGGGAGGTGGGCTCAAGCTAGCCCGGGCCCAACTGGCCAGAGGCCCCTGGGACCCAGCTGCCCCCGGGGCAAGGGAAGGGGCTGGCACAACAGCCCTAGAGCAGAGGCTTCCGCTCGTTGCCTCACTCGTGCTGTTTTTCTCTGTCTGTAGTTTGAGTTCATGATTGAGTCTGTGCTTTATGCACGGGACAAGTGGCTTTCCCCTGATGGAGTCATCTGGCCGACCTCGGCCGCGATCCACCTTGCGCCCTGCAGTGCTGAGAAGGACTATGGCCACAAAGTCCTCTTCTGGGACAACGCCTGTGAGTTTGACCTCAGCTCTTTAAAGTGAGTGGCCCCAAAACGAGCTCCCCACAAGGCCAACCTGGCCTGCAGCGCGGGCTCCGACAGGAAGGACTGTAGTCAGCTCACTGTGTTCAGGTGCTGGCCAGGCCCCCAGCATGACACGGGGGAGCCCCCACCAGGGCTTCCAGGTAGCCTGGCTCGAAACCCCAGCTGGGGAGGAAGGCATTGCTGGGCTGGGCGCCTGCCTGCATGGCTCATCCCTGCTGGGGAGAGAAGGGACACCTGGAGTGGCTTTGTGTGCTCTTGTAAAGGAACCGCCTGGTCCAGGGAAAAGAGGCAGTGGACCTGGGTTCAGATGCTGCTGCTGTTGTCACTCCCTGTGTGGCCTGCAGCAAATCAGTGCTCCGCTCTGGGCCACAAGCTCGGGCCTGTAAGAGGGTGTCATCTGAGCAGCGCGAGGGGGAGTCTTCACGGGGGGGGGGGGGGAGGGGGGTGGTAGCCAGTCTCCAGCTTCACCACGCCGGCCTTCAGAGGTTTCCCACAGACTTGTTAACATCTCTTCATCTTTACCTCTACTCTGTGTTTCCTTATTATGGTCCTTTGGCTTCCACCCACATCCCGTGTAAGGCTGCCTCTCTGTCTGTCTGTGTCTCTGTCTGTCTTTCTCCTCTCCTCTGTCTCTCCCTTCCCCTCCCTTCACCCCCTTCTTTCTTTTTCCTCCCCCCTTTTCTCTCCCTTCCTTAGGGATAAGCCTGACCCAGTCATGCCTTCTGTACTGTCTTCTTTGGATTGGAAGGCTTCTGTCATTTTCTTGGGGATGTTGCAGCGATTCTTTCCTCTTGGATAGGGATACATTTGGGGGTGTCCGATGCAGCTCAGCCTGTGTCTGAGGTGTTTAGCGAGCCAGGCCAGAGCCCACCTTAGGGCTGTGAGGTGTACCCTGGTCCGTCTGCGCTCCCTTCCTCACCCTCTTTGGGGCACTGAGAGCTTTGGGCAGGTATTCAGTAAAAGTTTGTAGTTGTGAGTGGGAGTGTGGTTCTGTCTGTGAAGCTCACTCGTCCTTTATGGGAGCGAACAGGGTGAGACGATGGGCAGAGGGGGAGAGGCCCCAAAGAGCAGGGCCATGAGTGCGCTCTCAGGGGATCGTCCGGGCCCAGTTGTTTGCTGTGACAAAGCCTCCCAGTTCTTCCAGTGTCATGTGCATAGGCTACACCTGTTGTCCAACACATCCCGGTGTAAGGAGGGACAGAGCAGCGAAACCCTGACACTGACAGGGAGCTTCTTAAACAGAGGTCGTCGAATGGTGCTTGACTTGGAATTTTTTAAATTTGTTTATTTACTTCTAGTTTACAACATTCAGTTCCACAATCCCTTGAGTTCCAAATTTCCTCCCCCTCCCTCTTCTCCCCCCTCCCCCCTCCCCCCTCCCCCCCACCATGGCAGCATGCAATCCAATATGGGTTCCACAAATCCCTTCACATTAAACATTAGTCAGGCTGTAAAGAAGGATTCTAACCAATGGAGTGGACAAAGAGGAAGAAGGGAAGGAAACGAAACAAACACGAAGGACAGAGAGCAGGGGGTTTGCTTCCATCTGCATTCAGACTCTAGCTCTTTCTCTGCATGTGGACATCTCTTTCCATCATGAGTGTTTTGGACTTGTCTCATAACCTTACATTGCTGAGAGGAGCCCAGTCTATTGAAGTCGGTAGTCACACATATGTTGTGTCTGTAATTGTGTACAAAGTTGTCCTGGTTCTGCTCCCCTCATTCAGCATCACTTTGTATAAGCCTCTCCGTCTGCTCCTCATTTCTTATAACACAATAGTGTTCCATTACATTCATATGCCACAACTTGTTCAGCATTCCCCACCTGATGGGCATCCCCTTGATTTCCAGTTCTTTGCCACCACAAATAGGGCTGCTGTAAGTATTTTTGTATATACAGGACCTTCTCCCACTTCTGTGATCTCTTTAGGATACAGCCCTAGAAGTGATATTGCTAGGTCCAAAGGGATGCACATTTTTATAGAACTTCGGGCACAGTTCCAAATTGTTCTCCAGAACAGTGGCTGGATCAGGCCACAACTCCACCAACAATGCATCAGCGTTCCAGTTTTTCCACGTCCTCCAGCATTAGTCATTTCCTGTTTTGTCATGTTAGCCAGCCTTGCCGGTGAGATGTGGTGCTCAGTACTCAGCGTTTTGATGTGCATTTCTCTAATCAGTGGTGATTTGGGGCATTTTCTATGCTTATACGTATCTTTAACTTCTTCCTCTGAAAACTGCCAGTTCATATCCTTTGACCATTTATCAGTTGGGGAATGGCGTGTATTCTTATAGATTTGACTCAGTTCTCTGTATATTTTAGAAAGGAGGCCTTTATAGAGCACTGGCCCTGGAGTCAGGAGGACCTGAGTTCAAATCCGGCCTCAGACACTTAACACAGAAAACCTTGGGCAAGTCACTTAACCCCAATTGCCCTGCCTTCCCCCCTCCAAAAAGAAAAAAAAGAAAGAAAGAAATGAGGCCTTTATCAGAGATTCTGGTTTAAAATTTCTTTCCCAATTTTCCACTTCCCTCCTAAGCTTGGTTACATTGGCTTTATTTATACAAAACTTTTTCAGTTTAATGTAATCAGAGTTACTCATTTTGCATTTCATGACGCTCTCTATCTCTTCTTTGGTCATAAATTCTTCCGTTCCTCATGAATTTGAGAGGTAAACTATCCCCTGCTCTCCCATTGCTGACAGTCTCAGCCTTTATATCTAGATCTTGACTTGGAAGTTTTAAAGAGGTAACTGGGAGGTGCTTGAGTGGTGGCTTCTCTCTGGTTTATGTGTGCCCTGGCACTAGCCATGGGTTGCTGGGGCACCCACCCATTTGGGGTATGCCAGGGGGGAACAGACACTGCTTCCAGACTAAGCCGGGTCCCTTTTAGGGGAGAGGAAGGAAGATGTCTGCTGGGGCTGGGGACGATGGCCGTCACAGGACCTGATTCCAGCCCTTTCTTCCTCCTTTACCAGATCTTTGGCCATCAGGGAATTTTTTGCCAAGCCCAAGTACAATCATATTTTGAAGCCTGAAGAGTGTCTTTCTGACCCACAGCCTGTCTTCCAGCTGGACATGAAAACCGTACAGATCCCTGACCTTGAGGTAAGAGAGGGGCACCCGCCCTTGGCATCCCCTGCAGAGGTGCCTCTGACATGGGCAGCCCTTGTCTGAACAGTTAGCCCTGCCCGTGTGCGGGACACCCCCATCCCCTTCTTGTCTGTCATCAGGCCGAGTGACTGCAAACCACCCTCTCTATTCCATCCCCCACAGAAGATGAAAGGTGAGCTCTACTTCTGTATTCAGAGGTCTGGGACTCTACATGGGTTTTCTGCATGGTTCAGTGTCAAATTCCAGAGTGTGGGAGGAGACAGACCACAGCTGGTGCTGAGCACAGGACCCTCGGACCCGTGAGTGTGTGGGGTGGTGATGGCCCGGCAGCTGGCCACCGCAGACCCTCGGCCAGGGCCTGTGGGCAGATGGCAGTGAGCTGGCCGACAAGAAAGGCAACCCTCGGGGCATCGCCGTGGCCTGGTCCTAGTTTACTGGCTTTGGTCAAGGAATTGGATTCAGAAGCAGACTGGGATATAACTAAGGAAAAAGGAATGAAGAACTCAGAGGCTTTGGTTTAAGACAGAAATGCTAGTTTTCAAAACTAAGGAAGCAGGATAGAACTATAGCATATTAAAATCATTAGAAGCACTCATTAAGTGTCTGCTGTATACTAGGCCCTTGGCAGGAGGAGGGAAGATTACAAACAGAATTAAGAAAATTATAGAGGGGCCAAGACTTGCCTTCAACCATCCCGTCTGTGTGACCCTGGGCAAGTGCACAACTTCTCAGTGCCGGGGCAGCTCAGGCTGCTACTGTACTCGACAGGCAAGAAGCCAATCACCAGCAGCAGAACACCTGGCCAGTTCCTTCCCTTCTGCCTCCAAACAGACAGAAGTGTGTTTGGTGCCAGGCCTGGGGGGATCTTCCTGCACCAGAGCAGGTCAGTCCCAACTCCAGCATGGGTCAGGTCTTCCTGCCATCTCTCTGCTATTCCTCAGCTGTTTGGAGACCCCCATGGCCCAAACCAGGTCTGTCCTCTAGCCTGTCTCTCTGAGCCCAAGCTTCTAAAGAATTCTCGTTGTAGGGGAGGCTAGGTGGTGCAGTAAATAGAGCACTGGGCCTGGAGTCAGGAGAACCTGAGTTCAAATCTGGCCGCAGACATTTAACACAAAAACTAGCTGTGTGACCTTGGGCAAGTCACTTAACCCCAATTGCCCTACCCCCAAAAAAAGAATTCTCATTGTATCCTAGGATTTGAGAGGAAGGAGGGAGGGCTCCCATCCAGTCTCCCCTTTTACAGATGAGAAAATTGAGGCCCAGGGAGTTTAGATAGCTTGACTCACCCCAGGGGTCAGCCAGTTATTCTAGGAGTGGGAGGGGCCCTTATCTGGTAATGTCTTTGCTCACAGCACAACACATTGGAAACAGACTTTATTTATGCTGGACGAGCCTTTGTCTGTCCACGCCAGAGATGTGGTCGCTGGTTCCATCGTGCTACAGAGAAACCCAGTGTGGAGGAGGCATATGTCCATCACCCTGAACTGGACCATCACCTCCAAACAAGACCCCACCTCTCCAAAGGTACCGGAGAGGGATGGCCCTTCAGCAGCAAACATGGCCACCTGTAGCTCACGCAGTTGACACCCAGCTCCTCCCTCTGATGTGGGTTCTGGGTGACAAAAGAGAGGATTTCTGTTTCCCCAGAGCCTCACTGGCGCTGGTTAGAGAGACCCTCAGGAGGTCTAGCAGTGCAAAGGCAACAGTGGGTCCATCCAGGCTGGAGTCCCTCAGCAGGCACAGGCTTTAGTCAGAGGCTGCCTCTCCCCCAAACTCTCTTGTAGAAAGCCTGAACACAACCCGGGACTGCTGTGACTTTTTACTCCTTTCGGGGCATGGCCTAGAGTTGGCAGTTTCAAGCGTGAAATAAAGTCAGGCCTGGCCCAAGGTGTTAGCCGTCCTCCTGGCCAGCTTACAGAGCGGATGCTCAACAAAGTCCTCTTCTCCAAGTGTCGACTTGAGGTCTCAGAGAGCTCAGCCAAAAGGAGAATTGGCTTCCTCTGAGCCTGGGCCTAAAGCAGAAGGAAGAATCACCATCCAGAGGTCCCGGGCCGCGCCTGAGGCTGGTGCCCAGTTGTTTTGTGGTGAAGGGGAGGGGTGTGCTCCATGGAACAGTGTGAAAAAGCATCCTACTTCTTGTTAAACACTGTTACTGTGAGGAGACATCACTGAGTTCTCAAGAACTGGAAATCAGGAGCACTAGAGTTCATCCATTTTCCCCACTTTGTTTCGGGTTGGAGAAAAAACCTTCCCTATCTGGAGATGAGGCCTGTGGAGGGCCCAGGCCTGCAGGTGGGATGGTGAGTGTGGGAAGTGTGGCTGGGCCCCTGCCCTCCTCCCTAGCGGCCAAACTGAACGTGAAAGTTCTGAAGCCCCATTTTATAGGTGAGGAAACTGAGACCCGTGGAGGTGAATGGACCTCTCCTGGGTCATGCAGGGAGCGGCAGAGTGAGAAGGACCACCCAAAGGCTGCCCACCACACCGTCCTGCTTGTGCCTCGCAGACATGGCCCCCCAGGGCCCTTCCTCCAGCTCCTCTTGGCAACCACAGGTCACAGGATGGTGTGTTCTTGTCATGCCTGGAGGGTGACTCTCCTATGAGCCTCCCCTCATCCCTGCCCCCCAGGGCCAGGTGTCTGTCCAGGGAGCCGAAGCCTTTTCCAGTTTTCCAGGCTCACAGCTTCGGGCCAGTTGTCACACAGAGCTCTAGGCAGAGACATGTCAAGGACGCCTTTTGTCTGAAAATGTCAAGGATGCCTTTTGCTGGGGACGTGGGGGAGGGGAGAAGCCCTTCCTTGGAGTCTCCTGGTCGTTCTGTGGCCACAAACAGTCCCTTAGTTCTTGGGGTACCCTTGCTTTGTCCTCACCTCAGGCATCCCCCCCTCTGGGGACCAGCTTCCTCGTGTGCGGGGTTCTTCTGGTTCCCGTGATTCTTGGAGCTTGCCCACGCCTCATCTCTGATAGCACAGTAATGTGCTGGGACCTTCCATGCCGTGGGCTCGAGGGGCACCCGCTTTGTCCATGTCTCTGCTGACCCAGAGGGCTGCTCAAGCATTGTGGGAGGTGCTGGGCCTGTGCTCCTGTCCTTGACGTGCTGGGAGCTCAAGCCCAGGCTTCGTGTTGCTGGCACAGGGGATGGCCGGCCATGTGATTCTGAGCCAGGCCTCTCAGTGGAGAACCCACATATATGACCCTCAGTTCTGCCAGCGCTTTGCCAGGGCCTGGTTGCCCACAGCCCCTCATCTCTCGGCTCTGTGCCAGTTTGCTGGACGTGGGCCAGAGTGATCCCAGGGAGGTGGGCTGGAGGGGAGGGCGTTACACATTTATCTTTCCTGCATCTTCCTAGTAGTGGTTCCAAGCAGTCCTTTACAGGACTGTCAGCAGTTTGCATTTCTTTTGAAAACTGATCTTTTCCTTTGACACTGTATCTGCTGGGGACATGTTCTCTTGAAGTTGTTTTGTTAAACTGTGAACTCTGTGATTCTAGAAAAGGGACTGAGCCGTCAGCGATGTCATGACCAACTTTTCTGTGCTAAAAAGGAGGGACAAAGATTTCTCTTCACTGCCTGTGCCCGAGGGCTTAGAACGACCCTGTTTTGCAACAAGCCTTCCCAAATACAACACGGCATCTCACCAAAGCTGTTCTCTTGATTTGGAAGACAATAAAATCAGTATTTATTTTTACAGGTGTGCAAAGTGTTCATAGGCTTATTCAAAATCTACAACCCTTGTGTTTTAGCGGTGACACTAAGAACTGGTTTTCTGTGGTGCTTCAGTGTTGGTCAGCTGTCTGCTCAATGGACATTTTAGGACTCTCCCAACCCCCCTGAGGGGGCCCAGGGCTCCAGGGATCATTCCAGTTTACATTAAACCCCCAAGTTAATTGGGGCTCAGAAAGTTAACAGACTTGCCCAAGGTCACCAGTTAGGAAGCGTAACAGGTGGGATTCAAACCCAGGTCTTCCTACACACACTAACCACTGTGCAGCACTGTCCCTTGTCCCCACATGCAACTTGATTTCTTCTCCACTGACGCCTCACAGATCTGGTGGCAACAAGCCAGCACCCCCAGGCTCAGTGAAGGATCAGTGCTTTAGAGGGCATTTGGTCAATGGACAGCAGGATTCCAGTGGAGACTAGCAAATATGTGAATGTTCATAGGACCCATCACATTGCTTGTGTAAGTTGGAAATACAGCCCTTTAACAATTGGACTCCTCATGGCCTCCTGTGAGGCTCCAAGAGCCCAAGAGATCCCAGCCCCTGCCCTCCCAGAAAAGGAGAGAAAATACCTGGTGGAAGGAGCTGCCTCCCCCCCTCACTCCTTGGCTTCTGGGCTCAGCCCTTCCCTCAAGAGGCCTGGAGGGTCTTCCTTCAGCTGGCAGAACTCCCTGCTTCTCCAGAGGGCTTCCTTTTGCCCCAGAGTTCATGGGACACACCCCCTCTTGTCATTATGCTCAAAGACAAGGGGGCCCTGCTGCCAAGGATAGGCAGCTGAATGGGCCAGATCTGGGACGCCACTGGGAGCCTTGGGTCTTCTAAGGGTGGAGCCTTGGGTCTTCTAAGGGCAGAGCTTTAGCATGAGGAACCTCAGGGGCTGTCATCTGCCATTCTCCTGCCTTGGCAAGGCATGGCCCTTGGATACCCATGAAACCCAAGATACAGGTTGCTGGCTGTGTGATGGGGTGCCAAGAAGGCCGAGGATGTGACTTTTGGGCTGGGCCCATCTGGTGGGGGAGGCAAGCCAGACTCCAATTATGCAGTAATGGAGGTGTGAATGGGGAAGTCTGGACACACAACATCATAGACATGACCTGGGAGAGGCCAGAGGCCCATCTGGTTCAGCACCTTTGCTTTGCAGTGGAGGCAACAGGCCCAGGAGATTAAGTGGCCTAGCCAAGGTGCCACAGACAAGAAGAGACAGAGTTAGGCCCAGAAACTGACCCTCTGGCTGGTGCCTCACTGCTCTTTGCTTGGCAGGCCCCTTGCCCAGAACAGGCCCTGATGCCAACTAGCCTGGATCATCAGCACCAACGAGGCCAGCATCCTCAGGCGCCAGCCTGCCCAGGACCCATAAGCCTGACTCCGCTGCAGGGGCATGGAGCTGCTCTTGGGGTTCCCAAGGAGTCAGAGGAGCATCTCCAGGACGAAACAATCACTCTGTATAACTGCAGGAAGTTAGTGATGCTTCCCTAGAGAAGCCAAGCCTGAAACTAGGCCTGGGAAAACCAAGGGCAGGCAGGCCACCTAGCCAGGCTGGTGGATAGAGGTTGGCTCCTCAGCTCTCATCACCCAGAAACCTCTCTGTTTTCTGTCTGTCTGCTCCTTAGCCTGGCAGCTGGGGGGCACCACTGTGCACAGAGCACCAGCATGGAGTCAGGAAGACCCAAGTTCAAATCTGGCTTCAGACATTTATAAGCAGGGTGACTGTGGTCAAGTCACTTCACCTCTGCCTGCCTCAGCTTTCTCACCTGTAAAATGACGTGACGGCACCTGACTCCCAGGGTTGTCGTGAGGGAAGCTTACAGGGATACTGCTGCATCAGTGGATACAGTGGATTGCTGTATACACAATAGCCGGGGGGCTTAGCAGAACGAGGAGCAGCTGGAGAATATGGGCCCACTCCTACCCAACAGTCTGAGACTACTACTACCATCTTTCTTTTTCTGTAGGTCCCCCTCCAGCGCACACCCTCTGACCCTCGGTGTCCCCCAGGGTTCCGTCCCCCAGGGTTCCGTCCTGGGCCCTCTACTCTTCTTCCTCTATCCTGCTTCACTTGGGAATCTCATCAGCTCCCATGGCTTTAATGACCCTCTCTATGCTGAGGATTCTCAACTCTACCCTTCCTGCCCCAGTCTCTCTGCAGCCTCCAATCTTGCCTCTCCAACTGCTTTTCAGGCTTCTTGAACTGGAGGTCCACTAGACATCTTAAAGTCATTATGTCCGAAACAAAACTCATTCTTTCCTCCCAAACTCTCTCCCTTCTTCTGTTTACTCTAATTGTAGAGGATACCCCCATCCTCCCAGTATCTCCAGTTCCCAGCCTAGGAGTCATCCTCAGTCTGTCATCCTGGACCGTATCCAATATGGTGCCAAGGCCTGTCCATTTCACCTCTGTAATATCTGTTGGGAGCCAAAGAGGCTTGTCCCAGGACTCTGCTAATTACCCTGATATCAGTGGACCTGCATGTCAAAGATCTCTTTGAGATGGGACTTTCCACTAAGTCTGCTCTGTTCTTTTGATATGGGTTGCATTTAAAGGGATGTTGTTGGAGTTCTGAGACCAACAGCCTCTGTCCCAGGATATATCTGATTCCACACTCTGGTATCTTTGAGCGGCCAGCTCTAAACATAATGCCTTTTGAGGATTGTGCTTCAGCTTTGAAGTTTGCTCTCAATTGTATCTGTTTATGACTGCGGCTGCAAGTACCCGAGACCTAGATCTAAGGCTCTGCCCCAAAACTTTAGCTGTCCAAAACATTTGCAGGAAGTCAGTTCCTATGCAGATGTACTTGATGATGCAGCTTTGGCTTCAGGCCTTGAAGCCAGCTCTCCAGAGCATCCTTTGAGATATAACTGACTGCATGTGACAGGAGATGACTGACTTTTCCTAAGACTTTCTGGCACCCAGGGATCAAAAGGCCTTACTGCCATGCCCCTTCCAGGATATGATGGACTAAGATAATGATATCTCTTCCTTTCCGTCCTTTGTCTCTTTGCTCTATAAAAACCTTTCCCTGAGTCTCAATAAATGGAGTTCATCGGTCTTCCTTGAACTACCCACATGGCCTGGTCATTTCTTATTCAGGTCTCCAGATCATGCTAAGTGCTGGACACTGAGCAGCCCATGGCAAAAAGCTCTTGTCAATTTCACCTTTGCAACATCTCTGGTCAATTTCACCTCTGCTACATCTGTCAATTTCATATCCCCCCCCCCCATCTTTTGTTGATTTCACCTCTGCAACATCTCTTGTGGATCTCACCTTTTCAATATCTCTTGTCAATTTCATATACTGATCTCTTGTTGATCTCCTCTCTCTAACTGCATCTCTGTTGGATTTCACCTCTGGCCCATCTCCCCTTTAGGGTGGCCACTTCATGCCCAGACTATGGCAATAGCTGCTGGCAGGAAGTTGGGGGTGGGGGGAGGGGTGTCTACGTTCCTCAAATCTGTCCCCACTCTATTCAGCCATTAAACTGCTTTTCCTAAAGCACAGGTCTGACTGTCACTCCCTTACTCAATAAACTCTAGTAACTCCTTATTGCCTCTGGGAACAAAATACTCTGTTTGAACTTCAGAATCCTTCATCATCTTCCCCCTCCTCCCTTTCCAGTCTCCTTATGCCTCACTCCTCAAAACACACTCAGATACCGTGCCTTCAGCCTCCCAGCTGCTCCATGAACAAGACCCTTCATCTCTTCACTCTGGGCATTCTCTCTGACTGTCCCCCAGGTTTGGAACTCTCTCTCTCTCCTCTGCTGTAATTACTGACCTTTCTGGCCTCCTTTAAGTCTCAACTAAAATTCCACTTCCTACTGTAAGACTTCCCCTACCCCTCTTAATTCTAGTGCCTTCCCTCTGTTAATATTTCCCTCTTTTCCCTCTATAGATCTTTCTTTTATATACATATTTGTTGGCCTGTTATCACCCCATTAGATTGTGAGCCCCTTGAGGGCAGACTGTCTTTTTTCTTCTTCTTTTTGTATCCCCAGCACTTAGCACAGAGTAGGGAACGTGGTAGGATCTTAATAAACATTTACTACCTGACTAAAGTGGGAGCTCTGGGTGGAACACTAAGCTAGCCTGGGGGGGGCACACTGCCAATCACTGAGCTTGTGATGGAAAGTATGGCCTTTCCAGACTGGCAGCATCTGCCAGAGCATACAATCCACAAGTACAGAGTCACCAGCACCTTGAGGCAGAGAGGATTTTGGCCAAGACTAGGTGCCATCAGTTCATTAACAGCCTGGGAGAGACCCCAACTTGGGGCACCAGTAGTGATCTCCAAGGGGCTGCAAAGGCCACCAGTGAAAGAGCCCTGGGCCCTGCCTATCCCCACAGAAAACCCTTCTAAGGTGTTATAAGCCTGGAGTAGGCATCACCATCCAGTAATCCAGCCATTCCTTACTCTGGCTTCTGTTTTCAAGTGGGATGCTTGGTTGCCCAGGCTGGAGTGCCCAGAAGAGCTTTCACAGGATCATGGGAGATCACTCAGTCCAGCTTCCTTAGGTTAGAGGCCCTGAAAGGCTGTGACTTCCATAGTCACCCAGGATGTCAGCAGCAGAGCCAGGGACTGCCTCCCTGGGTGGGACAACAGCCAAAGGTCAGGGAGCAGGGCATCAGTGGACCAGAGTCAGAGTCCCATTCCCCTCTTCTGCTCATGAATCGATGGAAGCCCAGGTGCTCCTGGAGAAGCATGAGCCATTTGTAAATCAATCAAACCTCCCTTGGCAGCATGTCCCACAGAAAAGCCGACCCCCCCACCCACCAATTTTATCAATATCAAAGGCACCAAGGCCTGGGATCTCAGAGCCCAGGCAGAGGCCGAGCTCGACCGCATGACTTCTGGGAAGGAGCTCATATATAATAAGGCTCTGTTCAGGCCCCCCCCCCCCCCGCAGATGGAAGGAGACAGCTCCCCTTTGTTTGGCCAAGTTCTCCTGGAGATACAGAGAACAAATGGACCTTTGTTCAGAACACAAGGAGGTGTGATCCCACATGGTTCTAGAAGGGGGAAAGGCATGTGACACCTAAAATGCCATCATGGCTAACTAGGAACACCCCACATATTCTCCCAGGGCGAGAAGTGCACGTTGAGGATGATGCCTCCACCCTGAAGCTCTTGGGAGGAAGATCCCCCAGGGCCCCTTACAGCTGGAAGGGCCTCCCCCGCCCCCGGGCACTGTCTCTACTTGGCAGCCTCCAAGGATAGGGAGCTCACCACCCTCTGCAGGCAGCTCCATTTAGGAGGCATTGTTTCCTGCCCCTGCACCTGAGTCTTCCTCTGCTGCTTCTACTTTTGTCCCCTGGGACCAAATGGAATGATGGGGGGGTTTGCTTGGCAGATACTGGAGCAATTGGTTATTTCCTTCTCCAGCTCACTTTACAGATGAGGAAACGGAGGCAAGCAGGGTGAAATGACTCCCCCAGGGTCACACAGCTAACACGTGTCTGAGGCCGGATTTGGATTCAGCTCTTCCTGCCTCTGCCCTCTGTGCCATCCAGCTGCCCTTCCACATGGATGCAGGCACTGTTAGGAATGGCGTCTCATTGCACCTCACAAATGCTTCCCCCTCCATTTCCTCACTTGTACAGTGAGAGGGTTTACAGCTTTGGCCCCCTCACCTACAAATGCAGGGATGCCTTACCCATGGCCAATGGAGCAGTGGGGTCCCTCTATATGGCCATGGCCCTGGAGGGTCCCCAGGGACTCAGGCTTCCCTTGCGCAGGCTGGATGAGGCTGGGCTGCTTCTCCCTGCTTGAGGAGCCCCCCTCCTGATCCCTGCAGCCCCACAGGCTTGAGATGGATGGGGAAAGCGGGAAGCCCTGGGGAGCCTTGACCTCCTCATCTGTAAAGTGGGCCTCATGACCCCTACCCTCACAGGGTTGTCAGGGTGTCCAACGGGGCAAGCTTTGTGAAGGCACTCGGTATGACCACAGGGCCTAGAAAAAGCTGAGATTGTGGTTGTCCCCCTCCCCTTGGAGGCACCCTCAGTCCTGTCCCAGTTCTTGGCTGGGGGTCTGAGGACTTGTTACTTTTAAAATCTTTTGGTAACTATCTCATTACTCCTTGTAATCCTGTGTTTGATTTTATGCATTTAAAAACATGGCTGTGAGAAGGGCTTGACCAGCCTGCCCCAGGGGCCTGGACACAAAGGAGGCTAAGAACCAACACTAGGCACAATCCCCATCTCTCTTCCCTAGGCACCTCTCCCTGCCCTGTGCCTGTCCATGCTCATTAATACAAAAGGCAGGAATATCTGCAAGTTGTGAGATATTAATAGTAATTATCATTAACATAAATCAATATAATATGTGAATATTCCTCTTTTGGGGGGGCAAATGAAGGAGTTGGAAAGGTTGGTTTCACATACTCAGAACAAGAAGATTTTTAATTTGCTGGGATGTTTGGTTGCTGCCTTCCCCCAACTCTATCAACTCCCTATGGATCCTACAGGGTCAAATTCATGCTCCTGGTTTGCATGTACTCCCCTTCAAAACCCATCGGTGCAGGACTGTGACAGATGGGCCTTAGCACAGGCTTTCCTTCCTTAATGAGGCCCACCCCCAGCTGGTCCACCTCCTCCTATACAGCCTGGTCTCTGCATGGAGGTGACCTTGCCTGGGACACCCAAACCCTGCCTGGCCATCTTCCAAGCAGAAAAGCTGATCAGAAAGGGCCCAGGTAGACAGACTTCGGGAGTGCCTTCACCGCCCCACTCCCCTGAGCTCACAGGGCTGCAGGGTCACCCCATCTGAGGCCCATAGAGCCTGTCCCAACCAACAAGCAAGAAGGCCTTGCTTGTCAACAGCCAACGGAAGTCGCCCAATCACAGCAAAGACAGATGCATCCTTCCATCTTCAGCATGAGCAGATCAGCCACATTCATCAGACATGGACACTTAGGGTATGTTTTTCTTTTTGCTTTATTCCTCCCAATAATTTTGTCTTATAAAATAAACAAAAATGAATGAGAAGAAAGGAAGTGTTCAAAAGGAATGTCATCAATGAAGAGTATTTTAAAAGCTGTGAAGCAGAGCCAGTATCAGCCTCCTTCCAAGGGCCTGGACAGGCTCAGAGGGTGAAAGGGCAGCAGCAAAGCCACAAGGCCAGGACCGGGAGGGGAAGTCCTGGGCAGGAGCCAAGGCAGCCCCCTCACAATGCTCATGCTTGTCACTGTCCCTGAAATTGGTCCCCCCTCCCTTCCCTGACAAGTTGTGAGATATTAATAGTAATTATTATCAACATAAAATATTTCTTTTGGAATGGCTTTCCTGATATTTGGGTATTGACTGCTCTCAAAGCTGACTTTTGTCCCTAAATATGAGTCAAGATTGACTACAAAGGAACCAAGATTTTTTAAGTAGGTCTCATCAAAGCACAAAAGACACATTTCTACACAGGGTCATGATGTAGACTTAAAAAAATGTTACATGTCCAATGCAGAAAAGTAGGGTTGTACATAGAAGTGTGCTCAGGGGACAGGGTTGGGCCTGCTCACCACTCACCCAACACTTGAGGGTAAAAACCTGGAAGCATTTCCCCTCAAGTGATGCTCTCCAGTGGCCTGTCCAAAGCTGATACAAACAGAGCCTAAAAGGCTGAATGATGAAAACTTTCTCTACATTTTCCATATTCATTTCCAGAGATGTAGTGTTAGTTACCAGGAACACTTGAACCCAATGTGGTCACTGAGTCAGAGAACTTGACCAGGTGGTGATGATGCTCATCCCTAAATATGAGTATTTGACACTTCTTGCCTTTGTCAAGTGGACCAACCTAAATCCCAATGTTGAGCAATGGAATAATTTTTCTAGGCAATACGATTTTACAGATGAGGAAACTGAGGCCATGAGAAAAATGAGCACCAAGTGTCCACCAAGAAATGTTAAACAGGGTAGACTGATATGGGAATTTCATGATATGTCATAAAAAGCCTTCAGTAGTTTTTAATTGGAAAATTGCTTGGGTAAACATTTGCTGAAAATTTAAATCCCAGAGTCACCTTAAAATGGGCTGCATAACTTAATAATGTAAAGGAGTCTTTAATTGCTACTCAAAATCTACAGGATCTTAGGCACTCCCCCTGGCCCTCAGCTTCTTCGTGTGAAGAATGAGGGAAGGATTGGGCTAAATGATCTCCAAAGCCCATCTCTAGCATCCAGTGATGTCCAAATTATTTTGCTTAATCAAATGTTTTAGAAAATTTTCTTTTAGCTTTTTCCCCCTCAAAAAGTGGAGGTGGAAAGGTAGGCTAAGCAATACTTGACTTCCTGTTTGACCTCCCCCTCCCCCACTCCATCCAGCACTGGCAGGACAATGTGAAGAAACAACGGTAAATAGAGGAAGACCAGGTGATTCGCCCCTATTTTTGCAAAGAGCCACCTCCTTTGGAAGCTTCCTTTTTCCTACTCACACTTCCTGCAGAAGACACTTTGTTAGTTTTGAATAAGGATAAAGCTGTTTGTGGTGGGAGGCCACACTTTTATACTCAACATCACTCAGGGTGATTTATGAATGAGCCGAGAATGATCTAAATGTGTCTTAGAATTTAGGTAGCCAGTGTGACGCTCCCAATGACTTGTCTTCAGTGTTATTTTTTCCTTTGACTACTTTGGGAGATCATTACTTTTTTGTTGTTGCTGTGTGTTATGGGAATGGGAATCTAAGATCTTCCCTGCCCCAGGCCCTTTGATGGGCTTAAGTGACTCTGAGAACCTTCCCAGATTTGAACATATGCTCTGCCCCCAATAGGCTGAATGTGGTCACATGGAGCCTGTGGCTGGAGGCTTGGATTTCAGGAATGCCCACACCTTGTTGCTGTGTGATTGGGCAGTGGGTCAAGAGAGCTGTGACATTCTCTGATCCAGGAGAAGGCTATATAATCCTTGATGGGAGGTTTTGTTTGGGGCTCACTTTGAGAAGAATTGTGTGATTTGACCAGACTTTGCCACGCCCCCCCCCCTGAAAACCCAGATGTTGTTGCTTCCCTCTCTGGTAACTGACTAGGTATGGATGTAATGGTCAGACAGCTGGAGGCCTGTCTGCTGATCTGTTTCTCTGTCTGCTTGTAACTTGTTTGTATTCTCTGAAGTTCAAGGTGCTGACCATTTTCCTTTGAACTAGGTAAATGACACATGTTTGATTAAAGCAAGATTGCCCCCTATAGTGACAGGAAGGTGGAGGGGGGAGGGTTTGGGGGAAAGATGAGTTCTGTCTTGGATGTATTGAGTTTAAGATGTCTACTGGATGTCCAGCTCTAAATGTCTGAAAGGCAGCTGGAGATTTGAGATTGGAGGCCAGCATAGAGTTTGGGGAAGAAAAGGAATGGTCACAGAGGTAGGAGAACCTGGAGAGAGGAGTGTCCTGGAAACACAGAGGGGAAGAGAGAATCCAGGAGAAGAAAATGACCCACAATGTCCAAGGCTGCAGAGGTCAAAGAGAATAAGGACTGAGAAAAAGCCACTAAAAGGTCACCTTACAGTCATGAAGGCTTAAGAAGGGAGTGAGAGGGGAGTGGAGGCAGCTCCAGGGCAGAGACACGGGCATGTCTGTAGGGAAGGAGCCAGCATCGAGGAAGACACTGAAAATAAGGGACAGTGTGGATAATGGAGAGAGAGGGTGACATGCAGAAGATGAGTTGCAATGGGATCACTTGATTAGGTAAGGGGCAAGACCGCCTCACCATGGGAGACAGAGCTTAAGGAGTAGAGAGGGGCAGAAGATAAGGAAGAGGGAAGAAGAGAGAATTCACAGCAAAATGGCCTCATTTTTTTTCCTGTAAAATATGAGGCAAGTTCTCAGCTGAGAGAGTAGGGGAAAAGGGGCACCATGGGAAGTATGAGGAGGGATTGAAGTGTTTTGGAAGGGCTATGGACAAGGGAGGTACAGTCAAGCTGCCTGGTAGTATCAAGGGCCTAATTGAGATTACGTCAGATGCCAGAACCAGCTTCATTTAAGGGGGAAAGAAACACTTGGATTTTCTAACTTCTGTCTTGGGTTATAGCTGGCCTTGCTTCTTGGATCACTGGTCACTTTCCCCTCTGACAGCACCTCTTCAGGATTTCTCAGGGTCAGTCAGGGTGACACCCCTCCCAAGTCCCCACTCATGATTTTGGCCAGGGTCCTGCCACATGCTCATTTCTTTGTCCAGTCCTGTTCTTCTGAAGATCTCTGGCTGCCTTCTTTCTACTTTCCTTCATTTCCCTAGTTCTTTGGGAGGATATTTCCATTTTCCATTTTGGAAGACTCCTTGTTTAGTTCTACTTGCAGAACATGTGTAGAGCCTGAGTAATCAGGGTGGTAAAAAGATAATGATCTTGTGATGATTTTATGAAACAAGTTTTGCAAATCTTAATACCTAGTGTTTTGCAGTTTCATGACAAAAGTTGAAAAACTCGATCGATGGATGATTTCAGTGGTATTGGTGTTCCATCCACTCTACAACGTCCAGGAATGATCTGCCCTGGACAACAGGCTCCTTGATCTCAAAAACTCAGGCTTTCAGTGGCCCAGCCTTTATAAGCTCAGCAGCACACAACACAAGGAGGTAGTGGCAGCAGTGTGCACATCTGATGGGGGTTATTCAGTTGCTGACATTACAACTTTTTAATGTGATTAAAGACTAATTTCCAGAAGTTAATTTTAAATGTTTTTAATGTGCTTTTGAAAATCTTACTTTACAAGGCAACTTGTCTTACTGTCACCAATCTTTCAATACAAAAATCTTACAATGCTTTATTTGCTATAAAACTACCACATGAAAATTAGGGTTAGGTGGTTCTTCTCCCTCACCAGCCATCCTATTATAAGGAATTGTCCATTGGTCCACTGCTAAGACCCCTGGAATTCAAATAATAAGTTATACAATTCTGTACATAATTACAACATGTCTAATTAGAGTTTTAATATGCATTTTTATCATACACCAGTCAAACACCATAAGGGCAAACAGAACCACTCTCTATGGAGTTATTTGTTGGCAAATAAGGGCAATCCTCTACAATCTGCCCACCATGTCAGTGAGACTCATTTGGTTTCCATATACTGAAGAAAAACCAGCTTTCGTAGGCACTGATCCAGGCAGTCACCTTGCAGAGAAGCCTGGCTCTCGCTGTGAGCACATGCACTAGACATCCCCATCCCCCAAAGCTAACTGTCTAGAGCACATTCTTATCAGCGTATAAAAATGCTCTATTTGCTAGACTCGTGCTTGTCCTCAAGTACTTGGGAGTATCTGAAGGGTCTCACCCTCTTACTCCGATTCCCCTTCGCTGTAATAGTCCAGAGGCTGACATTCCGACTGGTGAGCTGAGGCAGAATGGGGTCTGACTGCACGTGCTCAGAGCAAATGCATGTCACAGGGGCACGACTACCGCGTCAAAGTGTGTACAGCAGCAGCAGCTTCAACCTGTCTGGAAGAGTGTGTGTGTGTGTGTGTGTGTGTGTGTGTGTGTGTGTGTGTGTGTGTGTGTGTGTGTGTGTGTGTGTGTGTGTGTGTGTGTGTGTGTGTGTGTGTGTGTGTGTGTGCGTGCGTGTGTCTCTCTCTCTCTGAGGGAGACAAGCCTTCCCACAGCTGCCACAGTTGAACATCAAGGCCTTTTCCAGGTGTGTTTCCCAGCCCAATATGTCAGATCTCATTGGTCTGGAATGAAAACCAGCATCTCACAAAAGGCCTCTGTATGGATGATAACTTTCCTTACCAATATTTTAGCGTCATGGGAACCAGCAACTCTCACGTGAAGTTATGGACGTACTTGAAAGCACTGAAGCCCCCTCCACACGAAGCCTTGTGAAGCTGACTGAGAATTTACCCTTCTAAAACACCCTGATCCAGTCCAATGTGGCATTGCTGGTGAGCATTAGTGACTTTGTCTAAGCAGAATTCATGTTTACAGGCCTGCAGGTTTAACAGGATAACTGAGAAACAGGAGCCTGGGCATCTGCGGGGAGCAGTGTGAGCCCTCTGGAGGGGACAGCAGACCTGGGTCCTGCTTCTGGCTCTGTCAGTCACTGTCCCTTTTCTGGACCTCAATTTCCACATCTTTAAAATGAGGAGGTTGCACTGGTTTATTTCTATGGTCCCTTCTGGACTTACCCTGTAAATGGACCTATCTACTAGACATGGGACTGGATAAATCAATCAAAACAAAACAAAACAAAACAAAAAACCATAAAAAAGCAGGTATTGCATCTCCAATTTTTAAAACATGTGCAAAAACACTTAGAATACAGTAGAGAGCAAAGCCTGGGTCTGCAAAGCCCCTGAGGCATGTGCCAACACCTCCCCCCACCCCTCCACCGGCACCACACAGCAGGATCCTGGGAACAGGACCAACACCCTCTAGAGGGAGCAGAGCACATGCCCTTCTGTTCTGTCCCCCACCGCCAGCCCAGGGCCCCAGACGGCTGACATGGGGATTGCTTTGGGTCTGGAGCAATCTCAAAGATTGCTCATCTTTGAGCATCTCAAAGAATTCCAGGGATTGCTCCCCCAAAGCTGCTACCGACAAGTGTCAGAATAGGCAAAGTGGCAGAGATGACCATGGAGGAAGTCTGGTTCCCTTTTTCTTGGGGCTGCCCTGGGTGTGATCCGCCCCCACCCTCCCCTTGGGGCCTTGATACTGAGCAGTGTGCAGGGGGCTGCACTGGGGGCCCTGCTTTCACATGTTATAGGCCACATAAATAGGGTCCAGCTGGTCAGCCAGGAATCCGTCCCGCAAGTGCATGCGCTGCTTCTCGCCCCGAGAGTTGATGGGGATTACTCCGGGGTCCACAATGACCACCACACCCACGATGAGGAAGTGTTCCTCGAGAACCACGTTGGTCACCAGAGCCACCAAGTCCAGGGCTGCCTGCTCAGGACCCTCCAGCTCCACCACCACCACCAGCAGGTTGGTCCACGTGAACACAGCACTGGGGATGGGGAACACATGGTCAGCCTGTTCTCTAAAACTACCCATTTTAAAGGAAATTAGGTGGACAGTGCATCTCATCAGCAAGGGGGCTGAGGCTCTCCATGGTGCCACTGAGGGATTCCCTCAGTTTAAAAAACAAGCCAACAAAAGAGAAAGAAAAAGTCAAGTAACCAAAAGGCAAAATAAGCCTCAAATTAGTAAGGGCCTGGACTGGCATCAGGAGTGCTGCCCTCCAACCACAGAAGGGACTTGGGCCATGTCAAGTGGGCCACAAAATAGCCCCTATACCTCCCCTCTCCTTCCCAGGGTGATGTGGAAGAGCGTGGCCCACTGACACGTCTAGGAGAGAGCTTTCTTCATCCACACAGAAACGCTCTTCCTGTGGCTCAGGGGACACAGCCTGGCCTGGAGTCAGGAAGTCAGGCCCCAAACCCAGGGTGGACCCTTGTATGCCAATGGCAGCCGGGACCACTCTTACCACTCAGCAATGCTCTTGTGGGCCCTGATCACGGAGGTCTCGATGTCGATTGGGTGGTACCTCATGCCTCTCAGCTCCAGGGTCTCATCCAGAGAGCCGACCACATATAGGGCATCGTGCCTTTCTGTGAACAACACCCTCCATGTCACTGTGACAGACAAGCTGAGTCTCAGCCGGCACTCGGTCCTGGCCCAGCAGGTGCAGCTCAGGACAAAGAGCAGGTCTCTTGCGTGGCCTGAAGGTTGCAGGGACGTCACTCTAGAACTGCCTCCACTTCCTGATATGTGGGCCAACATCAGCCAAGGCCAGGGGTGAGAGCACAGGAGGTCCTCTAGGCCCTCAAGTGTGGCCTTGGCCCTTTGACTGAATCCAAACTTCACAGCACAAAGCCTTTTATGACTTGTGTCTCCTTGTGTCTCCCTTCATGGGAGCAGCAGGACAGGCTGTTTCCTGGGGGCTTTGCATCCCCAGTACTAGGCACATATATGGTGCCTTGTAAAGGCTGGAGGACAGATGGATTAGAAGCCCTTCCACGAGGGATGTGAGGCCAGACTTTCACGATGTGGATGGGGACTCCCATGGGGTGCCACATCTGTAATGGGTCTGCAAAGTCCCTGAAGCATGTGCCAACACCATCCCCCACCCCCTCCACTGGCACCACACAGCAGGATCCTGGGAACAGGACTGACACCATCTAGAGGGAAAGGAGCAGCCTGTGCTCTGTAAAAGTCAAGTAAGTAAATGTAATGTAATGCACAAGTACACACTCATCTTCAAGGCTTGTCCCTTTGTCTCTGGCCCAACTGGACCCTATGACTTTGCTCCCCAAAGCAACGTGCTGGCTGCCATGCTGCCTCCCCCTCTTACCTCCACTGGCATCTGTGAGATCCGTTCTTCGCAGAAACCCCAGGTAGCCTGTCCTGGCCCAGATGGTCTGGGTGTCCCCAAAACTCAGCCGAGCACTGAAGTGGTCAGCATGCAGAGACTCCTCCCCATAGACCGTGTAATAGCCGGTGGCATTGTGTGGACTGCTCACCCAAATCTGGGGAAGGAAGCACCAGTGTCAGCACCTGCAGGCATAGGCCATATGGCAGACCTGACTGAGACAGAGGCCAAGGGGACAAAAGAGGCCCATTTCAGCCTCTGTAACGTGGGGGTCTGGACAGCCTTGTCTTTTTTTTTTGGAGGGCAGTTGGGGTTAAGTGACTTGCCCAAGGTCACAGGCTAGTTTTTGTGTTAAGTGTCTGAGGCTGGATTTGAACTCAGATCCTCCTGACTCCAAGGCCGGTGCTATACTCACTGTGCCACCTAGCCACCCCTGTGGCTTTGTCTTTTGCATCATGGCACCAGAGAACCAGCAGGCCAGACTGAGGGTGAGTTGGGCCCATTGCACCTTCTGGTTTTTAGGGACCCTGGGGTGGCAGGAGGGCTCTGGGGCCCAGGATGGATGAATGGGCGTGGCGAGCCCTGATCCTCACCCTGACCACCTCAGTGCCCTTCAACGTGAAGCCCCAAGAAGCTCAGTATCTAACCAAGCATTCCAAGGTGAGCTTTGGGAAGTGCAGCAGGCACAGTGGTCCCGGATGCTCCCCTCACCACCTCTGAGATGCTCCCCTCACCACACATTTCACCCACTAACTTGCTATAAAAACACCTGTCCTCAATTAGAGGGGATCCTTTGCTTAAATGTGGAAATTGGTGATGATAAAAGGCTTTATTTCCGGAAATGAAGACTTTGCTGTCCCCTACTAAGCACAGTTTCAGCTCTGGATCCTGTCATCCCAAGTGTCCCATGACCTCAGCCAAACTCCTGGAGCCCCTCTCTGCCAGGCTCCCCCTGGCACCAGGCCCAGCCCAGGGGCCAACGCAGTCCTCTCAACACCTGGGGCCCCACCTTCTCCCTGGTCCTCAGAACACCAATCCGGAGATCCAGGTTTTTTTCTCCTCCCATTGGACCATAAGCAGCTCCTGAGAGCATGGCCCATGTTCTGTCCTTCTCTGCACCCTTCAGACCCTATGCACTAGGCCTGGCACACAGTAGGACCTTCATAAACTGACCATTCCTGATGGATGGAACAAATGAGTCCTCCAAGTTAGTATGTGGAATCAGCCTGGGCAACAGGCAAAGCTGAGCATCCCATGGGGAAATGGGACACTGCTTAAGACTTCAGACCCAAGGCCATGGCCTTCCACAAGGCAGTGGCAGGTAGAAAAATCCAGGCCCTGTGGGGGCTCTCAGCCACACGCAGGTCACATGCCAGTGGCTCAACTCCCCTTTCTCACCCCCTCTGGGCTGGTCCTTGATGCCTCCTGCCCCCACACCTCATGATGCCAGCAGCATTGGGCCTTTTTCCTTCTCCTACTGAGCTGAGAGGTCAACAGAAGGTAAACGGCCACAAGGAGGGATGGCAGAAGCCCCTGGAGAGGTCGGGAGGTTATAGCCACAGATGGAGGAGGGGGTCTGGAACCAGGGGCAGGACCAGTCACTGTCCGTCTACGCTCTGTTCCTTTCCCATTTGCTCAAGGCCTCCCTAACTGGCTTGGCTGCAGCTGAGGACAAGGCGGACCAGGATGAGATCCTGGGCTCGGCATATCCACTCTCTCAGGAAGTCGCCCCGACACTCAGCCACCTCCCCGAGCTCACCTCACCCAGGTGGGAGTCGCCAAGGGGCCCCTTGGTCTCTGTGTGAGCGATGATGACTTTGACACCTGGAAGAATCTGCAAAGAGAGAGAGTGTCCTTGTGGGCTGGGGAAAGGCCTGAGGACACAGGTCTCCTTCAATGATGTCTGACCCTGGGACACAGGGGCCCCACCCCAAGGACCTCGGGCAGAGACAAGAGGAGGGCTCAGAACCCCCGAGCCTGGCTCTCTGGCTACCAGCTATGGCCTTTCCCCCCTACCCCCAGCCCTCCTCCCACCTCTGCTCCCAGGCTTCTGGGACACCTGCCCTAGTGCAGGGCTCATGTTTCACAAGGCTAAAATGCTGGAGAAAGGCCGTAACTGTCTCAAATCAGTTCCACTGCCTTCTTAAAGACTTCTCGGCTGGCTTTTGTTCTCCACACTATTTTGGGCTTAATATCTTGAGCCATCAGCCCCCTGAGAGCCAGGATGGCCGCATTCTTGCCTCTATCTCTCTGGCAGCTAACACAAGACCTCGCACACAGCACGTGTTTAATAAAAGCTCACCAGACTGATCTGAGTTAGGGTGGCCCATGACTGCATGCCCCTGACCCACACCGAGCATTTCCATATTAATGGGCAGCATGGGGCAGCGGAAGGAACTCTGGCCCTGGAGTAAGGAGTTCAAATCCTGTCTCCCCAAGCTCCCTGGTACAGTCTCCCGACTGTTCCCCCTCCAGGCATCCTACACGGGGCTAGCAACGATGGATTCCTTCAGCCCAAGGCTGGCCACACGCCCTCCTGACTGGGACAACGGCAGGGGCTCCCTACGGCCACTATCTAGCTCTGAAAGCCTTCCTAACCTGAGCCTGGCCCACCTTTCCAGCCCCCTCCTTCACTCCAGGGCAAGGCCAAACCAGTTGTCCTTCAGGCCTGGAAGGGACTTCCCTACTCCCCACCTCATAGAGCACCCTTGACCTCTAAGACATGGTGCAGACCACAGACATGGTATTCCTGGCCCCCTGTCCCCAGCTCCCCAGCTCTGTATTTATTTACTACGCACACATGTAGCTGTCTCCCTCCAGGAGATCAGGGCTCATGGTGCTCTGTGTCCCTGGTGCCTAGCACAGTGTGGAAGGTTTAACAGAATGCAGAAGGGGCCAAGCATGAGATGGCTGGCAGGAAGGAAGAGGACAGATGCCAAGGAAAGGAGGTAACAGGGTGCTTCCAGAACTCAGATGGAGAGAGGATGACCTAGACAGACCCGGAGTGGGGACAGAGCAGGGCAAAGGGATTAGGAGCCTGGGGCTGAGGGTCAGGGGTCCAGCTGATGGGGAAGCCACAGGGATCCTTCACAGAAAGAGCCACGGAGGAGATGAGAAGCATTTGGGGGAAGGTAAAAGAAACCCAACCCCTGTGAGCAGGGCTCACTTGGTAACACCTGGCAACACATCGAGCCACTGCCCACCCGTCCAGCTGCTCATGGTGCCCAGAGGAGGCAAATCCGACCTTCCTTCAACTGTCTCGTTTGCCTTATGGGGCAACAGCTCTGGGCACCAATGTGGCCCATGTGGCTATGCTCAGAGCAGGAGCAGGGTTGCCAAGGGGGCGTGTGCCGGCCCCCGAGGTCTGCCTCTCGGGCTTAGTCACAAAGGACAGGGGAGGCCAGGTGGTCAGCAGGACAGAGGAGAGGTTCACGTAGGCCAGCGCCCCATGACATCAGCCCAGGGCTCACTTGGCACAGATGCTCCCAGGGTCTAGGACCAGCCATTCCATTACCTTTCCAGACTCCATCAATGGTAAACTGTGTGGAGAACCTCGTTCTACCAGTCGCACCCTAAAATGAAAATGAAAAATTTCGCCAACATTTGGGCTATGGATCCAAGCACACATGAAAATGCAGTAACCAAAGAGGTTCAGAGGAATCCCAATGGAAACATTCCATCCCAGGACTCCCGGCCTGGGGCCCAGAGGGCACAGGGGCTGCTGAGGGAGGATCCTGAGGGCTCCCCGGGGTATCTCCCTTTTCTTTACTTTGAATCTGAACAGTTTAGGCCAAAGTAACATGGGCTTCCTTCCCCAATCCCCCTCATGGGCTTTTCTGGGCAAACAAGCCTCCAGACTCTGCTCTGCTTTAGGAATAACCTGGCCACTGGGGGGCTGGGGAGAATGGATTCTGGGAAGCTGTCACAATAGCCCAGGTCAGTCAGACTAGCCCTGGCTAAGCAGCTGCTGCGTGCTGGACACTGTGCCATGTGTGGGGATAGAAGCAAAGGACAGGCCATGCCTCCAGGAGCCCCTGGTCTGGGCAGGGGAGGGGGAAGGCAGGGGCAGGCTAGGTCGGGGGTCATGACTAGGAGGACCCGAGAAAGCTTCTCTCCCAGAGTGGGGGCCTCGCTGGGACGGAACGAGAATGTCTGTGGGGTGTGGGCAGAGAGAGGGAGGGCTGGCTCAGTTACTACAGAGTTTTAAGACTTTGCAACTGGCTGAACACGGAGGGAAGATGAGAGGCAATGGACACCATGTCACCGAGGGCTCCCATGGTCAGCAGGTAAAGCTGGAAGTGCAGAGGTAATAGGTAGGGGCGCTGGGCAGGCACCAGGGGGGGGCGCTGGGCAGGCACCAGGAGGGGGCGCTGGGTGGGGGTGCTGGGCAGGCACCAGGAGGGGGCGCTGGACAGGCACCAGGAGGGGGTGCTGGGTGCGGGCACTGGGTGGGGGCACTGGACAGGCACCAGGAGGGGGTGCTGGGTGGGGGCACTGGGTAGGGGTGCTGGGCAGGCACCAGGAGGGGGCGCTGGGTAGGGGTGCTGGACTGGCACCAGGAGGGGGTGCTGGGTGCAGGCACTGGGTGGGGGCACTGGACAGGCACCAGGAGGGGGTGCTGGGTGGGGGCACTGAACAGGCACCAGGAGGGGGTGTGGGTGGGGGCACTGGGTGGGGTGCTGGGCAGGCACCAGGAGGGGCGCTGGTGGGGTGCTGGACAGGCACCAGGAGGGGGCGCTAGGAGGGGCACTGTGGGGGTGCTGTGGGGGCGCTGGGTGGGGGCACTGGGCAGGCACCAGGAGGGGTGCTGGGTGGGGGCGCTGGGCAGGCACCAGGAGGGGGTGCTGGGTGCAGGCACTGGGTGGGGGCACTGGACAGGCACCAGGAGGGGTGCTGGGTGGGGGTGCTGGGCAGGCACCAGGAGGGGGTGCTGGGTGCAGGCACTGGGTGGGGGCACTGGACAGGCACCAGGAAGGGGTGCTGGGTGGAGGCACTGGACAGGCACCAGGAGGGGTGCTGGGTGGGGGCACTGGGTAGGGGTGCTGGGCAGGCACCAGGAGGGGGTGCTGGGTGGGGGCACTGGGCAGGCACCAGGAGGGGGTGCTGGGTGGGGGCATTGGGTAGGGGTGCTGGGCAGGCACCAGGAGGGGGTGCTGGGTGGGGGCTGGGCAGGCACCAGGAGGGGCGCTGGGTGGGGGTGCTGGGCAGGCACCAGGAGGGGTGCTGGGTAGGGGTGCTGGACAGGCACCAGGAGGGGCGCTGGGTAGGGGTGCTGGACAGGCACCAGGAGGGCGCTGGAGGGGTGCTGGGTGGGGGCACTGGCAGGCAGGAGGGGCACTGGGCAGGCACCAGGAGGGGTGCTGGGTGGGGGCGCTGGGTGGGGGCACTGGGCAGGCACCAGGAGGGACGCTGGGTGGAGGCTGGGCAGGCACCAGGAGGGGTGCTGGGTGCAGGTGGCACTGGGTGGGGACACTGGATGGCACCAGGAGGGGGTGCTGGGTGGGGGCACTGGACAGGCACCAGGAGGGGGTGCTGGGTGGGGGCACTGGGTAGGGGTGCTGGGCAGGCACCAGGAGGGGTGCTGGGTGGGGGCACTGGGCAGGCACCAGGAGGGGGTGCTGGGTGGGGGCACTGGGCAGGCACCAGGAGGGGGCACTGGGTAGGGGTGCTGGGCAGGCACCAGGAGGGGGTGCTGGGTGGGGGTACTGGACAGGCACCAGGAGGGGGTGCTGGGTGGGGGCACTGGGCAGGCACCAGGAGGGGGTGCTGGGTGGGGGCACTGGGTAGGGGTGCTGGGCAGGCACCAGGAGGGGGTGCTGGGTGGGGGCACTGGACAGGCACCAGGAGGGGGTGCTGGGTGGGGGCACTGGACAGGCACCAGGAGGGGCATCCTGCAGGGACAAGTGTCATGGAGGGACATGCATCAGGGTGAAGGATACGGAATCTGCTATGGACACAGGGCCTAGGACAGAGATGAGTGCAATGTCTGGGAGGCATCTGCATCATAGCTGTAGCTCAGTGTGTGGGAGCTGATGGCATGACTGAGCCAGAACAGGTGTAATGAGAAGACAGAGTCCAGGGTCGATCCCAGAGCTCCCCAGACCGCCTACAGGGCACAGATGAAGCCTCTGCTCACAGGACTGAGGAAGAGCAGACTGTGGGAGAGCATCTTGAAAGCCAAGGCCAAGCTCTACGGCCCCTTGGCAGGAGGCAGGACGAGGCTCAACATCCCTGCTACACAACCTTGGGGAGCTTTGCCCCATGTACTGCCATGGAAGGAGCCCTTGCCTGAACACCCTCCTCACAAATACGTGCTCCTGGCCCCTGAGGCCACCCGTGAATGCACACATGGACTGGTGCAGAAGCCTGCAGACTTCTGCCGGGGAGGAGCCCTGGCTCTGAGCTGAGAACACTTGGGGTCATGTGCCCTGCTGACCTCTTACAGTCCCTCTCAGGTGATGGGCAGATGCAACCTGCAGTGCAGGCTGTTTATGTGAGAGAAACAGGAGCGTCACAGACATTTCCATGCTGGTTAAGAGTTGCCCATCATACCAGGCACACAGCTTCTGGTTTATGGGCACAGCTATCAATAACATGCTGCCGACATCCTATCCTCAAAGGCTTTGTGCCCATGGGGCCTGAATGGTAAGAACTCTGGGGAGAGGAAGGATGGGCCTACCTGTCATGGCGCAGAGCCCGCATGTCGACGTACACCGTAGTGGGGTCGGGGCCAGCAGTGCCCTGGGGAGAAGGGAAAGTTAGCTCTTGGGAATCAAGGCTCCCAAGAATCCGTATTTCCATTCAGCCAGTAACAAGACCACTTGTACCTAACAGTGCACTGCTCTCCCAGAAAAGCTTCTGAAAGTGCAGAAGAGACTGCGCCACTCCAGGCCCACACTGCAGGCCAGGCCACAGAGCACAGCCCTGGGCAACTTCAAGGCCAATGGCCCTGGAAGGTCTGCTAGCTTCGTCCTTCCCTAGGTGGGCCAACTAGAGCAAAAACATCCCGGGTGGCAATGAAGGGGCTGTGTCTGAGTCCTGGGAACTGGCCGACAGCATTTCCAGACTCTGCCATATCATCTAAACTGATCCATGAAGGACAACAGGGAGGACTTTCTCAGAGAATTTGCAGAATGAAGTGTCAGCTTCCTTCTCTACTTATTCTCCAACATTTCACACTAAGAATGAATCCTGATGATGGGAGTCCACTCCACTCTGTTGGACATGGTCTTGCTGAGCCCAGCAGCCTCCCCCACCCCTCATCCCCGACAATGAATCCCACAATGACGTGAGGGTTTTTAGAGAATCTGTGACACACCAACATCTCCCCTCCCCCACCCCCCATACAACGACAGCTTCTATCTGGGAGCTGCAGAGAGGTGTCGTCAGACCAGACGGCCAAAGGAAGAATCCCTAGTCTGAGACCGAGTAGGCAAGGCCTGAGCTCGGGGGCCTACGAGGATGGGGCGGGAAGACCATAGCACATGCACACACATCACTATACCTGCTCAGCCAGCTTTCCCAGCCTGTTGGGCTGACAGAGGGGCCACAAGCAGAAGGAGCAGAGGTCAGCAAAGGGAGAGGGACAGAGGAGAAATAGCCAAAAGGAAAATAGACAGAAAGGCAACAAGGAACAGGAGACACACAGTCAGATAGAACAAAACACATCATTGCATCGTCAAGAAAAGTAAGGAGTATCCCATTCAGATGCTTCTAAAGCACAGGGCAGCCCATATTAGCACCCAGAACAGCCAGCCGAGACAAGAACAGGAGGCGGGGAACGACGAAGGCCAGAGCGGGCCGGCTCATTTGTGGCCGCCCGCAGAGACATCTCCAAGAAACAGTAAAAGGAACGCTGACTTGGAAAGACTTCCCACAGCAGCACTGTGTCCACGTCCCCCTTCCCAAGGGCCCCTCCAACAGTGACCGTCCGCTCGTCTACTCATCAGCTGCTTGAAAAGCATGCACGTCTTTTAGTCACAAGACTGAGCTGTGGGCTCTAGGCAGACCTGGCCTTGCCACAGGCTTACATACAGAATCCCATTAAGTCAACAGAAAAGGGGCCTTAGACACAGTTTCTGCCCACCCTGTTTCGAGGAAGTCTTGGCAAGCTGCTGACAAACACTGTCCAAACGACCGGGTTCATAAATTAGGGTTCACAGGGCACTTAAGAGCGGGAGGGAAGGAATAGGAGAACTGAGGAAGTGGAATGGAGGCAAGGCCGTGAAGACCAAGCGAACTCGAACCTGATGAGAAGAGGGCTTTACCGCTAACACTTCATCTTCCGTAGCACTAAGGAATCATGGACTGCTCATGGCAGGAAGGCCCCTCAAGTCCTTCAGGTCACCCCAACGTCATCCTTCCACTTAACAGAAAAGCCCAGGACCTTTCCCACATCACATGGCCAGTGGGGATCAGGACAAGGGAGACGCCAGAGAGGCCTCGGCTCTTGGTCAGGCCATTTCCTGGGACCCTAGTGCCTACCCGAGTTTGAGAAACCCCGAGGAAGCGTTTCTGGGCCCAGGGCAGGAGCTTGTCTCACCTGTAAGCAAATGGCTACGTTCACTCTGCATCCGAACGTGGTGCTCACGGCCCGGGCAGAGAGACCCAGGTCTTTGAAGAGCTTGGAGAAGGACTGAGTCAATGCGATCCGTGGTCTCTCTTCTGCCACCACCATACAAGTGCGCACGCAGGACAGGTTCACGCTTTTTGCCTGTTAGGGAATGGGGAAGCAGGCAGGGTGATGGCCATGCCTGAGGCTCTAGGAGAGAACCCCGTGGGGCCATTCCCCACTGGGGACTCGGGCATCCTGACTAAGACACGTCCGTGCTCCCTCCAGGGCAGGGAATACAACCTCCAGCACCTCCCTGACCACTTCAATACACAACAGCAGTGGCAGTTAAGTGAGAGAAGCTGCAAATGACATTTTTCTCTGACAGAAGTAGCTTGTCACCGCCCTGAACAAAACTCAGAAATGTGACTCTCCAACTTGGCTGGAAAAGTCCGTGACAGCACAGTGAGTCACCAACGCAGGCCACGATCGCTCCACGCTCCAGCTCGTTCTCCCCACTTGACAGTCTGTCTAGCTGCTACACTGGGCCACGGACTGGCAGCCACCCAGAGGGAGAAGAGTGGAGGCTTGGGTCTGTAGAACCACAACACTGCAATCCCATTCCATTCATTGCCAGCTGATTTTCAGGCCCAACTCATTCCTCCCTTGTAGGGCTTGTCCAAAATAGGGGATCTTTCTTCTGTTTAGGCCTTCCACGAGACTGACCACAACCTCAAAGGAACGTTTATTTACTTCCTTGCTTAATAGCTCATTTGGGGTCTGAAGTCATGGTGGAAAACAGTCGTCCCTCTGCCTGGGTCTGTCAGAGCCTCGCCCAACTTGGGCAAGGGTGGGATTTAGTCCTAATGACACGAGAGTCCTCCCAAACCTTGGGAACAGCTCTCATGTCCCATTCCCACCATCTCTCCTCTGACAGTCTTCCTGGGGCCCAGGGCCCAGCCTTCTCAGACAGCCTCCTTCCAAAAACACGGCTTCCAGAAGAAGCATGCCAGTTCTGGGTGTGGGATGGGGCTATTCTGGGTCACTGAAGGAGAGAGTACAAGCCAGCGCAGTCAAGGGTGGTCCCAGGACACGATTTGCTGTACTGCCTGCCTCCAGCAGCCTGAACTTGTGAAGTCTGTCAGCGTGAGTGCAGGATTTTAGGTGAACCTCCCAAAGTTCATCGGGGTTTGCTGGGGGGACGTGCTGCATGCTCAAGTCCTTCCCACTCCATGTACCTGTCAGTCTGACAAGCCCACTCCTTGGAGAGAGAGCTGGCTGAGCCCTTTGGTGCCCCAGAACGTAGAGGCCACTGCCTCAGTGTGTGCAGACTCTGACTCTGAGTCTGCATTCCTCCTTCAGCCACATCACTCACATAGAGTGGAAACTGAAGACCAGTGACAGGGGGCCCCTGACTGATCAGTGCTTGTCCACAGCGGTGTTTCCTCGTCACTGACACATGACACAGAGCCCCCACAGTGGAGGGAAGCAACATGGAGCAGTGAGACCATGCCGTCCCCCTCACGGGTGAGGGTGGGAGGGCAGAGCAAGGTCCCCGGCCCAGCAGTGATGCCAATGAGTCGGGCACACGGGGAGGTAACGGGGGTCGTGGCACCAGAGCAGGGGAGCTCCTGGGTGGTCCAGACATCAGAGGAGGGAACAAGGGAGTCCTTTTCTCAAGTTCTCGGGGGCACACACTTCAAGAACTGACGAATCCCGATCCAGGACTGGCCTTCAGCTCCAGCAACCAGTCAGGGGAGGCAAAGTGGGACTTGGGAACCCCCTGGAGTAGACCAGAAGGGAAGGGCCTCCTGGGTCTGCTGGGGTGAGGAGCACAAAAAGCAAAGGCAGAGGGAGAAAAGGGCCCAAGCAGGCCCAGGGGGTAGAGGGACGGAGCCACAGCCCCCAAGATGCACCCTCCCGGCCTCGGGGTCACTCACCCTGAGGAGATCTGTTTGTGTCCCCAGTCCCTTGGTGCACATCTCCATGACAGAGTAAGAGCAGAAGGTGACGCGGACCCGGTACTGGCTCACGGCCGACAGCCACAAGGACACATTGTTTTCAAGTTCGAGTGGAGGGACCAGCAGGGACTGGTGTCCTGAATAGACACTGGGGGAAACAGGGGCCTCAGGTAAGGTGGAGAGCTGGGCGGGGCCCTGCCCGCCTTCCTCGCCCAGGGCGGTGCTGCCCACCTGCACAAGCACCAGAGGGCGAAGCCCAGGCCGCAGTAGGGGTCCAGACAGACCGCTATCTGTCGGGACGGGTACAGTTCACACTGAAGCTTGATGGACCGGCATAAGGCACTTGTGGCTGCGTGCGACATCTGAAAGAGGGGACAGAGTGCCTGGACAGGGACCCGGCCCTGGCCTCCCCCCAGCCTCCCGCCTTGCTCCGGCCTGGCTGCAGAAGGAGAACGCATCACCCAAGCAGAGGCCTCGTACCCAGGGAGGTAGAAGGGCACTTAGGGCTGCTGCCTTGGGCTGCTCAGGACCAGCCTCCTTCTTGGTTTTGTTCTGGCCCCCATGAGGTTCACTGTTAGAGAGTTTTTATAAATAGTAATGCAGGCTCATTGGGGAGCAAGGGGAAGAGCTGTGAGCCCATTCCTCCAGGGAACGCCCTCCCCAAGTAGGCACATGGCTCCCTGAGGGGCTGAGTGGCCCCGAGAGGCCTGCCCATGGTCACCTGGCCAGAAGGCCTCAGAGGCAGGTGAGACTTGCCCTCGGGTCTTCCCACCTCCCAGCCCATGTGCTATCACCATCAAAGGATGAAGCAAGGAGAGGAAACGCCAAAGACACCTACCTTGACTCCTGCTAATATGCCCGTGGTAGAAACACTGAAGTCTAAGTAAGCCAGCATGTCGGGAGAGGGGGGCCGGAAAACACTTGCTACCCTCTTCTTTGGGAGGTCATCTGTTATAGGAGAGAAGTGCCCCCATAAGTGGTGGAGCAGGGGCTCCTAGGCAGGGCAGGGAACGGGCACGGCCAATGGCCCCAGGTGGGGGGGTCCCCGTGCTCCTGAGACTCCTTGCTGGGCCCCTCAGCAGGAGCTTGGGGCAGCCAGGCTAGCAAGGCGCAGAGCTGTACAAAGGACAAGGTGTTCTTGAGGGAAAGAAAGTAAGGACTATTTGCTCAGAGTCTAGTCTTGGCCAGGGGGAATCCTGGGGCAGCAAGCAGAAGCTGGGGATATTTAGGGGTTTCCTTCTTCCAATGCTGAGTGACTGAGTTCTGGTGGGAAAGGGCATTCTAGCAGCAGGCTCACCAGCTCCAGCTGATGAAACCAAAGGGGACCCCAACCAGACCACCATGGTGGCAGTGCCAGGGCCTGGCCCTGATGGATAAGTGAGAGTGAGGATACTGTTGTGCCCACAGTTGACCCCTTACCCATGCACCCAAAGGGGAGGGCCCTGCCTAGGGTGATACAGGCCCCACTGAAGCCCTGGCAGATCCTGTCATTCCTAACCCGCTGTTCCTGCACCTTCTGTATGAGGGCTCAGAGTTTGTGGCACGAGTCCTCCCTGGGCTGGCCTCCTTGATCTAGCAAGGACAGTCCTTGGGTGAAGAGGTTCAGAGCCCCGCCCCCCCCCCAAAGGCTGCTTGGCCTGGCAGCATCTGGCCCACTGAAGGCACCACACTGACCTGCTGGCCACATGCCAGCCACACCCCCATTCCTAGGAGGCCAGATGGCCACAGGCCTCCATAACAGCTTCACCTGCCCTGAATGCCCTCTCACCGTGGGCCATGCAGGCAGAGCGTGTGCGGCAGCATCCTCCTGCCCCCCCAAGTCGTTTGCCTCACATGTGTCAGCACCTGTGTCTAAGATGGTTGGCCATGTCTTCACATCCACGGCAGCACCCGCTTCCTTGGATCTCAGCAGCTTCATTATTGCTTGGGTTGTCAGAATGCACGTGGACTTGCTGACCTGAGTGGTGGAGGTTCCAGATTCAGGAGAGGTGCTCCCTTGGGCCCCACTGACCACCCAGAGCGGAGCAAAGCCCGCTCTCCCCTGGGGCCTCCCCAGCTGGGCCCTGTGACGGAGGGACACAGAGGGAGCAGGGGACTGTTTTCCACCTGCTCCAGCCACCAAAGCTTTCAGAACTTACTTCGACAATCATCTTGACAGTGGGCAGAGTGGTGGCGAGATTCTGGGGGTGAGGGGGACGCACCGTGATGGGGACACAGCCAGCATACAGACAGCCATAGAAGGTAGCGATGAGGTCCACACCTGGGAGGGAGAGCCCCTTGAAGAAAGGGCTCAGACTGAAGAAACCACCGACACACCGCCAACCATGGCACAGAGGAACCCATGAGCCCCACACTCCTTTGGTTATGACGGGCAGCCGCACCCAAGAAAGCCCAAGTCAAATCCTACTGTGCTTGGCAAGGGAAAGAGCCCTACTCCTCCCAAGTGGCTAAGGAGGCCAGCAGCGCCCTCAGTGTCTGGCGGCCCACGGGAATTGGAGGGACGACTTTCAGCCTGAAGACTCTGCCCGTCTCTGGGCTCACACCACGAGGTGGCTGTGCCAACCTGCCCCTTGGCTCCTCCTCACAGCCATTTACCAAGATGGGAGCCCAGGGAACTGAGGAGGGAGGGAACTGCTAAGTCTGGCCAGGCCTATCCTGGGGGCCACTCTAAAAGAAGTTATTTTGTGCCTATTAATGTTTATAGAACCAACTCCCAGCACACAGTAGGTCCTCTCCATCTCTCTGCTCTGCATGCTGTATCCTGGTACTTGGCCATAAAGGGCTGCCCAGGATCCTCTTCTTCCCCCACACTGAGAATGGCCATTCTCCAGGGCCCTCCGAGATGTCTGTGCCATCATGCAGCAGGCTGCCACCTCTCTCGCCATCTCACCCTGGCTGTGTTTTAGCTGGCTCCCAGGTCTTCCCAAGTGGGAAGAGTGTAAACACAAAGCTCTTTGGGTGGCTAGAATTCCATCTTTAACATGACTTAGATTTAGGGCATGTTCCCAACCAATGAGTCAGAGGGCCCATGCTCTCAATCACGGGGCTACTTTGCCACTCATTTCTCCTGGACCCCATCAATCACACTGAGCCTTGTGCTCTGGGGATCTCCATCCATTGGGTGGGTGGGAACCAGCAGCCCTGAGCTGGCCAACTGGATGCTTCTGAATGACTGCAGATAGGGGGCGCTTTCTTGAGGGGTCACTGAATGATGGCATTTAAAGGTCCCCACGATCTAGTCTCCTCATGTCCTCATCTCACCCTACAACCCTTCCCTTTGTGTCCTCACTCATCGAGCTCCCCACTGCCACTCACCTTGCCCTGGGCAGGCCTGCCCTTCTGGAAAGCTCTGCCCAAAGAGCCAGAGCTGCCAGCTTCCTTTCCATCTCACCTTCCTATGTGATCCCTGCAGGCCACGAGGCCCATCAATCACTAGGGTTCTCCACTGTCTGCTCTAACATGCCCCGAGGGCTTGGTTTCCTCTCTCTGCCCTGAAGTCCAGCACAGTGCCTGGCACAAGGGATATAGCCAAGATCCTTGTCAAACTGAAGCTGTCTTTTTCAAACCATTCATGCAACAGAGGGTGTCAGGGGCGTGTCAAGGGCTTCTCTGCCTTAGTTTATATGCCACATTTTCCACCAATCTTTTTTTTTTTAATTTCAAAATAAAAAAATTAGATGCATCTAAAAATGAGCACATTTCCTGCCCCTCACTGGGCCTTCTCTCTGTTTGCTTCTACCATAAGAGACACAGATTCTTCTACTTTCCTCCATCTTTAAAGAGATTTAAAAAAACAAATGTTTCTCATGCAAATGAAGTTCACTGGGGCCCTGCCACTGGAGGAGGCAGAGCAGGGAACAGGTCTTCTCTTTCCTTTCCTTGAAGCCCACCCAATACCCAGCCCTGCTCTCCTTCTCCCTAAGGAAAAGGACAGAGGATCTGATTCCTGGCTGGACAAGCAAAGCCCCCTGAGGGAAAGACAGGAAGCAGCAGCCACAGACCAGTCCATCCTCCAGTACCACTGTGACCCCATTCCGCAGATAGCCCAGAACCCCCGAGGGCCCTCAGCATCCTCCAGCTGCCTACCTGGGGGGTAAACCAATGCCACGTGGTCACCAACATTCAGTCGGCCCCTCTCGCTCAGGGCAGCGGCAACTCTCTCAGCCTTCTTATGCAGCTGGACACAGGTGGCAGTGCTGGTGACAGTGCCCTGGAAAGGATTGACAGAATGAAGGCACAGGGGCATCCTGCCAGCAAGGATGAGCCCGCAGCACCCTGCCTCTTTAGTTTAAAAAGAAAAAAAGACAAAGAAAGACCTTGATTTCACATTTTATCTTAAATATCAGCAAACTCCAACTGTCAAAACTTTACAAGGTGAATTTGAGAAATGCAGGTTGCCCCTAAACATCCACGCCCCCCCTCCCCCCCGGGTCATGAAGTTTAAAATTAAGAGATTTCCAGCAGTGTTAGTTATCCCTGGCAGCTCAGGAAGGTCACAGGTCAATCCCAAACAGGTAAATCAACTGAAAAAAAGTCATTCCCCCATAGGGACTGAAAGTGGTCAAAGGAAGAGGTGCCATCATGGTGTGAAACCACTGGATCATTGTTGCCTAACAGTATGGGCTGGTGCCCTGACATATCCCAGCTGAACCCCACGGCCAAAGGCCAACAACCAAACATGCAGGAGACCAAGAAGAGGGTGGGAAGAAATATGCTATCTTCTCAACAAAGCAATCTCCCCAAGGAGATCGAAACAGAATTCCACTATGGTCAACATGCACCCAAGCAAGAGGGGGCTGAAATCCAGGAAGATGCTCCTAAAGCTTCCCACCAGGCCTCTCCCAGGCTCAGGATGGGAGGTTCAGTTAAGCCACTCAAGGCCATGGGAGGGAATTCTGACATCCCCAAGCTGGCTTTCTTCCCACCAAGAGGGAGGCAGGGAGGACCTGGGGATAGAAAACAGTGGGGGCCCCAAGGTGAAGTGACCACTCCACCACCAGTGTGTGGCAGAGGAGAGGAGACTGCAGAGGAAGGTCCAATGCTCCCTGGGAAGTGAGCTCTGGGAGCCTGGGGGGAAGCTCAAGAATGAAATTCTGAAGACAGAGGAACATGAAGTTGTGTGAAGTGAACCACGTGGATACAAAAAGGAAAGCACAAGGCCCCCAGGCTGTGGGCACAAGGGGTGGATGTCGAACCGACAGCACAGGACCCCCAGAAAGAACAGTGCTAGGGCCCGGGAAGCCAAGAGCCCAGAGCAAGGAGCCAGCTAGTCTGGCCATCTAGCTGGGGGGGCAGTGAGATGAGCACCAAAGGGCCACAAAGATTAGAAGACAATGAATGGGAAGAGGGAGGGCAGGTCCTGGAACTCGTTTCAATTTTCTTTTTGGCCAAGGAGAATGAGCTCTGAAGCCCTCCCTGGTAAAAGCATCATGGCGCACTAGGCGCTGGGAGAAGCAGGATGTGCTATGCAGGGGAGGCCCAGTCAGTGAGAGTGGGGCAGGACTCAGGCTCAAAGCAGGAAGAAGATGGGCATCCCGTGAGAGCGTGAGTGCAGCCCCAGCACACTGCTTGCCTAGGAGACCAGGGCTTTCTGTGGTCGGGGAGGGCTCTGACGAGCAGCTCAGGCTTCAGGGCTTGGCCTGGGCTCTTTATTTAAAGGCCATTTTGGTAAAAAGGTTGGGAATGATCCTTGACATGCTGGAGGTCAGAGTCTGGATGGAGAGCCCTGTGAAGGCTCCTATGTGGTGCTCACAATGGGGAGATGGGGCAGGGGGCCCGGGCAGCACCTTGTCTGGCCAGCACTGGTGGCTCTGCTGGGCTCCCAGCTTGGTCTGAGCCAACGGCATGACATGGTGGCCAAGAGAAGGGCCTGCTACTCTGCATGCTGGTCAGATGCTCCCTAGAGAATGGCCTTCAGGCCTGGGAGCTACAGTGGAGGAAGGAGAGCTGCCGGAAGGGGTCATCAGGATGGGGGAAGGTTTCTAGCTGCCAGGCAGGAGACACACCCTTGCAGAATCTACAAGGCTACCACCTGGAAGAAGGCTAAGGTCAGATGTGCACAGACCCAAGTGGCAGAGTGACACCCCTTGCCGAGAGAGCTGGGGGCTCGGGAGTCTTTTCATGGTGTGTTCCTGAATACACTTCCCCTCCACCCTGAGAAATTGTTGACCTTAACTTGTTCAGGGAGAGCTGGCCAGGGTGTGCAAGGGCGTGGTGGGGACAGGCTGGCTCCAAACACTGCGTTCTAGCCCACTGTCCCTCTGTGGCCATCTCGGGAGGTGGTGGCAGTCTTGGGGGCTCATCCCCTAGGGAGCTGGTGTGCCAGGCAGCCTAGTCTCTCTCACCTATAGGCACCACCTTCAGGCCTGGCAAAGTCCCTGCTGAGCCAGACCCTGGCTAGGTATGGACTGCCAAAACGGCCTTCACATTCCTCTTCCCATGCCTAGTCCGCAGCCCAGGCCCTGCTCAGTAGGACCCGAACAACACTCCTAACACACTGCCTGGACCACAGCTCACTTTGCTCTTTATTTCCTCTCATCAAATCTAAAGTCCTTTGCCTGGGGCTGCAAGGACCTCCCCCAGTGAGCGCTGCTCTCTGCTCAGGCCTAGTTCATCTCCAGGGGTCGCCTGGCCCAGGCTCCCAGCTAGCTCTGTGCCCCAGCAGGGGCTACTCTCCCATCCACCTGGTGCCGGGTCCCCCAGGACCTCGGCTTTGACCTCTCCACCCACGACGGGGCCTCCACTGCCCCATCTTCACTTCAGTAGGTTATACTGCTCGTCTGGACCTTTGTGCAGATGGCCTTCATGGTATTCCTCCAGCATCCTCTCCAGAACACGAACCTGAGTCCAAGGCTAAGATGCTCAGCAGCATCTTCTGGCTGAGCTGAACTCTCAGACCTGCCTCGGGCAACAGAAGTATCTGCCTCCCGATTGGCCTCCTCCTCGAGTGGGAGGTGTGGGAGAGTTGACAAGAGTGCCTCCACTGACTGGACATGAACCTGAGGGAGCCCTGAAGGATAGTGCCTTCATCTGACCCTCCAGAAGTCAGGATGGGAATGAGACAAGGACACTGCCCATGGCTGCCACACCTCTGGCCTGCTCACCTTGGCATTCAGCAGTAGGAACAGAGGGTGGTCCGGGGTGGTCTGGGCCCTCCACTGCAACACATCCGCCAGGTACAAAAACTGATCAGGAGAGAAAGAGAGGTCAGGCCTGTCTGGCCACCCCAGGGCCAAGGGGGGCCAGCCTGGGCAGAGCCCGCGGCTGCACTGAAGGGCTGGGCGAGGCCACCTTTCTTGCCTGGTCGTTGTCCTCCAGCTGCGTCACATCCCTCCCTGAGGCCTGTGCTATCCTCTTCCCAGCAACGAGATTCCCAACAATCATGGAGGCAGGCCCGACTTCTGCAGTTTAGAGAAAAAGATGGAGACCCCGAGAGAACCTCCTTCAGATGGAAGAAGAGGCCCCTCAGGAGCTCAAAGGTGCCGGCTGGGAGTCCTGGGGCCAAGGGCGACCCCAGGCGTGCGACCCGGCCCCACCTCAGCCCTGGGGTCCTATCTGGACAGGCAGGGAAGGCGTTTAGCCTGCTGTACAGGTCACCCTGCCCCTGCTGGTGGGGGAACACGACCTGAGCCACAGAATCTGACAGAATCTGGGGCCCCAGAAGGTCATCATGTGGCCATAGTTCTTCAGCCATTCAGTCAAAGGCTCGTTGCTGGAGCAAGGCTCAGAACGTCTCTGGCCTCTAGCCCAACCCCCCGCCCCTCCGAGATATCCAAAATGACAAGAAGGCCCCATTGGTGCAGAAGCTTTAGTGGCAGCAAAGGGAGGGAGGGATGGCCAAAGGGATGGCCTCAGTGAAACCTGGGCAGCCTCAGAAGAACCAAACAGAACCAGGGCAACCATTTATATGGCAACGACAATGGAAGACTTAAAACCTTGGGTCAAGTTGACGCCAACAAGACAGAGCTGAGGCCTCAACGGCAGAACAAGACAGATGGTTCGGGGACACGGCCAACGTGGGGGTTTGATTAGTTGGGGCTGCGCACATTTATGGCATGGTTTCTGGTCTTCTTTCTTTCCCCCCAATTAGAGGTGGGAGAAAAGGAAAACAAGCATTTTTTAATTGAAAAAAACTGTTAAAATTTTTTTTTAAAATCAGACTTTGGTTTGGGTGCCTAAAACCCTAGGGAAGTCTGGGGGGCCTGGGGTGCAGCCTGACTTGGTGCCAGCATGGCCAGCCCCCTCACTATCCCGGTCACCAGGCCAAGGGACTTCCACAACACGGCTTCTGCCAAGCCTCTTTCCACTGGGGAGAAACACTGTGGATGTGGCCAAGGGGCAGCACGAGGATGCTCAGTTTTTCTTCATTTGCAATCTCCATGCTTGACCTCTAGAGCTTCTGGAGAGCTTCTCAGGAAGGCAGATGGCACTTCCCAGCAGGGAGAGTGGGGAGGGGCCCCAGAGGCACCTGCTAGAGTTGCCCCCACTTCATTTTCCAGATGAAGCATAGAGCCACACCTGATGCAAAGTCAGGCTTCCCCATTCCCCTTCTCCTAATGTCAGGCTTACTAGGTTACGTGGCTGGGATCCCGTGGCTCAAGGACCGCTACCAGAAGCAAAGCCCTGTGAGTACAGAGCATCCTTGTGCATCCTGGGTCACTGACCTGGCTGCTTCTGGCGAGGTTTGGGAAGGTTGGTGACGCACGTGTGAGGGCACATGAGGACGTTGCAGGGGTGCAGGGCACCCTCGAGAAAGCGCTGCTTGGTTTCGGAGATGTGGATTCCCCCGAGTGGAGCTTTGGGCAGGGTGTTGGCGGGGACCAGGGCGAGACAGTAGACGCCGACCTGATGGATGCTGTCTATTGCCTTAAAGGAAAGAACACAGGGCAGAGACTGAAGCGTCCACGGACACATTCCTCTCGAAGAGGATCTCCCATGAGCCACTGGAAAGGACCAGCTGGCCCAGGCACAGCAGCACACTGCCACCACACTCTGGGTCAGGCAGGGTTTGCTCAGACATGTCACCAGGGTCCACTGGGCATGGCCCAAGCCAGCCTTGCCTTCTAGCCCAGAATCCCAGGGGTTCTCCCGCTTTGGAAGACAATCCCCAAGGAAGGACGTGAACATCAGAGACCTCTCTCCCAAGCAGGAACTCAGGGAGAATTTGCCACCATACGCATGCATACATATGTGCAGTCTTGGCTTCTGTAAAGCATTAATGATGCTGCCTACATAGGGAACAGTGGCTTTTTCTCCATCAATTCTACCAGGCATCCACATTACCCCTTCCTCTTCCTTTGATTTCTGTTAAAAATCTAACTCCAAATCTTGCTCTGAGTCCCACCCTCCCAGGAGGGGAGATTCCCCCGGAGGACTATTTCTCCTCCACCCTTTACATACATCAGGGTTTTGAAATTTGCCTGTGGCCCAACAACCTGATGTTAGAAAGGGGAATGGCGTCTCCACAGTCTGGTCTGGGATTCACAATGCCATCCCAGACCCAGAACTTCTGGACACCTCCTTGAGCTCATGTGTACGATGCTTGTACCTGACATTTTGAGTCTGGCCTCCAGGGGAGAAATCCTGAAAGGAGGAAAAACTAGGAAATGACCTTCTCTCTCCAATCACTTTGGCCTTCCCTGGCTGGGCACTATGCCAAGCATCCATCCCCCTCCAACGTCCTTTGAGGTTTATTTTCAATGGTGCCTCCTCCAGGAGGTCCTCCTGGATCCCCTGTCTGTTGGTGCCACCCCTACTGATTTTACACCTTCCCGTTCTCTTGTATCAAGTTTGAACTCATCTCTGAACGTGCTATGTACCCCCCAGAGAACACAGTTCTATCCCTGGGGCTTTTCATATGTGTACTGGATAGAAAGAGCCTCAAACACCTGGGACTTCAGGTCGAGGCCCACAATGTCCCTTGGGCCTGTGCTTTCTGGTGCATCACAAAAGGTACATGTGAAATGGTGGGGGGCCCAACAGGCCCCTTGAAATCCACTTCACTCATCTAAGGAGGAGGAAACAATTGCAGCCAGGTTCAGGACTGTGCCTAGGACCGCCACCCCGCCAGGGCTCTGTAGTCTTTGTTCTAGAAGGCCCCCTGGAGGCCACCTGACCCAACCTTCTCATTTGCAGGTACAGAAAGTGAGACCCAGAGAATGGGCTGCACAGTCTGAGCAACAGGCCCTTGGCCCACTGAAGCAAAGGGGGTTTACCTGCAGGACGCGGCTCATCCACTGAAAACTGTCCTCCTCTGATGCATCCGGACGCTGCTCAGCCACTAGCACTATTCGGTCATCATGCAAGACAGTCACTGAGAACACGGCTATTCTGCAACAAAGGGCAGAAGCAGGGTCGGGCCAGGGGATGGGGCCTGGCTCCTTCCCAGACATGCCTGTGACCCACAGCACGGGTGCCTTTCTCCTCTGAATGGGACCCACTCTTTTCTTGATAGAACCAAGTCAGAGGAATCGCTCCTTCCCCTCGAAGTCAGACCATCACCAAACCCAACAGGCTGGGTCGGAGGGTCTGAGCCAATTATTCAGACACTGCTACTCCCTTCTGTTCAGATGACTCGGGCCCTGCATCTCCAGCAGGCCCCGACCAGAGGGCCTGACCTTGGTCCCCACAGCCCACCCCTCTCTCTGGGGCGTGCCCCCTTAACGGCCAGTGTTCCCAACTCTTCCCTCTCCCTCACTGCACAAATCTGCCTCCAGCCAATACTCTCTGCCTACGAGGGCACGGCTCTGGTGGAGACCCTCATGCAGACTGCTCACAGGCCTTCCTGCCCCCAGCCTCCACACAGTGGCCAGAGCTTGGCTTGCACCCTCTCACTTCCCTACATGAAATCAGTGGCTCCCTATTATCTATCTGTCAAACACAAAACCCTCCCAAGTCAGTGTTTGTATCTTTCCAGGCTTACTGAACAATGTAAACTGTTCCAAATACTGTGCTCCAGACAAATGGACTTTCTTGCTGTTCCTCACAACACTACACATCTCCTGCCTCCAAGGACTTTGCATTGGCTGTTTCCTATGCCAGAAATGCCCTCCCTCCTCTCTGTATCTTAGAATCCCTAGTTTCCTTCCCAGCTCAGTCCACATGTCCCCTCCCCCCGAGGCCTCTTTGGACACCCTCACCCCTGGTCCCCACCCCAGCTGCTGCTGACTTCCTCCACACACTGATCTCAGGCTTATCTTGTCATATGCATGTATGGAACATGCTGGTGGAATGGAAGCACGAGGGGGCAGGGACTGCTGCATTTCTGCCTTCCTACGCCCAGTACAGTGCCTGGCGCATAAAGCAGGCAGTTAGCTGGTTAGTGGATATGACACTAGGCCAGGAAGCAGCAAGTCTTGAGTTCAAATCCAGCCTCAGACATGTATTGTAACCTAGGCAAGGCATTTTGCCACTGCCTGCCTCAGTTTCCTCAGGGGTAAAGTGGGAATGACCACATCACCAGCCTCCCAGGGCTGACTGATGTCTGTGAGGCACTCGGCACGGTGCCAGGCACACAGTAGGTGCTGTGCAAACATCAGCTCCTGATGAAGGCCAGGGAGCCTCCACCTGCCGATCACAGATGAGGGGCTCAGACTGCCAGCCCCTGGAGGGTGCACATCACCCTAGGGCAAGGCCACATGGGACAAGATAGCTTGGCCACCTTCCAAGAGCATGTGTGCCCCCCACCCCCAGACAGAATCTCACGACCAGTGCAGGCCAGTGGCCCAGCTCAGCACCTTCCTCTGTAGACAAATTTCATCGGCTCTACAGCCAAGGCGGTGGCCACCACGTCGTCTGCGTTGTGCCTTCGAAGGCCGACCACCATTAGCCCGTCCAGCTTGCCCACAACAAACACCAGCTGGTCCTCAACACAAAAGACACCGACAGGAATCACCATGAGGAAGGAGGATTGCACCATCAGGGCCAGGGGCTGGGCTTGGAGGGAGATGGGGTGGGGGGGCCACACACCCCAGGGACCTCAGACCCAGGCATCTGAAATACTGTGATGTAACAATGGCCAGAGGAAGGCCAACACCTGGTGGGCAGAGCATGGCTGGGATCAACAGTCAAGGAGGGAAGGAGCTCCTGGACAGAGCAAGGCCTTCAAGCCACACTTCTTTAACAGCTGCAGTGTGCTGTGCACAGTGGGCAGCGGTGGGGCAGGAAGGGGGCATATGTATACAAACACACACATGTATGCACGCATGTATGTATTTAATAAGAATGAATCTAGCAATCCACACTTACTGGCCCGATGAAGCCCAGCAGTCCTGTCCGTGTAAAAGGCTGGTCAGAAATGGGCACGCCTCCTGCTGTGACCGGGATTGTCTGACAGAAAAGCAAAAAAAAGGGAGTGAGATCAGGCCATGCTTCTCCCTGACCAGGCCAGTCCTACCAGGGTTAGGAACACTGGACGTGGCCCCCACCTCAAAAACCCGAGTTGAGACAGGAAGAGCAGGCCGGGCTGAGGCAGAGAATCCAGGAGGTCTCTGGGGCCATCACCTCTCCCCTGTCTATAGACTTTCAGAAAACATATTGTCAAAGCAGACCTGGCCATGGACATTCTGCCTTGGCAGGAGCTGGAAGGCCCTGCCCCTTCTCACCAGCGGTACCTGAACTGGTCTCCTGATACACCCTCAACCCTACTGCAACCTCCCATGCACTGGCACAGTATTCCCACCTGCAAAAATACTCAGTGAAGTCAATGCTGAAAACTAAAAATTAATTAATTAGCTAAAAATAAGTACAAACTAGTGGGGAAAAAGATGATTTTAAGGTTCAAGTAACCAAAAGTCTATCCTGTAGGTGGTAGTTTTTCCCTGCAGGTGGTAGTTGTTTGCTGTGTAATCTTCCCCTTGGAATGGATGAAGTACTCACAACACTATTTCCAAGTTTTCACTGACACAAAGAATAAAGCTCACACAGAAGAGAGAATCTTACTCAACAAATATTGGCTAAGTCAATCTTGAGGAATAATTTTTAAAATCTCCCTGAACAGACAGACCCATTTCCTTCAAAACTAACAGGATGCCAGTCAGGTTCAGTTTGGGAAGATGGGGAAGGGGAGCCAAGGAAAGGGGGAAGGAAAGAAGTGATGGAGAGAAGGAGGGAGGAGAGCAGAGGGAGGGGGAGGGAGAGGGGGAGGGAGGGGAAGGGGGAGGGGGAGGGAGGAGGGAGGGAAAGGGAGAAGGGGAGGGAGGGGGAGGGAGGAAGGAGGGGAAGGGGAGGGAGGGGGAGGGGAAGGGAGGAGGGAAGGGAAAGAGGAGGGGGAGGAGGGGAAGGGAGAGAGGGAAGGAGGGAGGGGAAGGGAGAGGGGGAGGGAAGAGGGAGGGAAAGGGGGAGGGAGGAGGGAAGGGAAGGAGGAGGGGGAGGGAGGGGAAGGGGGAGGGGGAGGGAGAGGGGGAGGGAGGAGGGAGTGACGGAGCTGAATTTTGCCAGGCTTCTTCTTTACCGACAAATGGGCACACCCTGCCACCCCACCCACTATTCTGACCCATGTGGGCAGAGAGAAGCTCCCTGGGAAGGAGAAGGCCAGAGGCATGGAGGCCCACTCCACTTTTATGTTCCTAGCCTCACACCATGTGGCATGACAATTCCTCTGGCAAGGGATGGGGGAACCCCGCAGAGGCTCTGGGCAGGCCCAGGCCTGGGGAAGATTCTGGCAGCTGTGCTGAGGACAGACCCAGGGAGAGGCTGCCGGCCGGCCCTCGCGGGCCTGGACGGGTGCAGAGGAGAGGTCTGGCGGGGCCTGCGGGCACACCTCAAACACGTTCTTGGTGATCCCGACCAGGCCGTAGTAGGCAGCCCCAGTGGCTCCAGAGTGGACACACAATTCTCCCACTTCGTCCGTTCTGCAGAGATAAGGGGTACCTTCTACCTTCACCACACACACACTGGCTGAAAAACAAAGAAAGCCCAAGTCACACAGAGATTTGCTGAACCAGGACACATGGACAAAGCAAAAGCTTCTTCTGGAGCACAGACAGAGGAGGTGCAGGGAGAAGGCCCAGTGTGCATTCCTCGGCCTCGAGGTCGTGCCTTTTCAATCTGCCAGTTGATCAACATGGCTCAAGCACCCACTGTGAGCCAGGGACACACAAAGTGGCCAAAGACAGTCCCCGCCCTCGAGAAGAAAGAGGGCTTAAACCTGTGCTATTGCTGAAAACTCCTTCAGTTCTCATCTGTGATCACCACAAAAAATGCAATTCCACAGCACCAGCATCAACATGCACGTGGTGGTGGAAAGCACCATCCATCAGCCAACGAACAAGCATTAGCAGCCACTTCCCTGGGTGGAGGTCTGTGCTGAGCTGGGGAGGCAGAGACAGGCCAGAGCAGGCCCCAACCCAGAGACACCAGGCATCTAAGGAGGTCTATGGAAGCAATGCCCAGAGCCAATGGCTGTAATGGCAAGCACAGAAGCAGCTCAAATGTTGTTTCAGTTCAAGGTTCTTTTGAGCCTTGTATCAAGTGTGTTAAGAAACAGAATGTGTGAACCCCATAACTTGTGAACTCCTGGGGCGGAGCTAATGGCCATATATAAGGAGAGGCCCAGGCTAGAGACAGCAGAACTGAGAAGAGGACTCCTGTGGTGGCAAAGTCAAGAAGGAGAAAACGTATGGCATCCCAGCACTCTGTCTGCTCTGTCTGTGTGGATGTTTGTTTGTGATGCTCTATACAGAAGCCCTGGGACCTTACTGGAAGCCCTGAAAGAGGATTTTCTGGTTGTGTTTACAGAAGTCCTGGAGGAGGGTTTTGGAGGTCCTGGGACTTTACTGATGATCTGTGCTGACCTCTCGGACCTTGTTTGTGGGTCTGTGTTGATTTCTATGTTGATGATTTGTGCTGAGTTCTCAGACCTTGTTGGTAGGTCTGAGTTGATTTCACAGGCAGATAGTGAATTGATGATGGTGCCGGCAAAGTGTGTGAATATTACTGTGTCTCTGTCAAGCTTTGTCTTCCCAGAAACAGGAACTGTGAAGGACTTGAGGTGGACTGGACTGTGAACTTCAATGTGGAATGGGAACTGGACGAAGAACTGGACAAGGAGCTGGACAAGGGACTGGGAGCCGCCTGCCTTTGAACCCAGGTGACAGTTGGAGTTGGGACCATGGAAGAGGAATCATGGAAGCTGAGAGCCTGCCTCAAGTCAAGCTGAAAGAAGACTTTACTTGGATACTGTGTACTGCCTGAGAAGATTATCATTTACTGTGACCTAGGGGTGGAGAACTTTGACTTTTGTACTTTGTGACTGAATTAAGGATTTTGTCATTGACTAAATGAATGTACTTTGTCTAAAATTATGTGACCACTTTGGTGAAAACTCTGTGGTCATTTTAGTGATAAGTTGTTGAGTTGTGACACGTGAATGCTATATTTTGATTTTCTGTGAATGTTTTGCTCTGATTTGTTACTGAATAAATAGAGAGTTCACTATACTATGTAATCAGAACCTTGAAAGCTGTTCACAGCAGCAGTCCTCTGGAAAGCTTCTCGTGCCTGGCTTTACAATGGGGGGCAGTCAAGAAGAGGAAAGCTGGGCAGAGAGGGGAAGTGGAAAGAAGCGAGGAGGCCTGGAGGTCAACATCGGACTGGTAATGGCAGTGGCCAGGCTGCACTCTATACCAGGTCTCCTTGGAGCCCCAAGATGCCCCTGGTGTACACATCAGCTCCCCCACTTTGGGGAGGAGGTGGGGAGATGCTCCTGGTGTGTGCATCAGCTCCCCCACTTTGTATTTTTTAAAAAATTATTATTCATTTTAAATACAAAGTGAGAAAAGAAAAAACAACATTTCCATGTACACAACAGAATATAAGAGAGGATTCAATATAAAACAATAAATTCCATTTCAAGAAAACTCATGTAATAAATCCTATACATTGTGTTCCAAGCTGCCCGGCTTTTCTTTGCTCCCTCCAAGTTTTCTTTTGCTCTCTGCTGGGCACTTTTGACTTTCTTTTTCCATGTGTCTTCCCCGCCTCAGGAGGCTACAATTAAACTGGACATCCACGCATGGATACAGACCCCCATAAGCAGCCACAGGCATACACACACATGCACGGGGCCACTCTGTGCTCTGCTTGTCTCCTCTCCTCTGTTTCTCTGAGGGTGGACGTCGTCTTCCTCCATATATCCAGGGCTTGCATGCTTTTCTCAATCAACCAGCTCAACATTTCCTAAACCACAGCAATATTCCAACCCAAGCACAACCTATTTGAGAGACTGTCAAGGAAAGTTCTTTTCCCCCAATCTTCTGCATTCCTTCAATTTTGGGCTATATTGATTTTATTTACATGAGAAAATTTTAATTTAAAATAATCAAAATTATCCATTTTTCACTTCAATAATGCTCTTACCTTAAAATATAGTTTTAAGGTCTGATGCTGCTGAATCTCCTTCCTTTACATCTTTTCCCCTAGTTTCTTTGAAATTCCTGACCTTTTGTTCTTCCCAATTAACTTTATTTTTTTCTTAACTCAGTAAAATAACTTTTCAGTAATTTAATTGGGATGGCATTGAATAAACAGATTAGTTAGGTAAAATTATCATTTTTTGCTATGTTGCTTTACCTACTCATGAACAATAAAGATTATTGCAATTATTTAACTCTCACTTTATTTGCATAAAAAGTGTTTTCCTGTGTCTGTTTTGGGAGGCATGCTCTCACGTACTTTATGCTCTCTTAAACGGCCTAAAACAATATTGAAACATATTGCTGAAACATGGTGTAGCTTCCGTGTTTTTTCTCTGTTAGCTTTAACTCTGTTTGAGATCATGATTACTACCTCTACTTTTCATACAAAATACATTCTCCTCCAGTCCTTTATTTATCCTTGTGTGTACCTCTCATCTTTAGTGTGTTTCCTGAAAGCAACATAGTGTTGAATTCACATTTTTAATCCGCTTTCCATTTCCATTTCCATTTTATGGGTAAATTCCTCCCATTCACATTCAAAGCTATAATTGCTTGTTGCAGTTTCTTCCTGACCGTTTTCCCTCCTTGTCCTCACCCTATTTATCCCTTCTACCCTCTACTCCTTAATTTATCTGCCCCTCTAAAAGTCCCTCCCTTATCCTCAACCCCTGCCCTACCCCCTCACCCCTCTGGATACATCTTGTTCCCTCTTCGAGGGGAGAATGAGGGCAAGAATGAGGCTCCAGCACCACTTGCTTTCCCCACACCCACTTCTTTTGTATCAGTCTTTCTTTTCACACCTTATTAGTATGAGATCATTGCTCATTTTTATCTTTTCCTACAAAGGTTTTCTTTAGAATCACCCAAACTACCCAAATAATGATGGCAGTCTTAAAAATACTGGTAAAATTTTTCACATATAAGAAGCAAACAATTTGGCCCTACTGAGTCCCTTATAATTGGTCTTAATGTTTACCTTTTATTTCTCCTGGATCTTATATGTTGAATTTTCCTTTAAGTTTTGCTGTTTTTGTCACAAATACATGAAAGCCTTTCAGCTGCTAAATGTCATTTTTTCATTCACTTTGCTGGCTAAGTTTTCCTTGGTTCTAACCCCAGTCCTTTTGCTCTATGAAATATAGTATTCCAAGACCTGTGGTCTTTGGAGGTATTGGCTGCTAGGTCTTGTGCAATCCTAACAGCAGCTCCATGATATTTAAATTGATTTTTTTTCTTTTGTTTGTAACATTTTCTCCTTGACCTGGGAGCTCTGAAGCTTGGCCAGGATATCCTTGTAAGTCTTCCTCCTGGGGTCTCTCTCAGGTGACTGCAGATTTTTTCTATCTCTGCTCTGCTGTCTTGTTCTAGAACTTCAAGGCAATTTCTTTTTTTGATTGTAACTTTCAGGTAGTTTGACTATTCTCATACTGTCCATCCTTCATCTGTTCTCCACATCAGTTGTTTTTCTGATGAAGTGTTTCACATTCTATTCTTTCATTCTTTTGATTTTGTTTTATTATTTCTTGATGGCTTATAACATCACTAGCTTCCTCTTGCTCAATGCTAGTTTTCAAGGAATTAAGTTTCTGATTCTCTACTTCCAGGTGGTTGATTTTCTTTTTGTAATTTTCTATAACTTCCTTGATTTTCTTAGATTGTTCTTTTTTCCCCTGTAATTTTAACTTGAAATCTCTTACTTGATTTTTAAAGTTCTTCCAAGAACTCTTTGGATTTGGGACCATTTGATGTTTCTCTTTGAAGAAGGAATGGCTTTTTTTAGCCCCACTATCTTCCTCTGGATTTGAACCCAGATATTCTCTGTCCCCATAGTAGCCATCCATGGTTGGGCTCTTTCTCAATTTGATTTTTATTGTTTTAATTTGTTCTCAGTGGCTATTATTATAATCAAGTTCTAGTCCCAAGTGTAGGGAATGAAGCCCCTGGCCTCAGGTCCTTCTTACTGTTACTGTCTAAGCACCATCCAGGGGCCCAACTTTGAGCACTCCTCTCTACCTTTAAACCATAGTTAGGGCCCTCAGCCACATTGTCCTGCAAATGCTCTTGCTCCCCGCATTCCCTCTGGTGGCTGCAGACTACAGCTGTCCTCTCTGCCCTGGAACTGAAACCAGGGACTCTGCTCTCTTGGGAGTGCCCACAGCCAGCAGGGTCCCTGCTCTTCTGCTGGAGTGTTCACCAGCAGAGTGCCCAGTCAGCATAGCGGTGCTTTGTCCTTCCATCTCCTCCTCCTTGGTCATCTGGGCCAGACACTGTTCATGAGGTTCCTAAGGTTCAGGCTGCCTCCCAATTCTGCTAACCCCAGGGCTTGGCTGTTTGTGGGTTCTACTTCACCCAGGCCAAACCTCCACCCTGAAGGTCAAGTCTTTCCTGGCCCTTAGGGAAGATAACTACTTTATCCCAACTCCCTGTTTATTTCTGCTATTCTAGGTTCATTCTGAGCCAATGTTTTGTTGTGTTTTTTTTTGTGTGTGTGTGGATTAAATGTGGAGGGCTGAAAGTTTTCTAATATACTCTGCCATCTTCCCAGCACCCCCACTCTGGGGAGGTGGCAAGACTCCCACGCTGTATGCATTAGCACCCCCTACTTTGGGGAGGAAGAGGCTTTCTGCTGTGGGACTTATGGGATGGTACCTTGTTTGGTCCTTTACAGGTAGACTGTAAGCTCCTTGAGGATAGGGACTATTTCTGGGTTTGTTTCCTAGATGAAATCACAAATCCATCTGAAGACAGAGATCCTGACTAGATGGCTCAGAAGGGCCTTTTGATGCCTCATGAATACTTCCCCTTAAATGATGCTGTCCAGGGGCACCAGAGGAGGCCCAAGGTACCTGACCCCTCTGGCTGCCTGCTGGTTGTCCAGGGAAGGGGTGGGTGGTTCAGGACATCAGCTGTCCAGTAGTTTTCCCAGCTCAGAAGGACCTGAAGGCAAGGCCAAGGCAGCAGAGACCACCACCACACCACCTGTGGCTGGAAGCCCCTCCTGGCTCAACATGGAAAGATTCATCAGTTGTGGGCTGGCCCAAAGGAATGGAGACAGGTAGAGAGGGGGCCCCAGGAAGGCAGAATCAGGCTTTGGACTACTTAGACACAGAACCATGGCCCCACAACCACTCAGCTGACACACTGCTAGAAAAGCAGAATCCTGGCTATCCTGGTGCCCTTGTTGGTTGCCTCTTTGCCATTGCCCCTGAATGTGGGTGTGCATGTGTGCACAGTTGGGGTGTGATGGGGACATCTGATATTCTCCCATCTGAGGCCTGTTCTGCTAGGTCACTCTCTTTCCTCTCTCCACTGGGGATTTTGGCAACAAAGATTTCCCTCTCTAGGCGCAACTTCTCCCAGGGGAAAACATACTCTATGTTTGGGGAAGAATTCTGTAAACAATTTCAATCATCATTCAAAAGTGCCTATTTCAATGAGCTCGATCTCCTCTCTCAAGGACCATCTGATAAGATGGGGCGGGAGACAGCCTCAGGACCACCCGACTTTCCTACCTCAGGGTCCCATGGATGCTCTGTGGCCAGAGCGTTCCCCCATAGCGCAATCACCATAAAATTCTGGGAAGCAGAGGGAGAAGAATCCCTGAGCACAGGCCTGCCTGTGTGTAGACTGTGCCCACAGGTTCTGAACTGGCCTCTCCTGCCCCCACCACTGGGAAAGGGGGGAACCATGGGAGGATGACACTATCTTTCCCAAGTTCTTCTTAAACTGAAACCAGTGAGGTTTCTTTGGGGCCGGATTTTGTTTCAAAACCAAGACAAACTGGATTGAAATAGTTGCAAAAGCAGTTCCTGAGCCACCTTGTTCCCAGAAGAAACATAATATATATCTCTGTAGCTACTTCCCACCAGTGATCCTTACTTGGCATTTCAAAGACCTTTCTCACCTCCAGGCATGACCTGGCCAACATCCTGAACAGTCAACACAGACAACTTTTCTTCAGTGTCCACTCGGATCACACCATAGCTGAGGCCATTCATAGATAGAACAGTTTTGCCCGGGGGAGGGCCACCAGAATCAGGGGGCCTGAAAAACAAAGGCAAAGGCAGCCCATAACTACCCAGCGCTCTTTTCCAGCCCCTGCCCCTACCCCAAGAAGGAAGCAGAAGGAATCATAGACAAGTAGGACAGTAAGCAAACTCTTATGCTAAATGAAGTGCCAGATCGTTCAAAAGAAAAGCAGGCTTGAACTAAGACCCATCTGTAGAAGGTTCCATCAGAATCCCTCTCTGTGTTCTATGATGTAAATGCAAGTGCTTACTGGAACCCAAAAGAAAGAAAACCATTTTTATCAACTAGAGGTGAGGTAGGCAAAAAGTTCTTTCCCGCCCCAGAGCCCCAGGCTGGCCCAGTCTGGGCGGTTCCTGGCATCCCCTCTGACCAATGACCCCACGAGCGCTTCTGTGCCTCATGCCTTCCCCCTCTCAAAGATGAGGACACTGGGACTCAGGAAGGTCTGGACATCTGCCTATGGCCACACATGTTGTAAATGCAGGCTGGAACCTGGGAGCTGCTGTCTTGGAACCACACAGCACACTCTCCATTACATTACGATTCCACTCAAATGGGCAAATCCAACAAGACACCAGAGCACCCATAAGCATCAATGCCCCAAGCCCCAGGAAGGATGTGCTGTCAAAGGAAAGCCCAGGGGACCAGTTGTGAGACAACTCTGGTAAAAACTGGTGAGTGGGTCTTTTGGGGGGAGGAATGAAGGTCCTGTAGGTCACAGTTCACTGAGTAACAAAACCAATCAGAACTGCCTTAATTAGCCCTCCCTGACTTGGGTTAGACAGGTCTAGATGGCAGACAGTGCACCACAGAGACAGCCAGTGGGGAAAGCCAGGTAAGAGACTTGGCTGCAGACTTCTTGCTGTCTTAAGAAAAAGAGATGAAAACAGTCCCCAAACTTAACAGTGTGACACTGGCCCACCCACAGCTGAGAGGAGGGAGAGGCATGAGGTGACCTCAGGGCTGGGCTGAGCTCTGGGGGTGCCTGGGCAAGAGCCCAGTGAGATTTAACTTCAGGTGATCCATCTGCCCTCTCAAGGGGTTTAGAAATACAGGGACTGAATAGAGGATCTCAGCCACCTCAGGCATTCTATAATCTATGAGCTAGACAGGATTCCAAGTTTTAGAGGTGGTACATAACTGACTTCTGGTGGATGTTTCTAGAATGGGCTGGAGGTAACTGACTTCTGGTGGATGTTTCTAGAATGGGCTGGAGGAGGCAGTGATAGCCAGGATCACAAGCAGACAGCAGGTCCTATGTCAGGGACAGGGAAGGAAAGAGGCCATCATGTCAGCCTGGGCAAGCATGTCGTTCACCAAGGGTGAGGACTGTGGGCAGACTGTGTCCTTCACAGTGTGCATCCCCTACCCACATAGGCAGACGCTTGGTGAGCTCTATGATGGTCTCTAAGGTGCCTCTTGTCTTTTGTCCTAAGACCAGGAAACTCTCTGGCATTACCAACAGGATAAAGCTTTGTTTTTACTTTTTAAAAATCGTTTTAGGAGCAAATAGTTCAAAACTGTAGTCAAAGAAATAAATGCATTCTGGAAGGCCCTTGGCCTTCCAGAGTCCCTGCTGCTGTCAGCCATGTGGCAGAATGGGTTACATGGGGCTAGAAGAGAAGACAGTGAAAGAGGGTCAGTGGGGGCACAAATGCCACTTCCCCATACTGACCCTTCTCTCTTCCTGCTTCTCTCTATCCCCTCAGGAAGCTAGCCCTCATGGAAAGCTGGGAAGGGGGAGTGGCCATGGCTCCTTCCCACCCTGGGGGCTGGTCCTCTGGCCCTCTGTCCTCCTAGGCATCCTATTACTACAGAGTAGCAAGCGGATCACACCCAGCCCAGAGCCAGGGGACATGTAACGTAGGCAAGGAGGCCTTTAGATAAGGCACTGTAGGCCTTCCACAAAGTTACCTGCGGATGGCAACGGTGAGCGCCTCGGAGGAGCTGGCACAGGGGCAAATAACCTCGGGTCTCAATCCTCTGGACTGAAAGACATTGAGGAACGCGTCACAGGATGATACTGACCCTAAGTGGGAAGAAAGAACAAGACAAAGAGGGATTAAGAGAGGGTGGCTCAAGGACATCATCAGCCCTACAGGTGGTCACAAGAAAGAGACATGGTGATCATCCCTCCTGAACATCGGACCCTGGAGGTCAGGGACTCTGATTTCCTATGGGGGTATTTCCATGCAGATACACAGGCACAAGTCTTGTGGATGTGGGGGTGGCCACTTCACCATCATGTCCACAACTAAGGCAGGCTATTTTGTGGAAAAGGGAGGCCAAACCCACAGGCCATTTCTCTACATCTCCATATTCCCCTAATGGAAGGGTGTTTCAACAGCATTCTGTCATTTTGAGACTGATCAACTCAAGCCAGGGGTAGGTGGGTGAAGGAGACGAAAAGGCTCTTCATTGGCTGCAGGACAAAAGATGTGACTTGGTTTTGCCTAAAAGCCACACAAATGGGCTTTAGCAAAGCCTCAGGTTACCAACACTGGCAATGCTAAAAGCTGAGCAACTAAGGGGCCACATACAGCTTTTGAAAAATACTTTATTTTTTCCCAATTACATGTAAAAACAATTAACATTTTTAAAAATTTGAGTTCCAAATTCTCTCCCTCCCTCCTTTCCTTCCCCCTCATTGAGACAGTAAGCAATTTAATATAGCTTACACACTACAATCAGGCAAATCATATTTCTGTATCAGTCATGTTGTGAAAGCAAACATGGGCCAGAAAAATGAACAAGAAAAATAAAGTAAAAAAAGGCTGCTTCAATCTGTACTGTGTTTCTCAGCTCTACCTCTGGGGGTGGAAAGCGTTCTTCACCAAGGAGTCCTTCTGAACTGCCTTCAGGCATCGTATTGCTGAGAACAGCTAAGTTATTCCAGTTTATCATCGTACAGTGTTACGGTGTACTCTGCTTTCCTGGTTCTGCTCACTTCACTCAGCATCAGTTCAAGTGAGTCTTTCCAGGTTTCTCCAAAGTCCACCTGCTTATCATTTCTCATAGCACAAGAGTGTTCTATCATGGGGGGCGGAGCCAAGATGGCAGAGCACTTCAGAGGAGCTCCCCCCCCACACCACTTCCAAACTATGTAAAAAGTGGACTCTGAACAACTTCTGGAGCCCCAGCACCCACAGAACGACACAGAGAAGCTAACCTCCTGCTGAGGATAGCCCGGCAGCGAGCGGCCAGCACAGCGCTCTGGAAGCCAAACCCAGGCTTGCGGTTTTAGCCCTAGCGCAGCCAGGCTAGCAGTTGGCTGGAAGGACCCCAGAACACCAGCAGCTGTGGCATTTCCAGAATTACCAACACATAGATGCCTAGGACAAAGTGAGAGGTCAGTGTGGTATGGACTTTGGGACCAGTATTTGGGAATGTGTCAGCTTCTTCTCCTGGGGCAAGAAGCCACAGAGGAGCCGCTTTTGCAGCTTCAATTGCAGCTTCAGCTCCTGGCCTGCGGACTGTAGGGGGATCCAGCAATCAGTCTGGGGGGTAATTGCTCTTGCTTTAAACTTCTTGGATCTGGATTGTGGTCTGAGGTGAAGGTCTTGGGGTGTGTGTCAAGCTTGCCAGAGCGTGTGGAGGCTACAGGGAGGGCACCCAACTAATACCTCTGGCAGTTGAGAAGACCCCAACGTTTGGGATGGAAGCTCCCCTGTCTGGTGGCAGAATCCTACTATGGCAACAAGCCCAGAAGTCAAGTAATTAAGTGGCAACATGCCTAGGCAAAGGAAACAAAACAAACAGAAAAATGCAACATTAGACTCTTATTTTGGGGGCAAAGAGGATCGAAGCATGGAACAGGAGGAGGACTGTGAGGTCAGAACTTCTGCACCAAAAGCCCCAAATGAAAACATGACCAGGTTACAGGCCATAGAGGACCTTAAGAAGGATTTAAGGAGCGGCTAGGTGGCGCAGTGAATAGAGCGCCGGCCCTGGAATCAGAAGGACCTGAGTTTGGAGCCGGCCTCCAACACCTAATCCGCACAAACAAAAACCTAGCCGTGTAACCTTGGGCAAGTTACTTAACCCCAATTGCCCTAAAAGGGGCGGCTAGGTGGCGCAGTGAGTAAGAGCGCCGGCCTCGGAGTTTAGATGACCCGAGATCAGATCCGGCCTCAGAAAATGAGCACCCACGCATAAATCAAATGACTAGCCGTGTAACCTTGAGCAAGTTACTTAACCCCAATTGCTTTAAAAAAAAAAAGAAGGATTTAAAAAACCAAATAAGAGAAGTGGAGGAAAAATTGGGAAGAGAAATGAGAAGGATGCAGGAAAAGTATGAAATGAGGGTCAACAGCCTGACTGAGGGAAACAACACCTTAAAAAATAGACTGGCAAAGGAGGCCCAAAAAGGCAATGAGGAGAAGAATGATTTAAAAAGCTGAATTTGCCAGATGGAAAAAGAATCTCAAAAGCTCACTGAGGAGATTCATTCCTTCAGAGTTAGACTGGAGCAAAGGGAAGCTAATGACTTTATGAGAAATCAAGATGCTGTTAAACAGATCCAAACAAATGAAAGAATAGAAGGCAATGTGAAATATCTCATGGGAAAAACCACTGACCTGGAAAATAGATCCAGGAGAGACAATTTAAAAATTATTGGACTACCTGAAAGCCATGATCAAAGAAATAACCTAGAAATCACCCTTCAAGAAGTTCTCAAGGAAAACTGCCCTGATGTTTTAGACACAGAAGGCAAGACAGAGGTTGAAAGAATCCACCAATCACCTCCTGAAAAAGATCCCAAAAAGAAAGCTCCCAGGAATATTATAGCCAGGTTCCAGAATCCCCAGATCAGGGAGAAAATACTACAAGCAGCCAGGAAGAAACAATTTCAATATTGTGGAAACACAATCAGAATAGCACAGGACCTGGCAGCTTCTACACTGAGGGATCAAAGGGCATGGAATATGATATTCTGGAGGGCAAAGGAGCTGGGATTAGAACCAAAAATCACCTACCCAGAAAAACTGAGTATCTTGTTTCAGGGGGAAATATGGTCATTCAGTGGAATAGAGGACTTTCAAGCATTCTTGAGGAAAAAACCAGAGTGGAATAGAAAATTTGACATTCAGACACAAGAAGCAAGAGATGCTTGAGAAGGTAATCAGGGAAAAGAAATCAAAAGGAACTTATCAAAGTTGAACTATTTACATTCCTACATGGAAAAACAATAACTGTGACTGATGAAACCTTTCTCATTATGAAAATAATTGAAGAAGGGTAGATGGGCATATGAATACATATGTGAATGTGTGTATATATGTTTACAGGTATACATGGATAGAGGGCACAGGTTGAATTTGGTGGGAAGGTATGATACTTAAGGGGTGAAATTATGAGGTGAGAGAGGAAAGTGGCAAGAGGAGATGGGGAGAGACAGGGTAGGGTTAACTATCTCATGTAGAAGAAGCAAGGGGAAGTGGCTGCAGGGGAGGGGGAGAATAGGAAGGCAAAAAGGCAAAACCATATTCTCATTGAATTTGGCTCAGGGAGAGGATGACATACATACTAAATGGGATATCTCACCCTGCAGGAGAGTAGCGGGGAGGGGGATGAAAGGTGGGGGAGATAGAGGGCAGGGGATGCTGTGGGGAGGGGAGGTTGGAGGCACCCACTTTTGAAGAGGGACAAGATCAAGTAGGGAATGGACCAGGTGGGGGGTGGGATGGGTGGGAGGGAAATATAGCCAGTCTACTATGGTAATATTTTTCATAGTTATACATGTACAACATATTATACTGAATTGCTTATCTTGGAATGGATCTGGAATTCAAAGTTTTAAAATTAAATGTTTCAAATATATATAAATACTATTATTAATACTATTTTGCATGTAATTGAGAGATAAGATGTGCAGGCATTGGGGCACAGAGATTCACCTTGCCCTAATGAAAAAGTCGAAGGGGGTATGGGAGAAGATATGGGAGAGAGCAGATTGGATGAGGGGAAAATGGGGAAAAAATTGTAACTTAAAATCTGACTGAAATGAATGATGTAAACCAGAAGTTAATAAAGCGTTTGGAAAAAAAATAACTTATAATGGGGAAAATGAGCTTGATATTGTCATATTTTAAGGTTCATCATTGGAGGACTATACAGATTGGACTAATTTGAATGCAAACAAATCATAAAATCTTCTGGTTTATAACAACTTTATTCCCTGAAATCTCAGTAAACTCACTTTTATTAAACATAGTAAACATGAAAGAAAAAAGAGTATTCTATCCCAGTCATATGGCGTGCCTTGTTCAGCCATTCCCCAAATGATGGGCATCCCCTTGATTTCCACTTCTTGGCCACCATAAAAACAGCTGCTATCAACAGTTTTGAACATGTAGGCCCCTTCTCCTTTTCTCTGGGATATAGACTACCAAGTAGTGGCATTGTTGGGTCAAAGAGTAGATATGCTGGTTGACAGCCCTTTGGGCACAGCTCCAAACTGCTCTTCAGGATCAGTTCACAACTGCATCCACGGTGCATCAGTGTGCCTGCATTTCCACATTCCCTCCAATAGTCAGTATTTTATCATTTTCCTTTTCTGGCATGTTAGCCGATCTGATAGGTTACAGGGTGGGAGCTCAGAGTTATTTTAATTTGCATTTCTTATCACTCATGATTTAGAGCATTTCTTCACATGACTACAGAAAGCTGCCTGTTTCATACCGTACCACCACATCCAGCTTGCTAGCTGTCTTGTCCTTCATGAAACCCTCCCTGCTCTTAGCTTCCCAGTCACGGGCCTAGCTTAGTTGTCTTCCTATCTCTTCTGGGATCCTCCTCTGAGAACCTAAGAGTGGGGAAGGGACTTAAGAAGCCTTGATCCAGTCCAGCCAATTCTCAACAGGAATCCTCTCTCCTTCACATTTGACAAATAGTCATTGTTAGCCTCTGCCTAAAGCAGCCCTTTCCACACTAGGAGAACTCAGTGTTAAAATCGTTTGCCTTAATTAAACCCAGGCTACACATCCTTTCAACAATTCTACTACCTACTTCTGATTCCGGAGGAAAGCATAATCAATCAAAATGTGCCAGGTGATTTGCTAAGTGCTGAGGGCACAAAAAAAGGGCAAAAGACAGTCCCTACCCTCAGTGAGCTCACATCCTACTGGGGGAGACAACATTCAGACATACATCTATATCTATCTATACACACAAACACACACACACACACACACACACACACACACACACACACACATATATATGCTAACTTACATCAAAAAGAAATTTATTAAGGAGAAATCCAGAGTAATTGATCCCTTCTGGACAGAAATAGACTCCACCCTTTTTGGAAGGAGAAGTGAATGATACAAAAGCCTAGTAAGTTTTATACATTAGTTTGGTGCAGATGCTCCCTTCGGAGGATTGACTGGTTCCTTCTCTTCTGGTTTACCTCCCCATAATCATACATTATTACTAATGAGGCTCTAATTCTGTTAGATAATATGCATATCACATAAGGTTCATTAAGCAAGTGCAGTAACAACCCAGAATTACTGACCCTCCTCCCCACCAGTCTAACTTGGATGGGTCCTTATCTGGGCCTGCAAGTCCCAAGGCCGCTGTCTTCTAATTGGTCAAATCCACCTGCTGCTGCCATCTTCTCTTTATTTCACTCTTTGTATTATCTAGGAGTTCTATGGGAAACAGGAATCTGATTTCTTCCCAAGGCTACTGCCCGGTCTGCTAACCTCACTTTCATCAGGACCCTCATTTCAGTAATGCTTTGGCCCTATGGAAAGTCAACCCTTTGCTATTTCTCATACACATATCTCAAGCTACAAGATAAATAGAAAATTGATTAAGGGAAGGTACTGAAATCAGGAGGAGATGGGGAAAGCTTCTTGTGGATGGATTCTAGTTGGGGCTTACTGTAACTCACGGAGGTCAGTAGTGAGGGCAGAGGAGAGAGAGTGGTCCAGGCATGAGGGATAGCCAGAGAGAATGCCTGGAGCTAAGAAATAGAATATCTCATTTATGGAACAGCCAGGAGACCAGAGTCACTGGATTGAAGCACATGCATCAGGGAGTAAAGGAGTATGGGAAGGTGATGAAGGGCTCTAAAGGCCAAATGGAACATTCTATGCTTGATCCTGGAAGCAACAGAGGAGTTGTTTAAAATGTGCTGCGCCTAAGACATCTACTGGAAGTCTAGATTGAGATTTCTGAAAGACCAATGGAGATATGAGACTGGAGGTCAGCAGAGAGTTTGGGGCAGGAAGAGTAAATTTAAGAATCATCAGCATAGAGATGGTCATTAAATCCATGGGAGCTGATGAGATTACCCATGAAGTATTAGAGAAAGAAAAGGGAAGAGGGTCTTGAAGGACCCTATAGTTAGAGGGTGTAATATGGAAGAAAATCCACCAGAGGAGACAAAAAAAGCAGAGGTTAAGAGAGGGAGAAGAACCAGGAGAGAAAGTGGGGTCCCTAAAACCATAGAGTGGTGAGAGTGTCTGAGAGGAAAGTGACCCAGTGTTCAGGGCTACAGAGGGGACAAGGAGAATGAGGAACTGAGAAAAGGCCACTGAGATCACCCATCATTGTGGAAATGGCAGTGTGGGTGACTGGTGGGCTCAGAAGCCAGACTATAAGGGGTTAAGAAAGAGAAAGGAGAGTGGAGGCACCTGTAGGTGGTCCTTTTGAGTTCAGCCACAAAGGGCAGAAGAAACAAAGAATGACAGTTAGCAGGGGCAGACAAGTTAGGACAGGGGAGACACAGGCATGTTTTTAGGTGGAAGGGAAGGAGCTGGTAAAGAAGGAGAGACTGAAAATAAGGGGGGGGGGGTGATGACAGAGAGAGGGGACAAGGTGCAATGAGATCACCTGAGCAGGTAGAGGGGTTGGTCTGGGTAAGGAGTGAGGCAGGGCTAAAGGAACCTGACAGCTAAGGAAGTGGAGAGAAGAGAGAGATTGTAGCAAATGGCCTTTATTATTTTTTTTTCTGTAAAATATGAAACGAGGGTCTCAGTTGAGAGAGTCAGTGGGCAGGGGGAGCCATGGGGGGATTGGGAGTGCTATGGTGGAGAGTGGGGCAGCGAGCTGATAAGGGAGGTATGGTAGGATTGCCTGGCAGCAGTGCGGGCCCAGCTGAGGTTGTGTAACATAAATCTGTGATGGACTCAAGCAGAATAGTGGCATGATTTTCTTTTTTTTTCCCTTTTTAAAAAATGTGTTTCTTATTTTACATCATTCATTTCCACAAAATTTTGAGTTACAAAATTTCTCCCCATTTTTCCCCTACCCAACACCCTAAAACAGTGATCCCACTGAATATCCCCTCCCCCAATCTGCTGTCTCCTATATCTTTTCCCATCCCCCCTCCGACTTTCCAGTAGGGCATGGTGGATCTCTATGCCCCAGTGCCTGTATGTCTTATTTCCCAGTTACATGTAAAATAATAATAATATATAATTTTTAAACATTTGATTTTAAATCTTTGAATTCCAGATTCATTCCCTGCCTCCCTTGTCACCCACCCTTACTGGGAAGATAAGCAATTCAATATAGGTTGTACATGTGTAGCTATGCAAAACATTTCCATAGTGGATATATTGTGAAAGACTGTATTTCCCTTCATCCTATCCCACCTCCCACTTGTTCTATTCTCTACTTTGATCCTGTCCCTTTTCAAAAGTGGATGTTTCCAACTTCTCTCTCCCCCAGCCTGCCCTCCCTTCCATCATTCCCCCCTCTCATGCCCGCCCCTCCCTACTCTTCTGTAGGGTGAGATACCCTATTTAGTGTGTACGTCATTCCTTCCCTGAGCCAAATTCATTGAGAACAGAGTTGACTCATTCCTTTTTGCCTTCCTGTCCTTCCCCTCCATTGTAACTGTTTTCCTTTGCCTCTTCTATATGAGATAGTTTACCCCATTCTGTCTCTTCCCATCTCCTCTCGTTATAGTCCCCTCACCTCTTAATTTCACCTAAGTATCATCCCTTCCTATTCATCTGGTCCTGTACACTCTATGTATACCTGTACACATATATACACAGACTCACATATGTATGCATATGTCCATATACCCTCTTATATAGACATATATATGTATGTATAAATATATATATTTCTATTCCCTTCAACTATTCTCATACTGAGAAAAGTTTCATAAGTTACAATTATCATTTTTCCATGTATGAATGTTAAGTAGTTCAATTTTGATAAGTTCCTTATGATTTCTTTTCCCTGTTTACCTTCTCAAGCATCTCTTGCTTCTTGTATCTGAATGTCAGATTTTCTATTCAATTCTGTTTTTTTCATCAAGAACGCTTGAAAGTCCTCTGTTCCACTGAATGACCATATTTTCCCCTGAAACATGATACTCAGTTTTGCTGGGTAGGTGATTCTTGGTTTTAATCCCAGCCCCTCTGATCTCCAGAATATCATATTCCAAGCCTTTTGATCCCTCAGTGTAGAAGCTGCCAGATCCTGTGTTATCCTGATTGAGTTTCTACAGTATTCAAATTGCTTCTTCCTGGCTGTTTGTAACATTTTCTCCTTGATCTGGAGACTCTGGAACCTGGCTATAATATTCCTAGTAGTTTTCTTTTTGGGACCTTTTTTCAGGAAATGATTGATAAGATTCTTTCAACCTCTATTTTGCCCTCTGGTTCTAAAACATCAGGGCAGTTTTCCTTGAGAATTTCTTGAAGGATGATTTTCAGGTTCTTTTTTTGATAATGGCTTTCAGGTAGTCCAATAATTTTTAAATTATCTCTCCTGGATCTATTTTCTAGGTCAGTGGTTTTTTCAATGAGATATTTCACTTTGCCTTCTATTTTTCCATTTGTTTGGGTCTGTTTAATAGTATCTTGATTTCTCATAAAGTCACTAGCTTCCATTTGCTCCAATCTAATTCTGAAGGAATGAATCTCCTCAGTGAGCTTTTGAGATTCTTTTTCTATCTGGCAAATCTGGCTTTTTAAGGCATTCTTCTCCTCATTGCCTCTCTGAGCCTCTTTTGCCATTTGAGTTAGTCTATTTTTAAGGTGTTATTTTCTTCAGTCAGGCTGTTGGCTCTCATTTTATGATTTTCTTGCATCATTCTCATTTCTCTTCCCAATTTTTCCTCCACTTCTTTTATTTGGTTTTCAAAATCCTTTTTAAGCTCCTCTATGTCCTGTAACTAGTTTGTATTTTTCTTGGAAGCTTTTGCTGCAGGAGTTCTGACTTCATTGTCTTCCTCCTGTTCCATGCCCCAATTCTTTTTGTCCCCAAACAAGGAGTCCAAAGTCGGACTTCTGTGCTTGCTTTGCTTCCCTCGTTTGCTCATGTTGCAACTCAATTAATTGACTTTTGAGCTTTTTGCCATAGTAGAACTCTGCTTCAGAGAGGAGAGCTTTGTCCTAATTGTTGGGGTTTTCTCAGATACCAGAGCTATTAGTTGGGTGCCCTTTCAGAAGCCTCCACTGGCTCTGGCACACTGGTCATGCACCCCAGGACCTCCACCCTAGAGAGTAATCCAGATCCAAGCAGGTTAAAGCAAGAGTGATTACCCCTCAGACTGGTGGTTTGATCCCCCTACAATCTGCAGGCCAGGAGCTGAAGCAGCCATGTGGCGGCAGCTGCACAGCCGCAGCCCCTCATCAGCTTCTCCCTCCAGGGGGCAAAAGCTGACTCAGGAATTCCCAGGTTCCAAAGTCCACTGACCTCTCACTTTGTCCTTAGCATCTATAGGTTGATAAATCTGCAAACTGCAACAGCTGCTGGTGATCAGAAGTCCCTCCAGCTGGTGGCTGGTTGTGGCTGCCCTGAGGCTAAAACCTAAGGCTCACTCGGGGCTGGGCTCTGCTCTTGGCTCGGCTCCCAGAGAGCTGCGCTGGATGCTTCCTGACAGCCCACCAGGCTGTCCTCAGTGGGAGGTTAGCTTCTCTATCTCAATTTGTGGGTTCTGTAGCTCCGAAGTTGGTTCAGAGTCACCTTTTACATGAATTGGAGGAGGTGGAAGCGGGAGCTCCACGGAAGTCCCGTTTCTACTGGCAGCATGATTTTCTCCTCCTTTTTTCAGCAGCAGGTACAGAGTACAGAAGGTGACAGACAGAAGTGGTCCAGGGCTGAGGCTTGGCTGGGTGTGGATGGGGACATGATCAAGAGAGAGTGTACAGTTGAACTGATTCACCAAGGGGCCAAGACAGGGAGAAGGGGGGTGGCCAGTGTGGGGAGCTGGCCTGGGGTACAACTGGGGGTCACGGGAGTTGAGAGGGTAATGACCACGTCTTTCCTAAGGCTTCTTTTATCTGACTTAACTGTCGAGTTTCTGCAGCCAACTTATCCAGTGTGGGCCCCAAGACCTTTCCAGTACCTCTACCACCACCCCTTGGATGCTCTCCAGCCTCTCAATGCAGTCTGGAGCTCCCACCTCCTCTCTGTGGCAGATGACCAAGTTTCCACCGTCGCTCCTTTCTGCATCTGACCACACACCCCCTCAGAAACTTATTTAAGGCTGAGGGCCTTGAGAGCCAGGGAAGGCCCATAGCTGAGCTTCAACTCCAGCTCTGTATTGTCAAGCCCTGTCCTCCCCACCTACAGTTTCAAAATCACCCAAAAGTCAGCATTTCCAAAGCCAGACTCATCATTCCCCCCAGATGACTCCACTTTAGCTTTCCCTTTGAGTCCTCCCTCATCCCACCGCTCACCCACACATCCACGTAGTGAATGAGGCTCACAAGTCCTTTCTTCCCTTGTTTTTCTCTCCCCTGCCTCTCTTCCTACTTCACAACTACCCAGACTAACCTAAGTCCAGTCTCTCCTCTCTGGCTGGCAGTCAACAAACATCTAAAACATCTCTTTAGACAAGTCCCTCCTCCTCATGCCTGCTGAAAACCCTTCCCTGGTGAGCTCTCAGCAGTCTGGGCCCATCTTGCCTTTCTACAGCTTCATCTTTTCCCAATTCCCTGAACAGGACCAGTCTTTTGCTGCTGCTGTTCATGATAGCCCTCCCTTCTGAAATGTATTTCTGCTGAAATCCTCCTACCTGTCCATGAAGGCTTTTTTCTTGCCTCACTCACAGCTGGGACTGACCTTTCCTTCCTTTCAGACTCAGAGATAATGAATTCCAGCCTTCTCATGTGCAGGATGAGGGCACACAGACAAAGTGTCTTAGAGATGTGCCTGAAGTTGCTCTTGTGGCAGAATCAAGACAGAAGCCCAGACTTTCTAACATCAAGTCTAAAGCTGCTCCAGTGAGGGTGGGTTAAAGTTCTGTAAATGAATATTCTGACTTCATTAGTTTGAGGTTGATTCCTTAGAAATATCAAGTTATTTCTCTAATACTCATTCAAAGCTCTATACTAAGTCCTAATTTTAAAATAACTTAGACACACATCTCCATTAAGGTGGTAAGGGACGTAAGAGAAGGCTACTGGACATTTCAGACTGGGTGTCCTGTAGACAAACATCTTACACTTAACAGGTTCCAAACAGAACTCATTCTGTTTCCCCTAAACCCTCCCTCCCTCCTAACTTCCCTTTTACTATAGAGGCACCCCCATCCTCCTGGTCCCTCAGGCTCCCAACCTAGGAGCCATCCTGAACTGCTCCCTATATCCCACCCCCCAGATCCAATATGGCACCAAGGCCTGTCGATTTCACCACTGCAGCATCTCTAGTCAATTTCATCTCTGCACCATCTCTCCAATACACCCCCTCCTTTCCTCTGACACTGCCCCACCTCATCATCTCACACCTGGACCACTACTATGGCTGCTGGGGGCGGGGGGGAAGTCTGCTTGCCCCAAGGCTCTCCCCGTTCCAGTCTACCGTCCACTTAGCCACCAAAGGGATTTCCCTGAAGTGCAGATCTGTCCCTCCCATAACTCAGTAAACTCTGCTGGCTCCCTACTGCCTACAGGATCAAATATAAAATGCTCTGTCTGTCCTTCCAAGCCTCTCCTAACCTCGCCCCCTCGTCCCTCCCTCCCTTTCCAGGCTTCCAGTGTGCCTGGCTTCCCAGCTGTTCTCTGCATAAGACCCTCCTTCTCTGCTCTGACCACTGACCCCCACCTTTAAGTCCCAGCGAAAATCCCACCTCCTCCAGGAAGCCTTCCCCAGGCCCTCCTAAGTGCAGCACCTTCCCTCGGTTTACCCTTGTCTGTAGCTAGTGCTTTCCATGTTGTGCCCCAGCGGCAGTGAGAACCTCAAGGGCAGTGCCTCTCTCCTGCCTTTCTCCACATGCCCAGCTCTTAGCACATGATGGCTGGCACATAAGTGTTTTGATGGGCTGACTCATCTCTGCACCAGACACAAAAAGGCCCACTTTCTTCACAGACTTAGTGTGAAATGGCTACCCAGAGAGAAACATCAAATGCACTCTCTCATGGGGCATGCTAAGGAAACAAGACCCTTTCATTTTAACGATGATATGGTCTGAACCCCAAACAAATGAGAGCACTGGAATGCAGCTGCCTGAACCCCTGTCCCTGTTGCAGGCGGTTCAAGCTCACCTTACAACTTAGAGAGGATGTTTAAGGTTCCAAGGAAGCCTGCCTGGGAAGCAGCAGCAGCAGCACTGAAAGGGGGGCCTGGCAGCTGCCCCCTGCCCCGGCCTTTTACTTACATGGGTTAGCTCCATCGGCCACAATCAGCATCCTCAGGGAGCTCAGGCTGACGTCCCTCTGATCTCGCTGGGCCAGGAGAGACCAGTGCATGTCTCGGGATTTGACCAACGCTACCCGGGCTGCCGAGGACAAGAGAGAGCATCAGCAGACACAAGTGGCCCGGAAGGAATGAGGGAGCACATGCATGCACACTGGTTAGTTAGTACCAAGATCCAGTCGACAAGTTAGAGATCTTAGAATAGTTCAGAACATTAGTGGACAAAGCCGAGGCATCTGTTTGGGAATCCCCATCTTGAGCAGAACTCAAGAAAATGCTCTTAAAAATGCAACAGGCAGAATTCCGGCCACAACCAAAGAGCTCTCTGATGGGAGGCTGGGGCTCACAAGGTCATCATCAGCCGCCAGCTCTGCCGGGCACAGAAAGATCAGGCCGCCAATGGCTCAGCTCCACGAGGAACACCCTCAGTCCTCACTTCAGCTATTTTTAAGGTGGCTGTTGGAAAGGATGAACCCAGAGAGGGCAGAATTACCTTTATAGGAGCACACTTTCTGTATCCACGAGAGGGGGTTCACTTTCATGAGGGCATAAGGAATACTGACAACGTGCATTCGGTTCATGACACTCTGAAAAAACCCAAAGCATTTATTTATTTGGGGCCTAGGGTAATTGTTACCCAAGAGCACAAGAGGCATCTTCACATGCACAGGAAGGGAAGCGGGTCTGTCCGGGCACAATTCTGGGCATGTCACTCAAACCCCTCACTCCATAACCAAGACACTGCATGCCACTAGAACGGGGTCTGACTTTCTGTCTTCTAGGAAGCTATTAGTAAGTCTCATTCCAAAATGCAGATTTGCTGGGCAACACTCACAGTCAGCACTCCATGCCACAGGCCAGCATCCCTTTTGAAGTCCAGCACGTTGGTTAAAGTCTCCGCTGAAAGCAAACAGAGAGCATTAAAAGCACATGGCTCCACGTCCCCGTGAAAGCTCCGAGCATTTCCAAAAGAAGCCTTGCACAGAACTGGTTGTGGGCAACCATGGACACAGGCCCCCTGAATTCTCAGAGCACACTCCTGCAACTCAAGATGGTGCGCTCAAACTGGGCTTCCAGATCTCCTGATAAGTGTGCTTAGTTAAACAGCTGATGTGCTCTTTGGATCCCATGCTGTGACGGGTGCCTTCTGTTGCAAGCACCAGCCAGTGTCCTCACCCTTCAATCTGGAACCTTTCCCTGGCCAGTCCCCGAAGCATTCAGCACCAATCTACATTTATGAACGGAATTAGACTCAACCAACCCTTTGTCAATCTCCAACTCTGTGCCACGAGCTATGTCGGGCCCTGGCAATACAGGACAAAGAACCAAGATAGCCCTGGGCCTCGAGGGGTGTCCATTCTCTTGGGAGCTGATGGGAAGCCAACAGAGACTCTCTTGGCTCTAGCCACGTCAACAGCCATGACCCTGCCTGTCCTCGGCTTATCCAACTACCTCTCCACCTAGGAGAAAAGCTTTCTCCACTGTTCTGTCAACATCGAGGTAACCTCTACAGAACTCCCCTGCTTCAGGAGCAGTAACTGCCCCTAAAAGGGTGTGCTGCACTCCTGAGGAAGACCGATCACCACAGTCTGGTTCTGGCCTGTCCACACCAAGCACCTGAGCCAACAAGCCTAAGCTGAGTGGGCAAGGCTAGGGACCCCCACCTGCCAGTGGCCCTCTGAGCCTTGCCACTGGCCGCAGTGCCAGCAGTGGTCAGAGGCAGTCTTGGCTCTTGGATCTTTCATGATGACGATGGCGACAGGTACTGTGCCAGCCACCATGCTAAACATTTTACTCTTATTTTCTCATTTAATCTTCACAAAACCTTGGGAAGATGGGGCTATTATCTCCATATTACAGATGAGGAAACTCAGGCAGACAGCAGATAAGAGACTTGATCAGGGTCGCACAGCTGCTACATGTCTAATGCTACATCTGATCTCAGGTCTTACTGACTCTAGGCTCAGGGTTCTAGCCACCCTCCCACCTCGCTGCAATGATACCAACTAACATAATCACAAAAATATCAATTATTCAAAGCAAACTACTAATAGTGAGGCCACCATGTGCCAGACACTGTGTTAAGTGCTTTGTAATTATTATGTCATTTGACTGTGACAAAGTAGGGGCTATTATTATCCCTATTTTACAGTTGAGAAACTGAGGCAGACAGAAGTTAAGTGACTTGTCCAGGGTCACACAGCTGCCACGTGTCTAAGGCAAGATTTGAACTCAGTCTTTCTGACCCCATCCCCTGTGTGCCACTGACTGGGCCACCAAGTGGCCTTAGCAGCTTTGGAGTTTTGCTAGCCCAAAGGCTAGGCCTCTAGCCACCAGGCCTTAGAAGGAGTGAGCCAGTGCTTGGGAGGCACAGTGCCTGGCTTGGGCATCCTGAGGCGGCCTTTACTTTAGGCTTCTCTCCACTCAGAGTGGTTTTCATCTTGGTATCTCCAAGTCCTTCCACAGAGCGTCATATACAGCAGGCGCTTAAGCAATGTTGGATAAACTGAACTCCACATCACCAGGGTCTGTGCCTTTCTCCCTGAGGGCATAGTCACCCCCTGTGGCTCAGAGGCACCATACCCAGCCCGGCTGGCCTGCTCCTTAGGGAATGGGCCCAGGTCCACACAGGCACACACAGGCACACCAGCAACATCTTCTTCTCAAATGGCATTAATACAAGCTTTGGACTTTTCCTCTGCACTCGGGTTTTCAACTGTAGGCCAAGAAGCTCAAACCTGAGAGAAGTCCGTCGAGTCCTCTCTCCTACAAGTGGCCCCCACAGGCACTCCTCTTGGGTGTGCCCTTCTCCAGGAGCATGTCGCAAACCCCACTGCCCCCACGGTTCACTCTAGACTCTGGGAATACAACCCCCAGGGAAGGTCATCACCACCCAGACCCACCAATGGGCACCACCAAGTCGCCTAACTGAATCCCAGGCCACCCCGAGAGCCGAGAAAGGCCAGTGGTCTCATGCCTTTCTTCTCGTAGAGATGCAGGGAGCCACAGACCCTGGCCCAAGCCTGTGCCTTCCTCTGGCCATCCGTCCCCCAGGCTCAGAATGCTCTCCTCCCTTAGCGCTGCTGGCTTCCTCCACGGCTCAGGCAAAGTCCCACCTTCTCCAAGAAGCCTTTCCCGCTTTCCATCACCCATAGGTGAACCTTGGTGACTATGTTCTACCAGCCCTGCCTGTACCTGGTCTGCACACTGTCTGCCCCCTTAGAGAGCAGGGGATGCCTTTCACCTCCTTCTTTGTGTCCCCACTCGCAGCACACAGCAGGGGCTTCCTAACACTGTGCTGACTTGACCCCGTTTGATTCAGGAAGACACAGGTCACCTGTTGTTAGTTTCACATGACACAGTTAGGAGACAATTGGGCACAAAAACGTAAGGCTTGATCAATGGCTCATCAAGGCCATGAGAATGAGGCATACGGGGAAAAGTGACCCACAGGCTTAAGGCAACAAGTGCTTGCATACAAGATGGCAGAGGCCCAGAATGAGTCGGTGGGCAGACATGGCACTGCCCAAAGACCCAAGGCAGCCTCAGGCTTCCTTAAGAGAGTTGGGACTCACTTCAACTGACTTCAAAAAGCAATTATCAGCACTGTACAAAGGGGGAAAATGACACAGGCCTGCCCTCCAGCAGCTTATCCTCTCACTGGAAACCCAGCATGCCAAGCCTGGGAGTTAGGGGCCCCACTGGCCTTGGTTGAGGCCAGCTCTTGCGGTCATTTTTAAGAAAAGCACTTACAAGTGTGGTGTACAGCCAGCAAGGGCACCAAGGCTGAGGGCAGGGTTCAAGTAAGAAGCCAGTAATGCTCAGCCAATGGGGGATGTGACCTTTGCAGGTCTGCAGGCCAGGGGAGGAAGTTGATGCATTCGGGGTTGTTTAAGAGACAGAGGCAGATATGATGGGGAGGGATGTGGAGGAGGCTGCGTTCACCCCAGCACTGAAGCCCGGCTTGGGCCCAGCCTGCCAGGCAAGCCCAGAGAACTCACCTTCTGAGTAACTGCAGGCCTGAGTCAACGCGTGGCACTGGGCTAACATGGAGGCGTGAGACACGGTGATCCCCACCGTGCTGCCCTCTTTGCTTGTCTTGTACTGGAAAAGAATATTTCAGGAAAACATTAGGTGAGGCTTCCACGGTGGCCTTTGCTAGAACTTTACGGGAAAGCCAAGGCCATCCTTCGTGCTTCGAGGAGGTGGCAGCTCATTTCACAGCAAAGATACACGTGGAAGGTCACTAAGCTAAGAACTTGGACAAGGGGTTTTCTGTCATAAACACAGATATTCATGGGCCGACTGTTACCAAGGAGGGGAGAGTTAGCTGGAGCGAAGGCAGGGTACAGTGCTATGTTGGTTTGGGTCATCTAAAATAGCGAGACAACAAAAAAATCACTGGACTCCAAACACTCTTGACTTGTATACTACAAGGTCACCGGCTTTAGTAACAGAATCACAAAAAAGAAAGGCTCAGGATGCCACAATGTCCTGAATTCTCCATGTGCCATAGGCTAAGAAGCAGTGCTCTTACCTCGATGTATGCGGTTTCAGCACTGGCATCCCGCACTGGGGGATGCCAATCCTTGGATGGTTTTGCCAAATGTTTCCCATCTATCACAAACCAAACTAGGCGAGGCCAGCCTTCAAAAGAAAGCAGAAAGGGGGTGGTGGGAATCCAAATGGAGAGATGCTCCTCAACTGGAGCCCCCCACCGTGGACACCCACACCTGGGGTGGCCGGAGGGAAGCCTCCAGAGTGTCTCGGCCTCACCCCGAGAGGAGCCAAGTGACTGCTCCAGGGCAGTGACCTCATACCTCTGAATGTGGCCACTTCTCCTGTTGGTGCCTTGGGCAGCCCCTTCTGACAAGCATCTGTGGTCAGGGCCAGCGTCACTCCACAGCTGCCTAAGAGAAAGCCAATCTGTTGGCTCCCAGCATCCTAAAAAATGCATAATGCTTTGGTAAGCTTTTCAATGAACAAACGAGTCCAATAACATGAGCCAGGCTGGGGGTCTGATGTCAGAGGTGACCTTTCCCTCATTAGAGGCCTCGTGGGTGTGGAGTTCTCAGACTGTGTCACAGCACTGACAGGGGAGGAGTTCTTTGCACGCCAGATAATGGGGGACAATCCAGGGTCCCCTAAAAATGTAAAAACAAGGCAGAAAAAGGACTGAAAGGCACAGAGTGCAGCCCAGGTGTGCATCTGGATGCTGTGGGGGGAAAAGAAAGGAGGACCACATCCACAGTCGCCAGGAGAGAAGAAAGGTAGCAGGGCTTCTCTTCCCCCTGAGCCTCCCCCAGCTCTGGAGAAAAAATGGGCCTCTTCACGACCAGGCTCGAAGCAAGGGAGCCTTCCCATTCCCTGAGGCAAAGCTCCTCTGGGGGCTGCCCCCTCTCACATGGAGGGTGAGCTCCCCAGGAGCAGACATTGCATTCAACATCCTGTCTGCACCCCCACGATGCAGCCCATACTTGGGACCCTTCAATGGCTTCTTCCGTTCCTCTGCATCCATTCCTGACAGCAGTGCTTTTTCTGAAAAGGGAGAAGCTGGTGTATTGGAGTGGGGAGCTGACGGCTGTCCTCCAAAGAAGCGTCATGAATCCACAGGCTCAGAGAGTGTGGCGAGCCCCCCAACCTGGGAAGCTAGCAGACGCCGAGCTGGGTGTGAAGGTCCTGAAATCCACAACCAAGAGGGACGGATCTTCTTGAAGCACGTCCCCAAACGAAGCAGAGAACCTCCCAACAGTCATCAAAGTGGGTGGCAGGCTTCTTTCCAAAGATGCTGCCAAAGAAACCAGGCTATGGGACACAAGTCTACGTGGGATTGCCTTCCTGGTGGCAATGGGTTTAGAAGAGGAGAGAAGAGGGCTAAGAAGATGGGGCCCGGGAGGGAGGTCTGGTTCTGTGGGCCAGAGCTAACACTAGCAGACTAACGGCCACTCTTCCTGCTTGAGAGCAAATGAAGCTACTAAGGCAGATGGAACCATACAAATCTAACCAAAGGAGTTTGGAACTGAACAAGAAAGTGGAGGACACACAAGGAAATTCTACGAGGTGTGATGAACAGCAGCAGAGATCCCCAGAATTTCACAACCAATACTAAGAAAAATCACGGCCTTCACCCAAAGGTAAGTCTAAATGTCCATAGTGTGGGCGGGAAGAAAGATGAGCTGGAGACCCTGATGCTAATGGGTAAATGTGGCCTGTGGGCACAGCTGAGATCTGGAAGGGTGACCCCCACACCTGGACAGTGGCTCTGGAAGGAGGTGCCTTCTAGACAAGGCAGAGGGGGTGCCAACGCAGCATCTACAGGCTAGCATGTGGGGCTAGAGCTGACAAAGGCTTCCTAGAGGTGGCAGGATGTGACAGAGTGCTGAACTAGAAGCTGGGAATACAAGAAGCCTTTATTAAGCACCTACTAGGTTCCAGGCTGGCCTACAAATGAGAAAGACATCCCTTGCCCTCAAGGAGCTTACAAGTTAAAGAGGAAAGGCAAGACAACAGGAAGCTGGAACGCAGGGGTAAGGGCTGATGGCCAGTGAAGAGTCTAGAGCTTTGCTCCATGACCTGAGGTCTGGAGAGGCAAGTGCTCTACCCCCAGGGAAGGTGGATGATGATAATGAGAGTGCAGGGTGAACCATTAAATTCCCTTAGGGCAGGTAGGTGCCACAGTGGATGGAGCGCCAGGCCTGGGAGTCAGAAGACTTATCTTCCTGAGTTCACCCTGGGTAAGTCACTTTACACTGTCTACTTCAGTTCCTCATCTGTCAAATGAGAAGGTGAAGGAAATGGCAACCATTCCAGTATCTGCCAAGAAAACTCCAAACCCAGTGGAGCAGGGGCTGCACCAGTGCAAACCTGAGAGCCTGGGCAAGCTCATCACCGCAGGGGCAACTCCCACACCCCCCCACCACAGGACAGGGATCTGTTGGAGGTGGGTAAGAGGAAGCACAGGGCCTGCAGCAGCAGCAGCTAATTCTGGGGCTATCAACCCACAGCCTGGATGTTTACAAATCAACTCCCTGAGCCCCCAGGAGCTAAGGGGGCAGAGTAACCCTAGCTGTTCCACAATCTCCCTAAAACCCTGAAAACTCTTAAACTTCTTAGGGGAAGTTTTATATCTCTGAAAGCACACATGAATAAAGTAGAGAAAATGGGGATCAATAAAAAGGACATGCAACTGGAAAAGCTAGAAAAAGAACAAATTGTAAATCCCCAATCTAAACACTAAGTTAGAAATACTGAAAACCTAAGGAGAGATCAATAAAATTGAAATTAAAACTATTGAACTAATAAATAAAACTAAGAGCTGGTTTTATACAAAAAACAATAAAATTGATAGACCTATAGTCAATTTGATAAAAAAAGAAGAAAACCAGTATCAAAAATGAAAAGAGTGAATTAACCTCCAATGATGAGGAAATTAAAACAATAATTAGTAATTATTTTGCCCAATTGTATGCCCATAAATTTGATAATCTTAGTGAAAATGGATAAATATAAATTGCCCAGATTAACTGAAGAGGAAGTAGAATACTTAACACCATCTCACAAAAAGAAATTGAACAAGCCATCAATGAACTCTCTAGGAAAAAATCTCCAGGGCCAGATGGCTTTACAAGCATTTAAAGAATAACTGATTCCAATAATTTATAAACTATTTGGGAAAATTGGAGAAGTCCTACCAAATTCTTTTTATGACACAAATATGGTACTGATACCTAAATCAGGAAGAGACAAAACAGAGAAAGAAAATTATAGACAAATTTCCTTCATGAATATCAATGCAAAATATTAAATAAAATATTAGTAAAAGGACTATAGCAACTTATCACAAGAATAAAACACTTAGATCAGGTAGGATTTATTCCAGAAATGCAAGGATGGTTCAGTTTTAGGAAAACTATTAGTATAATCGATCATATCAACAACAAAACTAGTAGAAACCATATGATTATCTCAACAGATACAGAAAAAGATTCTGACAAAATACAACACCCATTCCTATTAAAAACACAAGAAAGTATAGGAATAAATGGAGCCTTCCTTAAAATAATAAGTAGCATCTATCCAAAACCAACAGCAAGTATTATATGTAATGGGGATAAGCTAGAAGCATTTCCAATAGGATCAGTGGTAAAACAAGGATGTCCATTATCACGCCTCTTATTTAATTTGGTACTAGAAATGTTAGCTATAGCAATAAGAGAAGAAAAAGATATTAAAGGAATTTGGTTAGGCAAAGAAGAGATGAAGCTATCACTCTTTGCAGATATGATGATATATTTAGAGAATCCTAGAGAATCAAGTAAAAAACTACTTGAGACAATAAATAAATTTAGCATAGTTGCAGGATATAAAATAAACACACATAAATCCTCCACATTCCTATACATTTCTAACGAAGTCCAACAGTGAGAAATAAAAAGAAAATCCATTTAAAGTTACTGTAGACACTAAAAAATATTGGGTATCTACCTGCCAAAACAAACCCAGGAACTATATGAACACAGTTATGAAAAGCTTTTCACACAAATAAAGTCAGATTTAAGTAACTGGAAAAACATCAGTTGCTCATGGCTAGGTCGAGCCATTTAATTAAAATGACAATTTTACCTAAATTAATTTACCTATTTAGTGCCATACCAATAAATCTACCAGAAAATTATTTTATAGAGCTAGGAAAAACAGTAACAAAATTCATCTGAAAGAACAAAAGGTCCAGAATATCAAGGGAATTAAGGAAAAGAAATGCTAGGGAAGATGGCCTAAATCATACCAGATTTCAAACTGTATTATAAAGCAGCAGTCATCAAAACTACTTGGTACTGGCTGAGGAATAGCGTGATGGATCAGTAGAATAGATTTCGAGACACAGTCAATGACAATGGTAATCTACTGCCTGACAAACCCAAAGACCCTAGCTTCTGGGATAAGAATTCACTATTTGACAAAAACTGCTGGGAAAACTGGAAAATAGTATGGCAGAAACTGGGCATAGACTCTTACACTGTATACTAAAATAAAATCTAAATGGGTGAGTGATCTGGATATAAGGGCTGAGACTGTAAACAATCTTGAGAGAGCAAGGAATAGTTTACCTGTCAGATTTATGGAAAAGGGAAGAATTTATGACCAAAGAAGAGATAGAGCATTTCAAAACACAAAAGGGATAATTTTGATTACATTAAATTGAAAAGTTTTTGTACAAATAAAGCCAATGTAACCAAAATTGGGAAGGAAGTGGAAAACTGGGAAAGGATTTTTAAAACCAGTGTCTCTGATAAAGGCCTCATTTCTAAAATATACAGAGAATTGAGTCAAATTTATAAGAATACAAGTCATTCCCCAATTGATAAATGGTCAAAGGATATGAACAGGCAGTTTTCAGAGGAAGAAATTAAAGATATCTATAAGCATATGAAAAATGCTCTCAATCACTATTGATTAGAGAAGTACAAATCAAAACAACTCTAAGGGTACCATACCTCACCGGCCAGATTGGATAAGATGACAAAACAGGAAAATGATAAATGCTAGAGAGGATGTGGAAAAATTGGAATGCTAATGCATTGTTGGTGGAGTTGTAAACTGATCCAATTTATCCAACCAAACTGCTCTGGGGAGCAGTTTGGAACTATGTCCATTCATACCCTTTGACCCAGCAATACCACTTCTAGGGCTGTATCCTAAAGAAATTATACATGTGGGAGGAAGGCCTGTTTGTACAAAAATATTTATAGCAGCTCTTTCTGTGGTGGCAAAGAACTGGAAATCAAGGGGTGCCCATCCACTGGGGAATGGCTGGACAAGTTATGGTACATGAATGTAATGGGATGCTACTGTGCTACAAGAAATGAGGAATGGACTTCATAATCACCTGAAGAGACTTCTACAAACTAATGCTGAGTGAAAAGAGCAGAACCAGGAAAACTTTGTACACAACACATCATATGTGTGACGACTAACTCTGACAGACTGGGCTCCTCTCAGCAATGCAAGGCTATAAGACAGCTCCAAAAGACTCATGACGGAGAGAGATGTCCACACCCAGAGAAAGAACTAGAGTCTGAATGCAGATGGAAGCAAACCCCCTGCTCTCTCTCTTGTGTTCAGTGTTGTTTCCCTTCTTCTTTCTCGTTGTTTACTTCATTGGTTATAATTCTTCTTTACAACCTGACTAATGCTTAATGTGAAGGTATTTGTAGAGCTATATCCGAATGCATGCTGCTGGTAGGGGTAGGGGGGGAAGGGGAGAAAATTTGAAACTCAAAGGATTGTGGAATTGAATGCAGTAAACTAAAAGTAGATAAGCAAATTTAATAAAATAAAATTGAAGGAAAAAAATAATTTAAAAAACCCCCCAAAACCCAAACCCAACCCAAAATGGGGTCACAAAGAATCAGACATGAATGAAAAATGACTCAGCAGCGACATTAAATTCTATAGAATCCAAACCATGTGGCTGAGGGAAGAGGTGAGTTTAAATCCTGCTTTAGACATGGGATCAGTTACTCCACTGTAATATAAAGATCACAATGGTGCTGAGCTCCCCAGACTGTGGTGGGGAGTCAAAGGAGTGCATGCAGTGCCAGCACGAAGCTTGGCACACAGGGTGTGCTTAATAAATGCTCATGCCTACCCCCCCACACAAAGGGCAGACCAGGAGGGCTGGATTCTGGCTAAAATGGAGTCACAGGAGGCAGGGCACCCAGCTCCCACAGACCCTGGTGCGGCCCAGAGGCTCTAGGATCAGACAGCAAGAATAGAGGGCTCCCTGAGGAGGGGCCGGTGGCCAGAACCGAGGATGCCCAGGAAGCAGCCCAGCCAAGGTGGGCATAGCCACGTGGAGGATCCCACATGGGACCGAGAAGGGCCCCAACCAAAAGGACAGCAGGAGTAGAGTTTGGCTCTGGCACAAGGCCCCAGTTCAAGAATCAGCACACAAGAGATGAGCAAATCAAAGGCAAGAACCCCCCAAATCACTGCAAACTCAGACGGCCCCCAAAGACAGAGGAAAAAACTCCCACAAAGATGGCCTGAACGTTATAGACGAAAACTGAGATACAAGAAACAGCCTAAAGAGAAAGTGCTAAACCCTTTACCCAAGAACAGGATCCCTCAAAATGAGAACAGACCAAGGTAAAACTAATGAGACAGCAAGAAATATTAGAACAAAAGCAAAAACGGTGGAAAAAAAAATGTAAGGCAGAGCAATCAGAATTGGCCTAGAAAACAAATCAGTAAGACATCATTTAAGAACAATTAGACTCAAATCTGCTCAGAGACTTGACACACTTACTAGCTGTGTGACTTTGGGCACATCACTTAACAAAAAGCAAAAAAACAAAACAAAAAAAACCACAACTCAACTCCCTGAAAACCATGATTTTTTTTTTTTTTTTTTTTGCTTTTTGGAGGGCAATTGGGGTTAAGTAACTTCTGTTTGTGTGTGTTAAGTGTCTGAGGCCAGATCCAAACTCAGGTCCTTCTGACTCCAGGGCCGGTGCTCTACTCACTGAGCCACCTAGCTGCCCCCATGATTTGTTTTTAAAAACCCTGGACACCACATTTCAAGAAATCACACATGAAAACTTCCCAGGTCAATTGGGACCAGAGGAAAAAATGAAATGAGAAAGGCTTTATTCATCACCTCCTTAGAGGAGCCCCAAAGGAGAAGCCCAGAAAGGCTGTAATCCGAGTCCACACCTACACCAAGGAGGCACAGGAGCCCTCAAGGCCCAGCCACTTCTACTAGAAGGCAGCTGAGACCTGAGAAAGAGTTAGCCAGGGATGTGCATGAAAGCCCATCAGGAGAGGTGGAGGTGCGGGAGGAGGTAGGAGAAAGGCTGTGATGCCTCAGGCTGTCACCCACATGGCCCGACTGCCACAATTGGGTGATGCTCCCTACTTCTGCCTGACAGGTCCTCTTTTAGACATGGCCCAATAAGGGGAGATTTAATAGGGATAAACACAAGTTTTTATACTTTGGAGCAAAACCCCCAGCCAGTCCAAGCCAGCAGAGGCCTGGCTAGAGGGCAGCTTGTCTGAAAAAGAGCGAGGCCTTCTGCTGGTGGGCTGCAAGCTCAGTGGCCTTGGAAGAGCAGGCTCTGAGAGGGGCCCAGCTGGCAGCACTTGCTCTGATCACATCTTCAGGCAGGCCTAGCTCTGAAGGAGGCCAGCATAAACGGGAGAGCCTCCCAAGGCCATGTAATGAGCCTTGCTGAAGAAGCTGGAGCAAATGATCCAGCCGGCAAAGGACCAGTGCTGAGGCCAGGAATCAAACTCGGGGTCCTGCTGACTCCTGGTGTGTGGACCCCTCTGCAGGAGGATGGAGGATCCCAGACAAGAGAAAAGACCCCTCTCACCCCCCCAGGGCTCTGAGCAGCAGCAGACTGCCCAAAGACATCATGCCTCCCCAGCACACCACAGGTGCCCAGGAAAAGGTACAGAAACACCAGCAGCTAGGGCAGGCCCTTATCCCCCTACCCCCAGGCCAAGTGACCAAGTGATGCCTCCTAACACAAAATCTCAGCTCTCTGCTTTTGTCTCTGGAGCCCCAGCAGCAGCACAAGGCCACACAGAGTCCATGCTTGGTAAAGTGATGTTTTCTGAATAGAACTATCAAGGACTCACAGTCCCCAAAACAGGGTGGCTGAGGGTCACTGCAGGGCAAGGGAGAGGGCCCATGGCAGGCAGCCAGAGAGCACAGGGCAGGAACTCTAAAGAAGAGGGAAGCAGGTCATGTGCTAAGAGCTCCGTCCTTGGGGTCTAAGGGCAGCTGACTCCATTCATCATGTCTGCTGCACACAGAGAGCTCTGATGGCTCTGTGAATGCTCCACCACAATGGAGGTGCCTGTCCCCAGGGGCTCCCCAAAACCTGACCTTAGACTCCAAAGACGGAGCTCTTGGCATCCTTTACCCCTCTTCTTCTTCAGAGTTCCTGCCCTGTCCCATCTTGCTCCCTACCATGGACCCCACAGAGAGAAGGGAAAAGCTGCCAGGTGAGAGTAAGAGAGGACCAGGCCTGGGGCCAGGGTTCTTCTGGCCTGGTGCAGTTTCCCCCTCTGGATCATGAGGAAGCTGGGCTAATATTCTGGGCCCTAAAAGGAGGGGAGATCATGACTAGGCTGCACTGGCTTCAGGATCAGAGAGTCTGGGAGTTTTAAGGAAGATACCATCACAGATGCAGACTCCTCCCTGCCTGTGCCCAGAGGACACCACCTGGTGGGCAGTGGCCCATTCCAAGGTCACAGGGAGGGGGCTGTGGGAGGAGGGCTGGCTTACCTTTCTTGTTAATGGCACTTCTATTGGCACAGGGATAAGTTCTGCCAGGAGGCACCCATAGAATGCCACCATGAACATCACAGGGTCACTATTTGGGAAGACGAGGGCCACCTAGAATTAAGAAAAGGGTGGGTGGGGGGCAGAGAAAGAGGTGAAAATTGCTTTTGTTTTTCAAAGTAAAAACTTTGAGGGAAAAGTCTGGCCAGAAGCCAACTGAACTCCCTACCTAGGGATGGTCCCCACCTTCCTCCCCTGACTGGTGGGGTCGTGTTTATCCCCAAAGTCATTTTTGCCCAACAGACTGGACCTCTGTTGGGGCTCACTTTGACATCACTAGCTACAAGGTGGGGCCAGGGAGTGATGGAGTGATCCCCGGGCCTGGGGTCCCGTCACCAGCTCAAACAGCCCGGGGGTGGGGGGCAGCTGGGGCAGGGAGCCTGGGAGGGAGCTCTGATTTTTACTTAGATAAAGGGAAAACATGAATTAAAACGCTGTTGAAGAGCAGCACCCATTAAGAGATGGGGAAAAGTGCATCTGTAACTCCCAGGACAGTGAGGGAGAAGACAAGCTCAGCTGGGTCTCAGTATCTGTCCACTCCAGAGTCCTGCAGAGCTGGCACAGAGGACAGACAGACAGCCAGCCTGTGGCTCACAGGTGGGGGCCAGCTAGCAGCTCGAGTGTGGGCGCTGAAACAGCAGCATCCTTTCTGCTCTTAGAGAAACACCCACATCCAGAATGTTTTCTTCGGTACCAGTCACCACAGCAGAACTACTGGGAGCTGCCAACAGACTGACTCTGTGCCAGATGCACCTCACTGGCTGGCAGGTGGGAGCTCTAGGGACATGGTGAGAGACTTGAGGCCTGGCTCTGTCATGGGCCTGCCTCGGGACCCCAGTGCAAGGAGCCCCTCCTAGAGAGTGTTTCATTCCTGAGATAATGGGGACACTTGGTTCTCCCTCTGCCCCCGGCCAGGAAGGGGCTGCATAGGCTGCTGTGGTCACCACTGTTATGAAGTTTCCCTGTTGTGTCTAACACTCAAGAGCTATGAAGACCTAGACAGGGAGCCCTGGTGTCTTTCACTGATGGAGACAGGGTCAGCACCAGCTGGTCAAGCATCCGCCAGGAAGGAACATGGCCTGCCAGCCCTTGGACACGGACCGACATGGACTGACCACTTCAACAGCCACACCAGTGTGGACAAAGGCAAGTGAGAAAAGAAAGGATGAAGTAGCCTGGGGAAAGGGGCAGATGGCAGCTGCCAGCCACTGCTCCCTGGCTGCCTTAACAGGCTTCCCACTGCTGTCCTTAGAATGGAAACATCACCTGGCCAAAGGCAGGACCTTCCAATGCTCCCCCTGACAGAAAGCAACTCTCCTACTGGACAGCAACAGTGACTCTCCCCACTCCCTCCAAGCAGTGCCACACCCTGAGCCGGAGGGCTCCCCTGGGACTCACCCGGTCTCCAGGTCTGAGCAGGGGCTCATTCTTACTGGTGAGCTTATTAAGCAGGGTGTATGCCAACTTTACACTTCGACTCCAAAGTTTGCCTAAAATCACAATGAAAACACCAAGCAAAAGTGACAAAAGTCAGCCTTCTGTAGTCAATATACTAAGGGAACACCAAGGGAACGGGGGACCAGTGACCAGCAAGAACAGAGATTGGATAACCTGGGAACACTCCCCTGGAACTGGCCACATCCCACTGTGGGAGGGCTCTCCCAGAGCCGGGCCTGGCATCAGCCACCTGGCCCCTGGCAGGGAAGGGGAATCCAGGACAAGCCAGAACTCCAGGCCTCTCCACTGGGGGCAGCTCAAAGAAACATGTTTGTAAGTAGGACAAGAGACCATGTGCACAGGTGCTCCATAACAAAGAGTGGCCAGGAAGATGGGATCACACTTATTTATACCCCAAGGACGACGGGCTTTTCCCATCTAATTCACAGTGGAAACCTCCCAAGAGCATCATCTTCCCCCTTGGAATGGCAGCTACTGGATTCAGCCCATTTGATAAATGGTCAGAGACTGAGGCAGCTGGTTGGTTCAGTGGATGGAAAACGCCGAGCCTGGCATCAGAAAGACCTGAGTTCAAGTCTGGTCTTAGACACTTTCTAGTTGTGTGAACCTAAGTGAGTCACTTCATCTTTCTGCTTCAGTTTCCTCCCCATAAAATGGTGATCCTAACAGCCCCTGCCCCCAGATAGTTATGAAGTGCTTAGCACAGCGCCTGCACACAGCAGGTGCTCTATAAATGCTGGTTCCATACCCTCCACTAGGGCCTGGGAGGGAGGGGCCTGGCTGGCTGCTCTCCCTCCCTTCTCTCCTGGGAAGCCCTGGGCTCTCCCACCTGGGACTGGGCCATCCCAATAGCCCTCCATCTACCCTCTAATTTCTCAGTTCCCCTTTGGTCAGCTCAAGGCAGCACTGAAGACCTGGCTCTGTCTGCTTTGCTTGGTGAAAGATGGGCCAGAGACCACATGGCCCCTGAGAGGTCAGGGAGGGGGCCTGGCAGGAGCCACGACTAGGGACCCACAGAAATCTGGCTTCTGCCTCCTTCCTAAGGCCACAAGATTCCCTTACTCTGGTGTTATTCCTCAATTAAAATGCATGAACCCCTCAAACCCCACCCCCTAATCTTTCCAACTGGAAGGAGGGAGAGAACACCTGTCCTGAGCCACCAGGGACCAAACAGGGACTAAAACAAGACCTGGTGGGGCCAACCATGGGAGTTTACGTTTGAAAAAGCCCTGCTTGGCTCAGAACTTACCATAGGTGAGGGTGTATACAGCTTTCCCGGTTGTATCCAAGGCCGTGAGACAAGGGGCCTTGGGCTGGGTCGTGCCCCAACACTGCAGGGCTGCCAGGAGGGATGGAGGCCAGTTAGGAGCCATGGCTAAAGGCTCCCCTTGGAGCACGGTCATCTGACTCCCCTCTGGCTTGGGCTGATTGGGATCTGGCTGGTGAACTGCAAAGATAAAGCCACCCCTTCAGCAGCATCTGAAGCCAGCCCTCCTTCTTCAGGGCTCACATGCTCTCCCCTCCTGTTTTTACCAGGAGCCACCAGATCATCTGAAAATTCCTCCAAGTTGTTGTAATCCTGAAAACTAACTCAAGGACTACAAGAAATCAAGGTATTACTAACTCAAAATTTTAAAAGAAATGGAAATAAGACCCATCCTAGTAATCTGACCACCAAGGTTTGGGGGGGATAACCTTCAGGGGGCATCCAAGGCAACCCCAGGAAGAGCTCAGCCTGAATGCCACTCAGCATCTGCCCAAGAACAGGCTCTGTTTCTTTGGGGATTACCCCCCCCCCACACTTTGAGCCCCTCGTCCAGGAAAGCCTGTAAGAGATATACTGCTGCTAATGCCCCACAGCCACGGTGGAGGGGCCTCTGTTGGGAAGGGACTGATTCTGCAATTATCCATGTTTTTTAAATCCCCTGGGAAATGCTGGCTTGGTATTTCCACCGATTGGGACTACGACGATTGTGACGGAAATAGCAAGAAATAGGACAGAGAGCCAGCCTTGGCAGCCAGAAAGACCTGGTTTTGAGTCTTGTCCCAACCCCCACTGGCCCGGGAATCTGGGCGAATTTTGGAGCTTCAAGGCACCCTCCCGACACCAAGGTGCCTTGGGACAAGGACTTCCCTACCCCATGAAAACACAGTGGTCAGTCCTGGTCCTTCTTCTTATCCCAGAATAGGCCACCAAGGACTCATTGGTTAGCAACAATAAAGTATGAGTGAGAGCCAAGGAGAGAGGCCTCCTGCTGTTGGGTGCTAAGGTCCATAAAGATGTCCTCTGCACACAAAAGGAAGCTTCTGAGAGGCAGACAGCTGCAGAACGTTGGCCTGGGGGATGGTGGAGGCAGGGAGGGGGCAGCCTCGACTCTAGCTAATGGCCATGGCAGCCCGGAAGGGGGTACGCCCACCCCTCACCCCCCTACCACACATCACACAAACACACCACACACACATCCACCCCCAACCACACACACTCCGTACAAACACACATCCACACACCCAGTGATCACTAGGTACATTAAGAGAGACACGCACAACTCCAAGGGCTGGCCCCAGAGGGACCAGGGCAAAGGGCTCAGGCCAGGTGTGAGCAGGGGCCGGCTCTCTTGTGGCAGAGGCACTGGGGATGGGCAGGCCACCAGCCCCTGCTCAGCCTCCCCAGTAACAAACCCTACATCAGACTGCTCTTGGGTACATGAGGGTCAGGGAGATGTGTGCTAACACACCCAGGCAGATGCCATTCCTGGGATCTCCAATGAGATTATCTGTAAGGGCTTAGTGCAGCATCTAGCACACAGCAGGCATTAATAAATGCTTGTTCCATTAATCCAGTTAACTCTACTCTCAAAGGACACCAAATAATGAGAGACGCAGAGCTTGCATCCAAGGAGGGGACACAAGCAGGGCCTGGCAAATGCAAGGAACCAGTGCTCAGTCAGCTGCAGCTAAGACTGGATTAGATTAAAAGCAAATAAAGAGAAGATTAAGAAAAAATATTGAAAAAAGTTGGGAGCCACTGGCAGGTGAAGGCCCATGATCCCAACGCCCCTGCTTGAAGGCTCAGCCCTACGGGAAGAGCACAGGCTGGGAGCTGGGTCCCCTGGGGTGACCCAGGGCAAGGCCCCATACCCTCTGGGGTCCCTTCCAGTGTCACAAAGGAGCGAGCACTCCCCAGCAGGGTCACTGGCCAATGCAGCCTAGCAAAGCCCTCAGGTGTGTGGAAGAGACTTCCGGGAAAGCCTGGTTTGGACCTCCCTTCACCTCATCAGACTTCCAGGGTGGAGGCAAGGCCCCACATCAGGGGGCAGTGGTGACACTGCCCCAAGACCACAGTTAGGGGCTCAGCCAGCTTTACAGCCACGGGCTGGGGTCAGCTATTCACAGCAAGAACAAGACCCCTCAAGACCTCCCAAAACGGTCAGAGTAGTGTGGCCCGGAGAGCTCCAGGTCAAACCAATGGGGTACCTGAAGAGAAAGCTGCAAGGGATGAAGAGCAGGGCTTTTACTGACAACTCTATGCTCTGCTCTGTTTACCTGTAAAAGTTCCCGTCCTCTGGGTTTTTTAAGGCCAGGATAAAAAAAGTTTTTAAATAAATACGACAGAAAAACCAAAGTTTCAGTCCCCAGATCTTTGTGTACAAAGCCTGTGTAGCTGCACAGATGCAGCATTTTCTCAGATCTGGCTCCATGTTCTCACCTGCCCCCATCCTTTGGGCCTGGGACTTCATCCAATGGCATCTGCCCTGACCACACCCAGCCTCCTCCCCAGGGAGCCCACACCCACAGCCTAGGGGCCAAGGCCGCCCATTCACTATTACCTTCCAAGAGTTCTTCAAAATCATCCACAAAGAATTCCTTCAAGGGAGGGCGCTTTGGTCTCTTTAAGGTATTTAAAAGCTGCTGGATTTTTGAAGACACTCTGCTATTCACTGGAACACCTATCCAAATTAAGAAGTAGAGAGGGAGGGTGTTAGAAGTGGTGAGGCATACCTGCGGGGAAGCCAGAGGCTGACCAAGTGAAGCCCTTTGCTTGCTACTCCTCCCCAACCTGGTCAGCAGGTCTCCATACATCACTCAGCTCCATCTCCTGCCAAGGAAAGGGAGGGCAATGACCCCACTAATGAGGATGCTGTTCAAAGGCTTTTTGGAAGAAAGCTCAGAGACTTTGCCACCTTCTGATGCCTGCCTGCAGTGGTGGCCACACCCACCCTTGGACAGCAGACGAGGGTTCTGGAAAGAGCCCATGAGGGCTGGTAGCTGGGCTTGGCCTTCAAAAGCACCATAAGTGCAAGATGAGATGGCTTTCTCTGGGTGGCTTGTAATCGCCTACTGTAACCAGGCTGAACTAACAGACTGCCAGCATGACTCCAGTATGACTGCCTCAGCGGCACTCAGGCTGGCCACAAGAAGGCCTTCAAGCCCCAGGATCACTCAGACTCTTGCCAGCTGCATGAACCACTAGGTTATGGCTGAATCCCACCATTCTCTGGGTGGAACAATGACATGGAGGCAAGTCCTCAGTCTGGCAGGGGACACCAGGAGATGACGAGAGTCCCTCTGTAAGCCGAGGTGAGCACTAGGCACCTGGGACTGCTGTGTTTCTGCTCAGAGAACATGGATGGGCATCACAAAAGCCAAGGCCTCCCAATGCCCAGTCTAATTCCAAGCTGGAAACCCAAGGATGTTTACCATCTGCTGTCTCCAAGATGCTGCTGCTGTAGCCTCGAGGGACCCCTCTCACGGAGGCAACCTGGGGGCGCTCATGGGGGGGAAGTTCTACAAGGCCAGTGGTCACATCAGGAGGCGCAGGATGGTTATCTGTAACGGGAAAAGAAAGAAGACAAGAAATGCAGCCCCCTCTCCACCAGAGATCCCATCTGTCCTTGAGGAGTCACTGTCTATGTCGGCACCTTTCATGATACTGCTTCCAAACTTTGCTGGGTGGATCAGAATTTTTATCAAACAGAATTAACCAAATTAACAAGTTTCACTTGGGGGGCAGAGGGAGGCAGGGATGGAGGTAGACAGCAGGAAGGGCAGATAGCTTGATTCTATGGTCACTTGAGAACAAATGACTGTGTGGTGGGTGAGACTGGAGCGACCCTGGAGCTCCCCTGGCCTCCAGCCTGGTTTGTGAGCACCTTGCCTAAGGCCGCTCAAGAAGCACTGTGATGGCCCCGCTCCCCACGTGGCACTCTGGGCACATGGGACAGCCCCCGGCGACGAGGCTACGGACAGTGAAAGGAAGCATGCGCTGATCCTGGGAGAGGACCGGGAAGCTGGCGGGGTTGGGGGTGGGGCAGGCTCTCCTCAAGTTTAGCACAAGGCAAAGACAACTCAGGTGAAAAGGACGGGTTCTGATCCAGAGTCCCAGTGTTCCTTGACTCTTCATCTCCATGGGGCCTACGTAGAGCACAAGCCCACAGGGACAGAATGGCTGATTAGATGGCATCGGTGTGGAAAATGCCCAACAGAGCAGGGGAGTCTGAGATAAACCTGGAGGAGATGGGCACCCGGGCCCCAAGCAGGAGTCTCCCTCTTCAGAGACAAAGCCTGGGAGGGCTCTGAGCTCTGTCACTACCTGCTGCCCCCAGGCTAACTTCCCAAGTCCTCTGGGACCGACATCCGCCCACCAAACTTGCCAGGGCCCATTCAAAGTAATTTCTTATGAGAAACAGGCTACACAGATCACTGAGAAAGAAATGTGCAAAATTACTAAGGTCCCCCTACAAACTCCCCATGGCTGCAGGGGCAGTGGGACCCACGGCTGGCAGACCTTGCCAGGTACAGGGCCATGGTCCTGGATAGTAAGGGCTCTGGTAAGGCCTCCAGCCTTTCCTAAATACTTGAGCCTCTGGGCCACAGGGCCATATGGCCCTTCTGCAGTTGGCAATAAAGCTGTGCTGGCAAAAGTAGAAAGAAATAGAAAGTTAGAGGAGGAAGACTGAAACATCTTCCTAATCCCTTGGTTTCCCATACTCAGGTGTTCTTCACAGATAGTACCCCTTGAGTCACACAGCCCTCGGGTTTCTTGAAACTGGTAGGCAGATGCTAACAGTGTTTTAAAGCATATGCTTTGAGGCTGCTTTGTCAGGCAAAAGGCAGTAAGAAGCCTAGACTGTGGGATTTTACCCAGATGCAAAGATATAGTACATAAACGTCATCACAAGCTGCCATGACCCTTGACTTCCCTTCCTTGTCCCCCCAGACAGGGTTAGCAGCACAGAGCATGGAGAGGAGAGGTGGCTGCACTGTCATGTCAGCAGACAAGGATATGGAGGCCGGCACCACTCCCTGCAGCCCCATGCTCTGGGCTCATGATCTAGCCATTCCTTTCAGTTCTCAGTCTGGACTCCTATGACCAGTCCAGGCAGTCTGACCTCTGCCATCTCTCACATGGTCCAGGCCCTTGCCTCTCCCTGGTCCCCTGCCACTGGCTGTGCTCTCCAACACAAGCATCCTTCATACAATGGCCAAATCAGCTTCCTAACATAGATGCCCTATTTCAAAGGCTGTGGAGAGGGCCCTGTGGGTGGACAGGAGGACCTTCTAGACATTGCCCCAAGAGGAAGTGGCTACCCCAGGAAGGAGAAGGCCCCTGACCCAAGAGGGTCCAAGCGGAGGCCTGACGTCTGCCTGCTGGACACAATGCTATGGATATGGGCATTTTCGGCTGAACACGGCGTAAGCCAGAGGCCTCTGATCTTCCTTCCTCACTTGCCTGCTTCTAAGCACATGGCATTAAGACCCTTGGTGAGCTGGCCTCTGCCTCCTCCTTGAGGCTTGCATACTGTTCCTGAGAAACTGCTGACAGCTGGTCTCTAAGGTTGTGCCCCAGACCTGAAGGGCCCCCTCCCCTCCCTGGCTCTGCCCTTCCTAAGTTCAGGTCACAAGTTCTGGGCCCCTCTTCAGAAGTCTTCTCAAATGACCAGAAAGTGACCCTCTCACACCCACTTTGTGCATTGTGTGCAAGTGGTCTTTCCCTCTCTGGACTCAAGCGCCAACATAAACCATGTTGGAAGAGAGCCCTGAGCACAGTAGGTGCCTAATTAATATTTGCTGGATTGAATGAACAAATTACACGTATTTTAGAGCTCTGAGCATCTATGGAACATGAGGGGAAAAACGACTCCCAACAAGCAAGACAAGGCTGCTAGAAAGCTGATGAAACAAAGCATTCCTATCTTCCCCAGGGCTCAGGGCTCACCCACACGGCCAGCTGGGTCAGGCCAGTGCACCAAAGGAACTTGAGAAGACGAGGATCTTCCCTCCAGGAATAACTGCTTCTCCACCCCTCCATCCAAGACCTCTTCATCTCAGCCCCCAGTCTGTGACTTCCCAGTTGAGGCCTGGAAAGTTGCATGGTCTCTGTCACCACATTCCCCAGGAGGTGTCTAAGCCCTGGCTGCTATCAATCAGGGATGGAAATAAGGCCTGGCCCCCAGGTAGCGAGCGCCCCCTGAGCCAAGGTGGCCACCACCACGGCCAATGGACGGTGGCTCTGGACAAGGCCCCCCCATGGCCCAGGAAGACCTACCCATGGACTGCTTGGAGTGAGGCTGGCTGCCTGGGAAATGCCCCCCTGCTGCTCTCCTTCAGAAAGGCACCTTCCTTACTGGTGGTGCTTCTCCCTATGGGAAATAAAGGAGGGGCATCCCATAGAAGTCAACTGGAGGATTCTCCTGGGAACAGAAAAAGGCTTCCCTTCAGAAAGCAAAGTTCTGCAGCTCCATGATTTTCAGCAAGGAAAACCATGGATGAAGTCTGTGGCCACCTCAAAACATTTTTTATTTCTAATCCAAACTTGGAACCACCTGTGCCTGCTGCCTGGCTAAGTCCCTGGGACCCTCCAGGAGGAAGGCAGAAGGCCCCGGCTTGGGGAGCAGCTCTCCCAGATGCCTCCTCACTGTCGGGCTGGGTGAGACCTCGAACAGGTCACCTGAGCTCCTTGGCCTCAGTTTCCACATGATTAAAATAAGGGGGTTAGTTTATGCCCTGGATTTTTGAAGTCCATGATTCTAAGGGAAAAATATCCAAGTTATTCACTGCTGTCTCTGTGGCCCCGAGGAAGGGTCTATAACGCCGATGACGCCTGCCCAAATCTTCCTTGGAGCACTTTTTGTGGGAGCAAAGCGCTAAAGACAAAGGGGTGCCCAGGAAATGGCTGAATGAGGTGGGATGCACAGACATTCGAATGAGCACAAGCAAGAGAAGGGATTCAGAGAACCATGGAGCATGCTAGAGAGAGGAAAGCAGAGGCCAGAGAACCATGAGCAGATGACAATGGACATGAAACAGCACGGAGTAAATGCAATGACCACCTGGGGACACCCAGACACAGGCTGCTGCTGCTGCTGCCCTCCTCCATGGGCTCAGGGCAGGGGGAGATCGCCGGGGCCAGAGCCATGGGTTGTTTGGAGTCCAAGCCAATTGCAACAGACTCCTTTTGGAGGCTTAAAACTCATCTAACTTGGATTTCTTACTATGAAATCAGACTCAGACCATCATTTACTGGCACACTGTCTGATGCTCTCACACCAAGAACCAAGTAAGAGAGGGGATCAGGGAAGCAGGGAGGGCACAGCCCTGGGCTTTTTATTCGAGATGCTCATCTTCAGTTAGGGGTGACATTAATGAAATGCCAGGAGTGCTGAAGATGATCCAAAGGCTGTCTCCACATTTCCTACGTGGCACTGTTACTTAATATTTAATTGAGATCTAGTAATAAATGCCAAGGTACTGTCGCAATGTGATAGGGAGGGAGCTAGCTACAGACTCCTGCTGCAGAATGCCTGGGTTCCTGACAACCAGGCCACTCCAGCACTGCTTAGAGCACATCTGCCCCCTTCACTGAATGTGCCTAGGAGGGCCCCTGCAGGTTGGGCCTAGCATCTGGGAGAACTGTCCTCTCACTGGGACTCCTGTGTGATGGGTGTCCAGAGGCGGTTACTGTACTGACCTAGCTGGGCGTGGGCCATGAGATCTGCAAGCACTGTGGAGGCAGCGGCGGCGGCGGGAGCTGTATTGGAAGCGGCAGCAGGTTTCCCTCCCGGGTGGGATGAAGTGGAGGATGCAGAGGATGAGGTGGAGGAGCCCTGAATGACCCGGTGAAGCCAGGGCTCTACGTTGGAATGGCTCTGCAACGGAGTGGAAGTGAGTCGCCCTTGCCGCCGGAGCGAGCCCTCATCTTCTGAGGCCGAGGATGTGTCTGTGACAGAAATAACCATGACAGTGACGTCATGCGGGGTGGGCCAGGGTGCTAGCCGTGGCCTCCCAGGCGCTGCTGGAGGTGTGAGGGGGCCCTGAGGGACGACGCAGGCTGGCGGTAAAGCTACTTCAGGGGTGGAAGGTTGCTAGGCCAGGAGACAAATGTCCACCATGGCACAAGGAGTGCTTGAGTCAGTCTCCATGCTGAGGGACTCGGTTCAAGCCTCACAGAGAAGCCTGTGCTCCCTCAAAGGCCTGACCCTCTTCCACCTGGCAGTTCAACAATTAAGACACTGGTGCTGTCAGTGTTGGCCCCAAGTTGATGCTGCCCTGACCACTGACTCTTTTGGCCTAGTCCTGAGCAAAGACAGTGGGAAATCAGCGTTGGAGAGACTTGATTCCTCATGCCACCCTGCAGCTGTCTGGCTGGTGCGACTTGTACTGGTAGGAAGGGGGGCGGGCCATCACGGGGAGATTTCTAATCAAAACAGCAAAGGCCAGAAAGCTGGGCTGGGGAGCCTCCTGTGTCTAGGCTCCTCATTTGCTCCAAACTACTCAAGAGAATTCGGAGTGAGAGTGGCCTCAGGTCTCCATGCACCAAGTGAAGCGGGGTGGGGTGAAGGTGGGGTGGGGACCTTTACAAGGCCCCTCACTACAGGAGGGCTGGCTTTGGGGAGGCAGAGAACACTACAGAAGTGCCTGGCTCTCCCACCACGTGTGCATGGCCTGGCAAGGACCTCAAGGAGCCTGAGCTCTGAGCGGGCCTGTCCGTGTTAGAGCTGGGCAGGGGGCAGCAGCAGGAGCAGCAACACCAGAGTAGAGAGGCACGCCCCAGAATGTGGCAGCTGCCTGCAGGGTCTTACCTGGGCAGGGAGCACAAGCCCAGGTCCCATGTCCCGGTTCTCAGCTTGTGCCACTGCTAAGAATATGATGCCTGCAAGCCTCCCCTGCCCCGGATGTGGTGATTGCCTCAAGGCCCAGGCCCCGGGCAGAGAAAAAGCCCAGCAGCCCAACCAGCCACCCCAGGTGTGCAGGGACCACCCCAAATGCCACACCTGGCCAGTCTTCCCTCAGATACACAGACACCCATCCACACAATATGTACACACACGCACACATATGTGCATGTTCCTGCACCCACACACACGCATACATGCCTACACTCACACACACTCACCCATACAGATGTGCACACATGTGCGTGCACACACACAGCACAGAGACACGGCAGGTTCAGACACACATGCTCACACACGTGTCCACATACTCACACACATGTATGCCGTGCACCTTATCCTACATGTACACATCTGCACACAAGGGTGCAATGTGCATACACACACGCTCACATGCCACACACATTCTCCTCCATGGACATGTGCTCACACACAAGGGTGTGGTGTGCGCACACACACACACACACACCCTACCTGTACACACACTCGCACACAAGGGTGCGATGTGTTCATGTGCACATGCTCACACACGTATGCTGCACACCTTTCTTCCACATGCACACACACGCTCATTCATGGATGCCAGCCTGCCCCGCCTGTGGTCAGCACAAAGGCCTGCTGGGTACCTGGAGGGGTGTAGGTCTCAACAGAGGAGTGTGCGAGGACAGAGCGCCTCTTGGAAGGCATGGGCATCTTCCTCTCTTTGTATCTGGCTAATGCGGCTTGTACAGCTTCAGTGTGGACATCTGCAGAGGAGACAGAGGGTCATCTGGGGTGGTGGCACACCAGTGAATCCTCCCCTTGGTGGGCTAAGGCCTCTGTTCACTCCACAGAAGCCAGGTCCCCACTTTCCTTACCAGATCGGAAGCGCTCATCCCTTGCATTGGCAGAACGTGCCTTTTGCTGTTTGGAGCTGGTGGCTGGAGTTTGTGAGGACCCTGGGACTCTGTTCTCTGCTTGCAGAGAGGGGTCTACACCTGAAACAGAATCCCGGCACAGGTCAACATTCTCTGTTTAGCTTCAGGTCCATCCTTCATTTAAACCATACGCCTTCTCCACACCTGCAACAGTGCACAGAAAAAAAGCCCAACGTTCTGGAAGGACAAACCACTGTCCTCACTGGCAGCTGGAGGGGAACATTTGGGCAAGCACCTGAATGGAGGCTAGGAACACTTTCTTGCTAGAAATAAGAGTGGATTTTTCTGTTAAGTGGAATTTTTTCTCTGTAACCAAAGCGCCCCTTCCAGGAAAAAAAAAATTAAGCATCAGAGCCCAGGCACAACCTGTACAAGACAGAAAGTGTCATGTGGACAACGGTGGAAAAAATGCTATTGGAGATAATGCCCTTCCCCTTCTCTCCCCTTTCCCCTTTTCCCTCTCCCCTCCCCCTTCCCCCCTTTCTCCTCTCTCCCCTCCCCCCCCTCTTCTCTGGGTCCACCCCAAGGCTTCCTCAGCTCTTGATACATCCCTTGTCATTGTTGAGGCCTAGCCTTGTGACTCCCCAAGATAAACCAAATGCTGAGCTCTCCCAAACAGGACTCTCACCCCATGTAACATGCTGGAAAATGGCAAGTGAAAACTAGCATTTCTGCAGAGGGCTGGGCAAGCTTGTCCTCAGCTTGCCTTCTGTATCATTTCTGGACTTTGTGCACACAGACCTTGGGGCTGGAGATGACAAAGCAGGGATTGGGAGGGAATCTGATGCCCACGTCAGCCCCGTTCAGCTCTGCCTGCCATGGCTGAGCATGAGCTTTCCTGCTAAGAAGCTGTTCAGGAGGACCAGCTCCTGTGGGGAGGGCTTCCAGACTCTCTGTCTCCCAATGCGAACCTGGGGCTCCATGAAGCTGGAGCACATGCAGTGGCCACAGCCCTGTAAGCCATCCCTGCAGACCGGCTTCGAACCATCGCTGAGTAAGGGGATGTCTGTCCCAAATATGGGAATGGGCAGAGGAGAACAATCTGTTCCAATGGCCATGAAGGCAGCTGAAGCGGGTGCCATGTGGGGCTAAGAGCTTAACCTGGCATCAAAGATGCCAAGGCCGCCCACCACATCCAGGCCAGTGCCCGTCATCCTGACTGCTGTCCTGCCCCTGGACTTCAACGACTCTAGAAGAAAGAGTGAGGCTGACAACCTTCCCCCACCCAATCGACATGCAGGTGGAGAGCAGTGCTGTCACTGGGCCTCTTCCAAAATGCAGGACAGACAACAATAACTACAACAGGAGTTGCCTTTTCTAACATACTGCTGTTCCCATTATATACATGAAGAAACCCATTCTGGAAGATCAATGACCTACCTCTTGCGCAGGCAGCAAAGCACCAGAAACAAAATCTGAACCGAAGGCCAGATCTGAGCTCGGGCCTTCCTTAGCCCAGGCCCTGCTCTCTAACCACGGAGACAAAAGAGACCAGGTTAAGACACTCTGAGCCAGTCCAGGGAGTGACTCCTTCACGCTCCACAAAGGGAGGAAAAAAGGATTCCCAGGGCCAGGAAATACCCTCCTATGAGGCAGGAGGGAGATGTCCGATGGCAACCACTCTCTCCAAGGACCAAGGAGGGCTACAGGAGAAAACGAAGCTTCCTGGTTTGTAGGAAGGACATTGTTGTCCTTGGTTTTTGCTCTGTCTTCTCAGGAAATATTCCTTCACAGAGCTGCCTGGCATTTACTGGCTCATTGACAGTGGCCAAAGGATACTGGAAGCAACACATCAGAGAGGGGTTTAGAAGTCACAGCCCCTTGGGGTCATCCTAGGAGTCTGATGGAGAAGTGGCAGCATATTCTGGGGACCCCCAGGTGCTGCTCTGAGTGCAAGTCAGGAGAGGGAGAAACAGAACCAAGATGGCGGAGAAGTGGGACCAAGTACGGTGAGCGTTAGCCCTCCCTCACAACAGGCCTAGAACAAGCACCAAACCTAATCCTGACACAAAAATCCAGGACAAAACAAAAATCACAGCAAGCCACTTCTCCAGTGCTGGTTGGCACAAAGAGAAACGCCCATGACCGTGACCACGGGGTCTGGCCAGGAGTGGCTATGCACCACGGCAAGAGGCAGTCTACGAGCCATTCCAGGGCACCATGGCCACCATGGCTCCATGCAGAATTAGGGAAGATCTCGGTCACAGATCCCAGGTGGACTGAGGAGGACACTGCAAACAGGAGAAAGTACCAGGTACTGAGCAGGGAAGAGATTCAAAAGTGAACGGCGGCAGAGTCCTGCTGGCTGTTTCGTCTCTCTGAAGCAATAGAGCTTTCCATCAGGGCTCAGACCGGGGGGTGGCAACCAGATTTGCTCTGGATCAGCTTCCCAGTCTGAGCAGTCCCAGAGAGCCTGAACTAACCCAATACTCTGATCAGCCCAGGATCAGGATCAGGATCAGCCCAGACCTTTCCTCCAGAAGTGTGCAGAGCCTGGCCCTGACATCAAGTCAGAAGTCAGAAAGTAGGCAAGAAGAATGAGCAAACAGAAACGAATTCCACCATAAAATGCCATTGTGGTGACAGAAATGCTCAAGACACAAACCCAAAAGGCAACATTGACTCTAAAACATCCTCCAGCAAAGACTAAAGGAAAAATATAGCTTGGACAAAAATTAACCAGGATTCCTCTAAGAGATGAATCATTTTTTAAAGTTTAAAGATGTTTATGTAAGTGAGATAAGAAGAGTTGAGGTAAAAACTGGAAAAGAAATGAGAGCTAGGGAAGAAGGAATTGGAAAGGGAATTAACAGCACAGAACAAAGGGCATAAAACCTTGCCCAAGCACCAAACTTCCTGAAATTTTCAAATGGACTAACTGAATATACTAAATAGATTAATGGAAAATTAGAAAGTTACAATGGACTAAATAGAAGCCAATGGTTACACGAGACAACAAGAAATATTAAAGCAAAGGCAAAAGACTGAAAGAAATAGAGGAAAGTGTAAGGTACCTTATATCAACAACTGACCTAGAAAACAGATTAAGGAGAAAAAAAATAAAGAATCACTGGACTACCTGAAAGCCAACAACAAAAAGCCTAGGTTATGATTTCAGGAAATCTTAAAAGAAAGCTGTCCCACTGTCTTAGAAGCAGAGGGAAAAGTATAAAAAGAATCTACCTCCCAAAAGAAAATTCCCAGGAACACCAGGCAAAAACTGCGCCAGGTCCAGCAGCACAGCAGACGCTGGCAGTGCTGGGATTTCTGCTATATGGGCCAGAGATACCTGGGTCTGCAGCTTGATGCTCAAACCCACCTATTCTTCTGCTGGAGTCAGTGTACTGCATGGGCAGAGCCCCTGAAAGACCCTGGACTTGCTGTTAACTGGAAGAGGGCTCTTGTGAGTTCTGAATGAAGCTAACAGGGCAGAGTGCCCCCCAAAGCAAGGTCATGCACTAACGACCAATGAGCCCATAATTAAATAATGATCCTAAGAGAAAGCAGAGAAGTCTGTGGCCTATGGGGGCTACATTTTATATCAGGATGTTTCTACTCCTCCAAGGAGAATGGCTAGGAAGGGCAGGGCTGACCCCAAGTCTCTTGACATGTGCAGAGAGGACTCACTCAGATCTCAATCCCCCAAGGAAATGGTGAGACAGTCACTGGAAAAGCTGTCTCCCCAGGTCAGCTCACACCAGCCCTAGACCCCTCAAATCTGGGGCCCAGCTCAGCCCACTGCCCTCGCTCTCTTGTCATCTGCCAGCTCCCCCCACTTCAGATGGGCTCTCTCTTGTCACCTTGACCCCGTGAAAAGGTAGCTGTTGCGTTCCCAGTGTGGAGTACAGTAAGCACTTAAGAAATCAATTCTCTTTCCTTCACTCAAAAGGAATAAAAGGTAAAGTAATAACTTTACCTAATAAGGCAGTGGATGGGGCCGCTGTCAGCTGAAATTGTAAAAGGTCTTTCCAGGCTTCTCTCCAGAGCAGCTGAGGGATGACCCCTCCTCATCATTGCTTTCAAAGTGTGCTGTGAGGCCCCAGCCCCATGGGAATGTGGCAGAGCCATCCTCAACCATCCTCTGTACCTTGCACACTTCCCCCCAACCCAAATTTGGAGAATGATTGCCTTTGACAATTCCCCAGAGCCTTCTCTCTTTCTTTAATATTAAAAACAGATTTCTTATAAAAAAATAAGAAAAAATAAATTTTACTGCCAAAGTGAGTCAGTAGTATCAAATGGGTACTGCCATTTGCATTAAGAAAATTATACTTCTTGGAAGAGCCATCCATGGGTGATCTCAGAGCACGTATTAGCACCTTATCTAGAAACAACCTATCAAACCAGAAGTCAGGGGTTCCCTCTTTCTAGGTGTGTTCGTGGAGAGCCTGAGCCAGGAAGAGCCTGTCTAAGTTCTGCTTGTACGTTCTGGCAGCAGATGTTAGTTGGACCAGCAGTTAGGAGTGGATCCACCCCGGCGGGCAGCTGAGGAGGTCTGAAGACTCTGGACATGCTCTCCAGTGAGAGGAGGCTGGAGATTGTCCCGCTAATAGCGGCACTGCTGATGCTTACTCGTACCTTTCATATTGGTGTTCAATTTTACAGGATCCTGGCTCATTTCATCAACTCTGTCTGTAATTGCAGGCTCTTCCCCACATGAGTACGTTGATCAGATGGGAAGTTTTCATTCTAATCAGCACTTCAAATATGTGCCCAAAGTGATGTTTGCCTTTCTCAATGCTTCAGGAGAAAAATCTTTCTCTTTACAAACTTCTACCAGCTTAGGAGTCAGCCTGCGTGCCTTCAATGATGGAGGCCCTGAAGCACTTTTTATGGGATCATAAATGAGCACTACAGACTCCTAACTGCACGTGGGTCACTGAACTGGGAACCCAGGAAAGCCCAGTGACAGAAGAGCCACAGTATGGTACTGGTACCAACCAACGCGACAAAGACCTCAGGTCATCTCTTCTGACACAGGATTTCATCAACATCAGCACTATCCTCTATGTGGGACAACAAAGGGAAAACAACTGGCAATTTCAAGCCTGTCTTCCACCATCAGACCTAAAAGTATGCCCCGGACAACTTCATTCCCTGTCCTTCTTCTTGGTAACATTTAATTATTTTCAAAACAACTGGTCTGTTGATCTGTGCTTGCTTTATGGCCAAATCTCCTGAGTAATTTTTGCCTTTTCCTTTGTGGGAGGCCAAGAGCTGGTGCCTTCTCTTACAGGAGCCATGAACAAAGCCCCAAATCCACACACCTGGAAGTTAAGTGCGCTATACCCAATGGCAACCACTGTTCTTCCAATTCAGGAGGGAGAATTCTGCCAATGGGCCCATTTAAAGAAGGCTCTTTCTAGTCTAGACTTGGAGGGATGGATGGACAAGGAGGGGCAAGTCAGAGCTGCCTGAGGACAAGATGAGGCAAAGAAACTCTAAGGCCCAGGCAGACACTAGCCATCAGCAGAAGTGGCAGGCTACTTTGCACTCACTATGGATGAGTACTCTAGCTTGACCTGGTGGGCCTGTTGATCAGCAAGACGTTCAAATTCTACCTCAGGCATTTCCTAGCTGGGTGACCTTAGTGTTTTCTCATCTGTAAAATGGGACTAAAGACAGCACCTCTCCCACCAGTTTGCTGTGAAGATCACCTGAGATAATTTACCTCCAAATGCTTGTCTGATGTTTCAGAAGGGGCGAAACATGAAGGATCTGAAAGAGAAGCCATTCTCTTCCCAGAAGAGCGAATCCCTCTCCCAAACATCCCCAGGTCCTTTAGCCTCCTCTCCCCGGCCCAGCCACTCCCCCTCCCCTCCTGTCTAGCTCAGAGCTACCACCTCTGAACCAGCGACCAAGCCCTCCCTCATCAGCCCCATTCCCCCTGCCAGCTGCCAAGTGACCTTTCTAAAAGCATAGACTCCAGGGGATCCTAGTGCCTCTTCTGCCTGGCTTTTAGAGGCCCCATCCTACCTCTCCAGACTCAGCAGGCCCCTCCCACATGCCCGGATCCAGCCAAACAGCCTTCTTTCTCTTCCTCACACACAGCACTGCCATGCCCATGACTCTGCACTGGCTGTGTTCCATGCCAGATGCCCCCGTTCAGCTGCACTTCTTAAAATGTTCTTTTATTTCCACCCTCTGCTCCAGGGCCACCTTGTACAGGAAGCCTCTCCTCATCCCTCTGCCGCCAGCTCAAAGTCCCATTAAGTACCCTTCCTCCCTCCTTTTACCACCTGACATTTCTTCTGTGACTCCTTCGCAGACCCTCGTATCCGTACACATTGTGTCCAATGACAAAATGCAAGTTTACTGAGGCACAGAGCCGGACCACAGGAGGGATGGACGGGAACCTCCTTCAGTGCCTACTTGGCTGTCTTCCGAGTATATTTCAGGGCAGCCAATCCTAAGTCCCTCAGGGGGATGAACCCAGTAACTGGCCCTGAGCTGGACCAAGGGAATCGGGAGAGACATCCAAGGGACATTTTCATCCACTTTGGCTCAGCTTGTTCCAGCCATGTCCTGAGTGATGAGAACAGAACCCTGTCGCTGCTCCTAGCCTTTCTGAGGAGAGGGGGGCAGGGTCCTTGCTTCACTTTCCTATTTATTGGAGGGGTCCCCATTGCACACGATGCCGATTTTTGGCTTTGGAAAGAGGCTTTTTATGGAGTTAAGAACAGTCCCTCCGTGCCTGTACTTTGTAGGGCTTTTAGCATAAAACAGTGCCGTACTTTGTCACAAACTTTTCCTTCCTATGTTGAGATGATCATGTGGTTTGGGATGTTTGGGGTTTAAAGATGATGAACTATGTTGGTTGTTTTCCAAATGCTGAACTATCCTTGCATCCCCGGTATAAATGCCACTTGTTCATAAAGCACATTTTTCCTGGATAAAATGCTGCAGTCTGTTTGATGGGGTTTTGTTTAAAACTTCTGAGTTGATGTTCATCAATGACACTGGTCTATAGTTTCCCTTCTGTGCTTTATCTTTCCTAGCTTAGGCATTAGAACTCTGTCTCCTAAAAGCATTTCTAGTAGAGTTCTTTCCTTCTCAATTTTTGAGGACAACTTGTGAAGTCTGAGTCCCAACTATTCTTTTTTTTTTTTTGGAGGGCAATTGGGATTAAGTAACTTGCCCAAGGTTACACGGCTAGGTTTTCGTTTGTGTTTTTGTTTTTGTTTGCCACCTAGCCGTCCCCCAACTATTCTTTACAAGTCTCCTGTGACTCCATCAGGGCCGGCAGTTTGGACTTTCCCCCCGTGGTGGTTCCTTCACAGCTAGCTCCATCCCCTTTTCTGAGACTGGACTCTTCAAGCTTCCTGAAAGTCTGGGGATGCTGGATTTCTGAAAGTTTCCCTGCATGCCTTTTTGTGCTCTTAATGTGATGAGCATAGAACTGGCCAAAGCAGCTTCTGGCACTTTTCGTATCTTCTGTGTGGAGCTTCCTTCAGGCACAGCAGCACAGGCAGTGACCTGGGGATCCTCAGGAGTGGCGCCCTTAGCCCTGTGACTCCCACCAGCAGCCTCCTCTGGAGCCCACCCAAGCAGGCACTCACATTCTCGATGAGCAGACACACAGGCAGTACTGAATACTGAAAAGGTAATATAGCAGAGCCAGATAAACAGAAATCCTCAAATAATTAGGGTTGTCCCCCCCTGCTTTGAAGAAAGAGGGAAATGACAAGAAAAACAAGACAGAATCAAAAGGCCTGACTCTCAGGGTCTACAGTGATACAATTATACAAGGCCAGAAGGTTGGCCTGGAGGTACACCAAGATCCTCAAAGAACTACCAGGTCAGGTTCCTCAAGCATATTTATTATGTGTGTGTATATAGATGTTCCTCAAGGCAGGAAATGAAGGTTAAGAGAAAAAGGTTATGCTGGGCCCAGAGTCAGGAAGACCTGAGCTCAAATCCAGCCTTTGACACTTCCTAGTGGTGTGACCCTAAGCAAGTCATTTAACTCTTTTTGCCTCAGTTTTCTCAATTTGTAAAATAAGCTGGAGAAGGGAATGGCAAACACTCTGGTCTCTTTGCCAAGAAAACCTAAAAAGGAGTCGTGAACAGTTAAACATGACCCAACGATAACAAAGACATTCCTAGAGTAACAACAAAATCTAATTAGTCAGGACAGTGGAGTTAATGGATCTTCGTGTTTACATGCTGTTTTTCTTAAAAGGTTTCACAATGCTAGACATTAAGAGAGTCACAAGTTTCATTTAGTAGTAAGTCTTTTATAATAAGGCTCTAAATGCAGACAGATTTGTGTGAAGGAAACAAAGCATTTGAAGAGCTCTAATTAATGCAATGGCCAGTCTGACTTTAGCCATCAAGGGTAAAGTAGGCCTCCAGCCTCCTGGCAGATAAGTGGGAGGGCTACAGGTACACAACAAGGCGCACACTGACACAGCCATTTGTCTGGATATAACTGTTCTTCGGTACAAGGTAGCATATTAAAAACAAAACTACACATAGATTTCTCTGCTCCCTAAACAGCTAATTAACATACGACCTCAGTCGTTGTCTTTCATTCTTTCTAAGACTAAGGAGCACACCCCACATTTGTCCAAGCTCCCCCAAAGTTTGAAGTGTGATATGCAAACCCTGGCCTGGTCAGCTGCTCACAACCCCACAGGAGGGCAGGGCCAAGGACGCTCACTCACACGCAGCGGCTTACCTTGAATGAGCGGGATGTAGCGTGCCAGCAGCTTGGCCCTCTTCTTCTCATAGCCTTTCTGAGTGATGTCACCTAAAAAACAGTTAGGGAAATCTCAGTTTCAACTTAAAGGTTTTCTGGGGGCGGCTAGGTGGCGCAGTGAGTAGAGCACCGGCCCTGGAGTCAGAAGGACCTGAGTTCAGATCCAGCCTCAGACACTTAACGCACACAAACAAAAACCTAGCCGTGTGACCCTGGGCAAGTTACTTAACCCCAACTGCCCTCCAAAAAGATTTTCTCTTAGGTTTAAAACTGGTCTCCTGAGAAACTGCGAAGCAGGGTATGGGGCAGGGTAATTGCTGAAACTTCATTCACAGTTTGGTATTGAAATGGTCTTGAGTCTTAGAATTGAGGGTGACAGTGTAAGGCTCAGGCAGTTAGAGATGCTATTTTGTTCTGGAGTTTTATGTCACGTTTAGACACTTCTGGGCATCTTCTGGCAAAGATACCGGGGTGGGGGGGGAAGAGGTGGGGGCGCTATAGCGCACAGCAATTCCATGCAAGCAAAACAAGCCACACACACCCTGCAGCAGACAAACCCAATGATAAACTGTTTCAAGGATATATCACCTACTGTCTTGTTTGGTTTCACAAAGGAAGGAAAAAACCCCAACTCTCCAAGGAGTGACTTGAGGCTTTCCCCTCCACTGAAAACCTAATTGTCAAAGGAGATAAAAAGATTGCCCCCCTTGCCACCTCCTGCCAAACTGGTGACACACACAGAGAAAGGAATGCCAGGGGGCACTGCCCACCAAGGACTGTGCCGTCCTAGAAAGCCTGGCATTCTACAGGCCCCAAAAAGGTGACATAATACTTTTGGAAACGATTCTGTTGACATACAAATATAATCGAGTGCATATACTTAACTTGGCCTAGTGCCAGTATAACTTCTCCTTGGATCAACAAATCTAATTCAATTTACAGACTCCAAGTCAGCACCCCATGATCAGCAGAGGAAGGATGCGGTGAGTTCGGCCTCAGAATGTAAGAATCTTTCCTACACAGTAGCTGGACAGAGTGAAGGAAATATGTTCCCAACAGCCCCATGTACGCTCAGAGCATGCCCTTGGCTGGGCTGCAATCAGCTCCACTGCCAAGAGTAAAGGTCCCTACCAGGGAAATACTAAAAACTTCAGAGCCCTAAAAATCCCAAGGCCATTTCCATGGGCAGTAAAAACTGTAATTCAAGTCCCAGTCCCCAAGCCCAGGGAGAGACCGTTGCTTAAAGAGGCTGGCACTGGGGACTGTCAAGAGAATAAGCAGGCCATGAAGCTCACACTTTTATCTTCTAATTTCAAATCAGATTCCAGCTTCAGGGTCTTCTCTCTCCAGAAAATCTTCTCACTAAAAATGTAAGTAAATAGATGAGGCCTTAGCAGTTTGGATATGATTCACACATTGGTATCAACTGAAAACAAAAAGGCATGTACCTTGTTCTAACCTAATTCTAACCTAGTACAGAACAATGTTCTGAAAATGTGATAAACTGCATTTGATTTCAGTACAAACTAAACAGAACTGCAGAGCCAGGAGACAGTGGGTCTTCAGATGATCCGATCCAGCATGTAAAGCCAACAACTGTTCCAAGGAGCCTGATAACTGAGGACTGCCTGCCATTCAAAGCAGCCTGCCACGTGGGGGTGCACTCCACTTCCAGACAGTCCAAGAGCACCTGCTGGAGATGGAGAAGCCACCTCTCATGCCTTACCTTTCTCGGGCAGCAGCCAGACGCAGCCTCGCTTCAGTCTGCTGGCAGACCACAAAAGCAGATCTAATTATGAGGCTCAAGGAAAAAAGGTCCCTGGAAAGTCTGACTGGGGTACTGACTTTGCTATTGCTCCATCAAGGTCAAGTTCACTAATCCTGCAAAAAGGGCTGAGAAAGGAAAATGCTTCCCTTGCCCCTGGTGAAGAAAAGTCCAAAGCTTCCGCACCGGAAGGGCAGGCACCACACAGCTGAGATCTCTTTGTGCCACAATGGAGCCCCACCCCCACCAGAGAGGCCAGGCCCCAGCATCCTTTGTACCGTCTCCCCCTCCCAAAGAGAGAGCCAGAAGCACATCTGGTTGGGCAGGGCCCCAGCTGCTGCCATGTGCTCTCACGCTCCCCTTGGTTATCAGGGGAGACAAAAGCTGTCTGATGACCCCAGTCCCAGGAACCAGCTGGGAATGTCTCAACTGAAAGTTAGAGCCCGGCTTCAGAAGAACCAGACTTCTCAGTCTTTTCCGTGGAACGTTTGTCCAAATGCCCACGTTTTGGCCTATATAGAAAAGGGGATTTTTAAATGCTTCCATCCAACCTGTTCTCCCCAGACCACTACTGGCTTGAGCTGCACCTTTTATTCCACTTTAAGGAAGACTCCTAGACTCCACTCTGACTCATTCTCTGTTTCCAGAGAATGAGGCTGGCAAACATTTCCAAAACCAAAGCTAAAGGAAATACTCTACGATGATGATAACTAACATTCACAGAACGCTCGAAGGTCCACAAAGTGCCTTCCACATCTTCACTCACTTCATTTTCACAACAATTAGCAGAGAAGGAAACTGAGGCACAGAGATACAGTGGCTTTTCCAGAGCCACACACATCACATACACATATCACTAAAGATCAGAGGCAGACTTAGACTTCAGGTCTGCCTGACTCAAGGGCTGATGCTCTAGTCACATCACCAGCCCTGGATGCCCCAGCCAGAGCTCCTCTGTCTTAAACAACGTCTGAAAGTAAAAGTCACTTGTGGAGCTGAGAAAGACCAGGGAGCCCAGCACTGCAGACCTGACTGCGCTGTGGCCCTGAAAAAGAAGGTGCTCAGAGTCTCAGGGCTAGCTTTGTGCCAACCACACACGAGGGAGATGTGTCTGAACTTTCCTCAACACTGCCTGGATACAGGAGGGGCCACAATTGAGCCTCTGGCTTCCCTTTTCTCCTGGGCTGCCTCAGCCAAAGAATTCCTCACTGAGCCACTGGCTGACCAGGTGCGAGTCAGGTACCCCCAGCATTGCTTGGTGGGCTGTCAGGCTCAGGCGGCCTAGGGGCACCCAAGAAAGCCCGCACACCACTAGCAGAGCTTTCTAAAGTGCAGGGTCACCACCCCAGCCCCACCTGGCAGGCAAAGGTCAGGGAAGCTCCACCAGCCACAATTCAATCCAACTGATTTAGCAGTGACTCTCTCCCCACTCCAGTCCACAAGCACCCTTCTCCCATAAAGTCTACTGGCTCCAAGATCCCCTATGGACTCCTCTGTCTGGCTCTTTACAGCCCGTCCCTTCCAGGGACACCAGCCTCCTGGTGGTGCTCCCTCTCCTCCCCTTCCCCTTCCCCTCCCCCTCCCGGCTCCCCTGGCCTGTTCAGGCCTCAGATGAAGCCACTCCTGGTCACTGCGCTGTCTGTAAACACACAAACATGGTTCCTGAGCCTTTAGCCCTGGGATGAACAGGTATCCCAGAGCTATCACTGGGCTGGAATGCGGCCTGCATGTTTCTCCACTGTGACATCGGGCACGAGCTCCTTGAGGGCAGTGGCTGTGCTGTCTTTCTCCATACCTCCATGCTTACACAGGGCCTGGCACATAGTAGGTACTGAGTAACTGTGTGCTGCCTGCCTGCCTAATCCTGCCCATAACAGGGACCCACTGGAGTTGGGGGAGGGGGGTGGCACTGGTCATGACACAGTCAGCACTGAGCTCAAGAAGGATGACCCTAACCTTTATGAACCTGTGACATGTTCCAGGCCATAGAAGGCAGGCCAGACATTATCTCCACCACCTTGGCACCAAAAGTCATTATAATGGGCCACTTGAGCAGCATGGGGAGATGGAGACCCAGGTGCAAGCATTTCTTGAGGGGCAGAAGGCAGCTCTCTGGAGCCCACCCCAGCAGCCTGGAGAGCTGCCACAGCTGGGACCAGAAGGACTGTGCCTCTGTGGCCCAACTGCGTGCAAGGCTCAAAAGTAGGGGCGAGGGGTGGGGAGAGGGGAGTCTGAACACATAGACGCAAGCGCCAGACCTCGGCTTCTCTCACCGAGTCCTCTGCTCAAGCTACAGAAGGGTGGGATGTTAGGGGTAGTCTCCCTTTCCTTTCCTTCCCCCAGTCTAATGGCAGGTCAACAGGAAGACACATAGGTGCTGTCACCCACCCTACACTAGGTGCCCACAGTGCCCAAGCTTGCCTGCCTCAGGCACTTGCCATAGGTCTGAAACAGCCAAGCACAAGTCTCAACTGGGAAAGACATGACGAATAACTTATTCTATTACAAGAGAAAGCGGAAGCACTGGGGCCCCTCCTGCACAAAGGAGGCCAAGGTGGCAGGTGAAATGTTGGCTCTTTAAGGGGAGGTCTGAGAGAGGAGGCACCTCAATCCCTTCCCAAGTAGGAATGGCATAGCAGGGGGAGCCCGAGGGAGGCCCCCCGCTGTACAGAGTTTATGGGTCTGAGCTAGCCTGGCCCTCCAGGTTTGTAGCTGGCTTCAAGGGCACAACTGACAGGGCTATTAGGGAGCTTCATCCTGGAAAACAGGACAAGAAAACCAGGTCAGGGGGCCCCTTCACAGTCCTCCTTCTGGCCATGCCAATGACCACAGTCACTGGTCACCTGGTTACACCTTATCTCGGGTACCAGCAGGGAGGAGCATTGAAGCACTTCACAGGATAAAAGTTTGTGGGCACAAAGTCAACAAGAGACCAACCCCTAAAGGATGAGCCCAGGTCTCTGGGAGCCAGTCCAGCTTCTAATGAAGTTTGGAGATAAACAGCTTGGTAGGGCGGCTAGGAGGCACCGTGAATAGAGGATGGGCCCTGGGGTCAGGAAGACCAGTCTGGCCTCAGACACATAACACTTACTAGCCATGTGACCATGGGAAAGTCACTTAATCCACTGCCCTGCCCTCCCACCTCCAAAATAATAATAATAATAATAATAATAATAATAATAATAAAAGAAATGGCTTGGGCAGCTGCACAAGACATTGGGTCTGAAACAGAATTGTTTCAATCGCAAAGTGGATCAAGATCATTTGATCTTCTCAATATTCTCTTTCCGCCAATGGGAGACTCTTCACAATCATCCCTGACAAGTTCATGTAATAACACGGCTGGCCTGTCGTCCCCGGATGAGCTAGAGCCAGAATGTCCAAAGCCACAGACTGACTTAAAGAGATTCACCAGAGAGCTGAGAAAGCTCAGTGTACAAAGTCCCACAGTGCCTGCATGTGCCTAGCACCAGGCTCTGACTCTGTTCGCCAGCCAGTGCAGCCACATGCACCCTGAAACATCCAAAGCCTTTTACCCCAGTGACAAGCTTGCCCTCTGAAACAACTCCAGAATAATCTCTCCTCAGATGAAAAAGTCCCTACAGGGAAGCCCCAGGCAAGCCTGGGCTCTGGGCTGCGGGATGAAAAAAAGAAAGGACCTCTTGATAGCCAAGGATTAAGACAGCCTCTGCACTGATCAGAAACCAGGCTGTGCAGTCAGCCCATTGCTCCTGCACGGATTCAGAGGCCTTCTGCACTCCTGCGGAAACTGCCCGTTTGGTCATTCCCAACAGCCCGATAATCTCTTGTGCAATTCCTAGCAAGATGAAGTGTTCATTACACATTGACCACTGTCTGTGCCTTCCCCTGAGCTGAGCACTAGACTGTATTATATGAAATATAATACAAGGGGCAGCCAGGTGCTGCGGTGGATAGAATGCAAGGTGTGTAGTCAGGGAGATCCATCTTCCAGAGTTCAAATCCAGCCTCAGCCACTTACTAGTTGGGTGACAGTAATGAAATGCAAATTTAAAGATCTTCCCTACCCCTAGGCCCTTAGAGGGGCTCTTAAACTAGGCTTAAGTGACTCTGAGAACCTTCCTTGATTTGAAAATATACTCTGCCTCCTAATAGGCTGAATGTGGTCACATGGAGCCTGTGGCAGGAGGCTTGGTTCTCATGCCCATACCTTGTTGCTCTGTGATTGGGCAGTGGGTCAAGAGGGTGGCTACACTCTCTGAGCCAGGAGAAGGCTATATAAGCCCTGATGGGAGGCTTTGCTTTGGGGCTCACTTTGAGAAGTGTTGTGTGATTTGACCAGAGGAGACTCTGGGCAGCCGCTGAGACCCCCAGCTTTGAAAACCCAGATGTTGGTGCTTCCCTCTCTGGTAACTGTGATTTGGTATTGATAATGGTTGGGCAGTTTGGAAGCCTGTCTGCTTGATCTGTCTGTTTCTCTGTCTTGTAACTTCTGTCTGTATACTCTGAAGTTCGGGGTGCTGACCTTTTTCCCCTGAATGAGGTAAATGATATATATTTGATTGATTAAAGCAAGCTTGTTAACCCATTTTGAGTTGCTTTCCTTTAGAAAAGCAGATCTAAGAACCTGTGTTGGCAGCCACCCTGGGGATGCTGGGGTGCTTGCTGCTACAATGACCCCGGGCAAGTCACTTCACCCTACTTGCCAGAGTTTCCTCATCTTTAAAATGAGTTCAAGAAGGAAATGGTAAATCACCCCAGCATCTTTGCCAAGAAAATCCCACGTGGGCCACGAAGCTGGACACGACTCAACAAAAGAGAACACAAATGCGAGCCGTAAGGACAGTCTCTGCCCTCTAGGAGCTTGTGTTCTGATGGAGGAAGATGGAGGCACTCAGGGCTGAGGACTGGGAAGGGAGCAGACCAGCCCAGAGTCAGAAATGCAGTGATGACAGGCAATCAGGGCCCTTCAGCAAAGGGCCATCTACTCCAGGGACTCAGCAGTCAGAGGAGGTCACGGGGCAGAGACTAATGGAGAGGGCCAACAGCAAGGAAGCCCAACGGTGGAGCCGGCATGGCCTGATCGCCTCAAGAAATGACCATTCAGGAGTGCCCCGAGTCTGAAGGGAGGCTGGTAGGGCCCCGCCTGCCTGTGCCATGCTTTGTGTAGGGGGTGTGTGTGTAACATATAAACACGTAAACGTTATGTACATTCTACATCTCTTCGGGGGACATCTGTCTACTCCAGTGAGTTTCTGGCCTAGTTCCAAAGGGATGAATGTAAGATTTTTACCTAAGGAAACTCGGTGGTTTCATGCTAGTAGCTGAGATCACTACCGACGCTCGGGCATCCCTCTGAGGCAGCAGGCCGGGGATGCTCCGGTAGGGCTGTGCAGGGGCAGCCTAGGGAGGAGGTGGCCACAGCCCCTGGCTGAAACCTCCAGCTGCCTGGTTTTTAACCCTTTAGAATCATACCCGTCTTCATCCAGCAAGTCCAATCCTAGGCCAGGCCAGTCTGCACCTAAGCACTAGACGGCACTCACCACGGGACACACTGCGCCCAGGGCTTCAGACTCCGTGCCCTTTGATTCTCACAACACCCCTTCCAGGCCAGTGTCTCCGTCAGCCCTCTATGCCTCAAAAATGGCAAAAACAGAGAGACAGAAGGGCCCCCAGAGGAGCCGCCAAATGCCCACTACTCCTCACCGCCAGACCTATTTCCTGAGCACCGGACCATGAGCCCCTCAGCAGAAGCAAGCCCGTCTGCAGGCGGGTCTCACAGCAGAGGGAAGAGGAACTGAAGGCTACAGCTCATGGCCTGATGGAAGCAAGTGCGGGCGCGTGCACACATGGACACACACGCACGGCACTCGGACACACACACGCACGCACTCGGACACACACATATACACATGCACACACACGGACACACGCACGCACATGGACACACACACATATACACATGCACACACATGGACACACGCACGCACATGGATACACACATATATACACACGCACACACATGCACGCACTCGGACAACCACACACACATACACACGCACACACACGCACGTGGACACACACACATATACACATGCACACACACGGACACACGCACGCACATGGATACACACACATACACACACACGCACTCGGACAACCACACACACACACATACACACGCACGCACACGGACACACGCGCGCACACACGCACTCAGACACACACACTCTCCCTTCTACGCCCCCAAACCAAAAAGACCATTGTCACTGAGCTAGACAGCTGGGTGGGGTCCCGCGGGGCGTGGTTCTGCCCAGGGGGCCACATCAGGGGCAGAGGCTGCCCCTCCAAGAGGTGGGACCGCGCAGGTGATGGGCCCGGGAAAGGATCAGGGGGATGGCCTACCCCAAGGCCAGCAGAAGCACGACATCTTAAAAGTGATAGCCCCTTCCCCCTGGGAGCTAGACCTTATCCCTCCTATAAGTCAGACTGCTGCCCTAACCCAGAGGTCACAGGGAGAGACGCCAATGGACGCGACCGACCTTTTCTAGCTCAGAAAACTCCAGATACTGAGTCCGGTCAGATTCTCTCCCCCAAACAGAAGGTTGGCTGTCCACTTGTCTCAATATCAGAGTTCTTCACTGATAAAAGGGAACCATCTGCAAAGTTCCTGACTTGTCTGGCTGCTGTTTCAGAATCCTGGTGAGACAGTGAGATTCTGTTCAACACCCAAGGGACGAATTACAAATGATGGGAACTGGGGGGCAATAATAACGTCACCAGTGATTCAGAAAAGGAGAGGGCAGATGGGCAAAGTCAGCTGTGCAACAGGCCCGCGGCAAACACCTGAGGGACAGGGGGCAGGGATGAATATGGGGATGACAGCGGAGTCTGCACAGATGGCTGCTGGGGACTAGGGAGGTCAAGATGGTGGAGAGGAAGCAGCTGAGCCCAGCTCACCACTGCCCCTTTCCCACAATACCCCAGCCACCCTACCAGTCTGAAGTCTTACTGAAAAAGCCAAGACAGAGTCTCAATGAATCAGTTTTCCAACCCAGGGCAGTGAGGGGAGACAGATGTGTCTGATGTTGCAGGGGTCAAGGCCTGGTGGCTATAGGGAGTAACCCAGCACCAGTATGGAAAGAGGGCTGAGGCAGAGCCCCCGGCAGAAAGAGAGCCCGGCAGATCCCTGAACAGGCCCTTGGTGCAGAAACAGGGGCCATCTGGCAGCCAAAGCGGAAGGAGCAGTCAGAAGCGTGGGTCCAGGACTGAGTGAGGAATACTAAGCTCTGGAAATGCAGCTGTGGGATCCTGAGCCTCAGTCTGGGACATAAGCCTGCAGGAAAATAACCAGGGCAGGAGGCCCAGACCCAAGGAGAACCTGCCATCCAGCCACTCTGAGCCTACAAGGCCCCCCAGTGGACTCACAGCAACTGTGTCCAGCAGCTGTCAATGGAAATTCCCAGCCAAAACAAGTTGGAAACTGAGGGGAGGCCCCTCAAGTGGAGGATGGCTGAACAAGCTGTTGTATATGAGTGTCATGAAATACTACTGTTCCATAAGAAATGATGAGCAGATGGACTTGGGAAAAATCTGGACAGACTTATATGAACTGATACAGAGGGGAGTGAGCAGAAGAGGTAAACACTGGACAGTGACAGTAATACTGTAACAATGACCAACTCATAGACTTGGCTCTTCTCAGGCAGCTCCAAAATGCCATCCATCCCTGAGTCTGAGTGCAGTGAGGCAGATGACTCACCCCCTTGTTTCTTCGTTCTCATGGCTCACCACTCCACCAACAATAGCAGCACACCTACTTCCCCTTATCCCTTCCAGAATCTGTCTTTTTTTCTTTTTTTTTTTTTTTGGAGGGAGGACGTAGGGCAGTTGGGGTTAAGTGACTGAAGCCAGATTTGAACTCGGGTCCTCCTGACTCCAAGGCCGGTGCTCTATTCACTGTACCACCTAGCCGCCCCATCTGTCATTTCTAATAGGTGTGAGATGGCACCTCAGAGTGGTTTTGTGCATTTTTCTGATCATTAGTGATTTAGAGCACCTTTTCATATGACTACAGGTATCTTTCATTTCTTCCTCAGAAAACTACCTGTTCATATCCTTTGACTATCAATTGGGGAATAACTTGTATTCTTATAAATTTGACTCAGTTCTCTATATATTTAAGAAATGAGGCTTTTATCAGACACTGGCTATAAAAATTGCTTCCAAGCTTTCTGTTTTCCTTCTAATCTTGACTTCATTGGTTTTGTTTGTGCAAAAACTTAAAAAAAATTTTTTTTTGGCAGGGGGAAGGCAAGGCAATTGGGGTTAAGTGGCTTGCCCAAGGTCATACAGTTAGTAAGTGTCAAGTGTCTTGAGGCCAGATTTGATCTCAGGTCATCCTGACTCCAAGGCCAAGTACAAAAACTTTTAAATTTAACTTTTTAACTTAACAGGAGTTCACTGTCCGTAGGAATGAGGGACTTCTCTTGGTCAAGCTATCCACCAAGTAACTGGCCATAAACATGGCAATTAACTGCTCTCTCCTGATACACTAACCGTGCATCTGAGTGTTCCAAATGAAGGGAGTCCTCAAGAAAAATGAAAACCAAGAAAACATGAACTCATTTTAAAATTGCCCTTCTATTGTCTGACTCTGTAGATCCCCAGGAGCTATGTGTACCTGGGCCAGAAGAGGCAGGAGTGGGAAGTGCCAGAGCCTTCTGCCCTTGACAGCCCGACGCTGGAAGCCATGGTCACAGGCTCATCCATCACCAATGAGGGTTCAGAGGCAACTGAAGAACCTTCTCACAACGTTGCAAACGTGCCTAGGATGAAGCTTTTCTGTCTACGAACTCTTCCTTCTGAACACACAAAATGACTAACTGTAAAATGTTCTGGCATGTAGGGTTTTGTAATCATTCCCATATTGGCCAACCCTTCCCAAAACAACGAAATCTACCTTAGGTAGATTCTGAAATAAGAATTTTATTTAAAGAATTCCCACCTACCTTCTAACCCTGGGGTGGGAACCTGTAGCCCCATGTGGCCCTCTAGGTCTTCAAGTGAAGAATCCAAACTTCACAGCACAAATCCCCAGCCCTACCTGGACAACAGCAGTGACCTAAATGATGGCTTGAACAGGGTTTCTGGCGACCTGAGCAATTCCTGTCCCTTTCTGGCTGATTCCTCAGAAAATCCTCTGAGCAGCCGCTATCTCATCTCTGTGACACGCCAACACACTCGAACTTTCTGCAATTAGATGAGTACCTTCCAGGTAAAGGAGGCAAAATCTGTTGCATTCTTAGAAACACAGAACACACTGAGATGTCCTGCAGCAGCTGGAAGCAAACGCCCCCTGAAGATGGGAGCCGTGTCCAGCCCAGCCTCTCTGCCCTCTACCAGGCTGTCAGGCTGCAGCCACTTGTCCTCCCAATGTGGAACATGGATATTTATGTTAACCAAATTCAAACCATTCCCTAGTGCTGGGCCTGGAGTCTGGAAGACCTGAGTTCTAAACCTGCCTCAGACACTTAGCTGAGCGTAGCTCTGGGCAGGTCAGCAAAGTGGTCTGAGGTTCAGTATCCTCATCTGTAAAGTGGGCACGAGCATCCACTTCCCAGATTACTGTAAGCACCAGATGAGATGACAAGTGGAAAGTTAAAATGCCGAGGACTGCTCCACTGCCCCTACATCCCGGAGAAAACAGCAGGCCAGGCACCTGCAGCAATCCTGCCCCTTCTAAGGAAGGCTGGAAGGTAAAGAGGGTCTCTCAGTCTCCCCCTGGGAAAAGCTTTAGGACAAAGTACTGTGTAAAAGATGGTCTTCCCATCTCTGAAATTCACCCTCAGCTGACTGCTACCTCTGCAGGAGGGCAGATTTCCTGGCAGATGAGTCTATCCACCTATGTGATCTGGGGCAGAACTCTTCTCCCCATGGACTGCCTCAGTTTCCCTCTCTGGTGACAGAGCTGACCTCTGGGGTTCCTTGTGGGCCCAAATGAAAATGAGGGCCTGCTATGAGGGGCTGTTCTTCGTGGCCCCAGAGGGCAGAACTAAGAGCCCTGCACTCTCTGGGGGAAGAAAGAAAGACAAAATAAGGCTTGATGTCATTAGGAAAGTTTTTCTGACAATGGGAGCTGCCCCACAGTGGCAGGGGATGGCAGTGCAGGTGGGGTGGCTTCACGCTCCTTGGAAGTTTTCCAATAAAGGCTAGAGTGGTTCTTCTCCATGTGGGGGCTAGACCAGAAGGCTGCAGAGGTCCCTTCCCACACTGAAGCTCAGGGAAATCGCAGGATCTTCAGACTCCAGAATCTGAGACAAGCAAGGGCTGGGGGGAAATGTCAACTCTGAAGCAGAAGAACGAATCCCAAAAATGTTTCAGGTTAAAAGTCATTCTGGACAAGTCAGTTGGTCAATAAGCACTGACTGGTTCCCATTAAGTGCCAGATACTGTAAGCTGGGGGATGCAAAAAATAAGCCCTGCCCCTGAGAAGTTACCATCTAGTAGAGAAGAGAAGATGCAAACAAACAGATACAAATCACTGAGAAGAGAGCCAGGGAGAGGCTTCCTCTGGAGCCAGCTGGCCTGGAAGGAAGCCAGGGCCCAGAGAAGATGCTGAGCACTGGAAGGCTCCCAGAGGCCAGGGTCACTGAAGGCAGTGGGGTGGGGGACCAGAGGTGTAAGAAGCCTAGAGGGGATGGGGAGCCACAGTTTACTGACCCAGGCCCTCTGGGTTCAAATGAATGTTTGGGACAGAGAAGACCAGACACAAAACTGCTGGGCAGGCTGGACAGGGCTGCACAGCTCTGGGTGGCCACAGACCTCAGATCAGACAACAAGCTGGTGGGATCGAGACCAAGGAGCTGCCATAGAGAGGAAACGCCTGCTGAATGAAACTCTGAGCCAAATTCCAGACAAATGAACTTTTCAGATGGAATGTGCTAGCAAACTGGGGCCAGCCTATCCAAGAACAGTAAACATTGTGTCTTTAGTATCTGGGCCTGCCCTTTAAAGCCTATTCACTGGGGGATAGACCAGGGTTTAATCAGATAAAGCATCAAACAAAGAGAAAAAAATGTAACAGAAAACTTTGAAGGTAGAAATAAATTTCCCTGTGATTCCAAGTTATTCTTAATGAGTATTTTGGAGGATCAAAAGGCCCCAGTTCTCGGAATGGTGGGCAGAAGGCTGATGAATCAGCAAGTCTACACAGTTCTTACCTGCCCCGTTTCCCAGCCTGGGGCCCCAGCGCAGGATTTCCTCCTTCTGGCTCACTATTCCTTACACAGGATACAAAAGAACAAAAATGGCTCCTAATTTGTAAATTGAAATTACTACCAGGTCTTTGAGGGTAAATCTGTGGATATCCCAAGGCTCCCCCTGGACTAATCACAGCCTAGGTAAAAAGGTCCCGTCTTTCACCAAAAAATACTCACACAAAACCTCTAGATAGATTCTTGGGGCAGCTGGGTGTGTGTAGCAGGTACAAGGGAAAGAAACCCCCAGACCAGCCCCCACCCCCCAGCATGACCATGGCCAAGTCACTGGCCTCTCTGGGCTTCAGCTGTCCTGCATGTTGGGGAGGGAGGCCCAGGGGGCCTTGAAGGGCCCTTTAGCTTGAGGAGAGCTGCAGAGCCCCATCCCTACAGGATGGGGCGAAAGGGGCAATGGGAGATGGGGAGGGGCCCAAGAAGAGATGGGTCCTTCCACAGCCCCCATACCAGTTGCTTGAAGCTGTAGCACGGACTTCCTCCCCTCAGAGGGCCAGTGCTCCCAGTGAGTGACCATCCCAGAGCGTTGGGGAAGACAATATTTATCTTGACCATCAAATCTTATGTTCCTTGAGCCAGGAATGAATGCCTCTTATTGTCCTGTCCATGTCTAACACGTAGTAAGCGTTTCATATTTGTTGAATGAGTAAACAAATAATTCTGTACAACGACAGAATCAAGAAGAACCAGGGATGATTCAATAGGTTCCTTCTTCAGTAAAAATAAGTCTATGAAAGTTCCATAACAGACACCCTGCCTCCCATCATCACCACAGCTAACATTTATCTAGACCCTATCATCTCATTCGAGCCCAGCAACCATGGGATGGAGACACAAATGTCATCGCTGAGGCAAACAGATTCCAGGCACTCTGTCCATTGCCCCACCCAGCTGCCCAACGCAAATCAGGAGAAAGGAACCACAACAAAGCAGCCAGTCTTCTCTGTCCCGCTGGAGGCACCAGGGTCATAAGGAGTCAATAATGGGACCCAAACTGACCCTCTGCTGACCAGTCTGTAGATGGCTAGATCCTTTCCTGCTTTAATGTGATCTCTCCATGGGGATAGTGAACCAAAAGATGCTGCCAAACTGCCACTGCTCAGCCATGTCTGGCCCCTGGTGACCCCACGGACCACAGTGCACCAGGCCCTTCTGGCCGGCACTATCTCCCAGAGTCTGGCCACACTCGCGTCCCGTGCTGCCATGATGCCCTCTATCCATCACATCCTCTGCCGTCTCCCTTTTCTTTCTGCCATCAATCTTTCCCAACCTCAGGGTCTTTTCCGACAAATCTCATCCTCTCATTATATGGCCAAAGATTTCAGCTTCAGCCTCAGAATCTGACTTTCCAGTGAACAGGCAGGATTTACGTCTTTTAGCACTGACTGATCTGACCTCCTTGCTGTCCAAGGGCCTCTCCAAAGCCTTCTCCAGCCCCACAATTCCAAAGCACCGGCTCTGTGGCTCAGCTTTCCTCATAAGCCGCCATATGCTGCTACTGGAAAAGGCATCGTTGTGACCACGTGGCCCTTTGTCAGCAAGGTGGTCTCTCTGCTGTCTAGGTCTGCCATGGCGTTCCTCCCAAGGAGCAAGCTTTTCTTAATTTTATGGCTGCAGTTGCCAACTGCAGTGATCCATGAGCCCAATATAAAATCTGAAACAGCTTCCATTCCTTCTTCCACTATCTGCCAGAAAGTGATGGGACCATGTGCCAAGATCTTCATTTTTTTGATGTTAAGCTTCAAGCCAGCTTTCACCCTCATCCAAAGGGTTCTTAATTCCTCTTCACCTTCTGCCACGAGTGGTTATTGTCTGCATATCTGAGATTGGTGATACCTCACCCGGCAACCTCACCAATTCTACCTTCCAGCCAAACTAACAAGTCAAAATCAACTGCATCTATCAATGAGATTAGAAAAATCCCAGGCACAAATCCAAAACTCCTACACAAAGTGAAAACGTAAAATAAACAATCTGTCCAAAAATCCTCCTCTGCCTTCTGGCAACTTCCAAATCTTGTATGAGGAGGCTGTGAAGTTGTTCTGCTGATTGATCAGAATTCTGAAGGTTTAGGTTGAAGCCAAAGGTCCTTTCTGTGTGAGCCAAGACCTGAGGTCACGAGGAGGGAGACCCACTTCAGGGTCTCAGCTGCCTGGATGTTCAGGGTGGGCCTGACCTTCTCATCCAATCCTCACTTTCTTCTGACCCAGAATAATTCCCTTCCTTTGACCACAATTCCATTTCAAAAGCGTGTTCTTTTTTAAGATATAGTTTATAGACTTTATGAACTAAAATACATCTCATGAACTTAAGACACATTTTATGAATATCAGGCTCAACCTGGCATCATCCCCACTTCCCAAAATATCCCAGCCATCTCTTATAACAAAGAATAAAAAAGACAAGCAATTCAGCAAAATTAACAACTCCCCAAAGTCAATTCTTATGCACCGCCCTTACTTAGGTATCACTCAAGGCCCATTTTAAAACTGTCTCATCAGTCTACTCCAAGAAAAGTTAGAGACATGTCACAGACACCGCAATACAGACTTATATCAAACAATAGCACGCTCACCTCTGAAAACCAGAAATGTCTCTCACTAGTAGAAAATCTGACCCAGGAGTCGCCCCATAAAGGGGGTTACCACACAGTGGACACCTCCTGCCAACGCCGGCTACTACACTTTGGGGGACTGGACACTGACAATCACAGCCCTCCCACGTGGTTCTGTGCAGTCAGAACGTAAGATCCCGCCAAGAGAACACTGCCCCAAATACACCTGACCTCGCCGCTGGCCGCACACAGGTGAGTCTGAGGGCTCACAAACTAGCCCAGGACGGCTGCCACTCTCTCCAAGATGAGGAGGGTGTGTCACAGCAGCAACATTTTAGCTTCTTACTAGTTTAAGGAGGCAATTCAAGCCCCCCACACCATGGCAGGTGGAGGAGGGGCAGGACTGAGTCCGGACACCTGGGTTTGATTCTCCTCAAACTCACTCACAGCAACTGACTGTTATTTTCTGTCTGCTTCAGTGTTCACACCGGCAAATGAAGATGATGACACTCGTAGCAGTTGCTACCCCAGACTATTGTGGTGCTGGATGAGAACCAGGAAAAAGCTCTTTAGCGCTGTTCTCTGCTCTGAGAGTCAACACCCCCTTCTCTTGCCTGTGGAGCCCCTACAGTAGGCTCAGCCCTGGGCACTGGCCACAGGCCTTTACCTGAGCACCAAGCATCATTCTGCCCTGCCACACTACTTCATAAAGTCATTACAACTGGCATAGACCCAGTTTTGCCATGAAGACTCTCATCTCATTCCCAGCTCTGAGTGATCCAAAGGAATAGCACTGAGTTTGGGGCCTGGCTCAAAGAAGGTCAGTTTCTTCATCTGTAAAAAAGGGGGACGGGGCAGGACCGGATGATGGCCAACGTCTCTCCCTGTTCTAAATCTCCTTTCGGCACTTAGCTAGGGAGAAACAAGTGCCCCTTCCAAACAACTGACCTTGTTAACTTCCAATGACCTAGCCATTAATCTATTTTTTCTAGTGAGCCCTGAAGGTGACATTCAGATAACCTAGTACTGGCTGCCTAGAGGACTATGTGAAAGTAACTTGAAAGTAACCTAAGTAGATGTATAACATGATCTAATTCAGAATTTTCCCTCAGCCACCCCTCTGCTGCGAGGGCATTCAGAGTCTGGGGACTTTCTGATGATAAGCTGGACTGTCATGTTTGCCCCATGGATCTCTGCTGGAACAGAGGCCAAACATTGCCTCTTCTTGTCACCCAATGCGGGACTGAGTGCAGGTGACCTAAGTGCTTCCCTTTCCTCTTCTGTCAAAAAAGGAAGTCTGGAAAACACTAAAGATAAAGAGGGGAAAAAAAAGAGGGAGAAGGGCTCTTTCATAGTCAGCTTCTGCCCAGAGGGGCTCTTCCACACCCAGCCAGGCTGGGTACCACCATCCAGGCTCCAGATTCAGCCTTCCTGTCTTTCCTGCAGCCGGCTCCCCTAAACCACCTGGTCCCATGGCCGGCAAGCTCGTGGCTGAACAGCCAGCAAAGGTGCAGGTGGATGGGATGGAAGGAGGGGAGGGCGGGAAGTAAAGAAGAAGGGGAAGACGCAGGGCCACAACATAGCTATAAAGCCCGGCACTGTAGGAAGCAGGGTTGGTGAGGGGGCACCCTCCAATGCAGGGAATCTTCTGGCCTTCCTCCTCTCCCACGCAGGGGGATACCTCATCCAGCATGAGACCATCTGCAGCATCTGACTAACACTAGGCAGGCACAGAAGGGCCGACATTGGATGTGCCCAAGCTCTTTGAGGCTGAAATCCATCCCAGAGAAGATGAAGCTGACAGTGAGAAAGAGAAGGCAGAAGGAGCCTTCCACTGACTGACCAAGAGAAATGCCAAGATGCCCAGGGACACTCCCTGGGGGAGCCATTCATAGGTGTTTCATTATTCCCTTGGGGGTGATGGACCCTTCTTTGCATAGAGGTTTTACTTTTCTATAGAACAGCATAGATTTGAATCCATTTTTGTGGTAATACCAAAAACTCAATTATGAAAGGTTGAACTAAGTATAACTCAAGGAAACCTGAAATTTCCAGTCTTAGTCCAAATGTCCTGTTTCTTCTAAAAAAACCCGGATTTTGAGCCTACATTTTGTTACAGCACTAGCCTCCCCCCACATGCCATCCTCCATCCTACCTCCACCAATGCACCAAAGCCCACACCTGGATCAGGGAGGCAGGGGCACAAAGGGGCGTCTCCTTCAAGGCCATGCCTCCACTAGAAGGCTGACACCAAAAGCAAGCGGAAGGGCTCTTCAAAAGCAAAGGAAACAAGTTTCCCTCATGATGATCCTTTGTCACTTGCCTTTTTCCTCCTAAAATTATGGAACTTTGTTGTGCTTGTGTGATTTAATAACACCTATGAGTAAGCCACAGTGATAGCCTCAGGTCTTGGCTTTTAACAGGTGCTAAATCACCACACTCTCACTGAGCTCTGTCTACTGCCCACTGCATTGGGTATGGCAGAGTGCTGGAAGGGCTCACAGGATCCTGACTGGGCAGAAGGCCTAGCCCTTCCAAGTCTTTATTTACTCAAAGTGAGTAAACCTGAAGAGCTGAGGAAGGCCACAAGTGCCTTCAAGGGCATAGGACTAAAAAGGAGGGTACTGAGCATCAGCTGTGGTCAAAAACGGGCTGGAAGCAGAACCCCTTTGATGGGCTTGAGCCAGGTGGAGCCTAAAGGATGCCCTAGGCCAGGGCAGGCCTCCACGGGCCGGCCCTTCATCCACCCCCACCCCCAAGGCCCAGCCTGCCCTGGCCCTGAAGGTCTCAGGACAGAACCAGAACAAGGGTGGAGGCCCCTGGGAGCCTTTCGGGGGTGGGGGGGGCATGAGGTCCAAATGACTCTCCCAATAATACTAAGATATCTTAATATAACCCTCATAAATAAAACCTTTGGGGGGGGGGCGAGATGCCAGCCCTCCAGTCTGTTCTGGACATGCACTTACAGACCCACTTCTGTCAGCAGGGAGCCAGACCCAGAGCTGAATGGAAGGAAGCTCACCAGTCCTCAATGCTCCCAGACCACTCCCCAACACAAAGCCCCAGACTTTTAGCAGAAACATCTCTCAGAGATACTGTGCAGCTGCAAGGTTTCGGAAAACCAGCTCTGAAAATTCAACACACAATGCGGCAGAGGAGCCTGGAGGCAGCAGACGGTCAGGGCCCGGATGCCAACAGGTCAGAGTGCTTTTCCTGCAGTGACTTGTGAGCATGAAGAAAATGTATGATGGGCATTATGAAGCCAGATTGAGGGATAAGACAAGACAGCCTGGGAATGCAAAGACAGCTTGAAAAACCACCCAAGAAGAGCTCAAGAGAGAGCTGGCAGGCTCCAGTGACTTGAGATGCTAGAGGGAGAGCAGGGCCCTGGATCTGGGATCCTCACATCTCTGCTATGGAGAGTCCTCAGCTGTATCTTCTCCAGGGACTCCTCTGGGAAGCCAGGGTGTGGAACTCGAGGGTCGGTGCGGTTCTCCAGTTCCAGCAGAGCAGGTACCTTCCAGCTGGGCAGGATTTTTTTTTTTTCACAAGAAATAACCCCTCACAGTTCGAAGGACAACTCTACCCACTTCTTTAACTTGCATATTTTAAAAACCTGTTAAGCACAGTGAGATTTGGAGAGTGAGGGACTGGGCACTAAGTGCAGGTTTCGCTGCCTCCCTGGCCACAGGACCCCTACTGTGTGCTCAGCACTGTTCCAGGCCTGTTTTTCTGACTCCACAATTCTCTACTTTAAAAAAGTAAAACAGGGGTGGCTAGGTGGCGCAGTGAGTAGAGTGCCGGCCCTGGAGTCAGAAGGACCCGAGTTCGGATCCGGCCTCAGACACTTAACACACACAAGCAAAAACCTAGCCGTGTGACCTTGACCAAGTTACTTAACCTCAACTGACCTCCAAAAAGCAAAAAAAAAAAAAAAAAAAAAACAGCTTTTCCTTGGAAAGAAAAATGACTCCCAGGGCTACAAGCTCTTGGTACACTTCCTGCCAATTCTCTCTCAGGACTGTGTGCTGTGCTCACAGCTGCAGGCAGCGCTCTCAGGACCAACATCACCTGAAGATGGGAAATGGGGGCTCCGGGGATTCTGCTGTGAGACAATGCAGGCCACATAGCCACCTGACTGGGCAGGGAATTCTCTGAAGAGATGCTAACCAGGACAGGGCTATCCAGGAGGGCCTGCCTCCAGAAAGCCCCAAGATCACCTTCCAGGAACAGACATGCCCCAAAAGGCTGTGCGGGCCAGAGGTGAGCAGGACACGGAAAACCAGGCCAGACGGCATCGCAGAAATACTTCCCAAAATCTTCCCTATCACCAAAACCTATCTTTTTCACCCCGATAGCTCTGTTCTCTCACTGATGCTGGGTGGCAGAGCTGGGCACAGTGCCAATCTAAGGGCAATGGCAACGTGGAATGTTTAAGCAGGCTGCAACATGCTTCCAGGGTACTCAAGGCCCAAGAGTCATGCAGCAAGTCACAGCAGCCCCATCACATGTGAGGAAGGCCTGGAGGGCATGAGGTCTGCCCCCGGGGCAGGGCCAGCACAGCCTCCCACCTCAATGCTGGGCACAGACAAGAATCCGCCCCATCACATGTGAGGAAGGCCTAGGTGGCATGATGTCTAGAACAGCTTCCCAGTTTACAAGGCACTCTTTTCACAATGATGCTGCAATTTCATTTTACTGATGAGGAAACTGAGGCCAAAAGACAAAGTCATTTGCCTACAAACATTTGAGATGAGAGTCACTGTCAGCTCCTAAGACAAGCAGACCAGCCAATCGTTCTTCCCTAACACTAGGTGGGCTTCAGTCAGTGGCACCAGTGCCAGGGAGGATCCAGCCCACCCAGAGCTACGATGGAACCGAAGAAGGAGAACCTTCAACCTGCCTGCCAATGTCAGAATCTGCCAGCACCTCTAAGAGGAAGACGGCCAGACGCAGGCAAGCGAAAGGCATTTGGGATGGCCAAGCTTCTTCCTGAGGAATCGGACGAAAGGCCAGAGAAGAAAGCAGAGAACTCTGGAAGCACACAGGCTCATCAGTCAAGCTCCTGAGGAGCCGACGAACACTGGGGCGTCAAGACCATAAGGCCTTGGGATGGCCAATCAAGGCCATGAGCCATACCACAGCCATGGACGCCTGTGATGGTGCCTGCTGCCCACCTCCACACAGAATTGCTGGACACACACGGCAGACAGCTTATTTTTTCCCTCTCACTGTTTCTTGTTTTTCTTTTTTTTTCAGAACACAGCTAATGTAGAAATTGGTTTTGTATTGTTTCAGATTTGTAATAGGTTTAAAAAAAAAAAACCCACGGTATTTTCCTTAGATGATAAATCTATGGGAGAGAAGATTCTTTTTGTCTCCTATCTCCAGCTCCTGGCAAAGCTGGCAATGAAGTAAAGCTGCTTGGTGAATCCACATCCATACATATTTACAAAAAAAACCCCCAAAACATTAAGAGGGTCACAAATTCTCCTTAACTGTGAGTCAACACTTAGACTAAAAAAGTGTCAAAAGCATAAAACCAGGGAGCAGCTGGGTGGCACAGTAGATTGAGCACTGGCCCTGCAGTCAGGAGGACCTGAGTTCAAATTCAGCCTCAGACACTTATTAGCTGTGTGACCCTGGGCAAGTCACTTAACCACTATTGCCCCCCTCGCCCCCCCCAAAAAGCATAAGATTTCAGCTAAGCTTCCCTCCTGCAGCCTGGATGGGAATCCCAAGCGCCACTGATATTCATGACTGGGCAGCAGCAGCAATGTCTGGACTGGGGAAGCACCAGACCATGGCACAGCTTAAGCCAGACCCCTCTTCGGAAGAGCTGGTTCCTCTGGTAGTGGAGACTGAGACCCCTCTAACCTCAGAGCCCTGCCCTTCCAACCAAAACAAGCTTATGCCATTCCACCAAGCCCTGGACTGAGATGTCCCTCCCCTGCAGAGCTAGCAAGGTCAGGGACCCTGGCCTTTCCCACAGCACTGCAAAGAACCATGTCTCTCAGGCTCCTGGGACACTGGGAAAGGACACAGGCTTTTATTTAAGTTAGACAAGTCTGGATAGGTGGCCCAGCAGCCTTGCCTCTTGCTATACAAGTCAGGCAAAACAGGAGAATTCAGGCTTGGCAGACTCCCCAGGCTGCTGTGGGAACTGCCAATTTGAGAATGCTGCCCAGATGGCAGTGCCTGAGTACTGGAAGACTGGAATGTCATCAGGCTGGGTTTGAAATGCCTCGCCAAAGTAGGCTCACTTCTAACCAATGTGATAGGCCTTCAGTCTGGGGCAGAAGCATCTGAAACACAAATCAATGTATAAATATCACCTGAAAGGAAGCTGTCTGATTTTCAGGGAGAAAAATCATCTTATGTGTAAAGACATTCAGAGCCTACTTTTGGATTCACTGAAAGTAGGAAAGAAGGAGGTAAGAGGGAAAAGTAATTTTAGAACAAGTAGCATTTGGGAGTAGCAGGAGCTTCCCTTTCTGCTCCCCCAAAGAGACCTAGGCCACACACGCACCCTCCTGAATCTGCATGGGGAAACCCAGAAAAAAGTCTTGGTGAGTCATCTGTCCAGCCCAGGTAGTCTGAGGGAGACAGACTGAGAACACACACTGGGAGAGGCCAGTCACCAGGGCAAGAGGAGGTCCCAAAGGTAATGTAGGGAGAGAGGAGAGAGTTCAAAGTCTGCAATGGTGGCATGACTTGGACCCCAGGAGCAAAGCAGGGTCTCAGTTCCAGCATCTAGGCCAGTCTGAAGCCTGCAGAGGAATAACAAGGCCAAGAATCTCAGACCAAAAGGGATCCCCTGGGGCTGAATCCACTGACATCTCCTCCTGGTGACCCAAACCCAGTCCAGAACGGCAAAACTCAGCCTGGGGATGGGGTGATCAGACTCTGCCCTTTGGGAGCATAGAAAGCTCTCAGGACCCCAGCTTGAGAAGTCCCCGAGATCCCAGAAAGACATGATGCTCACGACCCCCATGAAAGCAGCAACAGGACTAGCCAAGTCCTTCCCTCTAGAGGTGCAGAGCACAGCCCCAGACCAAGTCTGAAGTCTAGAAATGGGCTAGAAGATGAGCTAACAAAAAGAAATGCCCCACCACACTCTACTGAAAGCAGCCCTTGTCAAGGAAGCAAGTCAATGTCCATGGATGGGGGAACATGGCTGAACAAGCAAGCTGTGATGCATGAGACCCTGAACATGAGGGAAGGTGACTGGAGAGTGATGTCAGGCCAAACCTCTGGACTTCCAACAAGGCCAAGCCTGGGAAGGGCTTGGCACTTGTTTTAACTGGGACAACAAGGTCAAACAAAAGTGACTTTCCTCTGACCCCAACTTAGCCACACTGGCCAGGGCTCCTCTCCACTTTCTCTAACGTGGTCTTCTGACTAAGCTGGGCCAAGGCAAAGGCAAATTATTTGAGGGTAGGCCCCATTTCACCTTTGCATGGTGTCTAGCAGCTAGCAGGTGCTTCCCAACTGTCCCATAGGAACACTGGCCTCAGTGCAAGAAATGGCTCCTTTGTGGTTCCACTAGGGGCCCAAACAGGGGCCCTTTACTTGTCTGGTTCTCAGTTTCCCTACCAGGAGAATGAGGGGATGGGCCTGGATCTCCTTGAGTTTCCTTCTACTTTTAATGACCCCCAAATTCCTAATCCCAATACCTGGGAGGAGGCAAATCGCCCCCCCCCCCCCCGCCAGGATATAACCCCATGTTTCGGTTCGCCAGACAAACTATTGGGACTTTCCACAGTGGGGGTGGAAAGATGAAAAGGTGTGTTCATCAAATCAATAAATAATATAAAAACTTTAATTCCTATACCCAAAAAGGGAAGGGGCAGGAGTGAGGGGCCAGCAGGGCAGGGCTCCCCAGCCTTGCCTTTCCTCCCTCTTACCTCCCCCCCACTTCCTCTAGCCCACCATCATTTAGCTTTGTGCTGGGGGAGGGGTCAACACTCCCCAAGGGATGGTTTGTTGCCCCATGGTTGGTCAGGGAGAGCCAGACCTGCCCTCAATTTCCTGAGGAAAGACTCAAGTGGTCCCTAAGGATGCCAGGACAAATCTTGCGTTTCTTACCATGCTGGACTGACCCTAGAATACCCTATCAGACCAATACTTAGCCATGGCTGTGCTAAATAATGCAATGGGCGAGGGCAGGAGAGACAGCTCATCTTAGACAACTGAAGCCCAGCTGGGAAAGGAGGAGCCACTTCGGGAAAGAGGACTCATGATCTAACTGGCAAAGGAAGGCCAGGCACACGGCGGGCATCACAGGAGGCCAAAAGAGGCGGCTGTCACAGGTGAGGGGAAGGTGAGAAAGAAACTGGGCTCTGATTTAGGGGAAAATGCCTGAGGAGCAGACACAATGGAGGGGAGCAGTCCAAGCAAAGTTTATGCAAGTGGGGCTGCAGCAGAGCCTGCCATGCCCCCCCCCCAAGAAAACACTGCCAGGCCCTTGGATGTCAGGGAGAGGCAGGTCCTAGGGACTCACTGAGGGTTGTAGGCACGGAGCCCCAAGAAGGGGTCATGAGCAGCTAAAGATGGCTCCAGGAAAGGTCCCAGCTGAGTACGGCCAAGGAAACAAGGAAAGAACCACGGCCTTAAGCCGCCTCTCAGTCTGGGGACCCAGGCCATAGAACCACCCACATTTCCACTTCTGGCTTCCATGCCCTCTAGGACAAAACTAGTCCTTGTTCCCTGCTCCGGGTCACAGAGATGCTTCTCTGGCAAAGGAGCAAGGTTGGCCATGTCCAGGTGGGCCTGGTCACCTAGCACTTGGTAGCTGGAATTTCTAATCCCTCCCAAAAGAACTGGACAGGGCTAAAGTCAGGAAAGCTGGGTCTCTCCTAGGGCTCACTTTGCATTCTAGGCATGGACTAATGGTTACAGCTAACATTCTGTTGAGCTCTATTTGATCCACACCACAAACCTGCAGGCTGGTGCCACTTGGATCCCCATTTTACAGATGAGAAAACTGAGGCTGAGTGGTGAAATGACTTGGCTGGGTTCGCAGAGTTTCTGTGGCACTCAGGTCTTCCCAAGTTCCGCTACCAAACTTAGGGCCTTTTGTCCGTGACAAAGACATCTGCTCCAGCATCCTGGAGAGATCAGCCCAAGCTCCAGGAGGCCCAGAAAGCACACTGCGAGTGACCAGGACCAGATGAAGCCACCCCCAAAGTCCCCACTATAGAAGATAGTCTCCTCCCAAAGCAGCAGCCCTGTCGCCTTTGGGGGTCTGGGGACCCAGATGGGACAAAGAGAGCTCTTTATTTTCCCTTTAACTGAAACTCCGTCTTTCTTCCAATTAGAAATGGTGACTACAAACCCCAGGAGCCTTAGCTGGACCGAGGCCTGTCCGCAGGAGGAATCCTTGAGTATTCCACACTTGATGACAGTTGTACTGGGGAGTCACCAGAGCCCTGAGTTCATCAGACGGCCCCCAGACTACTCAAAAGGAGAGAGGGTCTGCTCCTCCTCTAACACTGGCTGTGTGTCACTCCACCCAGGCCTCAGTCTTCTCATGTGCACATGGGGCTATTGCTGCCACTAAATCCCTCTTGAGGTAGCCCACAGGATGCCAGACTGAAGCGGGGAGAGACTTGAGGCAGGCAGACCCTCGCAGCCCCGGCAGCCACTGCCACAGTGCAAGTGTGAGACCAAGAGGGCCTGCCCAGGGTCAGGGCAGGGTCAGATGGCAGAAGGGGGTAGCTCCAAGAGATGTCATGGAGGGAGGCTTGAGAGACCTTGGCAATAGACTGGATGCGAGGGCACAACACGTAGGCTGTGAGCATGGCCGACTGGGAGATGGCAGAGACCACATCCAGTCTGGGACACTGACAGCTCGCCCATCCCGTGTGTGTGGTAAGCAGGCAGAGGCGCAACGCTGGGGCTCAGGAGAGAGCTCAGAGCTGGGGTCATCAGCCCAGAAACGCTAACAGAATCCACAGGTGTTACTGAGATCACCCAGCAAAACCACAGGGAAAGAGAAGAGGCCTCGGGGCCCAACAGCAGACACAGCCTGGAGGAGACAGAGGCTGAGCAGTCTGCCAGGTGGAGGAGAGAGAAGTGAAAATGGCTTCCTAGCCAGGGGGCTCAGCACCCGGATGGAGAAGGCCTCCCAGAGGGGCCAGGACACACCTGCTGGCCGGCAGCATCCCTGAGCAGCCGGCGGAGCCCCTGAGCTGGCCCCGCTACTCTCCACTTTCTATTACGTGGCCATCTCTAAGGAGCACTGTCCCTGTACTACAGCACCCTACTCGTGTACAAAACACTGGTAAGGATGCCTCTGGCCTGTGGCAGGCTCTGCAGAGAGCACCCCTCGGAGGGCTTAGGGCTGCTAGCCCTATCCCAGCCAGGCTAACAGAAGGCCTGACCAGCCTGGCCGTGGCCATGCCTCCATCACTCCCTTGTCAACCTCAATCACAGATGAAGTGCACACTCAGCAGATGACCACAACACTTGGAGGACAAAAAAGGGGAGGTTTTCAGGGTCTAAAGGAGCAGCATTGGCAAAGGTGATTGTGGCCAGGTCTTCAGGCATGACACTCCTGGACCAAAAAGAGGCATTCTTAACATTTAATACGCTTTTCCGAAAGGCCCATCTTGGTTCTGAGGGCCGATGCTGCATGGCTGGGACGCAGAGCCTCAGGGGGCCTGCCCTGCCAGCAGCTAACGAGAGTCTCCTTGTGCCAGGACTTGGCCTTGGCCACTCAGGCTTCCCTGCCTCCGGGTCCGCCATGCTGGTGCCCTGCTCGGGAGCTCCTGGACTGGGCCTGTGCCCGCAGAGCCAGACTGTTCATGAACGGCTGAAGGCCCTGGAGCCTGACCGACCTGGCGACCTGCGCCTGCGAGGGAGAAAGTGCCTGTCAAATGCAGAGCCCCCACAGCGGGTTGATGTTCAGAGATGCTGCCTGGGCTCCTCACGGTCCCCACAGATCTCGGCACTCTCAGCACAACCTCCCCTGCTCCCACAGACAGAGGCCAAATGCCCCTCCCCTTCCCACATGCCTCTCCACTGTTCCTGGGACCACAAGCCTCCAAAACACTGTCATCACCTGACCACGAAGGCCAGAGAGCTCCCATGGATCCTGCCCTTTTGTCAGACACCAGGAACACAAGCAGAGAGGAAGGACCCAGCCTCAGCATCCAGCAGACAGTGGCTGGAGGGCGGGGGCTCTGGTCAGCCTTCTGCCCTGACACCACCTCCAGAGGAAGCACCTCAGCAGGCATGAGGATGGCGGGGCTGGGGGCACAGAGGAGCAGCCTGAAATTTGCTCCTGGGCTACACGTCCAGCCCGCTGACCCTATCCTACAACCCCAGGAGCAGGCCAAATGCCGGTCCCACCCCAGGCCTGCCACAGAGTCCTGTCCCATAGGTGACTGCACAGGCCCACAACACCAGAGGGACAGAGGCAGACACCTGCAGTGTGAGCTCAAACCTCATTCATAAATTCTTCAAAGTAAAGCGGAGTAACGAGGCTAGATCTTAGCGGTGGCTGGTCCCACAAACATGTTCTGCCCAAATCCCAGAGCTTTACCAGCAGCCTGGCCAAAGAGGAATGGCCTTGGCCAGAGAGAAAGCCGGGAGGCCGCACACTCAGTGAGGGGAGGGGCCATGGCAGTCTAGGGCACCAGGACGAGAAACATCCAAATGTCCTTGGGCAGCTTCCAAGGAGACCAAGGCCCTGGGGGTGAGGAAAGCCAGGCAGGAAGTCCTGGCCACTGCCACCTCTCCCGGCCTGCACTTGTGTTTTTGCCCCAAATAAACACTTTACAGGTCATTGGAGCCAGGGTTTACAGGGCCTGGAGCCTAATTTTACTGCGTTAAATGACTCTAAAGGCTTCCCACTTTGTCTCTTTCCTTATGACATGATGACACTCAGCTCTCCAACCCATTCGCTGCCAAAGGCAGGGGTCAACAACCCCAGGAAGTCCATGGTGGGTGAGAAGAGCCACCGGCCAGCTCCAAGCAGACATGCCTGACTGCCAAGGTGGTGCAGGGGACCAGCAAGGCCTGGCCGGAAGAGCTCCAGGGAGGCTGAACTCCCCCCCAGGGGCCCTGAGGCTCACTCCATGCAGCTAGGCCCATGGGGCTGCTGGCTTTGCTTCCTATGCCTTCCCACAGATAACTGCAGCATCTCTGGGCTGGTAGAGCGGCTAGCTGTAGCTAGGAGGCAGAAGCGGCTCCCTATTAGAGCTCTGAGCCTGGAGTCGGGATGACCCAAGTTCAAATTTCACATCTGGGTGACTGTGGGCAAGATGTCTCATCGCTACCTACCTCGGTTTCCTCATCTGTAAAATGGGAACCATAATCGCAGTACCCATCTCCCCAAGTTGCGAGAATCAATGAAGATGACGCTCATCACGTGCTTAGTGTAGCACGCGCTCGATAAAATGCTTGTTTTGTTCGTCCAGAACGGGATGCCACTGTCCATGGAGGCCCAGGCCAGGCCACATGGGATGGGGGGGGCTTCATCCCCTCCCTGGGCCTCTCTCAGTGTGGCCCCTGCTAGTGCTGCAGCCACGGAACTGAGGGGAAAGTGGCCCCCTGAAGGCGTGCGGTCAGCCAGTAAAATGTGTCCCATCATCTCAGCGAGCAACAGGCCTCCTGCCAGGGATGCCCTCCCTCCTGCCTTCTGGTGGTTACTCTCCTTCTTCCTGTGTCATTTGTCTGCACAGGCCGTCTGCCAATCTGTCTGTCTGTCTGACTGTCTGCCTGCCGCCTGGCCCATGAGACTGTGAGCAGCTGGGCCCAGGCAGGGACTTTATCCTGCCTTTCTTTGTATCCCCCAGCACACAGCAAGCACTAAATAAATGTTTATCAGCTGACAACAGGAAGCCTACCTGATCCACTAGGTTGCAAGTGCCCTCCCCTTGCCTGGAAATTGCTTCTAACTACTGTGTATATCAGAGTGACTTTTCCAGGTACAAGGCAGAGGGGCACAGTGATCCGAGTTCAGGGCCTGACCTTGGCACATCTTGGCTGTGTGACCCCGGGCAAATCAACTTCCCTCTTGTGTCCCAGGACACTCTAATGAAGCTAAGCTGCAGAGGGCACCGGCCTGAAGCAGAGGAGAGAGATTCTTCACCAGGGAGTTCCCTCAATGCCAGTGAAATCCCAGGCCTGCTCCCCAACCCTTCCCAGTCACATGGAAGCTACTTAGAACTGCAAAGAATAGCCTCAGAGTCCCAGGACCTGAGCCCCTGAAGCCCGAGTGGCCTTCAACTCCCCTCTCTCTGGGCCTCAGTTTCCTCCTCTGTAAGCAAGAGTCAGACCAGCCTAAGGGCATCCCACAGAGTTACAGGCACATTCGGGTGCAGCACGAGCACTCCTTAGGCACTGTGGGCAAGCTGCAGGTAGCGCCCCCTAAGGGGGGCAGGCCAGCGAGGTGGGGGGGAGGGGGGCTGCTGGCACCAAAGCCAGCAAGCCCCTCCCCGGGGACAAATGGACATGCTTCCTGCCCCATGTGTTACTGCCACTCTACAGATGAGGAAACTGAGCCTTGGGTTCATAGTCTGTTTAAGGAGACAGGTAGTTCAGAAGTGGGGTTCCAGCCCAGCTCACCATCCGCTCCCTTATTCTCCTCTGTCCCCCAAGATAGCATCAGCGCTAAAGACAGGAAGGGGGACACAAGAAAAGCAGCAGCAAGAACTGCCTCAAAACCCTCGAAGAGGACACTCCAGGCCTATGGGGCCAGTATGCAAGCCTGAGGGTCTCCCCCAGGGACAGAGGGATCCCAAGTGCCCTCCCGTGGCCAGAGTGGCCCAGAGCTGGCCTTGCACAGACCCAGATGTGAGGCGGGGATGCCCTGTGGGGGCCCAGCAGCTGCTGGCCTGGGCTTCCTGGACCAGGCCTTCCCCGCCCCATCCTAGGGCTCATGAATGACCTCATGCTAATGCTATGTGGCTCCGGCCCCTCTAGGCCCAGGATCCCTCTGGCTCTGGGTCAGCCAGAGGCCAGCGCACCACAGGCTGGACTGACAGTCTGCAGCCCCAGCCCGGGTCCTGGGCTGGGGGGACTCTGAGCGAGGCCCAGAAATGGACAGGGCGGTGCTGCTGGGAACTGACCCCAAAGCGCCCTTCCAAAACGCCCGGGGATGGAGGCCGCTGTCCGGGGCCCCAGACTCCAAGGGCAACGATGCCCAAAGCCATGCGGGCAAGTGAAGATGCTCAGGGAAGGGGAGGGGGTGGCCTGCCAGCTGCCCCCGGAGTCCCAAGAGGGTGGCTCCTTGGCCCCAGGGCCAGGGAATCCTCAGCAGGCTGACCGCCAGAGGGTCCACAGCACAGGGAGTGCAAAGACCCCCAGCCAAGCCCCTGCCACCATCCCCCAGATCTCACCCGGCCCCCGCTAAGGCCCTGAAGAAACCACGGGTCACACAAAGGGCTGAACAGGGGCCAGAAGAAGCAGCAGCGCCCCTCCCAGCGGGCTTGGGACCCCGAGCCTGGGGCCCCGAGCCTGGGGCCCCGAGCCTGGGGCCCGAGCCTGTGACCCCGAGCCTGGGGCCCCGAGCCTGGCGCCCCGAGCCTGGGGCCCCGAGCCTGTGACCCCGAGCCTGGGGCCCCGAGCCTGGCACCCCGAGCCTGGGGCCCGAGCCTGTGACCCCGAGCCTGGGGCCCCGAGCCTGGCGCCCCGAGCCTGGGGCCCCGAGCCTGGCGCCCCGAGCCTGGGGCCCCGAGCCTGGGGCCCGAGCCTGTGACCCCGAGCCTGGGGCCCCGAGCCTGTGACCCCGAGCCTGGCGCCCGAGCCTGGCGCCCCGAGCCTGGGCCCGAGCCTGGCGCCCGAGCCTGGGCCCCGAGCCTGGCGCCCGAGCCTGGGGCCCCGGGCCTGGCGCCCGAGCCTGGGGCCCGAGCCTGGGGCCCGAGCCTGGGGCCCCGAGCCTGGCGCCCCGAGCCTGGGGCCCGAGCCTGTGACCCCAGAGCCTGGGGCCCCGAGCCTGGGGCCCCGAGCCTGGGGCCCCCAGCCTGTGACCCCGAGCCTGGGGCCCCGAGCCTGTGACCCCGAGCCTGGGGCCCCGAGCCTGGCGCCCTCGAGCCTGTGACCCCGAGCCTGGGGCCCCGAGCCTGGGGCCCCGAGCCTGGCGCCCCCGAGCCTGGGGCCCGAGCCTGTGACCCCGAGCCTGGCGCCCCGAGCCTGGCGCCCCGAGCCTGGGGCCCCGCGCCTGTGACCCCGAGCCTGAGGCCCCGAGCCTGGGGCCCGAGCCTGGGGCCCCGAGCCTGGCGCCCCCGAGCCTGTGACCCCGAGCCTGGGGCCCCGAGCCTGTGACCCCGAGCCTGTGACCCCGAGCCTGGGGCCCCGAGCCTGGCGCCCCGAGCCTGGACCAGGCTGTGCCCTGCGTCAGGGGCCAGGGCAAAGGGGGAGCGGGCACCCCGCAGCCAGAGCCACCTGCGGTCACCGGCCGGGAGGGGCTCAGACGGCTGCCCTAGGGCTGGGGGCTGCTACCTGTGCTGGGGAGGGACCCAGGCTACACCGCGTTAGGGAGGCGCACGCAGCTTCTCAAGGGGCTCCAGGGCACCGGAGTCTGGCGGCCCGGCCTCTGCTGTCAGGGCCTCGAGGGCCAAGGCCTAAGGCAGGGCCCTGGGCCGGGCAGGGGCAGCACCGCGCATGCGCATCTCATGCCATCAAGAGGGGCCCCGGCAGTGCGTGATAGCGAGCACACGAGGGCGGGGCTGGGGCCCGGGGCGGACCTGCCTCTGAGGGGGCGGGGCCAACAAGGCCCAAAGGCTGGGCGCAGGGGCGCCCCAGACACAGAAGGGCCCCCCAGCCCGGATACCACCCCCTTGCACTAATGTAGGCGCCAAAGCAGGGGCGCGGGACCCCGAGGGCTGCACCGGGAGGGCGTGTGCGCCCCCCGCCCCTCCCCCAGCCCACTCTCCTAGACCTAGGCCAGGGGGGAGGGGCGAACCTCCCCGCGGCCCCGCCCCGCCTCCCCTCCCCCAGGCTCACCCTCAGACAGCTCCAGCTCCAGCTCAGCCAGGCCCTCGCGAACGTCCGGCGGCAGCGCCCCGGCCTCCAGCCCGCCACCGCCGCCCCCTCCGCCGCCGCCGCCGCGCTCCCGCTCCGCCATGGCCCGCGCTCCGGCCTCCCGCTCCGCAACGCCCCGGACTCGGACCCAGAGCCGGAGCCGGGCTCGGCCTTGGACGCGGCCGGAGAGTCGCGAGCCCGCGGAGGCGGAGCCGCCCTCGGAGCGCGCCCGCGCGCGCCCCCGCCCGGGAGGGGAGGGGAGGAGGAGGAGGAAGCCCCGGCACCGCCTAGCAACGCTGACAGCCCGGAAGCCCATTGGTGGTCCGCGCCCCCGGCCCCGCCCCCCGGCGCTCTGCGCCCCGGCCGCTCCCGGCGGGCTCTGCGCTCTCGGGGCGGGTCGGGCGGCGCAGGACCTGCTGGGACTTGTAGTCCGCGCCGGCCTGAGGACGCGGGGACTGTGGGCGGGAGAGACTAAGGGAGTGACGGGCTCCCCGTCCCTCTCCCCCATCCGCCCCGCTCCAGGGCGCCCCATGTGTGCCCAGCCAATGGCATAGATTGAGCGCCTACTGTGTACCAGGCTCCAGGTGCCCTTCTTAGCGGACCGTGCCCACGGGAGGGGGGAGGGGCAGAAAAGGACCTGCCCGCCCCCCACAACCCGGGTTGATAGGGAGAGATGGCCCTCAGGGCGGGGGGCACGGCCAGCCTGGGCGCCGAGTCGGGGAGCAGGGAAGAATGAGGCGGTGCCGAGCCTTCGCACCCCGACCCTGGCGCAGGAAGTCGGGGAGCCCTTGTCCTCTGACCTCACGCTATCGGTGCCTCAGTTTCCTCTTCTGTGAAATGGTGCGCCAGGCGCCGCCCCCCAACAGAGCTCGGGCGGGAGGGGGGGCCTGGGCTAAGGACCCCAGCCCAAGCGGGGGAGGGGGAAGGGCCCCAGGCCCGCAGGCGGCTCCCGGGGAGCCCTAGCTGCCCGCACCCCCTCCCACACCCGCACAGGGCGCCCAGCCCTCCGAGGCCGCCGTGGAGCTCCAGCGAAGGGCCCCCTCCCCGCCTTCTGCGGCCCCCACACCCCCTGCCCCGCGGGTCAGCCTGCCCCAGAGATGGCTCCGCAGCCGGGGCTGGGACTTATCCAAGGTGTCCCTGCCTGCCTTCCTCTTGGCTTGCATCTTGGGCCGCTCTCAAGCACACATTTCCGCAGCGTGGGGCGGGTACCCACGGGGTCTGCCCCGGCCCCAGGCCGCCTGGCCAGCTGCGCGGGGCTTCAGGCCTGTTTCCTCCTGATTAAACCGGGCTTCCTACTCGCTGCGCCATCATTCTGCCGTGGCTGTGGTTCAGAGGGGCCTGGAGGCCAGGAGCCCGTGGTCCAGTCTTGTTCCAGGCTCCTGGCTGTCTGGCAGAGGGCCCCCAGTGAGGAAGGAGCAGCACACAGTCTGTGGGCTGGCGCCTGATGGGGAGGTTTGGGCAGCGGGAAGGGGCACTGACGTGGCATCTGAAGCCTGGCCTCTCCCTTTGCTGCTTGGTCCTCCCAGGGCCCTTTGGAGGCGGGAGGCCGAGCAGGTGAAGGGACTTGCCCAAGCTCATACAGCTATTAAGAGTCCGAGGCAGCATTTGAACCTGCCTTCCTGTCCCCAAATCAAGCATTTTCTACCTAATGCTGCTTAGAAGCCTGGAAGGGCAAGGGGATGGAAGCACTGGGACAGAGCAGCCACAGGAAGACATTCCCTAAGTGTCCCTGAGGATCTAGAAGCAGAAAGAGCTGCAGCAGGCCAAGGCGGCCCACAGAAAGGCGGCCGAGGGTCAATGGAAATCAGGCCTGGGACACAGAAGAAATGCTTCATCCACATGAGCACTCAGTGACTTGAAACAGGATTGAGTAACTTAATTTATATTAACTGCAGTCGGATGTCGAATTAAAGCTCACCAGAAAATAAAGCACTTTCTTGCTTACCACCGAGGCAGTGTTCCGATTCCCCCTCAGCTCTGTACTGCCTCCTCCATATCTTCTGGCCAACGCAGCCCAGATTTGGCTCCAGGCATAGAGCTAAGCTCCTGCCCTCAAAAAGCACACATTCTAATGGGAGAACAATATATAAAAGGGGGATGAGGAGAGCAAGAGGGCTGGGGACAAGAGAAGGTGCCCTCCTGGGGGTTGAGGAGGAGCAAAGGGCCAGCATGGGATGGGTCCCACCAACAGAGAAGGGAGCTGGGGCTTGACAGCCAAAAGGACCAGATGCCCATGTCTGAGTATCTGTGTGTGCGTATGACTATTTTCAGTCACTTATGTGTGTACACGCGTGCATTCATTGTATGCACGTGTGTACATATTTGAGTGAATGTACCCAGGACATACACACATTCGTGTGTGCCAAGTATGTATGTGTGTCTAAGCAGGCTGGGAATGTCCTGATGTTTATGCATGTGTACATGTGTGAGATGTATCTGCCCGTGTAATTCTGTGTGGCACATGTGTGTGTTTGCTGTAGTCATGTGTGTCTAAGTGTGTGTGTGTGAGTGCACATCCATGTTAAATGGATATACTCAGTGGGTGAATGCAGGCATGTGTGTATTCACTGATGTCTGTGCATGTGCATTATAAGGTGTGTGAATGAACAGTATGCCATATTTGAAACCACGTATGTGAATGCATGCAAAAGTGCACGAGTGTGTGTGTGCTTACACTGTATTCATGTGTCCAGCTGTATGGGTGCAAGTCACTTGTGTCTAAGTGGGTGTGCCCTATGAAGCCCATGTACGTGTCTGTGCATGCACACACGACTGGACTGTGTGCTTGTGTGGACTGCATGTGAATGTGCACATGTGAGTAAATGGACTGCACGCCTGTCTGCACACAGTATTCACATGTAACTAGTGTGAATGTGTAAACATGCAGATCTGCACATGTGCATATGTGAGTGCACTGTGCATTCAGCTGGAAGGATGCATGTGCAAGGATGTGTACACACATGCATTTAGGTGTGTTGCATGTTTACATAAACGGGCATTTGTGAGCTGGGTACATGCAAGTATGTGAAGCATCTAGGACAGTATTGTGGGAGTGTGTAAATGCACGTGAGGGAGCACATATCTTGTAGGGGGTGTGCATTGTGCAAACACAGGTCTGGGTGTGAGGGTGCACATGGGTGTGTTGGGGGTAGGCAGTGCCTCCATCCACAGGGTCAGGTTCTAGACCTTTCCTTGCCAGGCTGGTGTCCTTCATGCCTTAAACTGGCTGCAGGAAGGGGCCCAGATTCAGGTCCCTTGGGGTAAGGGAAGCAGAGGCAGTGACTGTTTCCCTGGTGTATTTCTTTACAGCACAAGGAGACCCCAGGCCCCGGGACCAGCAGAGGAAGGGATACTGGTCTGCCAGTATCTCCTTCCTGCGCTAGCCAAGGCACTCTCTGAAGGTGCCTACTGGTGGGGCAGCAGGGCCTGGAAAAGGATGGAGCAGGACAGAGGCCAAGTGTGCAGAAGCCAAATCTAAGCCACCTAGAGAAGCCCCTCGGTGAGGGAGGGGATACACCACAGGTCCTGGCACGGCCCACCCTGGGCCTGTGGTGCCATGGTCCTGGGCTGGACATCTTATTATTTATGAATAAACGTGATTATTGCTATTTGTCTAATTTTCTTTGGGACATGGAAGGACATGAACGGTCTGGTCAAGGATGGAATTCCTCTTGGGCCTGCGGTTACTGGAGTGTCCAATATGAGAGCTGCCACGGTACTGGGGGCTAAGCCTGCTTTTTATTCATTTCCTGCCTTTTTCCTTTAGCTCATAATTGTAAGGTAATGGGATTTGAAGATCTTCCATGCCCCATGTATTGGCAAGCAAACAGGTACTTAGCACCTTGTTTCAAGTTCATGGTTGTGTTAAGTATTAAGATCCAGAACTTATGAATCCTACAGTGGGAGGAACTTGCTGATGTAACAGGAAGGGGCAGAGCAGAGAGGAGTTAATGCCATTTAAAAGGAAAAGCCCAAGGTGCAGAGCCAGAACTTCTGAGAACTCCTAGAAGCAGGAGGACTTCTGAGAGCCAGCCAGGACTGCCGGGAACAAGCAGCCCAGAAGCTGAACAGCTGCCATGAGAAGAGGAGGATCCTTGTTTGAGGTAGTGAGAGAGGAGGTGCCTGCTTGAGGGAGCCCATTTTGTTTTGAAGGCTTGGGAATGTGGGTGTTCGCTGCATTAGTTATGTGCACCAACTTTGTGGTTACTGTCATGAATTTGAGTTTCTGGTTTTGGGACTGGGTTTTCTGGTATTTGAATAAATGCTTTGGTTCTGTCCTCCGTGTGGAGAGCCTGTTCCATTTTGTGACTACTACACCAGCATATTCATAGCTGCTGTGGGCGCTGTGAATATCGCATTGCTGGTAAAGTAATTAAGCCCATTTCAGATAAAAAACAGTAACAATTCCAGGAGAAGGCCCTGGAGGGGAAGGGAAAGGAGAAGGAAGACATTGTCCTCCACCTCCCTTGCCTCCTGACCCAGCCAGGCCAGCCCTTCCTTGGCCCCTCCAAAAAGGAGCTGGGCCGGGCCTCCATTCTGTTCCAATGTCTCCTTCTGTGGGCATCGTCCAGACCAAGAATGTCAGCTGGCACCCCGCAGTTCCTCCAGGAGCACACACGCCCACTCACTGGCCTTTGGACAAGGCTCCCTTCTTTTCCTTAGTTGTCCCCACAGATGTCAAAAGGGGCTGGGTCAACTGAGGACCATTGCGTGTTTCTGTTACGAGTTATTACAACCAAACTGTATTAGCAAGTGGCCTGCCTAATAACTGTGAGTCTGCTGGAAGCAGCAGGGTCAACTCAGTCACGAAGACATGAGTTCCAGTCTAGCCTCAGTCACTAGCTGAGTGACCCTGGACAAGTCACTTCACCTGTCTAAATTTCTTCAACTGTAAAATGGGAATAACCATAGTACCTGCCTCACAGAGTTGATATGAGGTTAAAATGTGGTCACATGTGAATAAATGCTGAACATCATCAGTCTGGGGAGCTGCCAGAGGAAGGCCAACATGGTGGTTGACCAAGGACTCTGAGTACATGCCACATGAAGAAAATGATACTAAGAGCTAGGATTTAATAGCTCGTGAGGTAGGCAAAATGCTGTCACAGACTCAGAGAAATCCTGTGAAACCATTTAACAGATGAGGAAACTGAGGCAGACAAGGCAAATGATTTGCCCAAGGTCACACAGCTGATGTCCAGGTAGGAATTTGAACTCCGGTCTTCAAGTCTAGCACTATATCGTTGGCTGCCTTAAAGACACTTGAAAAGAGAGATGTCCACGTGGGCGTCAGCCCCCAGCATTTAGGAAGTGTTGACACAGTCCTGGCCTCCTGGAAGTACAGGCCCACTCACAGGAGCTGTAAAGAGGGAGAGGCCCTGCGTGGGGCAAGAGAATACAGATCAGAGGGAGGGGCCTTCAGACAGGTCACCTCGAAGGCAGGTGAGGAGTGGGGCAAAGGACTGTGCTGGAGAGGAGGGACCCCAAAGGGTAGCAGGACCAAATCTGGGCATATGCCCCTGGAGATCCCAGGATCTCAGGTGCCCTTGCCATTAGAGAAGGGCCTGGTCCAGATGCCACTATTCTGGGAGCTAAGGACTTCCATCACAAAATTACAGACTCAGCCTGCAGTCATCAGTTTAACCAGGCCATTTTACAGACACAGAAAGGGAGACTTCAGAGGTCACCCTCTCACCCCCCACACTAAGCCCTGTGTGTTCTAATTCCGTTCTGTGCCCCCTCACCCCCCGCCTCACATATTTCTTGCCAACAACGTAAGCTCACATTGGGAGCCACATTGGGTGTGAATGTCCCTGCTGCCCCTTGGGTTGCACTGGCACATTAGAGGATGCTAGTGATACAGACGAACCAAAACCAAGCACTTCAAATGCAGAATCACGCTGACTCTTCACTGCCGTCTACACAGGGCTCACCAACGAACCTTCCTTCCTGCTCCAGATGCCGACCAGACCCAGAGTTCATTACAGCCAGGCCAAAGGTGCAGAGGACAAGGAGGAAGGAGGAGCTGGCCCTAGGAGCAGTGCTGAAATACTGTCTGTGTGCTCTACACAGCAGGCATGCCCACCCATCTCCTAGAGGAAGGACAGCATCTCCTGACTCCAGGCCTTTGGCCTGGTTGCTTCCCTTGCCTAGAAATCTCTCTTCTCACCTTCCTGGCTGCCACCTTTGCTGGAGATGACCCCAGCTTTGAACTTTAGAACACTGGTAGAAACAGTTACTTGCATGGGAGCCCCTTGAGGGCAGAGACAGTTTTCTCTGAGTCCCCAGCTTTTCTGAGTGCTTCATAAAGAAGCTCCAAGGGAGGAAGAGGGCAAGTGCCTTGACTGAGCCTGAGTGCCCCAGAACAGTCAGGCATGGATGGGTTACAGCCTGACGATACCCCCAAAGCAGCAACATCATAGACCCACAAAGGACACCCGTGTAAAACAGCACTTTGCTTTTAATGACTTTTTACAAGGTGTCCAGCTATACATTTTAGAAAAATCCACAACAGGAGGACACATCGTGGTTTACATTTCATTGGTGCAGATGCGCACATGGCAGCCCCGCAGCAGGCATGGGCAGCAGGAGAGGAGCTTGGTACTCTCCAGGCTCATGCAACAACACAAGGTCTAAAGACACCGCACAGAGACTAGAACGCTTTTAATTAGCAGCATTCGTGCTGATGTCATGAGAGTGCGAGCAGGGTCCTCCCATAATCCTGTGCTGTGGCACCAAGATGCTTTCTTTAAAAAAAGACAGAAGAAGAAGAAGAAGGGACAAGGGGCATGGAAGGGAAGAGAAAACCTGAGAAATCCCGGCCTCAGCCACCTCCCTGAAGGAGCTGTTCTCAGGAGCTCATTTTTTTGGTCTTCTGATGGCCAGGTTTTTTGGAACTCAGCTCTGTGCAGAAATGAAATAATGTCACATTAGAAACTGATTGGCGAAGAATCACTCAACAGTCCTTGTCAAAACCCCATGAGTTTGTGTGCCACTGCCCCCTGCCAGATACCTCACAGCCTGTTCAGGTCCCACAGTGATGGACACCCTGCCAGGGCTGGACCCTCATTTGCCTGACACCCAGCCCAGTTTGCTGTTTTAACTCGATTGTGCAGCCCTCAACAATGACCTTAGAATAATGGGGGGAGAGGGGGCACAGAGATGTTAAGGAACCAGACTTTCATTCTCAGCAATTTCCATCTTGTACACCAGAGACTGTTTCAAATGAAAACAGGGTCAGGACATAGTGCCTCCCTTGTCTCCCCTCCATCAAGCTTGGCCTTTTGCCTTTGGTCCAGCCTAGACTGGCCATTGGCCACCAGGCTGAGCTGAAAGGCAGGGCCAGCTAATAATCGGCAGTGTCTGTCTGCATTTCCCTGTCTCATTGCTGGAAGATGCCCTACCCAGCCCCAAGTTCCTTGTGGAAAGACCTGCAGCTGGTAGCCATACCCATCTGGCAATTCTAAGTGAGAAGGCAAAGAAGAAAGGGCTGGCCAACAGGCCTGGCAGATGTGGCAGTTACTGGCCTTCCCACAGAACCCTCTGTCTGTGCCTATTGCCTGTCACTTGGTGGTTACCTGCGAGCACATCTCAGTGTGCCTGATACATTTCCTTCCTTTAGCCAGGTGAACTCCAAACCCCTGGGTTTATGCCTCTGACCTTCTTTTTCAACAATACAAATGGTGGTGGCTGGACGGCACCTCAACACGTCACAAGGGGTGGATGGGTGGGCCTTACCTGGCTGGACGCCCCCTAGTCTCTGCTGGATAACCTCTAAGTGATGGATATATTCTGTTAATGAGTGCTCTGGGTCTTGAGAAGTGTCACAAACGTCTGCGCTGGAGCTCAGGGACGTGAGGGCTCTTCAAAAGCAAGACAGAACAGAGTTCAGCTTTCCCACCATGGAGGAAAGAGCCTCCTGGCCTAACATCCTGCTGGCCAGACCTGCCGTCAGAGGCCCCTGTGAAGGAGGCTCCCTCTCTCACTGCTCCTCAGCTCCAGCATGTCAGGCCCTCAAGTGCCCCTTCAGGAGCTGCTGAGGCAGATGGAGGGAACCTTCCTGGCTGGGGATGCAGGTGCCTGAGCAAGGGGGTTCAGTCCACAGCTCAGACATGCCTCTGGGCCTCCCAAAGACGATGCTCGGACACAGGGAAGCCCCTCCTCCATGGAGGGCCATTCATTCAGAGGATCTGCTTCTCAGAGCTCCACATCTTTATGTGCAAGAAGGGGCAGCTGGGGGCCCAGACACCTGGCCAAGAATCTTTCTACCCAGTTTTGGAGACCATTTCTCTACTGACGGCATTTCTTAATGATGATGAGAGACAGTGAACTCAGCCAAAAAGGGTCCGGACAGGCTGCCAGCACAGAAGGGCGGGAGAGTGTGACTGGCACAGTGGCTTCAGTAATTTGGGCAGGGGTTTCATGTTCTTAAGAGCCACGTGACCTCAATGGACTTTGCAAATCAGGCAGGCCGTGACCATGGCTCTCCGGGAGGCCTGGCAGGCTTGGTGCTCTCTAAGACCGCAGACAAAAGTCCTGTTTTCTGTAGGGTTTCTCATATGTGCTCACAGGCACACAGAAGGTCAACAACAGGCCATACCCTTGTGAAGAACAGCTGGAGGCTGGGAGGGGAAGGAGTCAGTGACATGTGAAAGTATCTGTGGTCACTGCAAGGATGCCACCTTGGGCTATGATGGGTTAAATCACCCCCTCTCATCAGCCCTCCACACCCTGCCCCACCTTCCTTCAGAACAGAATGGGCAATGGTGCTCAAACAGGTTAGGCCTCAATCTTCAAATGAGGGGCTGGACAAAGGGTATTTCAAAGGACTCTTCCAACCCTCAATCAAAAAGTTAGGCCCCACATGCCCTTTCTATAGAATTAGTCACCGAGTGCCATGTGCCTTCTCCCACCCCCAGGGCTCACCTGTCCCACACGTGGTCGGCAAGGGATTGTGCATGTCTCGATTTCAGAGAGCTCGAAGGGAGATCTTGTGTGGGAGGGGAGCTGGTAGTTTCAGGGAGCAATGGTGAGGACGACAGTGGTGCTGGTGGCTGCCTCGAAACCTCCACCACTTCCTCAGGCACTAGGAGACAAGGATACCAATGTGGCAAGACTTGAACCCGGTCCCAGTACCTTTTGGTGGCTGCACCTCAGAAACCTGTTGAATTTCCTTTCAGGGGTGGCTCTGAGGCTTCTACAGGCTCTGCTCTGATCAGAACCATTCGGCTCAAAGGGGCCATGCTTGGGATCAGAGGGGACAGATAGAGGGAAAGATGGAAGGGAACTATGGGGCAAACATTCAAGAGTTTCATCCATGCCTACTATGAGAGTCCCTGAGGAGGTCCTGAAAGGTCCTGCCAGATAGCAACCCACTGATCCACTCTTCTCTGGGCTGTCATGAGGTTTCCCTCCCCCTCCAAAAGTTGCCAGGGCTGGGGGAGAATGGACTTTTGGAAACCCAACAATGAAAGGCAGGAAATAAATGGAGTGTTTGACCCAGAGTTCAATGTCCTCCTTTGGACACTTTCAGGTTGTGTGATCAAGCAGGTCACGCCACCACCCCCCCCTTCCCCTGCCTCTGCTTCCTCATCTGTATGGGGGTGATCATTGTGAGAAGGATGGCTGGCGCTCTTCTGAGTGCTGGGAGAGGCCAGAGCTCCTGGGCACCACCCTCTGCACACACTTCAACTGGGGGCTGTGAGACAGCTACTGACCCTCCCTCTGTGTGCCAAGGCGGGTACACCCTAGCTGCCCAATCCACACTTGCCTCACAGGGAAGGCTGCCGGCAGCAGGTGGGGCAGCCTAAGAACTATGTCTGGAGACCTGGGCGGGTGTTTGGGGGCTCGAATCAACAGGCCTAATTGCTAACTTTACAGAGATTGCAAAGTGCTTCATAAGCACCTGTTCGACCCCAATGTTGATGCCAGCCGCTTTAATGCACCCTTGGCATGCTAAGGCCACAAAGGAGAGGTTACACGGTAGGAAGAACTCGGGTGACCCACACTGGCACCAAGGCTGGGCCAGCAGCTCTGCTACTCTTGGGAATCACCTCCCAGGAGGGCCGGGGGCAAACATCCTATGCCTCTACAGTGCAAGCTGATGGCCCAGCACACTCAGAGGGGACGTCAGGGTGACAAGGAGCCACAATGCACCACGGTGAGCAATGGAGCCATTGCCCCTCGATGACATGGTTATCAAGTCCCCAGCAGGAGCCAGAGTCACTTGGGTGCAAATGCTAGCAAGTCACTAAGATAAAGTACCCCAGAACCCAGAAAGCCACCCCCCCACCTGAGTCAAGCTCGCTGCTCTGAACAAACGTTCCTCTTCTATCCAGTTCCTGCCACTTTTTCACCAAGAAGCGTAACCTACAGGGAGAGAGGGAAAAGCCAGTTTAAAAGCTAGAAAAGAAAAAGGGAAGCACTGATCTAAAGAGGAGACATATTCCCAGAGATCACGGCCTTCACACCTTCCTCATCCCATGAGTCCAAGACCAGGTGCGAGCCCTGGGCACACTGATCTCTCAATCAGCTGGCACTGGCCAAGGCCCAACATGGCAGCCCTTTGAAATGTGCTTCGATGATAGACAGGACATCCAGCTCCACCTCATTCCTCCAGGAGCTCTGAGAAAAGCAGGCTTCAGAAACAGAGCTCTGGGCCTCAGTTTCCTCAGTCTTCAAATGAGGGGCTGGATAAGGGTATTTTTTTTTTTTTAAAAGCAATTGGGGTTAAGTAACTTGCTCAAGGTTACACGGCTAGTCATTATTTATGCGTGGGTGCTCATTTTCTGAGGCCGGATCTGATCTCGGGTCATCCCAACTCCGAGGCCGATGCTCTTACTCACTGCGCCACCTAGCCGCCCCTTTTAGGGCAATTGGGGTTAAGTAACTTGCCCAAGGTCACACGGCTAGGTTTTTGTTTGTGCGGATTAAGTGTCGGAGGCCAGCTCCAAACTCAGGTCCTTCTGATTCCAGGGCCGGCGCTCTACTCACTGCACCACCTAGCCGCCCCTGGATAAGGGTATTTCAAAGGACTCTTCCAACTCTCAATCTCAGGACTTCAATTTGTTCATCTAACTGGAAAACCCTGAATCCCAGATTAAATGAACTGGAGCTTGGGATTTAAAGGAAAGGCCCTAAGAAGCCCTTTACAGAAAATGGCATTTTCTGGAGGATTGATCCAAGTAGACCCCCTTGCCATCCCCCACCATCTGTGGAAAGTCTGGATGTTCCCTGAACAAGCCTTCAAATGAAGGGATTTCAGCTCCATTTTTCCTAAGTACTCAGATATATATTAGACATGGAGATATCTCACACACACACACACACACACACACACACACACACACACACACACACACACACACACACACACACACCTGACACGGAGTCCATATCCCACTGAGGACAAGGCTGGCTTGAGGTGGTACAAAGGCTGTGTGAGGGAGGCACAGCCCACATTGCTGGTATTTACCTTAATATGGCAATGACAACCCTGACTGCCGTCCTGAATTTGGTAAAGGGACGAGACGTAAAAGTCCGCTTGTCCATCTTGGAGGGGAACACTCCCAAATGTGCAATCATGGAGAGGGTTTCTTGCTCGGAATCCTGAAATCCCCCAATCAGCAGCAGGAGATACCTCTTTTGATAAATGAGGGCCTTTCGGAAGCTCTCTGCTCGTAGGAAATGCAGGTATAACTTCTCCATCTTAAAAGAAAAAGATGACGAGAGTGAGACAAAGTCACTGGTACTTTGTTCAGGCCCCCACTTTGCTATCGCGCACAGCATCAGCCAGTATCCCACCTGCCTTGCCCTGCCCAGTCTGGCCCAGCTGCAAGAATATAACACTTGAAGCAGGTAACTGGGGGCCCGCTGCTATCCTCTGGATCCACTCATGCCATGTCTTGGGAGAAGCCAGGGGAATGACTGCCCAGCTCATCTTTCCACCCCCCACCCCCCACCCCAGCCCTTGGGCAGAAGATGCCCCTGCAGTGCATGAGGTCTTCCTCCCGCGTGGCCCAGTCCAGGGCCCCAGGCCCTCTGCCCTGCCATACCCTGATACGACACGTGTTCCCGCCGTGGCTGGCTTCACTCTTGAAGGCAGCTTTCACCATCCCTGACTCGCTGTGCCTCGAGCCTTGCAAAGCCATTTTCTGTTGTTTCCAGGTAGCCTTGTCAGCTTTCTGTAACATGCCGATGCGGTCCACGTATTTGTACTTCAAAGAGAAATGACCAAGGGTAAGGTCAACCACTGGGGACCAAAGTGTCATGTGTGGACAGCAGGCACGGGGCTGCGGCCCCACCCAGAGGGACAAGCTGCCTCCGCTCTCGAGCGGACTGAGGCAGGTGTGTATCCGACCAAGTTTTTAGCAGAAGCCCAAACTGTGACTCCATGTACTGCTCATAAGTGACTCAGGTGAATCCTACTTCCCAGGGAGCCAAGATTGAGCAGTCTGGACCCCAGGGTATCAGAGTAAAGAACAGATACCAAACATCTGTAAAACAAGGCCCGATAAAAAGGTGGCTCCCTGGCTTCCCCATAAGCCTTGTCTCCCTCTGGAGCTCTTTTTCCAGTAGTCCACTGCTAAGTTAAAGCCAGGTCAAAGTGAAGAAAAGTGAGCTGACCTACCCAGAGTCTGGGGATTGGAATTCGCTTTGAAAAGCAGCTAGAGCCCCTCTGTCAGCGAGGCCCAGGCCACAGAGAGCAGAGCAGTAGCCTTGGCTACTGGAGCAAAGAGTAGGCCTGCCAGGTCCCCCAGGCCTGAGGATGCCACAGTGGCCTCTCGTTAGACATTCCTGGGCAAATGAAGCCAGTAAAGAGGCAGGCACAGGGTACCTGGCCCACCGTGGGCAGGCCTCCTCTATTTCTGCACCCACCCCAGAACTGGCTCTGCTTCTCCACAGGCGCCAAAGCTGAGGCAGGGTGCCTCGCTGGGCAGCAGTTTGGTCCTGGCTGGGTTTTACTCCCGCTTCCTCATTCTATCCACTGCCCAGCAATGATCCTTCTAGAGCTCCTGAGGCCATGAGCAGAGGCTCTCCCCCAATGCACTCTGCTGCTAGACCTACTGATGACCATCCCATCCCTCTGGCTGCCCTGTGCCTCCCTCCCCCACTCTGAGGCAGATGGGGGCTAAGACGTACGACATGCCCGCAGCCCTTCTGCAGGTGGTGCTTGAGCGTCTTCTCTAGCTTGGAAACGGTTCTACCCAGCTCCACCTTCTCCTGGGTCATGGTGCTCAGGGCTTTGGTGAGGGAGCCGTTTTCTTTCAGCAACACGTCAATGAGACTGATCTGGGCCTGGGCGTTCTTTTTCTAGAAGACCAGGGAAGGAGAAGGACTAGCTGTAGCTGGGAATGCTGTAGCAAGGCCAAGCCCTCCCCCCAGGGGCTCTCCTGGTGCACTAACAGCCAGGTGATGGGAAGATGCCAAGACTGGGGTATGCTGGGCAAGGACTAGGGCCGAGCCAGCGTGAAGATGAGCGAGCGAATGAGCCTGAGGCCATGGATCTGACTTCCCCTCCAAGCCCCAGGGACTCAGTGCAGCCCACACCGCCTGTCCCAGGCGGCTTTCTCTTCTCGCAAAGGGGACTTTAGCCTCCATGGCCCTTCAAGCCCTAGCACTGGAGATCTTGGATGCCATGGTAAGAAACCAGGACCAGCCCCAGGGGAGGGACCTCTGCCCTCTCTGTGGGCCTTCCTCCTCCTCCCCTGGCAGGACAGGGGTGAGGTTAGGGAGGGACGGCTGAGGACAGAAGCCACTCTCACGCAAGAGGGCATTTCTGCTTGTCATCCGTGGCTAACAGGGAAGATTTGGGGGCTTGACCTGGAAGCAGGTGCAGCGTGGGAGAGCTATTTTCCTCCAGAAGAATCAAGAAAAATTGCATTAATAAAATGCATTTGTTAAAAATAAGAAGTCTCAGATTTTTTTCTCACTGACTGTTGGCATGGACACTTGTGAATTTCTTTGAAGTCTGGGCTGGGAGAAAAGCCCACCTTTGTAGGAGGCAAGAGAATAGTGCAGATGTCCAACTGGGTATAGAGTTAAGAGTGGGCCCCACTTCCCACCCCCAAGACAGAAGCTCCCACCGAGCAGAGAGAGAGGCGTGCAGGGACCTACATTGAGGATGCCAGGTTGGTGTTTCTGCCCCAACCACGTGACTACCGGCAGCGGTCCCACGGCAGCCACGTCTTCCTCCTACAAGAGAAGGGAAGGTAAAGAGGCCAAGGAACCTCGCTCCACTCTCTGGGGGGATGGGCACTGCAATATTCCCAAAACTAGGTCAAGAAGGGCTCCGGGGCAAAACCAAGAAGAAATGGGACAATCCTCCCCAGGCAGAATGTGACACTTATGGAAGGGAAGGACCATGGAGCACGTGTTGAAACGAAGAAAGGGGGCCTTGACTTTCATGTCTGCCCTCCAGGAGGAAGGCAGGCAAGGAGGGGAATGATGTGCTGGGGGGGTCGTTACAGTGAAAGCACTGCCAAGAGAATGACAAAGGCTGGCCAAGGAAATGGGGACGTGAACAACACTGGGGGGCTTTCCTCACCACTAACCAACGAATGTGGGAAGGGGGCACTGAAGAGCGCCCATCTGGCAAGGGGCCGATGGGTAAGAAGATGACGCCCAAGAGCGGATTTCTATTTCTGGCCAACGGCACAAAAGCAGAAAAGGCTGCTGGCCTGGGGGTGAGGACCAAGCAAGGGCTACTGCAGTAGTACTGATCTTCTCAGATATTCTCTTAATTAATCCAAGGGCTTCCAAGTGAAAAGGAAGGAGGAGTGCAGCCGCCAGAGGGAAGAATAAAGGGGAGAGACAAGATCCAACAGGAAACTGCTGCCGTGGCCATTGACAGAGAAAGGCACCGCGCGGGCTGGCAGGACCAGCAAGATGGGAACACAGGAGGAGGGGCAGAGCAGGCCTCAGTGCTCCCATAAAGCCTTGGTGAGACGAGACCCAGAAGGGGAGACAGCTCTGGATACACCTTACTCAAAAGGCGCAGGTTAGGAAGCAGGAGAAGAGACAGGACCAGTGTGTGCTAAGAATCATGCTCTTGTGAAAACAAACCTAGGAATCAGAGGAATAGCTGGGGAGAGATGGGGGAAAAGAGGCCACGTTTCTCAGAGCACCAAGGCAGAAAGAGAAAACAGATGAGGAATGGGGGAACAGACCCCAAGCCTGCTGTGGACATTCACCAGAGTAAGGTCACAGAAAGCTGCAAGGACCAGACATCCTCGAGAGCTCCCTCTCTGTCAAAAATGAGAGCAGAGAAAAATGACTTGGGATGGTGGAGGAAATGCAGGGACTCGCCTGAGCCCTCCAAACAACTTGAAAATAACACATCAATACGCCTTTGGGAGTAGCAGAACCCACAAAAGGACAGGCTGAGACAATCTTCCAGGGCAAGACAGCTCAGAAGATCCCCAGGAGGGCTGTGTCCGCAGCACAGCTTAATGCAGGTCATGCCTGGCAAGCCAGCATCAGGTCTGGGGCAGGAGGGTGACGACTGAATCTGGCAGAGCCTTCAGTCCACAGACAGTGAGAAACAGCTGACTAGGAGGAGATCACAGGGGGCCCCTGGCTGGCACTGGGTGCAGGACCACTGCCCACATGCACTTCTGGGTCACAGTCCCAGGGCGAGGAGGAGCACAGCCCAGAGGCATGGGTCAGGAGAGCAGTGACCACACCTCTCTTTAGAAGAATGGAAAACTTATAGACCCTGGGAACTGGCTCTGAAAATGGCTGCACAATGCCACCTCCAAACTAAGAGTAGAAGAAAATTTTAACATAAAGTGAACGGTCAAGAAACAGGCTAGAAAAATGAGCAAACAACGGAAAGGGAACCTGACTACAGAAAGATGCGATGGCGACAGAGACGACCAAGACAAACTCAGAGAGGTCCACAGAGTCAAACTGGCGACATCCAAACCCTCAAAGATAAAATGGGAAAATGAATGAATGTAATGAAGATAATCACCAAAAAGAGAGTCAACAGCTTGGTAAAGGAGGCACAAAAAACACCACCTTAAATAAACAGAAGAGGCCAACCGGTAACAAAGACACAAACACCTGCTGAAGGGAACTCCTTAAAAAGCACTGCCCAAATGGAAATGGAGGCACAAAAGCTCACTGAAGAAAATCAATTTTTAAAAACTGGAATTGGCGGGGCGGAGCCAAGATGGCGGAGTAGAAACAGCATTTCCAATGTGCTCTGACCCACACAAATTTCAAACAATGTGAAAGGGAGCTCCGAACAACTTCTGGAGCCACAGCACCCACAGAACGGCACTGAGAAGCTAACCTCCTGCTGAGGACAGCCCAGCAGCCCTGCAGGGAGCGGCCAGCCCAGCGCTCTGAGAGCAGGCAGCACAGCAAGCTGGGAACCACCAGCGCAGCCCGAAGAGCCGAGCCCAGGTCCTTGGTTTTAGCCCCAGGGCAGCCGGGCCTTCAGCCGGCTGGTGGGACCCCAGAACACCAGCAATTGTGGCGATTCCAGAATTATCAGCACAGATATGCCTAGGAAAAGTGAGGGGTTAGTGCCCTATGGACTTTGGGACCACTATTTGGGGAACACGTGGCTTCCTCTCCTGGGGGTGAAAAGCTGCTGAAGAAACTGCAGCACAGAAGCCATTTTGCAGTGTCACTGGCGGCTCTAGCTCCTAGTCTGTGAACTGTAGGGAGATCCAGCAATCAGTCTGGGGGTTAATCACTCTTGCTTTAAACTGCCTGGATCTGGATTGTGGTCTTGGGGGGATGTTTGGGGTGGGTATCCAGCTTGCCAGAGTGTGTGGAGGCTTTACAGAGGCCACCCAACTGGCAGAAGCTGTGAAGACCCCACGTTTGGGCGGAAGCTCCCCTGTCTGGTGGCAGAGTCCTGCTGTGGCAACAAGCCCCAAAATCAAGTAATTAAGTGGCAATATGCCTAGGCAAATGAAACAAAATAAACAGAAAAGTTCAACATTGGACTCCTATTTTAGGGGCAAAGAGGCTCAAAGCATGGAGGAGGACCTTGAGGTCAGAACTCCTGCACCAAAAGCCCCAAATGAAAATACAAGCTGGCTACAGGCCATAGAGGACCTTAAGAAGCAGATAAGAGAAGTGGGGGAAAATTTGGGAAGAGAAATGAAAAAGATGCAAGAAAAGTATGAAATGACAGTCAACAGCCTGACTAAGGAAAATAACACCTTAAAAAACAGACTAACTCAAATGGCAAAAGAGGCTCAGAAAGGCAATGAGGAGAAGAATGCCTTTAAGCCAAATTTGCCAGATGGAAAAAGAATCTCAAAAGCTCACTGACGAGATTCTTCCCCTCAGAGTTAGATTGGAGCAAATGGAAGCTAGTGATTTTTAAGCAGATCCAAACAAATGAAAGAATAGAAGGCAATGTCAAATATCTCATGGGAAAAACCACTGACCTGGAAAATAGATCCAGGAGAGATAATTTAAAAATTATTGGACTACCTGAAAGCCATGATCAAAGAAAGAACCTAGAAATCATCCTTCAAGAAATTCTCAAGGAAAATTGCCCTGATGTTTTAGACCCAGAGGGGGAAACAGAGGTTGAAAGAATCCACTGATCACCTCCTGAAAAAGACCCCAAAAAGAAAACTCCCAGGAATATTATAGCCAGGCTCCAGAACTCCCAGACCAAGGAGAAAATACTACAAGCAGCGAGGAAGAAACAGTTTCAATATTGTGGAAACACAATCAGAATAGCCCAGGACCTGGCAGCTTCTACACTGAGGGATAGAAGGGCATGGAATATGATATTCCAGAGGGCAAAAGAACTGGGAATGAACCCAAGGGTCACCTACCCAGCAAAACTGAGTATTTTGTTTCAGGGGAAAAATATGGTCATTCAGTGGAATAGAGGACTTTCAAGCATTCTTGAGGAAAAAACCAGAATTGAATAGAAAATCTGACATCCAGACACAAGAAGCAAGAGATGCCTGAGAAGGTAATCAGGGAAAAGAAATCAAAAGGAACTTATCAAAGTTGGACTATTTACATTCCTACATGGAAAAACAATAACTGTATTTGATGAAACCTTTCTCATTATGAAAATAATTGAAGAAGGGTACATGACATATATTCACAGGTATACATGGATAGAGGGCACAGGTTGAATTTGATGGGAAGGGATGATTCTTTTTTTTTTTTTTTGGAGAGCAATTGGGGTTGGGTGACTTGCGAAGGTTCACACGGCTGGGTTTTTGTTTGTGTGTTGGGTGTCTGGGGCCGGATCCGGGCTCGGGTCCTTCTGGCTCCAGGGCCGGTGCTCTGCTCACTGCCCCACCTAGCCACCCCAAGGAAGGGATGATTCTTAAGGGGTGAAGTCAAGAGGTGAGAGAGGAAAGTGGCAAGAGGAGATGGAGAGAGACAGGGTAGGGCAAACTATCTCATGTAGAAGAGACAAGGGGAAGTAGTTGCAGGGGAGGGGAAGAACAGGAAGGCAAAAAGGCAAAAGCATATTCTCATTGAAGTTGGCTCAAGGAGAGAATCACATACATACTAAATGGAATATCTTACCCTCACTCACTCTCCTGAGTAGGGGAAAGGGGGATGAGAGTGGGGAGGATGGAGGGGAGGGCATTCTGGGGGGAGGGGAGGTTGGAAGTACCCACTATCAAAGAGGGGCAGGATCAAAGTAGGGAATGGACCAGGTGGGAGGTGAGACGGGTGGGAGGGAAATATAAGCAGTCCTTTACAATATATCTACTATGGTAATGTTTTGCATAGCTATACATGTACAACACATACTGAATTACTTATCTTCTCAGAGGGAGTGGGTGACAGGGGAGGAAGGGAAGGGATCTGAAAATCGAAGTTTTAAAATTAAATGTTTCATAAGATGTCCAGGCATTGGGGCTCAGAGATTCACCTTGCCCTAATGGCAAAGTAGAGGGGGGTATGGGAGAAGATATGGGAGAGAGCAGATTGGATAAGGGGATATCTTGTGGGACTGCTATTCTGGGGTGGTGGGTAGGGAAAAAATGGGGGGAAAATATAACTCAAAATGTGGTGGAAATGAATGATGTAAACCAGAAGTTAATAAAGCATTTGTTTAATTAAAAAAAAAATTGGAATTGGACCATTAGAAGCTAATGACTCCATGAGACATCAAGAAGCAATAAAACAAAACCAAATGAAGTTTTTAGAAAATGTGAACTGTCTTGTTGGAAAAACCACTGACCTGGAAAATAGATGCAGGAGAGAGATTTAAGAATTCTTGGACTACCTGAAAGCCATGATTAAAAAAGAGCCCAGACATCATTTTTCAAGAAATGATCAAGGAAAGTTGCCCTGATATTCCAGAAGCAGAGGGGAAAACAGAAATCTAAAGGATCCACCAATCACCTTCTGAAAGAGATCCCAGAATGAAAACTTCCAGGAATGTTATAACCAAAGGCCAGAGCTCCCAGGTCAAGGAGAAAAGAAAGATGTTTTGAATATGGTAGAGTCACAGTCAAGGTAACACAAGATTTAGCAGTTTCTACACTAAAGGTTTGGAGGGCTTAGAATAGGCTATTCCAGAAGGCAAAAGGGCTAGGAATGCAACCAAGAATCACCTACCCAGCAAAACTGAGTACAATCCTTAAGTGGAAAAAACAGATAGTACAATAAAGAATTGAGTCAAATTTATAAGTCTGTAAGTCCCCAGTTGATAAATGGTCAAAGGCAGTTTTCAGACCAAATAATCAAGGCTATCTACAATCATATGAAAAATTGCTCTAAATCACTAGTAATTGGACAAATGAAAATTTAAAAAACTTTGAATGACCACCCCACACGTACCAGATTGGCTAATATGAAAGAAAAGGAGAATGGGAAGTGTTGGAGGGAATGTGGGAAAATTGACACTAACACACTCTTGGTGGAGTTGTGAACTGATATCAACCATTTGGGAGCATGACCAGAACTACGCCCAGAGACGTGTTGCCCTCTGCAATATCCCTATGAGGTCTCTATCCCAAAGAGATAAAAAACAAGAAGGAAAAGGGGCTGTCTGTACAAATGTCGATGGCAGCTGTCTACAGGGTGGCAGAGTACTGGAAGTTGAGGGGATGTCCATTAGCTGGCAGACGGCTTTACACCGCGGCACGCAATTGTGACAGAACACTATTGCGCTATTGAAAATCAGAGTTGGGCAAGGGGAAGCCAGCAAAGTCACAAGAAATAATAAAACAAAAATAAAAAATGAAAAAATATTAGAGAATAAGAAATATCTCACGAGAAAGAAACTGCCCTGGAGAACAGACCGAGGAGAGAACACATAAGAGTAATCAGACCACCTGAAGGCCACAATCAAAAAAGTAATCTTGGTACAATAGTATAAGGAAGAATTACAGAGTACTGTCCAGAGGCATTAGAACAGGAGGGGACAGTGACACTGGAAAAACCCACTGATCACCACCTGAAAGAGATCCTATGACAGAACCCCCAGCTCAAGGATAAAAACATCACAAGTAAGAAGAAAAAAACAATTTCAATATGGTGGCACCACAATTAGAATCACCAAGACCTAGCAGCAGAGACACTAAAAGACCACAGGTCTTGGAACATTATGTATCCAAGAGCAAAAAATATCCTACCCAGCAAAGTTAAGCATAATTCTGAATGAATAAAAATGGACATTTAATGAACTGTCAGGTTTTTAGGACTTTATTAAAACAATACAAAACCTGAACTTAACAGAAGATTTCGAGGCGGCTAGGTGGTGCAGTGAATAGAGCACCAGCCCTGGAGTCAGGAGGACCTGAGTTCAAATCCAGTCTCGGACACTTAACACTTACTAGCCATGTGACCTTGGGCAAGTCACTTAACCCCAACTGCCCTCCCCTCCCCCCTGCAAAAAATCAAAAACAATAGAAGATCTGACATACAAGAGCCAAGAGAAAAGCAGATGATTCTGGAGGGAAGAAACCCGGGCTCGCTACGGCCGTGTGAAAAACAACCACTGATCAGACCAACGCAAATGAGAGAACTTGTGAGATTCTCCAAGAGGCAGAGAATGAAAACAAACGGTCAGTGTTGGCAGGACTACGGGAAAACGCACAGTGAGCGCTCCACCGCGTCAGAGATGAATTCGGGATCACACACGGAGTCACCGAACAGTGAGAGCGCTCTGACCACACATATGCCCGCGAGGCCCGTACCCAAGAGATCAAACAAGTCAGAAAAGGCCCTTTCTATAAAAATGTAAAAACAAACCCAAACAACTCAGAGAAGACCTTTTCACATTAAAAAAACAAACGGAAACTGTACAGGGATGCCTTTCAGCTGAGGTCAATGTGAAGGAGATTCACGGTGCTGAGAGAGATGAGGCACCAGGTGATCTCAGAGGGGCAGATGGGCAGGGAAAGCCCCCGTGAGAGCCAACGCAGAGCCGAGTGCACCAATACCAAGAGGATTGGGCGGACAAGAAAGAGCACCTGGGGGCCTCTGCTCAGCACAAAGCCCATGTGGGAGGTAGTACAGGAAATGTGGTTCTTTTTTCCCCTAACGGGATAGCAGGAGAAGGGGAGTTGTGTGACCTTTGTAAAATGGGAGGTGGGGGGATGCTGCATATACCTTCTTAAGAAGTCTGATTGTGGGACTGTGTCACAAGAAGGGAGTATGGTCTGAAAAATCTGAGACACGACAGTCTGACCACAGGCAGGGCCGGCACTGTTCTGCTACAAAAGGGAATCCTAATCAGAATGACCGGAGACTGAAAATCGCTATTTTCCTGTGATCACCTTCTGTTTGCAAAGCAAGATAGCAGGACCAACATGGGGCTCAGAGGAAGGAGCCTGAGGTCCCCTGTCCTGCAGATCTGCCACTGAGTCACAGGATGGTGGGCAAGAAAATCTCCCCCAGCCCTCTGGGGGCCTCACTCCTTTTCAGGGAGGTCTGTGGTCCCAACTCACTTGAGGGAGGCCTGACATTAATTCTGACTTCAAGTCCTCCAGAGTAAGCAGCAAGGATGCCACAGCCTTTTCATTTGATGACGTCCAGTCGTTGACTGTTCTGTTAAAAAGAAATGAGGACTTTAAAAACGCTCACACTGGCCTACCTCCTTCCAGGACTGTGCACCAGAGGGAAGAGCCCCAGCAAGCGCATGACAAAGCAGTGTGACCGCGCGCTGCCATCAGTGACTCTGCGGGAAGGTTTTCCATTGTTAAAAGACAGGCTGCCGTGGTCTATCTCCAGAAATAAAAACAAAAGGCGGCAAAAGAAACCTACTTGAAAAAAAAATGAAAAGAAAGACGATCTAACAGACGTCGTGGGTGCCAGGAACCACCCGGCAAGTTGGCCACCAAGGTGCCCACTCACTGGCTGCCTGTGCCCATGTGACCCACCGCCTAAGGAAGGTCCAGGGACTGGACTCCCACCTCCATCAAGGCCTCTGTCTTGGCCTAACACTGCTCTGAGACACTGATAACAGCAACAACAGCTTAATCAGTTCCAATGCCTTCCGTTCACTATTGAAGAAATGCCCAAACCCAGGGCATCATGCACCTGGCTTTCAGAGCCCAACAAGCCAGGGGGTTTGGGGGGCCGGCCGCCATCCAGGCTCCACTGCCCCAGCACACTGAGAACATCAACTTCAATCAGGGCACATCAGCCTCCATCCTGAGCACATCCCACACACCGCCTGGGCATGTGAGCTCAATGACAAGACGAGCTGGCCATGCAGCAGGAAGGCAGAACAGAGGACGGGCCTAGGGAAACCTGTCACTGGGCAACTGGCACATGCCACTGGGTTCTGGGTCGGGGGAGGCCCCATTCTCTACCACTGGTAGCTTTCAGAGGTTGTCGCCCGTCACAAACAGCCTACCTATTAACAGTCTGGTTCATGAAGCTGGTCAGAAGGCCAACCGCGTGCAGTAGCTGCTGCCGGACATTCTCCAGCTGGTTGTGATGCCCCTGCAGCTTCTCCACGGTGGGGGGAAGGCCCGCTCCGGCCCCGCGCTCCTGCCAGGCTCTGCTGGGCACGACACCCCTGTCCTTCTCAAGCTCGGCGATCGTCTGCTGCAGCTGCTGGATTTTGTGCTCATCCCTCTGCCGCTGCAACTCTAGCTCTCGCTGCCAGCCCTCAAAGCACAAGATGAGAAGCAGTCACCGCATCACACACGGGCTCCCCAAGTGCCCCAACGCTGCCAAGCCACCCACCAAGAAGGGGGCCTACGGGAAACTGGCCAGACTGGCATCTCATCTGGGACCCAGAAGCCTTCAGTGAGAGAGATTCCAGGAGGGAAGAAGGCATGCAAGGGAGGGTGGACAGCCTGGGCAAAGGCCTGGAGGCAGGAGAGGGGAGGCCAGGACTCCTGGCAGACAAATGGGAAAGGCAGAAAAGCCTCATGGTGGAGAGACTGCCCTGGCCCCTCAGATTCAAATGCCTGAGCAAGGGAAGGATGCGTCCAGGCCTGGGCATTCATGGAGATGACTGTGGCCGCACTGGGGCAGCAGGCCCTCGGCCAAACACTGGGCCTGGCACAGTCCAGTCTCTTGTAGGCTGGCCACCTACCTGAGGGCTCCCATCTCCTGGCGCAGCCCAGGCCCTAATCCCCTTAGCAGTGACCGTCCTAGTGTATTGCCTCTCACTTGGCTACCCCTCGTCGGTCCCACCCAAGCCCCGGGCACCCCACTGACGGCACTGACCCTTCTGGCTACTCAGTAACTTCGAGGGCTCCTGACAATTGTCCCGGCTCTGCCCTGCAATCCTCCTCCTCCTCCTCCTTCCCGGCCCCACCCCACCTAAGGGCACCCGGGAGAGCCCCCGGGCAGGGAGGCCCCCTGGCCGCCAGCCTCACCAGCCTCTCCTTGTCCTCCTCTGCCTGGGCCTGGCGCCTTTTCTCCTCCCTCCTGGCCTCCTTGCCGGCCTCTTCCTTCAGCCTGCCCTGGAGCAGCTCTAGCTCTGCCTGCAGCCTGCCCTGCTTGGCCCTCTCCTCCTCCAGATCAAAGAGCAGCTCCTGTTTCTGCTTCTGGGAGGCGTCCGCCGCGGCCTGCAGGAGCGCACTCACCTCCTTCTCCTTCTTCAGCTCCTCGCGGTGCGCCTGCACCTCCAGCTGCAGCTGCTTCTGGCTGGCCACGCCCTGGTGGCGGGCGTCGTCCAGCAGGGCCTGCAATTCAGCAGCCCGCGCCTTCTCCTCCTTCAGCTTGCGCACAAAGGCGTGCTGCAGCTGGGCCTCCTTCTGCGTGCACGCCTCGCCGGCACGCTTGCTCAGCTGCTCCGTGACCAGCCGCTCGTGGGTCAGGGCCTCGTTGAGCTCTGCTGCACGGCCCTTCTCCACCTCCAGCGCCCTCTGGAGCTCGCGAGCCTGGTTGCGCTCCTGGCACAGGAGTGCCTCACAGCGCGAGTACTCAATCTGAAGCTCCTTCTTCAGGTTGTCCTTCTCGGCCCGCTCGTGCTGGAGGCTGACCGCGAGCTGCCCGTTCTGGCTGCGCTGTTTGTCCAGAGACGCCTGCAGCTCCTGCTTGGGGAGAAGGGCCACGGCTGCATCCAGGCCTCGCCTCGGCCCCCTCTCACCATCGTTCCAGGCTATGCCCGGCCCACCCCCCGGAGCCTGCCCCCGCCCCACGCGTCCCTGGATGTCCAGGGGCCTCCTCGCACACCCACCTCGATGGTCTTGGACCTCAGCTCGTCCCTCTCCATGCTCTGCCGCTGCTCCTGCTCCCCATGGGCCTGCAGCTCCTGCACCTTCTGCTTCTCACCCTGCAGCATGTCCAGGGCTGCCTGCAGATCTTGCTCCTTATTTTCCAGCAAGGATCTACGGGAGGAACAGGGACCGACACGGTTTCACTTTAGGAAAAGGAGACCCAAGTCCCTGTAGAACCCCTGCTGAGAATGGGCACGGGCTGGGCCGAGCCCCAAAGCTGCACCCTCGCCCAGCTCTGCTCCCTATAACTCCTCATGGCTGCCCATGTTGCTGCCTTGGGGAGGCTCTCCCCTCCCCACTGGCTCTGTCCAACACTCTGAGGGGCTTCAGTGGTGCCCAGAGCTGGGTTAGAGAAGCCCCCTCAGCAGCAGGTCAACCTTCTCCTGTCTGTATGTCCTTCCTCCAAATCTGGAACCTTCAGCTCAGCCCATCCCCCTGCTCTAGAATCCCTCTCTGACTCCCACAAAGCCCCCGTGCTCCTCCTGATCTCACAGTATTTGGCCTGGCCCGGCGTGGCGTTTGATGTCTTAGGCTAGGCTATCATTTCTGATTTCTCCTAGTTCACGATCCTTTGAAGGCCTACAACAGGAATGGCCAAAGCCATCTGCTCCAAACTCACGTGACCAGGAACCCCTTCTCAACATCCCTGGCCCAACAAGGCCATTGGGGCAGGCCACTTTCAGAGCTTTAGCAAGCTTAGATCTTCAACTCTGCCACTCCTAGTCTGGATTCCTGCTTCTGCCTTCCTGGGCCATGCAGACCAAAGCTAATAATCCCGTTTCCTCAGGCTGACTCTTGAAGACAACTATGGCATCTCCAACTCAACCTATTCTCCTCCCCTGGGTCCTGACAGGGTAAGCTCAAGGCCCCTGCACTCCTCTCCCTGCCCTTCTCGTCCACTGGCCCCACCCTGTGGCTCTGCCTAAAAGACAGCACCCAGAACTGAACACGAGACTCCCAGTTGGGGCTGAGCCCGCACGGGACAGTGACAACCTCTCCAGAAGCAGCTGGAGGTGCTGGCTTCCTCTGGCTGAGAAGGCCACACACTGCTTTCTAGTCAGCTCCTCCTCCAGATCCCATTCGACTTTTCTCTGCAAAAATCTGAAACCACTGTGATGAATCTCTGTCCAGCCCTTCTGGACACGCTCTTCCAGGAACATCTGGTGCATCACAGGCTGAGCTAGCGTGGGTGAAATGGAGGCTGGGACAGAGAAAGGTGCCAGGAAACCTGGGCCTTTCCCCGGCCCTCCACCCTGGGAGCTCTGGGCAGCTTCTGACTCTGCCAACCAGGCTGCCTCCTTCCCTGGCGCCCTGGGCAGGAGCGATCAGCGTCCAAGCCCCGGCCCCCATCCTGGGAATCCCATAGTCCTCTCTCCCCAAGTCTGCAGGGTCAATCCTCTCTGCTCTCCAGCCTGCCCATTCCAGATTAACCAATGCATGGCCTGTGGACATCTTGAACCCAACATGTCTAAAACAGAACTCCTCCCATTGTATCAGCTTCCCTCTGGGGACCTGTCACCTGCTGTGAGTATGCCAGCATGGACAAAGGTCACAAAGGCCAGCTCTCTCTTGTGCTCTTCATGGAGAGATCCCAGGCAAAAGGATCTCTGGTGAATCAAAGGCCAAGTGTTCTTAGGCAACCTTAGGAGACTGGGCTCCTAAGAGAGCCATGGAACCGAGAATCATGCCCAACGTCTCTATTGCTACTAGAGGATTGTTTGCCTGAACTCAAGGGCACCTAGGTGGTGCTCTCGAGCTGGTCCAAAGACTGCTGGACCCTGAAGGGCAGTACATGCTGGCGTGCATGTTCCTGCATCAAAGCTCTGTCTGCCTCTCCTAGGTCTGGCCCCAAAGGCGCTGGCCCCTTTCCACCCAAGAGCCTGCTGTAGCTGGGTTCCCTCCCCCAGGCTAACAGCTCCAAGGATTTCCACCAAGCCCCATAGGTTTGAGGGGTTGAGGACATTCAGCAGATTCCATGCCCTCCCATCTGGCCCAAGGACTGCCTTCTCCAGGACAGTGTCACCTTCTGATTCTCCCCTTTTCCCACAGGGTCACGCACTGCTCCTCCCACCCCAGCCTCATTCATCTGTTTTGGGGGGGTCTGGTTCTCCTCATCTCCCCCATCCACTTTCCTTTTCTCAGCCAACAGCTTATAGCTCCTTCCTTCACATCAGCCCCCTCCCGCCCCCAATCACCCCATCCTGGAGCTTTTTGTGACCCTTTGGAGCTCCAGCTGCTGACCTCATCCTTTGTCCAAAGGCCCTCTCACATGCCCAGTTTACAGAACTCATGGCACTCAAATTCTAGGGTTCTGGTGACATAATTCTCTCTTGGTTCTCCCACTTTCCAGTCCCCTCTCCCCCCCATCTCTGGGGGTCCCTCCCTAGTAGACCTTTTTCTCTTCGGCCATGGGAGGGCTCAAGGTTGGGAGTAGTGCTCCATCAGACTGGGAGCTTCCTGGGCCTCTCTCTTCATCCCCAGCACTTGGTACACAGAAGGTACTTAATCAGTGTTTAACCACTGACTGCTCCTTGACTGGTAATGAAGCTAGATGGGGAGCTATTAGCTGATGATGGGAGGGAGCCCTCAGAGACCCGGCCAGGGGCCATGGTGCATCTGCTGCCCTGAGCCCTGTTCAGACCGCCTGTAAGGGTTGCCCTGAGCCCCTGAGCCCCAGCCAGCCACTCCTCTACCTCAGGTGGGCGGCCTCCTCCTGGGCATCTCGCAGGGTCTGGGCCAGGGTCTCCTCCTCCTGCCTGCTCTCCTCCAGTCTGGACTTGAGCTCCTGGGCTGTGTTCTGGGCTGCCAGCAGAAGCTTCTGGCTCTCCGCCCTCTTCTCTTGCTCTTCAGTGAGAGATCTCTGCAAGTCACTGACTATGCATTTCTCCTGCTCCACTTTGTACTCCAGTAACTCTACTGGGGGAAGGCAGGGAGCAGAAGGGCGGGTTACGCCCTGCAGGTGTGGCCATGGCGTGGCCCCCCCCCCGACCCCCACCCTGTGCCCCGCTCCCCTTACCTTGCCTCCGGAACTGGTACTCCTGCTTGCTGCCATGGTCCTCGACGTTGGTGAGGGCCTCATAGAGCTGCTGCAGCTTCTCCTGGTTCTGGAGATGGGTCATGCGGAGCTGGGCCCGTAGGGCCTGGATCTCGGACAGCAGGCTGCTGCGGTCACTCAGATGCAGGTTCTCCAAGGTTTTCTTCTGCAGCTCTCCCTGAGGGAAGAGCCGGGGCAGAATGAAGGTCACTGTGCCTCCCCGAGCCTCCCCGCTAGACACCCCCACCCGCCTCCTACCCTCACCTGCTCCTTGACCACCTCCTCCAGCTTTTCCAGCAGGGACCTTTCGTCTCCGGACTCTAGGTTGCACAGCTTGGACTGGAGCTCCACCTGAAGCACATGCCGCTCCTTCTCCAGCACTTCTTGGACGGCCTGCAGAAATTCTCCCCAGGTAAAGCCCGTGTCCGAAGGTTCCTTCAACACAAAACGAAACCCAGAGTGTGGTTGAGAAGGACGGCCCCCCTGGATGGACAGGCCTCCCCAGGGGTGATCACCAGGGGCCTCAATCCACCCCCTCCCAGAGGCCACCCCCCCAGGGCCTGGGCACGGCTCCAACCTGAGGACCTCAGGCAGAGCACAGGGTGTCCCCCAGTAGAAAGGGGATCAGCACCCAAACGCACTTGTCTGGCTGGAAATGCCAGAGAACAAAGCCAGGAGGCCCCTAAGGCTATTCCAGAAAAGCTGCTTTTCTAAAAAGGTGGCCGCTCACCCACCCCTCCCCCATCGACTACCCCCCATTCATAGGGGCAGCCCCTGAAGCCACACCTCAGGCCAGCGGTGGGGTCGTGCTGTAGCGAGGCTTTGGGGCTGGGCCCATGGGGCTGGGCCCACCCCCCTGACCTTCTCCTCCCTGGGTGGCACTTTGCTGAGGTGGTCTCTGAGGGCCTGCACAGCTCCCAGCAAGCCCTGCGTCTCCTGAAAGCAATCCAGGGGGGTGGGCGGCTCCGGGCCGGAGGCTTCGGCTTTGGACAAGACCAAGATGCGTTGGCTCTCATCACACAGCATCTTCAGCAATGCCTGAGGACCAAAGGGAGGGTGGGGGGGGGCGGCACAGCCAAGGCACGGCAGCGGGGCGCCCGCCCGGGGGATGGCTGTAGCCCTGCTGCCTGTCAGGGTGCTCGCTGCTCCCCCCATGCAGTGGGTGCATCCCCCCCACAGCCACCCTCGGCCAGGTCCCTCCTGGAAATGTCGGCCCCTCCATTGACTGACCAAGGGCAGCGTGTCTGCAAAGGACAGATCAAGGCCTTCCCATTCCAGCCCCCGCTCCCCTGTGAACACAGGGGTACCTCCCAAAGTGGCCGGGCCACCTCTGACACCATGACAAAGGGACTAGCCCAGGATCATGCAGCCTGGAGGTGTCATGGAGGGATCGCAAGCCAGGTCTCCCTGACTCCAGGACTTGCTGTCTTCCCACTAGGGCAGTGATGACGACCAGGGCCGAGGAGGACAGCAGGACAAGCTGCTGGCCCCCTGGCCTGCTTGAGGCTCCACATGTAGCGGGCAGACAGTTGGGCCAAGCCCCTAGCAGGGCAGCACCAGGCAAGAATCACAAAGCACCAGCTCTCTGGACCCTGGGGAAGTGCGCCAAAACCAGAGGATCCACGGCCGTGTCCAGTGAATGGCAAAGCCTGAAACCTGCTTCCCACTTCCATCTTTGGAAAGCGCCTTGGACAAATGCAGGCTGCTTTGGCCAGGTCTGGCCCATCAGCGAGGCAAAGCTCTTCAGGACCCCAGGCTAGGGAGATGTCTGTGTGTGCCACTCCATGCATCAAAGACCCTCAAATGGCTTCCCAAGCCATGCACAATGGAAGCTCAGAGAGGCCAGGGACCCAGGCATGATTAAATCAGGCCTCAAATGGGTCACACCTGGGGGAAACCTCTGCCTGCTCTGGGTTTCAGGAGGAGAGATGGACAGCATCTTATTTCGACCCTGGCCTGGGATATTTGCTGTATCTTTCATGCCACAGAGCCTGAATCACCCTCAAAGAGCTTCCTCCCCTCTGTGCACCCAGGGGAGAAGCTGGATGGGCAGCAAGATGCCTCTGGATCTGGGCCTATCACCACTGATGTCACAATGCCTGGCACTGTCCTATCCACCAGTGACAAGAGCTCATGGGCACCAAGGGCACAGCTGCCACGGCCAGCAGCAGCCCTGCTCCTAGTTTTCTGAAATGATCAAGGTGTCCCCCTCCTCGAGACCCTGTCTCAGCAGGAGCCTTTCCATGCTCCTCCTGGGCCAGGGCTCCCATTTCTGACAGCATTCGGCTCCAGAAAACACCAGCCCCAAAGACTGACCCTCCTCTGACACAAGGCTCAAATTCCTCTCTCCCAGCACCCCACCCAGACTCATTCTCTTCCCTGTCTTCTTCCTGTGCGTGCTCATTCCTCCATCCCTGACAAGAAGATTCCCGACGCCCATGGCTCGAATCAAGCCTCTGCTGCCCTCGCTCAGAAATTCAGTGGCTTTTTCTCAGTCACCATCATCTTGGGCACCTCCTGGGGCTGCACAAGACTGGGCCCTGTTCCTCCTCCACTGGCTCCCTTGGCCAACATCTACTCTAAGGACGCCTGGGGACCACTGCAATGTGGCCAGAAGAGAACTCTGTGTCAGTGTGAGAACCTACTGACCAAGTACCCCATTGTCCTGGAAGCATGCACGAAGTGCCTTCACCCCACTCCCATGCCTAACGAGGTGCCAGCCTCCAATTCTCCTGTGGTCATGCTCCCCCCACCCCAACAACATCAGGAGACCTACAGCCACCTCTGACCTCAGTTTTCCCCTCTGTGCTCCCAGGCACAGCAGGACCAGAGGTGTGAGATGCTGCCCTCTTGGAAAGGTTAATGGCATGGGGGGGGGTCAGAAAGCCAAGCTCCCACTCAGAAAACCCACATGGCTTTCCATGGCCCTACCAATGGCCAAGCTCTCTAGTGGGCCTGCCATTCAAGGCCCCTGACAACCTACGCCACATCTGTTTCTGTCCTCTCCCCCCCTCCCCATCCATGCCTCTCCTCCAACTGGCCTCTTCCACAGCCCAAGTCTCTATGGACTTGAGAGGCAGCAGCAAAGGCCATCTCTCCCCTGGGACCTTCCTAGACATCCCAACCTGAAGGAAGATCTTTCTGTGACCTCCATAAGCCTTCTGATTCTAGCCCATGACACCTGGGAGGAGTGTCTGGTGGCCAGCTGGGTGCCAGAAGGGCTGCAGTGTGGGGTGTGAAGAGGCCAGGGAAAAAGCAGCCCCCAGCCCTCTCCCTACTGCCATCCCCCTGCCCCCTCCCTACAGCACAGTCCCCCCTCTCTCCACACACAGAGGATTTGCTCCCTCTCCCAGACTGTAAGTGACCTGCCTGGAGGTCCTCCCAAGGGCCATGTCTTATTCGCATCCCTGCCAGAGGCTGCTCTGGACTCATCAGGTGTCAAAATGAAGGCCACTGTTTCTGTGTTTGTTACGCCCTCTGCTTGGCTGAAAGGCTTCCCTCAGGTGCTGTCTGGCTGCCCAGGGAATCTGCTGGATGATCTGGGGTGACATGAGCAGCTGAGACCAGAGCTAAGGATTCTCTGACACTGAATTAGGACTAGTAAAACGCAAATCTGAAGTGGTCTCAATAGGTCCCTGCTGACACCATCTGCCACCACTCAGGGCAAGGCTGCTTCACTGAGAATGAGAAGTACAGAGCCCCTACCTGCTGAAGGCGGGCAGTGAGGGCCACAGGGCAGGACCCTGAACGCATGCGCGTCTCCCAGCACCCCATCGCCTCCTTTCCCCTCCTGCTCCTGTCCCTCTCAGTCTCTGCTGGGTGTTCTGATGGCCCCTGGTGGCAGCATTACCTTCATCTGTTTGGACTGCGTCTCTAACTTGTCCTTCATTGGTCTGAGAGGCCTTTGAACCATTCCAGATTTCTGAAGACGAGCCACAAGGTGGGTGTGTGGAGGTCTTGATGTTTCTGAATCTTGCCTTAGTTTGTCTGGAAAGTCTGAGATACTGCCTACAAGAAAACAAAACCACGAGAGGTCAGAGCAACCACAAGCAGTCTCTCCACACCAGGCCACGCAGGCCTATTCCTACGAAGCAGGCGAAAAAGAGGGGCCCCTTCAGTCTGCACCTCCTCAGGCAACGAGAAGGGCAGAGCTCTGAGGTCAAGGAGGGGGAATGCCAAGGCCTGCTGGCACAAAAGCAGTGAACCACACTCTCTAGCCAAGGCTGGGGAAAGGAGGCATCAACTGCTTGAACAGAGCCTCTTACAAATCAGACAGAAGCCAAAGACAAGCTGGGACACCTAAAATGTGCGCCTTCTAGGCCTGATGGGCCCATCCTACCCGCTGGCAACATCCCACTCGGGGCAGGGCCTGCTGGGGGCAGCAGGAGGGGGCTGGGTGCAGCACCAACTCACTGACGTCATGTCCATCGCTGTCTGTGCCTCTACCAGGTACTTGGGACTGCAGGCCTGCTCCTGAATCTGTTGGTCTTAGCAGGGAGTCTTCACCATCTTTTTCCTATTCAAAACAGCCCTATTTCCAGACTGTTCCTTGTAACACCCTGTACTTATAAATGCTCAAGATCCTGGGAAATGAATTAAGCCCCCTTACTTTGAAAAAAAAAAAATATTCACCTACTTGACTGTTGGCTATTAGCCATTCAATCATCCTAAAAGGAATTTAAGACTTAGCTTAAAAACTGCTTAAAAACCCCAAGGCCTGAGTTAGCTGGAAATGACAAAAACATCTGCCCTGGCCATGAGTGTGTGTGTTCAATCCTGGAAGGCCCATTTCCCTGCCTCTGCGACACTAGCAAGCCCCATGTCCTGACACGGCCTTTCCCAGTTCTCACAAACAAAGCTCCCTGAATTCAACATCCAAAGTCAATTCTCTGCCAATCTCTTGGTCCCTCAGGTCTCCCTCCCTCCCTTCCTCTCCTCCAGCCCTGACCCTCTGAATAGTCTCCATCAGACATGATGACAACAGTGCCTTAGGACCAAAACTAGCCCCAGAGGACAGCAACCTGGGGGCTGACCTGCAGAAAGTTAGTCTTGCCCACACACACCGCACTGACCCCTGGGCTCTGAGCTATGCTTCAAAAGCTGCTTTCATAACCTCTGGCCAGGAGGTGAACTAATAATGGGGGAGCTGGGACACCTGGAGAGGAGAAGGGAGACCCATTTCCATGGGAACGTGTTAAAGTCACATTACCCATGGAAAGAGCAGGACCAGACATCAGGGAACTCCCGGGTGAGCTGCCACCTTCCCTGCAAGGCATCAGTCTTGAAGAGCCACTGGGGGCAGGGACAAGGGAAAGACTTGCCCAGGGTAGAGGGGGGCCAACTCTCCGCCTCCTCTGAACCTCAGGATACAGAAATGGAGAAACGAAGGGAGAGCAATGGGAGACAAAAGGGTTTACTTTACCGATATTCTCTTTTTGATGTCCCGGCCGGCATCAGGCTGTGACTTTTCCCCATGAGCCAGAGGGGCCTCTCCCAGCCCTGGGGGAGCAGGATAAGCCAGGCATCCTGAAGAGTCCTGCAGCACGAGCGACCGCCAGGCCGAGTCTGGGCTCTGTAGGTCGGTGGCTTGGGAGAGGGGCGTCAGATGGATGCTGGGCAGACCTTCCAGCGTGAAGTCCTTTCTGACCAGTTCTGGGGAGCCCAGCGAGGAGGCATCCATGTCCAGGATCGTATCTCTGAAGTGCTGGATAGTGTCCAGAGGCTCTGCGTCCTGTGACCCATTCTCAGCGCTGCAGCCCGAGGAAGGTGAACCATGAGCAGACTCTTCGCTTGGTTCAAGAGGAAACCTGTTTCCATCTGCAGGGGGAGAACCCTGGCTTCTGAGCAATGGTGGGGCTTGCTCTCCAAAGTAGGAGCCATCGGAATTCAGGGGATCAGCATCGTACGGGTCTCTACTAGGGCTCCTCAGAAAAGAGTCCAGGCTCTGGTCCAGCTTGACTCTGTGTCTGACTGGTCCTGGAGGATCGTAACTTTTAGTGTTATCAGGTGAGCCCCACGAGTGACAGAGGATGTTGGGGACTGGCCCTTGTGAGGCAAGAGGGCCTGGGTCAGCTGGTGATTGGCCCTGAGCAGTCCTTGAGACACGCCTGTGAGGTCTCTGGGGAGGACCTGCCACCATGGGCTGCTCTGATAGTCCCTGTGTGGGCAGCCATGTCCAGCCTTCAGCATCTCTGCTGTCTCCACAGGATACAGACTTGATCAGGTGATGTAGCTTTTCTTGAATGTGTCTCACTTGGGTTATCAGATCTTCTTTGTGCAGCTGATAACTTTCCACTGGTTTCTGCTGAATCTGTGGTTGGAAAAAGGTATGAAGATTACTAAAAACTAAACCTTTTTGGCTAAACTCTTGTGAAAACTGATATGTGATTTTCTCTTCCCAATCGAAAAAAACCCCCAAAACCCAAAAAGCCCTGACCCTAGCACTCTTGGTCAAAGGTCCTCCCACTACTTTAAGCAAACTAGATTTATGGTTCAGTTCTGAAAAGAGGCAGAAGTGACAGTTTCTTGAAAAACTCTCCAAACCCAAACGTTAGTCAGGGAGGTGCTTCAGAAAAGAGGGCCGATTCCTCGGTCAGTGGGACGAGCGGCCCAGCGGGACAAGCCATGTGGGAACTCGGCTTTGCCCACTGCTCTAAAGGGCTTAGGAAACAAACTGTGAGCTAGTGGACAGGATGTGACTGCAAGGATAGTCTTGGAGGTGGGAAGGGCTCCAGAAAGAGAAGAAAAAGGCCCAAGACGTTGGGCTAACACGCCATCCCCATGAGTCCAGACCAAAGGGAAGGGCATTCTGATGGGGGAGGGGGGCAGGGAGCTGCGTGAGGGAAGCGTTCCTTTGGGCTAGCTCATCCTCTAATGGGAGGGACCGCTGCTTCTGAGCTTGTCTGGCTAATTTCTAGTCTAGCTCACTTATTGCTCCTTTCCCCTACTTTGCTCACGAATGTTTTCAGAAGTGAAGTTTCCTCAGAGGACAAGGCCACCCCACCCCAGAAGTCCTGACCTGGCGCCCCCAAGTCTGCCAGCACAATTCTGCTCATCTTCATTGGCTGGGCCATCATTCAGCTCAACAAAAACCACCAGGAATCACGGCAGATGGGTCAGGTTCTAGGTGGAGAGGGCTCTGGGCCTGGACTCCAAGCCTGGCCTCAGACACTGAGTGGCTTGTGGGGCCCTGGCCCAGCCACTTCACTTGGACGCCTCAGGGGGTCATGATACCCTGCAGGGCTGTTGGGATGCTCAGGTGAGGTCTTTGTAAAGTGCTCCTTCTGTCCTTGCCCCCCACCCAAGGTGGTCTGGTGAGGGGCCCTGCCCCCCAAGGTACCTTCACACCTCCTAAAAGCTGTCTGCTGTCTGCTTTACTCAGCTCCATCTTACTCTGCATAGACAGGAGCTCAGACTCCAGTTGTTTCTGACAGACTATCAAGGCTGAAATCACATTTTCTTTCCTCTGGAGACCTGCCTCTCTGCGTATCACTAGGCCCTTGGTGGGCAACGACTGCTCCTCGACTAGACTCTAAAATAAATGCAAACATGGGGCGGTGGTGAGGAGAGAACCTGAGTGCCCTCAGTGCTCTCAGTGAGGGGCTCAAGGCGACTTGTGGATGAGCCATGGGTCTTGGCATCGACCAGCCGCTCGGGCATCCTTTCCAGCATTCTTCTCCTCCCCCACCCAGAGAGCCCAATCCAAGGGCACAGACTAAGCACATTCATCCTGCAGGGCCAGGCACCGCTCGAGATGCGCCACACAGCCACAGGGTCCCAAGAGGGCGTCTGCTGCTCCCTAGCCCTGCTCACAAGACACTTGTGGGAGAGGGGCAGGAGCTCAGAAAGGGAGGATGCGGGTGGGCCATGGGCTCAGAGCACCCTATCTACAAAATGCTCTTTCCCAGACATCAGCTCTGACCTTGAACCACTGACTGAACAACACGGGCCTCATCCTACATGGCTGAGTCCTGTCAGGCTGAGCTGGGCTTCACCATCAATTACAACTCAAAAGCAGCTTTTTAAAAAACTTTTTTAAAATTAGGAATTTCAAACATTGTTTCTCTTTCCTAAAAAAATCAAAGAAAAGAAAGCAAAGCCTAAGAAACTGGATAAGAGAATGAGAGAAAGCAGATGAAGCCTCCACCTGTGCAGAAGGTTGTGCTACACACCACCCTTCTTGTGCTGAACCTGCACTGAAGGCCCCCACTCCCACTCTCGCCCTCAGCAGGCCTCACTGTTGTGCGGCTAAGCCTGGGGGCTCCAAGGCTGGCTCCCAGCACAGCACAAGCTCTGCCAGTAAGGACTACCCACCCTGGCCCAAAAGCAGGGCCCTGAAGGTACAGGTGGGCTTCAAGGCAAAAGACAAGGCTGTCAGCTCCCCCCTGACCTAAAGAAATTGAAAAGTAGACCTAGCCTGAAACTCCATTACAATGAGCTACGTCCCTGATCCAAACTGGGGTGCCACTGCCCTAGGAGGGCCCTGCCTGCCCCAGTACCAGCCTCTTCCTACTGCCCAGATGAGAAGCAAGAAGGGAAGAGTGAAAGAAAAAGCTGGTTCAGGAAGAGAGAGTGGCTGGAGGGGGGTCCGCCACACGGAAAGAAGACTGGCTACTCCTCATACCTCGGGCAAGCCTAGAGCCAAGACCTAGAGCTGGGCTGTGACTGTCAGCCCCGCCCTGCCTCAGAACCTATCTCATGCCCACCTTCATTTGTGCGTTATTTCTTTTCAAACAATGCATACCAATCCATCACCACACTGCCCCTGGGTGGCAGCGGCCAGCCGCCACAGCCCCGTGTCCTGACCAGCCTCTTCCTCTGCGGTGGCCGGAGCACAAGACCCTCCTTTAGAGACCCGATTGCTCCAATGCTCCTGAGTAGGAGCTCCAGGCTGGAGCTGCCCAGGCCCCCATGCCCTGGGTGGGCTGGGAGTGTCTGCTTCCTTCAAGTGTTTCTGTATCTTCTCCTGACACTGGGCATCGAGGGCTGGGTGCTGATCGAGCGCTGTCTGGTGGGTATCCAGCTTCTGGCTTAGGGCCTGCAGCTTTAGCTGCAGGCCAACACACTGCACCCGCAGCCTCTGCAGCTCAGGAGGCTCCTGGGAACCCAATGCATGCTGCCTTTCCAGCTCCTTCTCCAGGTGAGAGCAGGCCGCCTCAAGCACCTCCAGCTCGGCCAGGAACACAGCCTTCTCTTGGGTCAGAGTGCTGACCTCTGCCTCCTTCTCCAGGAAGGCGGTCTTCCAGTGCCGGGCACGGGAGGCCATCCTCTTGGTCTCTGCCTCCCTCAGAGACAGCTGGTGCCTGAGCAGGCCTAGCTGCTCCGCGGAAGCCGTGCGGACCCTCTGCAGGTCCTGCTCAAGGACTCTCACGTGCAGCTGGAACTGGCTCTCCTTGTCCTGCAGCTCATCCTGCAGCAGCTGCACACGGGGGTCTGGCGGCAGCGGCCTTGCCTCGGTGCTGACAGCCAGAAAAGGAAAAAGGCCCTTCTGGAGCTCGCGCTGCAGATTCTCAGCCTGCGAGCTGTCTGAGTCGCCCTGGCTGTCGCTGACTTCGTGAACCGAGGGTCCCAGCAGAGAAAGTTCCCGCTGAAGCTTCTCAATGACCTCATGCAGCCTCTCCACCTCTTCCAGGTTGTCTGTTCTTAACCGTTCCTGGTTTTCACGCAAATTCTCAATCACAGTTTTGAGCTCCTCTATTTCAGAGCCTCCGTCTTTCATTACCTGAGTAGAAAGCACATCGCACAGGCTGTTAAACACAGGAAGTGGCAGCGCTCCTTCCTCTAGGATCATGTGCTTCTAAGCAACTCAAAGGACGTCACCTGTCCAGGTCAGGGGAAGAGACCCGAGCCCATCTGATGGGATGTGGTGGGCAGAGCCCAACCAAACACAGTCCACCGGGTCCCTAAGAGCTGTTCAGTCCATGAGGGTCTAAGGAAAAGGAGGCTGTGAGAAAGGCCAAGGAAGGAGGAGCAAGAGGAGACGAAGAAGGAAAAGGAGGAGGAGGAGCAGACCAGGGTCCTCCAGGGGCAGGCTGCCCGCAGTGGGGGAGGCCAGACTGAGAGCGAGGCGAAGAACAGCAGGAGGATGGCAAGAACAGTGAGAGGAAGGACCTCCCCGCCCCCCCACCCCCCACCCCAGCTCTCCAAGCTCACAAAAAGAGCCAACAGGAGTGTTAATGTAGAATTCCAGGTTCTGCACAGCTGTGCAAAGGATTTGTGAATCCCTTTAGCCACACTGGGTTTCTTCCCCTCCTGGAGGATAATCAAACATATCTACAGAACTGAGAAGTCAAAGGCCCCCGAGGGAGCAAGGACAGGGAATTCAAACTGCAAAGTGTCTGTACTTTTCTGTCACCTACTAATCAGTCCTCTTCAAAGAACCTTTTTGGTGAGATGATGCCTGGCTTGTGTGACCATGGAAATGAAAGCACAAGGAAGCCAGGCAAGAGTGCTAAATCCCTCCCTTTCACATGAAAAAGTGAAATGCAGCCAATAAAGGGCCTCTAAGGAGGCCAATGATTTACAAAAAATTACTGCACCCAGAATTCCAATATGAAGTTTGCCAATATCCTCTGGGAGTCCCTGGCCAAATTTCCAAGCTGCCTTAGCGGGGAAAGATCCTCCCTCTTCCCATCTGCCACCCCACCATCCTTGGCAGATCAGCATGGCTTGGATGGGGCAGTGTCAGCAAGCACCTCTGCCCATCCTGTGGAGTTTTGCTTGAGGTCTCAGAGTCCCAGGATTCCCTCACTTCCTAAGGATCTTATTCAAGTAGGAGAAGAGAACCATGGTGACCCATTTGTGGAGCCTCACTACCTGTGGACCCCCATCCCAGAATCCTGGGCCTTCCCAGAAGACCTCAAATTCTGGACATGAGCAGAACACAGAAAAGGGCATCACCTGGGGCTCCGCTGCATGCCCTACCTCATGCTGTAATTCCTTAATCTGTTCATTCAAAGAGACAATCTCCTTTTCTTTGCTTTGTAGAAAGGCCTGTGAAAATCAAAGACAGAGCTTCTGGTGAGGTTTAAGACAGGACAGACTCGCCAGGGGTCCTGGCAACAACAAAATGAACTTCAGAAACAACCAACCAGTCTGACAAAATGCTGACTCACAGAACTCAAGGGGGTCTTGCTGCCCCATCTGGTCAGGTCTGCACAAAGGACACCTTGCCAGGCAGGCCTGTGTGTACTGTCACCCAGCGGGTGCTGGGTAAGCCTTGGCCCAACAGCACAGGAGGGCCAGAACAGACTGCAAAGCCTAGACACCTTGGCACCTGATGTGGCCCCACCTGGCCCTTGGGACACACCCCTGGATGGGCCATTGCCAGGGGCCTCCAGGCTCTCCACACATCAGGCTGGGATCCATCATCAACTGAACTTCTCTAGAGAAACCCTGACTGTCTAGGGCAGGCCTGCTACCCACAGCCCCTCTGGACTCCAGTCTAGAATGCTGATGGAGAAGAGCGGGACTCCCATCTCCACATCACCCACCCCCACGGTGGCATTCCAGCAGGCTAAGATATTGGATTATAAATGCCCTGAGGGCAGAGACTGTCTTTGTAGCCTCAAACAGTGCCTGAAATATAGGTGCTTAATAAATGTTCATTGACTATGACTGAATGCTTCAGGCCAGCTATTTTGAAAATAATTATCACATACTTTTAATTATTAATCTTTCTAAAATTAATGCAGATTTGTCCATCGAAAGAGATCATTTCACTGAACACTCTGTTCTTACTTAGGATAGTAAAGAAGACTATAAAACACCCTTCTACAAAGGTATCCAAGAACAGGGCAACCACTTGTTTTTGCAGTAAAAACAGTCAGTTTCTAAAGGCTCCAGCTTAGGGGCTTTTTTGCTTCCTTAACTGTCAGCTAAAGGGGCTCCCCAGGGCAGGCTGAGGACAATCAGGGCCCACCTTTGCTTCTGAATTTTGTTGTAAAAATCTCATTAAGTTGTTTTCTGAATGGAGTATTATTTCTTGTCCCACTCAATCACCTGCCCCAATACTCCTCCCCTACATTTACCCATTGGCACTAGCCACTAGCAAACGATTATTTCTCTTATCACTCCCTTTGTGGGGATCAGATAACACATAGACTTATCTCTTTAATACAAAAAATTTCTCAGGAAATTAATTCTCTAACTCATGGATTTAAATCTTAAGTACCAAAGCTCACAGCAAAATACTGAAATCAGCAGACTCACTTACTGTTCATTTTAAATACCAGTCTTGGTTCTGGTTATGGGAGATCATTTACAACATTTCATTTCTGCCAATATAAGAAACTAATACTCAGTTTCTGGGCATTTGGAGGATAAGAGCTGAAATCGAAAAGGAAATGCGTTTTGAGAGAATGATCATTTGTGAGTGATTTTGCCTATCTCAGACGTCATCCAAAAGAGTAGTGGAAAGGTATTATACAGTCTAGAGGGAAGTCTTCCTCACTATGGTCTCTTGGAGCCTCAGTTTCCTCTGCTATAAATGAAGGGGTTAGAAGAGGCGAGCCAGGCCAGCTCTGAAGAACTCTGAGAAGATAGCACAATGGAAGCCACCAAGGACCAGGCACCAAGGTTGGCCAGTGTTCATTTTGCTCATGTTTTCTTGGCCAAGGAGAAGGAGCCTTTAACTGGGAGAGAGAACAAGGGGGCCATGGAGAATGGCTAAATGGAGGAAGAGGAAGGAACACCAAGCTGCCCTTAGGGACTTCCAACCAGCTGACCCAAATAAACAACCTGCTGGCCCAGGTGAAGAAGGGGGAGTCAGTCAATGCCACTCCTACTGTGTGCCAGGCACTGAGCTAAATGCTAGGGATACACAAGGGCAGAAGATGGCCTCTGACCTCAAGGGGCCCACATCCAATGGAGGAGAAGACGCCCAAACCAGCTCAATACCGGGTAAGAGCCACAAGGGTGTGTCCAGATGCATTTAGGATAAAGGGTACAGTTACCCACATCCAGACCAAGCGCTGAGGGGCTGGCTGCAGACTGCGGCGGGGCAGCACTTTCTTACTTTTTCATTGGGGGGGGGTTGTTTACTCTTTCACAACATGACTAACATGGAAATACCACCTACTGTGACCTACATGAAACTGTGGGCCATCTCAGAGAGGGGGACGAAGACAAAGAGAAGACAACCAGGAACTCAAAATTCTAAAAAACCAATGTTAAAAATGGTTTTTGTGTGTAACTGGAAAAATAAAATATAAAAAAGCTTAAAGCAAGGGGCACAAGGGTACCGCCAAGAGTGGAGCTATGTTAAGGACTAGGGAAGGGACAGCGTCTCTGTCCCACGGCCTAGAATCGGGCTCAGCTCTGGGAGCCACCTTTTAGGAAAGACAATGCTACATGGGAGTGTCCAAAGAAAGGTGATGGTGAAAGACCTGGAGCTCACGTCACATGAACTGACTGAAAGAGCAGGAGATGTTTCATAAGAACAAGTTCTACCAGCCTGGGATGGATGGGAGAGCTGTCTTCAAGGATCTGCAGGTGAATCACATGGAAGATGAAATGGGGTCCACCCAGCAGAAAGGGTGGAAGCTACAAAGAGACCATGGAGGGCTGATGGAGGAAAAGCAGAAGCCCAGAGCCCCCTTCTCCTCACACGCCATTCTCAGACCTCTCCAGAAGCAGAATCAGCCACTTTGGGAGGCCAAGGGCACGCCCTCCTTGGAGCAGCAGGAGCTGGCAGGCCCTTGGCAAGGATTCCTTGGGGACAGGGCAGGTTTCTCTGAGCATTTCAAGGACATAACAATTCCTTGCATTGGGGGGAGACTTGGCAAGAGGTCCACCTTCGTGTCTGTCTCCATGAGGGAGAGGCCACCACAGAGCCCAGGTCTTGGGAGGAGGATTCTCGGTCTGGGGAGGTCCAACTAGACAGCTGGTCAGTCTCTACAAATGTTGCAGAGGCAGCAGGCTAAAAACATGATCTAAAAAGTGAATTCTACCATAAGCAGGCTCCTGCTTCATAGGTGCCCACATAACGCCTCTTGGTTGTATCGTTTGTCCTTCATGACAAGAGTGCCCAGGAAGACAGCCCTGAGGTCCCCCATGCCTCAAGAAGCTTCCAATGGTTGCCTCAACTATACAGGGTATCCCAGACTCAGGCACTATGACCTTGCCCTGCCACATGCCAACCTGGTGGATGCATGAGCCGTCACTCTCACTCATCTGCCAGACCCTGATGCCTCGGGACACATTCTCAGGTGGCAGGCCCCAAGTATAAAAAATCCACACTGCACCTTACTCAGGACAACCCAGTGAGGGACCAGTGGCTAGGAAGTGACCTGCTCACAATCCCCAGAAAAGAGGTTTCAGAGTCAGGATCAGGCCTCAGGGCATGCCACACCCACCCCACCTGAAGCCTTGGCACAAGGCACCACGGCACTGCCACCGCTCAGGTTACCTGAAGATCAGCATTCTCAGAAGAAAGCTCCTGGACACTGGCACTGAGCTGGCTGTTGTGCAGGGCCAATTCGAGGTTTAGCTGCAGGAGCTCATCGCTCCTACTTGTCCAGCTGTTCTTCAGCTGGTCTAGCTCTCCCTTCAAGCCCAGAACCTGGGACACAAGCACAGCACAGCACTCAGGTGGACAGAGAACTTAGATGGAGTCACTGGGACAAGAGTCATGATTCTGCCCTCGGTCAGAAACACCATCAAATGGCCCGAAGACAAAGATGGCGGCCAAAGACAACATCAGGACTCTTTTGACTGGAAAGCTGCCCCCCTCTTCTCCTCTCATCCCCTGGCCCCCACAGCTCCAACCTTACCCCAAACACTGTCAATATTTTAGAGCTTCACAAAAGCTCTGCCCCACCCAAATGAGGACCTCTTCTAAGCTCCCTACATATGCCAGGCCCATTATCAGGCCACTGGCACGCACTCACCTCCTTCTCTTTCATCAGGAGAGCTGCCTGTTCAGCCTCTAGCTGTTCCTTCAGGCCCCCCTCATTCAGGCCCCCTGGGGTGGGCGCCAAATGTTTCGCTTCATCCAGTTTTGACTGCAGTGTGGAAATGTGGATGAGGTTGTTCATCTGCTGCTCCTGCAAAGCCTCTTTGTCCTAACAAGAGGAGGGAAGGGGGTCTCAGCTCACATAAGTCCTACAAGATGGTCAAACCCCCAGTGAAAAAGCATCGTGTGGGTTAAGCAGCCACTCACCTCCCAGCGGCATCAAGCCCAGCTGGGGCTGGCAGAAAGATAGGCAAGCCTATCGATGGAACTGGCTTGGCAAGAGAGAATCAGCAACAATGAAAGTCGCTAAACCCCCAAAGAGAAACTATGTTGGAAAGGATTCTTGTTTTGATAAGAAGTGCTGGGAAAACTCTTGTGATCTATCAAAATGAACCCGGGACCAAAATATTGAAGGCCACAACTATGAAAATAATAAAGGAGGCAAGAAAGGGGCTACAGGAAAAGGGACAGGCTTTTAACCAAAAGAGGGATTGACTGAAGTAACTGGGAGTACATGAAATTGAAGTTTCTGCACAAAAAGAATCAATGCATCTAGGACAAGAAGGGAAGGAGTGGAATGGGAAAAAAACCCTTTGTACCAATTTCTCAGATAAGGGCCTGGGATCCAAAATATATAACGTGTGTATATGCGTGCATGCATGTGCCTCTGCCACACCCAAATGTTCACCTGGAAGAGAACAGTGCTCTGCTACCAGCAGAGCACCATAGAAACAGAGGCCAGAGCACTGTCCTCTCCCAGGTGAACAGACATTCCATCCCTCCATCCTTAGAACAGCCGGAAGGAAGGAGCTCTGCAAACACTGTTCTAAGGGTCTGACACACACCAGTCAGGGGTCATCATGCACCAGGCAAGACAGGACATTCTGTGACACCCTCACACAACCCTAAAAGCGCGCGTGCGCACACACACACACACGACCTAAAGCAACTCCCCAGTATATAAGTGGTCAAAGAACATGAACAAACAATTTGAAGCATTTGTATGTGTTTTCAGACTTTTTAAAAAGATATTTTAACAGGTTTTACTATTTCTATCTTTCCTCTTTTTTTATCTTTTAAAATATAATTTGTCATATGGGAAGGGGGAGGGATACAGGAAGAAATCTGAACAATGTAAAAATAATCAATTCATAAACTCTTATTGAGTCTAGGCCCCGTGCTAAAGACTGAGGATACAAGAAAGGACCAAAAACAGTGCCTGCCCTTGAGGAGCTCACGATCTAGTGGGAGAGAGAGTGTCCACACACACATCGGAGACAAGCTTGTACAGGATGAATGAGAGCAACTCTCGGAGGTAGGGCACTGGAGATCAGTGGGGCTGGGGAAGACGAAATGTTAGGTGACAGCTGAAGGCAGCCACGGCGTCAGCAGGCACAGAGCATGCCCTGGAGTGCAGCCAGGCACAATGCTCAGAGCTGAGACATGGAGGGTCTCACGTGACAAAGTACCAGGAGGCCAGCGTTGCTAAGTCAGAAAGGACGTACTGGGGAGAGGCATAAGAAGCCTGGAAAGGCAGGAGCGGGCTCAGGTTACAGAGAGATTGGGATGGAGACAAGAGGGAGTCCTGGGATTTATTTGGGAGAGGCAACATGATCGAAAGTCATCGATAAACAACAATCTTAAAAACAATATTTCAGAGTTTTACAAAACACATGAGGTCATCTTTTAGTCTCCCAACAGTGTCAGTGCTGGCATCCCTAATTTACAGATGAAGAAACTGATGCTCCAAGAGATGCAGGGACTTGGCCACAGTCACGGGGGTGACAGAAGACTCCAAGCTTCTGTTCTCCCCACTCTATCACAGAGCTCCCACCTATCGCATGGAACCCTTTGCACTCCACCAAAATTGTCAATTCTACTGGAAAGCAAGAATTCTAGAAAATCAGTTATAAAAACTTACATACATGTGAGTATAAATCATGGTGTGTGTGCATGTACAGAATGACTGCCTCTGACTCCGTCTGCAGAGTGCACATCTGCACCCACACCATTCCACGAAAGACTGAGAGGAACTTCAGAGATTCTGACCAGATGCACGTCAGAGGATAACCTATCATCAGGAAACGAGGCCCAAATAAAATGTGAGTGCTCATTAGCCTCGAGGTAGGAATGAGCCCCCAGATGACAAGATGCTGCTGAAGAAACGTTTCCAAAGATAGCTCTTGTACGGCATCACCATGAACTCAGCAGTCCAAAACACTCCAGGAGGAAGAGGAAAAGAAATCCCATTTTTAACAAAAGCCAGATGACTGGAAAAATCTACAGACACTAAATGTCACTAATGGATTTGGCTCTAAATGACAATATTCATCCAGCTCCGAGCCACATGATGGACAAATACCACCACAGCAGAAATGTTTCTCTAGGAACTGAAACTGGAGTTCAGCAGCTGATATTAGCCCCCCTTTGCCACCCACAGAGCACCACAGAAACAGAGGCCAGAGGAGACGGCCAGGGCACTGCCCTCTCCCAGGTGAACAGACATTCCTTCCCTCCATCCTTTGAAGAGCTGGGATAGAAGGAGCTCTGCAAACACCGTTCTAAGGGTCTGACACCCACCAATTGATTGGGCCCATCCTGCACCAGGCAAGACAATGCCTGACACCCTCAATGCTCATCACTGACAACAGGTGCCTCGAGCCCATCCCCCCAATAAAAAAAGACAGATTTACTTGTTTCAACTCTTTTCCAATTTTCCTCTGTTTCTCCAATTCTTCTTCAAGGCAGCTCACTTTTCTCCTGATTTCTGCATTTGCATCCTCCAAGTTTCTGATTTCTTCTTTTTGGGTTGTTAGTTGTCTTTCTGCCAGCTCCTTCTTTATAACAAATTCATTTAATTCGTCTATTTTTTCTCTTAATTTTCTTTGTAAAGATTCAACCTGAAAAAGCCAAAGAAATAGACATATGCGTGTTAACGTTTATAAATAAGTAATTGCTGCTGATGTAAGAAAAGTTCCTTCTTCACATTTAGCTGAGTTATTCTAAGACAATATATTCTACAACTGCAGAACTTCCTCTGGAGATACCAAATCTTGGAGGGATCAGCCTCTTTATTTCACTCATGAAGAAACGGTGAAGGTCACAGAGGCAGGCTTTGGGGGCAGATATCTGAACTCTAAGCTCAGTGTTCTTCTCCATTCTAAGTAGATGAGAAAGCCAGCCAAACCCAAATCCCAATTTGCTCTCTCCAGAGGATGAGCTAAAACTCCAAGTGCCAAGTAGAGTGTGTGGATCAGAGAAAGGCTGACAACTTGGAAGAGCCGGAGTGCCCAAGTCTCCTCTGTCCTTCTCCCAAGTGCTGTGGCTGTGCCTCCCCTAACGCCAAGAGTCCTTCACTTGGGATCCATGGCCTGGGGCTTATAGAAGAGCCCCAGCTGTGTTTCCTGGGTAAACCCTTCGTATCTTACTTTAGGCAGAGAGGCTTCAACAGGCAGCCAAATGGGCTGACTGCTACAAGAAAGGTCAAGGATGGGCATCTCTGACTAAGGTACAGAGTGTGTCAGATGCAGCAGCAGGAAGGGAAAGGGCTGACCCTTCCAATATGGGACGTCAAGCTGAGGGTAGGTCTCAATTAATCAAGTAGCCAACTAAATGGTCTCTTTCTCAATAGTGCTTCAATTAAGCCAGAAGATTCTGGAGGGAAAAGACATTCATGACATAGGAGACAGATTCACTGACACTTGTCTCACCCCCTACAAGGCTAACCCCACAGTCACACAAAAATGTGGAATTCAAGGGCAAAAACACATTGGAGAAAGCTTGCTGAACCTCAATAATCTTCCACCAGTAATCCAAAGCATTCCTAGATGCCCCTGACAACCCTGACAGAACTCTTCCTCTCACTCTACTTCCTCAAGTTCCCATTTAGAGGAAATTCCCTGTCTTTGATCAGGACAACTCTGCTGACGTCAAGTCAGGAGCGAGAGACAAGGCTGTCGCCACGCTTCATGGCTGGTAGGGAACGGTGGGCGTTGCAGGCAAGGCACTGCCCACACGGGGCTCAGGCAGAGAAGGATGCACTCCACCACAGAGAAAAGCACTGAGCGTGAGATTAGCCAAAGAGGACAATGGCAGCAGGCCTAGGGAGAGAGAAAGCAGCTGAGTGCACGTTGGGCCTACACAGAAGCGGAAAACCAAACCAGGCAATGCACAGGTCAAGGAGGGAGAGCTAGGGGGCCAAAAGCACAGCTGACTTGAGCAGAGGGGATGGGGGCTACGTGTCCATACCTCAGAGGTCAATTCAAAGCTCTGCCATGTTCATGTTTGTGGAAAGAAAAAAAAAGAGAGATCACTGACAGTGCCCAGTGGGCCTGGGTGGGCCTGAGTGCACCCCCCGCCTCCCGCCGTCACTCACCTCACCGTCATGGCGCTCTCCCCAAAGCTGGCTCCTGGCAGGTGGTGGCTGCTTCAGCTGCTCTTCCAGCTTCCGGATCTCTTGCTGAAACTCATCCCGTTCATGTTCTCTCTCGACCGCTTGTTCCTGTCACCGGATGGCAAGTCTCCATGTCAGTCACCTTTGTCACCAGCCCTGTGTCTATGTGGAAAAGCTGGGCCTAAAATGAGGGGAAAGGTCTGACCTCCTTCCTTCCAATGCCCACCGAGCCTCTGCTCGGGTGAGCGCTCATGGGCCTGGAGTGCACGGGCCCCAGAAGGCCTTAAGAACTAGGGCCGATGCACAAAGGGGGCAAGTGGGAGCACCTCAAAGATTTTTTTTAAAGAAGAAAGAATCTCCCCATAAACATGACAATGTTCTTCTGATTGACTGATTTTTTCTTTCTGGAGTGGAGGCGGGATGCGAAGTGACGAACACCCTGCTGAGCCAGCTCCCCTGGCCTCTCTGACCGCCCTTCATTCAGCTCCTCCTTGGCTGATCTGACGCTTTCTGGAGGCACCATCCGAAAGGCAACCTGGGAAGTGCAGCTCATGGGTTGCATCTCCTCCCATACCCTGACGTGCTAAGATACTAGTGCACAGGAGCCTCTTCAAGGGCTGCTCAGGCTCCCTTCTCACATCTGACCTCACGACACCTCATTCCTTAGCCTCATCAGCCTTACCAGCCGCCAAACGCACCAGGTCCAGGGAGCCAACTGCACCATCCCAACACACTGTTATTACAGCACACCAGAGGCTCCCAGCATGGCGGGAGTCAGAACAGGTGGTGGCTGTGCCAATTACGCTTTCGGTACACAAAGCACTTACATCCATGAACTGCCGTTGGTTCCGTAAGTGTTTGTCTAAAGAGATGATCTGCTGTTTGAGGTCCTGGATCTCGGCAGCTTGCTGGGCAAGCTCTTGGCTGTGAGAAAGCTGGTCTTCCAACTCGAGTTCTAAGGCTCTCATCTGAGAGCGCAGGGCTGAACAATCCTTCTCAGACTGCTGCTTAGTTTCTGACTGCTCCTTTACCAAATGTTCTACCTCCTTAAGTAAAGCTGATGGGGAAAAACAAACAAATCAGTCACTTATTTCAAAGAAACATAAAAAGAGAAAACAAAGTCCATTCTGCATGTTCAAATCAGTTGTCCTATAGAAGCAGTGTGTGCCTGTGTAGATATGTGTGTGCGTGTGTGTATGTGTGTGCATGCATATACACACAGAAAGATCTATCACTGGAAGAGCCCGATGTGAAACCACACACAAAGCAAGGTCACTAATCAGATCACCAAATGTTTGACTCAACTCTCCTGAGTGAAACTCATTCAAATACAACTCAAAATAAAAGCAATTTTGGAGAACTAAAGCAGGCTTTTCTCACTGCCAGCTGCTGGCTTCTCTGAGGCCTTGGCTCATTGCTCTTGTAAAGGCAGAGACAGGGCGAAGAGGACAGAGATTTCCAAGTTAATGCATGGGCCCTTCTTCTAAGCCCTGGTAGCCTTTGGAGGAGATGGACCTGTATAGGTTCCTATAGAGCAAATAATCTTCTCCAATGAGATCCTTTCCCCTCCAGAATTCTGAGCTAGGCTAGAGATCCAGAAGCTCAGCAGTCTGCTCTATTCAGACAGGAGATATTGAAAGAGCCTTAAAACGGTGTGAGGATTAGGGACAGGCTTTTCAGCCTGTAAACCACAAAATCTGAAAATGGAAAGAGATCTGGCCTAGGACTGAGATACCAGGTTCCAAGCTCTGGTTCAGACCAGGTTACAGGTGTGATCTAGACTGTCTGGATTTGACTTTCCACATCTGTACAATGTGGCAGGGGTTGTGGGGTGGAGAAAGAATGCTTGGTCCAAATGATCCTCAAGATCCCCTCCAACCCCTCAGGACCCAGACCATACTGGATTTTCAAAAACCCCCAAAAGCAGCAACAACCAGCCCTCGCTATCTAAGACAATAAAGACTCTAATGCTCTTGGTGGGTCTCTAGCTCAGCTTCTTAGCCAGCATCCACAGCCTGGATCTCCAAGGCTACTTCCTCAGAAACTCGGGTGTTTCTGAAGTCCCATCAGACATGATGGGGCATTCAACCACCTTCTGCACTGTGGCCCGCCAGGACTAGTAGCGCTCCCTGTCTTGTGGGTGGACAAATAATCCCCACAGAGAACAAATCCGAGGCGCCCACCCAAAGCCAGGCTGCACAGCCATGTGCACGCAGGCCCAGCCCCAACATGCCCCTGACGCAGCTGCCATTTTCAGCCGCCAAAGAACGCACCCATTCTGAAAGCCTCCAAGAGACAATACTTAGGTGGTGACAAGCACTCTGTTGAGCTGAAAGGCCTAGAAAATTATCAGGAATCATTCTTTCTAAAGGTTGCAGGTCACCTGGGGGTTTGCCCTATTCAGCCTGACCCAACATCTGCTGATCACAGGCTCAGGAACGAACCTTGCCAATGAGCCTCAGACATGCAATGCCTTCAGTAACACGTGTTATGACATCACACAGTCTGACTGGTCCAGTTCTCCTCGGGCCCTGCCTCCAAAGCCAGCTTGGCTCCTGGTTAATGAGGGTCACTCATGGCATTTTACAGGCAATGCCCCACACGTAACACACGCGCATACACGTACGCAGCATGCGCACACACATGCACACACACGCACACACGCACATGCACACACACATGCGCACACACACGCACACACGTACGCAGCATGCACACACACACATGCACACACACGCGCACACACACACACACACACACATGCGCGCACACACGCACACAAACACAAAACCATTTTTCAAGATAAAAAGCGAAAAAGGAAAGGACTTGGTGATGAGTCAAAAGTACCCCTCAGCTCAACTCCAAAGGAGGAAATCGGTGCCAGACACACAAAAGTTTTCCAACCTTGCCACGGGGAGGTCACCCCCTGAATCCAAGCTCTCCCCGGCTCTCACGCCCTCACTCCGAGAACATACACACTGAGACTCCTTGGCCCTCTAGTCAAGGTCACCCAGCAGCTGCTCCTGCAGGCACTCGGCCAGGCACCAGCTCACTGGCCACCGAACAGGGCAAGGTCATCCCCAGCGGCGACACCCTTGCCAGCCCTTTCACAGTACCCACTGGACCAAAAGACAGGCGTGGGCTTCTGTAAAGTAGACAGCGACTTGACAGGAAGTCACTCCTACTTCCGGAGCTCAGCCACGGTGGGAAGGCCTTTTCTTCCCTGGACACTCACTCACTCGGTCATTCCCACACTTGGGGCCAAGCCTGAGGAGCACACAGGCCACACAAAGCCACACAGACCTGAATCTTCTGGGGCTGCTGGCCCAGCAGGAATGCCTAGGATGAAAATGTACACAGATTTACAGACAGAAGATCCAGGCCTGGGGAGGCCAGGGCCTGTGGGCAAGCCAACGCTCTCGTTGGACTCTGTCCTTCTGCAAGGCATTTGGTCCCTACTTCTTTTGATTCCTCTTGGTCCTAGAGGGGGCCTGCCTGGAGGAAGGGGCATTTTGTTCTTGGTCTCACAGAGCCTGGCACAGTAAGGTGGGTGATGCCTGCTTCCTAAATGGAGCTGGCCTGAGCAGGCAGGAAGAGGCAGACCTTATTTAGACCACGGCTGGAAACAGTTCCACAGATATATCTGCTATTGACCATAAAAAAAAAAAAATACGGCCCTCAAAGGTGAGGGGAGAAGGGTAAGAAGTAAGGGCTGGAAATCCACTTCACCCCTTGCCAGTGACTAGGAATAATCACCCAGAAATCCCAAGGGCAAAGGCTGGTCAAACAAAGAGACCCCCACTCTCCCAAAGTGCTTGCCAGCTGAAGGTCTGGCCCAGTCTTTGGCAGGGCAGCCAAGAAGCCAGAGGCAGGATTCTGGGCTGGGGGAAGCATGGCGAGCACCCCTTTCACCACTCCCCTTCTCCAATCCTCAGGATCTGTGAGGCTAACACTGGATAATTCTCCTTTGGTCACAAGATGCACTTCTCTGATTAGGAAACATCTAGAACGTTCTCATGTGGTGGGTATGGGAGTGTTCCCCTTTCCATGAACTCCCTGACAATCCTTTGCCCACTCTGGGGCAGCTGACACACTGCCTTTTTACACAGTGGACCGGGCAGGACTCCCCCTCACAGAGGCGCTTGGCCAGCTCAAGAGCCCTGCCCACCAAAGAACATAGACAGCTTGTTCTCCATGGGCAGCAGAAGGAAGGACAAGGCTCTCCCATAACACAAGAGGGCCCAACAAGAGTTATGGGATCTCACTGCCCGTTTCTTGGCTGTGGCTAGGATGGAAACCAGTCAAGAAAGAGATTTAAGGAGGAGCTCTGTAAAGAAAGTGCCACAAAGGGAGGAAAGGCCTCTTCACCAAGTGGATGCATCAGACACTAGCATCTGTCCATCCAGAATAATCACTGTGAAGAAATGTGTTCTGCAGGAGTGAGAAAAAAAACAAACCCGACCCTTTGGGACTCCAACCCATTGGAGTCCACTTGAAGAACACCCAGGAGAGGAAGGAGAAGGCTGAGTGGGCTCTGAGCTGGGCATTCTGCATTTTCTACACTCATCTGACCACAGTCACCTCCTGATTCTTCCTTGTTGAATTTACAACTCAACATGTAAAAGCCAGAGAACACCCAAGCTTGTTCTGCCCAGAATCCCCATATTGGAGTGACCGCCACCCCCCACCCCCCCAATCCCTACCCCCTCCTACCAGCTGCCTTCTCCTCGGCCTCCACAAGCAGCCTCTCTTTCTGCCTCAACAACAAGTCCTGCTCCTCTGCCAGCTGGGCTCGTTCTCGGGTCAGCACCTGGAGCTGGCCCTTTAGATTCTCCACCTCCACAGCCAGATGGTGTTCAGACTTCTCCTTCTGTGCGAGGGCCTCCTCCAGGGCAGCTTTTTCAGTTCTATACCCTTCAACGAGACCTGCTGGGCCAGAGGAGAGGGAAGTGACCAAGGGTGGGCCTGGGCAGTGGCCGTGAGCAGCAGTGTGTGGGGGTGCGGGGTCCTGGGGCAGGAGGCACTCACCCTCCGCTTTATGGAGCTCCAGGACCAGCTGGGTCTTGGCCGCACTCTCCTGGTTTAAGCAGTCCACCAGCTCCTGGTGCTGCCTCACCGCTTGGGCCGTCTCCTCATTCTTACGGTGAAACTCTTTCTCAAAGCAAGCATGACGTTCACGGGTCTCCTCCAGCTATTAAGAAACACTTCCAGTCAGAGGGCCCCCTGCCGAGCACGCACCTCTCCCGCCGTGCCCTCTGCCAGAATGCAGAGGAGTCCCCCACACGCCAGAAGGACCCTGCGAATGTGCAAGTGTGTTCTGCTTGACACTGTGTGTCTAATCACTACCCATCTGCTTGGTAAGGAGGGGCAGGAGAGAGGGAGGTGATTTGAAACTCACAATGTTAAGAAATGAGTGTCCAAGTTTCTTTTAACACAACTGGGAAACATTCAACCAAATAACAACACATGTTAAAGAGAAAAGAACGGGCCGCTCTGCTGACAGCCAAGGAAGGCATCCCAGAGGCCTCGGCGGTGAGGGCCGACGAGCCCTGGGCCCACCGGCCGCCTGCAAACCTCACCTGTTTACTGGAGTCGAGCATCATCTCCAGGAGGTTGTCCACGGCTGCCCCAAGACTCTGATAGATTCTCCTTACAGGCTCCTCACACTCTGTAGTGAGCCCGGGGCTCAGAAAGAAGCTCTCTCGGACGTGACTGCTTATGTCGGTCACAGCAAGCAACGTCTCATCACATTCAGGCAAGGTCTGATCGAACTCCAGGGGCGGGATGGCACTTCGAGGGGACGTATTGCCAGGCAGCTGGCCTGCAATCAAAGGTGCCAGGGGATGAAGGCAGAGGCTGCGGGCTATCCTCGCTCTAGGGGGGCAGGCTTTGGAGGATGTGAGTGTCCTGCCCAGGCAGGAATACAGAACATCCAAGCAGCACCCCCCAGGTCTTGTAGGCGATGGGGGCCCAGGGAAGGGGCTTTGTAGATCAAATATGATTGCTGACATACTGAGATAACCATCGTAAGGATGGCGCTGGCCCCTGTCAGTCTCCACCCAAGCCTCCAGCTTCTCTGGCCTCCTTCTCTGCACTATATCCATCCCAGACACACTGTCTTCCCCATTAGACTGGGGCCCCGCCTTTCTGTTTCCCCAGAGCTGAGCCCCGTAGCAAACAAGCCTTCAATAAATTCTTTTTTAGCTCATTATTTCATTGTATCCTCAAAACAATCTTGGGAGTGAGAGCCCCAGAGGCCAATCATCTGAGCAGGGCAGGCTGGTCAAAGGGGTGTGGGGTGGCAGAGGATATTGGCGAGACAGGCCGCCGTTCACCTGACAGGCCAGGGTACTTTAGTGGGCCACAAACTCCATAGGAGCTGAGTGTGACAGGCGGCCCAGAACAGAAGGAGGCCCCTAGGCTGAATTCTGAGACAGACACACAGAGAGACAGGAGAGAGGGACGGGGCGGAGAAAGGGAGAGGCAGTGTCCAGGATTAGACAGTACTGCTCTCCTGGTCAGACCACATGTGGCACAGAGAGCTCTGGGGGCCACCTTTTTGGAAGGACACTGCACCTTGGGGGGGTGGGGATGATGTAACGTGAGAGCCGCCTCCAAATACCAAAGTACTGTCATGAGGAAGAGAGGGGCCGAGCTAGTCTGGGCAATGCACGGAAACGTGGCCTGGATCGTGGGGGTTCTGTGGTTCAGGCCCCAGAGCCTCTGAGAGCCTTCTACTGCCAGAGTAAGTGCAGGGGTAAGGATAAGCTGGAAGTGAGGCCTTTGTCCCAGTAGGGAAGCGTCCCCAACGACAAGCAGGAAGGATGGGACAAGGTCACTCCAGGATGACTCCCTGAACACCCACATGGGAGTCTTGGGGCAGAACTTTTTATCTGAGGCATCCGTCCTTTTCAGCCTCAGTGAAACACTGTCATGAAATTATTTCTCAACTGTCTCTAGCCCTTACTGCCCGTACACGCCAGGAAAGGTACAAAGGGCACCAAGCCCGTGAGGACAGGGATGGGGTGGAAGGCAGCAGAGGAGTCTCCATGCATTAGATGCAGGAGGAAAGTGGGCCGGGGTCTGATTCTTCTGAAATATCTGCTGGCAGCGACCACAATCAGATTTCTCAAGACCCACCCTGCAGTCACCGGGATGGGGGAACCCAGGAAAGGGCTGTCATAGCCCCTTCCATTTAGGCCCAAATGGAAGACTTTATCTTTCCATAAAAATAGATATAGACCATTCTACAGATAGAGACAGAACATTCTATAAAAGCAAAGAGCAAATAAGACCAGGCCCACCCCCAGTAAAGAAAAGGACCCCAGCCCCATTTTATACCATGGAATCAAGCCTAGAGAAGCCAGGAGTTGAGACAGAGCAGCAGGCACTTGGTGGCTGGCCTCAGCTGCTACAGCGCCACCTCTGTGACCCACTGTGCTCAAAGGATCAAAGCTTTGGAGCTGGAAGAAGAGTTGGGGCCACTCTAATTCCAGGCCCTCGTCTGACAGAGACGGAAAGCGGGATCTGGGGAGGCGAGGGTGTCAGGGGTACCACACAAGACAGGGGTGTCAAGGGGACCATGGGCAGCTCCCACAGGGCTGTGGCCATGACTCACACGTGTCCAGGGCTGGCTGGCCCCGCACCCCCACGGGGGTACTTTCTCTGCCCAGGAAATCTTCATCCAGATAGATCCCGACCCTCTTACTAATCTGGCTCTTCATGGCAATGGCAGCCTTTAGGGTGTCTCCAAACAGACTCAGAAGTCGCTGGTTTGTTTCTTGCAGCATTTTCCTAAAACAAAGCACACAAGACACATTTTGAAGGGACCATCATGCCCACAGGGTGGCTTTGGGAAGGCAGAGCCTTGGAGTGAGCGTTGGCAGCCGGGCAGAGGCCTGCTCATGGATCTTCAGCCAGCAGGGCCCAGGGACAGGAGCCCGCCCACAGCCCCTGGGGGCAGTGGCTGCTGCCGGCAGAACAGGGAGGCCTTCTCTAAGAGGAAGCTTGGCTAGATGGAAAGAGGTAAGAACCAAATCACTACGTTTAGTTTTCTGCAGGACACGGCACTGAGGAAGTCACTATAGTCTCTGCTAGACTGTTTAAAGAGAGAACTGATTCCTCCCACTGCAAAAAAGGAAACAGATTTGCACAACCATTTCTATGTGCTGGGCCGAGTACGCCTCCTAGCATTCTCCCTCCAGCTCCCTCCCAGGAGGCCTCTGCAGATGGGTCTTGTTGGCCCTGCTCCCCACAAGTGTGCCAGGCCCCTCCAACACATCCTACGGGGCACCTTGAAGACCCAATCCTTAGTGGGACGTCTAGGAACTCACGAGTCTGGTCACGGCTGGACCAGAGTGGCCACGTTCTGCCATGCTGCCGCTGCCAGCCCCACACCATGGGCCAGAGCCGCGACCTCCCTGACATGGCGCCTCTTTGTCACTGGTCCTCAGTCCATAACATTGTGTGTCACCCTACTGCAAGAAGGAGTGTTATGAAAAGCCAAAGTCCAACATGGCTCTGAGCAAGGAGTCAAAATCCCCGCTGGCTTTTGCATTCTTCTTCTTCTTCAAGATGCTGAGAGGAAATGTGGGCACGAGTAACAACGCTGGGCACTTTTCTGAAGCTGGCAGCAGGCACCACTCTGGAGCCATTGCTCTTAGTGTGCCCCTGGCTCTGAAAGACAGGTGTGGCTCCCAATGGGTGGCCCAGTTCCCAGAAATAGCTCAAACAACCGTGATTACTAATTAGTGGCAGGGCTCATCAAAACAGGGCCTCGGAGAGATGCCCAAAGGGGCAAGACAGCACCACCCGGTCCAAATGATTTAGCAGAGGTCATCTGTGTCCGTGCCCTCGGCCCCTACCCCCTCAGGCCCCAGGCCTCAGCTAGCTCTGCTCTGCCTTTGAGTCAGGCTTTCTTGGGTTCCCCGTGGGCCTCTCTCTTAGCTCCAGCTTCCCACTTCATCCACCTGGCCTCAGCTATATGGCTCTCTGATGTCTCAATGCCAACCCTCTATGTGTGCACGTGTGTGCACACATGCATGCACACACACACGCATACACATGCACACGCACACTTAGGCCACTCTTAACTCATTCATTACAAGCTTTATAATGAAGCCAAGAATATTTAAGCAGACTGTGACCATGCCTCAGTGTTAGGAAATGCCTTTGACAAAAGGTTGTTTCCACTAAAGCATCCCACGCTTGTGATGGGTCACAGGCACAGACCTGAGGGACCCTGGGGTCCAAAGCCTTCTTTTACTGAGGTCCAAGGACAAGCAGATGGCAGAAGCAGAGCTGGGATCTGACGTCTCGTGCCAGGCTTGGCCTGTTCACCAGACACAATGCAGCTTTTCAGCATTCTCGTCATTAGCAGGCCTTCAGGCTGGGCAGAGACAAGGCAGGAGAAAGATTCAGAGACTGCTGGGCAGAAGGAGCCCTGGCTAGGGAGACAGAGACTGGAGTGACAGTCTTGGCCCTGATTTCTCCCCGGCAGTGTGATTGCTGAGGGCAGAGCCAGGCCTCTCAATCTCTTCATATGAAAAAGGAAGAGCCCAGACCAGTGACCTCAGTGGTCCCTGGGCTTTCAGGGCTGCCTGGTTCATTCCGGCTGGCACCTGAATTCCGCTTCAGTGACTAAGGCTCCCTTCAATGCCTGTGTGGTTCCCACAGCCCAGGCGACCTCCTCATCTTGATGTGAGGTCAGCGTAGGACTGACAGTGTCTCGACAGAGACTCTAGCCCTCAGCAGAGCTCCCTAGAGCACCTATTTGGGGTACATGATGCTCCTGCACCTCAGAGCCCAGTGCTGACCCCAAGGGAGCACAAAGTGAGTTGATGAGGAATGCCTGAAGGGTGGGGGGTGATGAGGGGAGTGCATAGGAGGTGGAGGTCACAACGATCAAAATGCTAGCACAGGAGAGAAGGGCTAGAAAGAGACAAGGGCTCTGGCCTCAAGGACCCAGCAATGGGATGGGTGACATCTTCTTGTGAGCAGACTTCACTTTCCTTCCTACCCTGGGAGGGCTCAGAGCAAGGGAGGGTCCCGTACAGGACAAGTACAGCTGCTGGGTGGAAGACAGGGATGAGGGAGGCAGAGAGACTCCCAGATGGGTTTTTGTCTTGGTGGTTTCCAGCCAGGCCACGTTGCACTGACTTCATACAAAGCTTCAGCCTATCATGAATCTTGTCAAAACTGAGCATGCCCTAACAACTGGTATCAGAGTAAACCTCTGGGATCACTGACACTTTCCAAAGGACAGGAACAAATTTCTGCCCTGGTACATTTACTACAGCAAATCGATTTACTTCAGAGAAGAGTTTTCCTCCTAGAAAATCATTGCAGGGAAGCTAAATGATCTCCTGCCTTCACAAGATACTAAAAACAAACCAAAAGGGCACAACAGACCAGAGTCCTCAAATGAACACAAACTGCACTCCAGGGCCTCACAACCCCCTCACCCATCTGCCACATGCCCAAAACTAGGCACCTCGCTTCATGGTCACAGGTCAGACAAGACAAAACCGCCTCCTGAGCTCCCCAGCAAAGTGAACTGCCTCTTTCAGCTGTTTGCCCCAAGCACTGTGGGTCTCAGGGAGGGAGGAGACCACACTCCTGCTACTGCACTGCGGCCTGCCAGTGCAGAAGCCAGAAGGCAGAGGTGCCGATGCCCTGCAAAGACAACAGACCTCCTGGTGTGGGTCACTAACATCCACCAGGCAGCTTACTGTGGGGAATAACAATAGAGAAGGAAGGAAAGACCAGCACTGTGCATCAGTGGAAGCATCCTAGGGGAGCCATGCCCAGGGGAATACAGTCAGAACAGCTTCTATGACTCCTGGAACTCTGCAGGTTGCTAGGTACAGCCCCCTGCAGTATTACAAGGGCACAAACTTCTCCCAAGCCGGGCAGCCAAGTCAGAGCCTTTGAGGATGGAGGCATCCATCACTGACCGCTGGGGTAAATGCAGGGCCACCAGCCCCATGACCCACCCAGTCTGCCAGGGGGCCCAAGCGCCTACAGCAGCAAAGGCTCTCGCTTAGCCAGACTGAGCTGCCAATGGCAAAAGGCTCGTGGCCTGCCACTCTCTGTCCGATGGGAGCTGGGCCCTGCCCACCCAGGAAGGGCCACGCTTTGGGCAGGAAGAGTCAAAGAGGCTGGCTTTAGAAGGGCTCGACAGCTGCTGCTTGTGAAGTCATTTCACTGGCTGTGAGGGCTTCCCAGCCCCATTCTGCTGCAACAAGATATCCCACTGGCTCTGGAGCCCCTGGGGCCCCAGGCTAAGACACCCAGGGTCATCCTTGCCCCCCCCCCCCGCCCACAAGCTGTGGGATAACGACCACGGGAAGCTCCCAGGGTCCGGCACGGAGGCCTCTGCATTGTTTTTCCCACCTTCCCTACAAGGGTCTGGGCCAGACAGTGCAGGTATCATTGCTTTCATTTTACAGAACAGGAAGGCCAGGCTCCTGGGGGGGCTTGCTCAGGGCACCCCCCGTGAGCAGACACACCGTCTTCTCTTCTGTCCCGTCTGCTCTTTGGTTCCCTCATGTCAGAGCAACAAGAAGAAAAAGCAGCCTGTCCTGCAGGGGGTGGAGAGCAGAGGAAAGCAGAGCCAGTGGGGATGGGCCTCCCCTAGAGACACAGAGCACCAATGAGAGAAATTCCAATTCAAACAACCTGCAAGCTTCCCCTCCTGCTTCAGGGTTCTCCCTGCCGGGGTGAGCCAGCCCATTCAGCTCAGACCGTGACCCCTGGGGAGGGAGGGCACCTCAGCTGCCTGGACATAACCCCAGGCCACGCTGCTGTGGTGGGAAACTGCCCTGGCAGAGGGGCCACAGAAACACTGCGGGTATGGCCAGGGCCTGGTCCCTCCATTTCAAAAAGCAATCGGAAGATGCTGGTCATATATACGCCCTCTGTCATGGGAATAACACTTTGATCCCAAGGAGGTCAAAGAGAAAGTAAAGAATTTTAGTCCTAACAGACAGCAGTACTTTTCTGCTATAAAGCAAAAAAAAAGGTGGAAACCAAAGGAATGCCAAGCGATTGGGGAACAGCTACACAAGCTAGAGTCTACCATTACACCAAGAAATATGAGGAAGGTGAAGAACTCTGAAGAAATCTGAGAAACTCTCACAGACAAATACACAGCAAAGAAAGCAGGACCAAGAAAAGAGTAAACAAAAAGAAAACGGAGAAAAATGATGGGAACAAAGAGCACAGCAGAGGCCCGTCCGTGCTCCACGCATCAGCATCCGAGTGCCATGGGGCCTACGAGGTGGGTCTTGGCTTGGCGACAAGGGCCCTCTTCCCTGGCAGGAACAGGGATAAGAGGGAAACAACAGGGACATCACAAAAACACCCACCAAACTGGATTCCAGGGCTTCGTGGCTGAGCAGCAAACCACTGCTTCTTCTGACGACAGGAGACTAAGAGCCCCTGGCAGAGACAAGCACGAGCTGCTTTCTCAGCCTTCTCCAAGGGGTGTCCAGAGAGATGGCATCGATCAGGCTCCTGGTTCTGCTGACTTCACGTGGAGACTCAAAAAGTGTTTTCACGCTCCTCCCATTCTTCCTAGTTGCCATTTCTTAAGGAATACAGAGGGCAGGGGTGCCACAGTGCACAGAGCACCTGGCCTGCTGGAGTCAGGAAGACTCACCTTCCAGAGTTCAGCTCTGGCCTCGGACACCATCGAAAATGACTTAGCAGCAACAGTGAAGAGTGCTAACCTCGTTTCATTTGGGCCAGCTCAGCTGCTCTGCTACAAAAGACTGATGGAAGCAAGGATCTGTAGAAGAGACCCCCCAGGGCCGTCTTCAGTGCCACCGGGCGGGCACGTGACTTCCCAGAGGGCACGAGTCCCTGCAACAAGCTGACGGGCCAGCCAGGGTGAGCACTGGCACCCCACGCTGGCCTCTCATGACTATGTGGCCAACTCAGGGTTCTGGAGTTAGGGCACAATCTCATGAAGACAGGGCACCTATAACGCTACAACAGGGCGAAGGCTGGAAGAGAGCTTGTCCAAAGGGGAATCTTCAAGACAAACAATAGAATCCAGTGAAAAGCAACAAGTATTCAGCAGTTCTTCGGGGCTAGGCACAATTCTAGGAGCAAGTGTAACGGTGTCAGCCCCGAGAGCACCCATTTCAGACGGGGGGGTGCATACACACATATGCACGTATGTCCCACACACGGATGCTTTGCTACACAGGATAAAGACAGACCTAAGATCACCACAGCATCAGCAGCCGAGGGCAACAGGAATAGGAAAGGCTTCCCACAGAGGCCCCTGCAGGAATTTCAAAGAAAGCTTGGCTTTAGAGGTAAGGAAGAGCATTCCAGACACAAGGGACCGACAGTATAAAGAAACAGAGACGAGACATGGCTTGCCACAAGCAAGGAACAGCAAGAATGTCCTTGAGAAAGGAGCGCTGGATGTTGGAAGGGGAATTGTGCAAAATAAACCTGGGACAGTTAGTCAGATCAGGCTGTGAAGAGCTCTCAAAAGCACACAGAAGAATTTACAAGTGAACAGAAAGGAAATGGGGAGCCATCAGAGTTTACTGAGGAGTGACCTGTGCAGATGCCCACTCTGGGAAGTTCTCTTTCGCAGCTGTGCCTTCCGAGGATGGACAGAGAAAGGGCCGGAGGCTTCAGAGCACAAAGGGTAGGAAAGAAGTCAGGTTGCAGAGGTGTGAGCCATGAGAGAGAGAAGAGCTGGAGGCAATGAACAGCAAGAACCTTTCAGGGGCTGGTGGTGAGAGGAAGGAAAGACACAGGAGGCTGGCCTCTGGAGAGATGGCCAGAGCAAGTGGAAAAGGGTGGACATATTTGTGCAAAGCAAAGAAGGGACTAGTTTCTCGGGAAAGACTGAAGAAGGCAGGGCCAAGGCAGAGATAATGGAGGGAACAGGAAAGAAGGAGAGTGATGGGTGGTCTGCTGAGAAGAGACAGCTGCCACTCCCCAGGCTCAGGATGGGAGATGGTGCCAAAGGGTTCCAGATGTGCAGAAAGGGAGGAGGGCAACAATGGCTCAGAGAAGGCCAGGTTCTTACAAAGTTGCCGAGCCTCCCACTGATCCAATCACATATTATAGATCATAGCTCGCAATGGTACCCTAAGCTTCAATCTCTATGGCCCTTTAGAACGGGGGTCCATCATCTGCTGCGATCAATCTGTGGTAATCAATCAACATTTAACAAGCACCTACTATGTTCTAGGTCCCATGAAAAGCACTGGGGATACAAAAGGGCAAAAGACAGCTCCCGCCCTCAAGGAGCTCATGATCCAACAGGAAAGACAAGACGCAAAGAGCGACGCCCCACTCAGAAAACAAGCTGCTTGACAACAAGAACTGTCGAGGCTTCTCCGTTCTTCACATCACTTAGGCCAGGAGCGACACTTCAATTCAGAGCCCAAACTAAGAACATAAGAGCAGCTAGAAAGCTGAGAACTCCCTTCGGCCATTTCCAGTAACTGGTCCCCAAAGTGACCCCCTACCTTTCGTGCTGGACATGGTCCATGTCGGATTTCAGCAGAGATATCAGGTTCGTCCCTTCCGTGTGCTCTCGTTCATGCCGCTCCTGAAGCTTTTCCAGTTCCCCATGAGTCTCTGCTACTTCATTACTTAAAGACAAGACTTTTTCTTTCAGCTGTTGGGAAGGAAACCCAAAAACAATGAGCTATGGCTGAGAGGTGCTGCTCTCCCCCCAGGAAAGAGGCTTCCCTGAACACTGCCCTGAAACGGTCTTAACAATGACAAAGCCAGGCAGTGCTGCTCCAGGCTACCAAAGCAAGGCCTGCCTTTCAGCACTGTGGTCAGCAAATGAGGCAATGGCTCACCCAGCCTCGTTTTCTGGTGGTTTTTCCTTCCTGGCATTACGTTTGGCGACAAGGATGGGATCTCGAAATATCAGACCTCTAGTTGGAGGCAGAAGGGATTCAGAAGAAGTGGCTCTCCCAGGATGGGAGGATTTGCCACCTTCCTCCCTAGCAAGGGAGTGGTCTAAAAGTACAGGGCTCTGTGAAAACCGGAGCAGAGGCTACAGCAGGGAGAACCTGTAGATTTAGAAACATGTTTGCAAAGAATACCAGTAAAACCTGGGAGAGACCTGGAGGCAGGGAGTAGAGGGCTGGGGGTTTACTAACGGGCTACCGTATTGTGTGTAAAAGCAGAGAAAACCTTTTCCAAGAGTTGGATAAGCGCCAATATTCAAGCCCTCCCATGGAAGAAAGAGCTGATTCTCAGGGGGTAGAAGAGAGGACTGGAGACAGTCTCTGGAAGCAGAGAGGGCTGCTGTGTGTTTGGCTCAGAAAAAGAAGAAAAAAAAGTAAGGGGAGGACAATTTATACAGCTTTGGTAGAGTCTGCGCCTAATTGCTATGACCACAACTGCCAGGAAAAGTCCATGTGTTATACAGAATGGTGATACAATGTTACCAAACAACACATTGTTTCATAGTGAAGCTTTTACAGGGGCAGAAGCTCGCCCCATCCTGAGAAGGCAGGAGAGCAAGGCGGACAAGCAGTGTTCAAGGGGATATTTGAGGATTTTACTCAACAGCAGACTACTGCCATTTTGAGCTGATTCACCCCAAAGGATGGGAGAATCCTTAGTGTCTTGGATGGTAAGAATCAGTGACGAAGGAGCTGCTGGGATAGTGGTAGATAAAGTGGACAGCTTGAAATTGCTAAGTATTTGCCAGAATCCTTTGGTCCAGCAAGCTTTTGGAGTCTTTCATTCAGCAGGAGGTAACAATACGACTCATCTGTTAGCTTTAGCTGCTGAAGGATGCACTAGAATGTATCCCACTGAGTCCATGTGGCCTAAGTGGAGACAGACCCTGGCACTCACTTAGAGAGTGAGAAGGATGAAAGAAGTAATAAAGCCACTATCATGGCTGGAGAGGCAGATAAATATCATGAAACCCCTTAGCAGTTCCTCATAGAAATATCACGGTAAAGACAGCTCCTCCTGTTTATAAGCTCCTACTTCTGACTCTACGAACTGGTGAAACAGGGCACCGTCTTTCAGAGGTGCTGGATAAGATTTCACAGCTAAGTGACTTAGGAGCATGGGGAAAAGATAAATTACCTCAAGAGAATAAAGTAAATGGCCAGAGGATTCAAAGTCAGAATAGATTGCCAAGAAAAGAACTGTTTACTGCTCTACTGAGAGCAGGGGTTGATTTTAGGGGAAAAAATTGATGGTACTTCAACTAATGAACTATATAAAATGACCCGAGAGAAGGGATTTAACATCAGACAGAATAGAGAGGTAAGGGCTGCCCCTACAGATGCGCCTGAACCATCATATCTAAGTTCATCACACCTTCAGGAAGAATAGGAAATTGGCAAAGCCCCACCTCAGATTAAAGAAATACAGACAAGATTACAGCGCCCATATCAATCTGACTATATATTAGAAAAATGAACCAAATACTGTAACCAGAGCCTTGTTAAATACTGGGAAGGAGGCCTCCCTCATTTATGGGAACCCTGATAAGTTCAAGCATGGAACTTCTCTTACCATCACAGGACTAGGACGGGCTATAATCAGCCAGACAAGTTAAACTAATGATGAAAATTGGACAATTACCTTAGAAATAATATACTGTGGTTATTGTACCCATGCCTGAATACATCACTGGAATAGATATACTGAGAGGTATGACTGAATTTACCTGAAGGAAGATACTAATTTGCAGTAAGGAAGATAGGAATTAATACAAGTTTAGTAGGAAAAATAAAAATGGGCCCAATCACTTTACCTGAACCTTCTGAAATAATTACTTTAAAGCAGTATCATGTGCCAGGTGGGCAAGATGAAATTACCAATACTATAAAGGAATATGTTGAAGCAGGAGTGTTAGTCCCTACAACCACACGATGGAATAATCTTGTTTGGCCAGTAAAATCCGATGGAATGTGGAGAATGACAATGGATTCTAGACAATTGAATAAGGTGACTCCTCCCTTGTATGCTGCTCTTCCAGATACCATCACCTTAATAGAAAGGATCCAGAAAAATGATGGGACTTGGTACAAAGTTATTGATTTGGCCAATGTTTTCTTCACCATCCCAACAGACTCTAAACAACGGGACCAGTTTGCTTTCACTTGGCAGGGCAGATAATACACTTTGACCTTCTTGTCACAAGGATATCTGCATGGTCCCACTATTTATCATAGAATTGTGGCTGAACATATGGATGAATTACAGCTACCTGGTATACAGCTTACGTACATTAATGATATTATGATACAGGCAAAAAATGTAAAAGAAGTGGAGAGGAGTTTGACACTTTTGATTAAACATATGAAAAGCAAAGGGTGGGAAATTAACTCTGCAAAGATTCAAGGACCAGCTCAAAAAGTAAACTTTTAGTGAATACAGTGGAATAAGGGGCTGGAAGAGATTCTTCCCCAAGCCTCACAAGTGATTCTGGACTTTCCTATCCCCACCAATAAGAAAAAGGCCCAAAAGTTTATAGGATTATCTGGATATTGGCAACATCACATTCCACATCTAGGACAGATTTTGAAACCCTTATGTAAAGTCACTAGGAAAAAATATGAATTTGACTGGGGACTTGAGCAGAGTAAAGCTTCTGAAGAAGCCAAGGCTGCTATACAATTGGCCCTTGATTTATGGCCTATGGGAGGAGCCAAGATGGTGACATAGCAGCAGAAAAACTCCCTAAGCTTCCCCCATAACCACCTAAAACACCTATAAAAAATGACTAAAAAAACTTTAGGGCTACAGAACCCACAAAGTGACACAAACAAACTTCCCACTGAAGACAGCCCAGCAGACCCGCAGGAAAGTTGATAGCAGAGCAATGGGAGCAGAGCCCAGCCCCACAAGACTGTGGTTTTAGCCCCAGGGCAGCCTGACCAGCCTTGGCTAGAGGGACTACCAGAGAGTGGATCACCAGCAGTTGTGACAGTTTCCAGAATTATCAATCCATAAATGCCAAAGACAAAGTGAGAGGTCAGTGGACTTTGGGAACAAGGAGTCTGGGAAGGCGGTCCAGCCTCTGCCCTCAGGAGGGAGAAGCAACCCAGGTGTGGCTGCCGCCTGACTGCTTCAGAGCTCCTGGCCTACAGATTGTAGGGGGACCAAGTGGACAGTCTGAGGGCTAATTGCTCTTGCTTTAACCTGCTTGGATATAGACTGCTGCCTAGGGTGGAGGTCCTGGGGTGCGTGACCAGTGTGCCAGAGCCAGTGGAGGCTTATGAGAGGACACCCAACTAATACCTCCAGCAGCTGAGAAAACCCCAGCGATTTGGGACAAAGCTCTCCTCTCTGGTAGCAGAGTTCTACTGTGGCAAAAAGCTCAAAAGTCAAATAATTGAGTGGCAACATGAGCAAGCAAAGGAAGCAAAGCAAGCAGACTCTGGACTCCTTTTTGGGAGACAAAAAGGATCAAAGCATGGAACAGGAAGAAGAAAACGAAGTGAGAACTCCTGCACCAAAACCTTCCAAGAAAAATATGAACTGGTTACAGGACATAGAGGACTTTAAGAAGGATTTTGAAAACCAAATAAGAGAAGTGGAGGGAAAATTGGGAAGAGAAAGGAGAAGGATGCAAGAAAATTATGAAATGAGGGTCAACAACCAGACTGAGGAAAACAACACCCTAAAAAATAGACTAACTCAAATGTCAAAAGAGGCTCAAAAAGCCAATGAGGAGAAGAATGCCTTCAAAGGCCAAATTTGCCAGATGGAAAAAGAATCTCAAAAGTTCACTGAAGAGAATGATTCCTTCAGAGTTAGACTGGAGCAAATGGAAGCTAGTGACTTTATGAGAAATCAAGATGCTGTTAAACAGATCCAAAAGAACAAAAAAATAGAAGGCAATGTGAAATATCTCATGGGAAAAACCACTGACCTGGAAAACAGATCCAGGAGAGATAATTTAAAAATCATTGGACTACCTGAAAGCCATGATCAAAGAAAGAACCTGAAAATCATCCTTCAAGAAATTCTCAAGGAAAATTGCCCTGATGTTTTAGAACCAGAGGGGGAAAGAGAGGTTGAAAGAATTTTATCAATCACTTCCTGAAAAAGGTCCCAAAAAGAAAACTCCTAGGAATATTATAGCCAGGTTCCAGAGTTCCCAGATCAAGGAGAAAATATTACAAGCAGCCAAGAAGAAATAATTTGAATATTGTGAAACACAATCAGGATAATAGAGTATATGGCAGCTTCTACACTGAGGAATCAAAGGGCTTGGAATATTATATTCTGGAGGTCAAAGGGTCTGGGATTAAAACCAAGAATCACCTACCCAGCAAAACTGAGTATCATGTTTCAGGGGAAAATATGGTCATTCAGTGGAACAGAGGACTTTCAAGCATTCTTGATGAAAAAACCAGAGTTGAACAGAAAATCTGACATTCAGACACAAGAAGCAAGAGATGCTTGAGAAGGTAATCAAGGAAAAGAAATCATAAGGAACTGATCAAAGTTGAACTATTTACATGCTGATACGGAAAGACAATAATTGTAACTTACAAAACTTTTCTCAATATGAGAACAGTGGAAGGGAATATAAATGTATATACATACATACATATGTCTATAGAGGAGGGTATATGGGCGTATGAACACACATGTGAGTGTGTATATATGTGTACAGGTATACATACAGGGCACAGAACCAATTTAATAGGAAGGGATGATACTTAAAAGGTGAAATTGAGAGGTGAGAGGGATACAATGAGAGGAGATGGGGAGAGGCAGAATGGGGTAAACTATATCATTTAGAAGAGGCAAGGGAAAATGGTTACAATGGAGGGGAAGAACAGGAAGGCAAAAGGGAATGGGTCAACCTTACTCTCATTGAATTTGGCTTCGGGAGGGAATGACATATACACTAAATAGGGTATCTTGCCCTACAGGAGAGTAGGGGGGAAAGGGATGAGACAGGGGATGATGGAGGGGAAGGCAGATTGGGGGGGAGGGAAGTTTTTGAAAAGGGACAGGGTCAAAGTAAAGAATAAAACAAGTTGGGGGCAGGTTAGGATGGTGGGAAATATAGTCAGTCTTTCACAATTTATCCACTATGGAAACGTTTTGCGTAGCTGCACATGTGCAACCTATATTGAATTGCTTATCTTCCCAGTAAGGGTGGGTGATGAGGGAAGAAGGGAAAGAATCTGGGATCCAAAGATTTATGGCCTATGAAAAATGGCCCTGTGGAATTGCCAGTTACTCTGCAGGATGTTTATGTAAACTGGAGTTTACGGCAGAAACAACAAAGCCGAAATGCACCTTTAGGGTTTTGACCTAGGAAACTTCATCTGGAGTGCAATATACGCCTTTTGAAAAGCAGTTGCAAGCTGCATACTGGGCTTCGGTAGACTGAACAACTGATTCTGGGCCATGAAGTAACATTAAGGCCTGGAACTCCAATTATGACCGGAATTGGACACATACAAGAGGCCAGCATAACTAAATGGAAATGGTATATTCAAAATAGAGCTAAAACTGGCAAAAGTGCAGTTTCTGCTCTATGTGAATCTAGAGCAAACATGGACAATGAGGGAAATGATACATCCCTGAACTAAGGCAACACTTAGTACTTGGAAAATGGAGTGACAAATATGATGGACCAACTGAAGAAGAGAAACACGCACACGGTTCAGTGACGGGACAGCAACCTATTTGGGCCAAAAAAGCATTGGAAAGCAGCAGTCCGTGTACGAGGCGGACTTGGGAAAGTACTGGCATAGGTGGAAGTAGTCACTGTGCAGAACTTATGGCAGCGCATCAAGTCATTCAAATGGAACAAGGAGGACAGTGTCCTATATTTACTGATTCACGGGGAAAATCAAAACTGGGAAATTCATGGTAAACAAGTCTGGGGCAAAGAATTATGGGAAGATAAATGGGACACATCTTTGGTTACTGATTTATCAGTTTTTCATGTAGATGCTCATGTGGTCCTCACCATGCCAGAAAGTGAGTACAATCCTCATGCTGATCAACTAGCAAAGACTGCTACGGAACATATTGTCCCTACTTCTGACTGGTACTAGCCAAATGGGTCCACCAAACAGCCAGACATTTAGCAGTCCAGACCACACACTGGTGGACACAAGATCGAGCTATCAGTCTCTGTCATTCATTGTTAAAACAGATAGCAGAGGAATGTCATATATGTCAACTGGAAAAGGAATGAACTGTTGCTTGGGTAGTAACTGGGGAGATAGCAAGAGGAAAAGTCCCAGCCCAAATCTGGCAAATAGATTATATTGATCCCCTACCCCAAGATAAAGAATGCAAATTTACATGTACTTGTGTTGATACCTATTCAGGTGTACTGGTGGCTTGTCTTTATAAGAATGGGACCCAGAAAAATACCTATAAAACTCTATATCTCATAAGTCTATGTTATGGAACCTCAATGTAGATTCACAGTGACAATGGGTCATATTTCAAAGGTAATAAAATGAGATACTGTATGTTGAATATAAAGTGGATATATCATACACCCTATTAACCACAAGCATCTGAGTTAATTGAAAGAATGAATGGATTATTGAAAGAACAATTAAGGACGTTAAGTTCTAATAATTCATATCAACATTGGAAAGAATTTGTTCACTGCTTTACGCAATCTGAATAAAAAACCATTGGGAGGAAGTCCTCCTCTAGCCAGAAGGATGACCCCCAATGTACAAATTAGAAAACAACAGACACATAAGGTCCCAAATACTGAGTGCTGGACTGTGAGGCCAGATGTCCCAGAGCTGTATCCAGGAACATCTGGCTCAGCAGGATATGATTTACATTGTTGAGAAGACTTCTGGTTGCACAAAAAAGAACTAAGAAACACCTCTACTGGAATATGCATGAGAATCCCTAAAAATCATTTTGGACGGATATTACCTAAATCTGGTTTAGCAGCTCGAGGAATACATGCATTGGCTAGAGTAATAGATTCTAATTATCAAGGAGAAATTATTGTGACACTGCAAAATTTAAGTGAAGAACCCAGTTTTGTAAAAATGATAGAATAGTTCAAATGATTATTATTCCTTGTGAAACAATATCTCTTGTGAAAATTGACCGTCCTTCTGAAATTTCTATCAGAGGAACTGAGTGAGGAGTTTGGTTCTACTAATAAAATAAAATTGGGAGCCAAAGTATGGGTAAAGTGGAAAGCAGATGAAGTTTCAAAGGCTGCAGAGGTTATAGCCCATGGTAAAGACAATACTGTGGTTGTCATGTACTTAAGAGAAGATGATTGTCATATTGTACCCTTAACTTATGTATCCTACCACGAAGGAAGCTATGATAGTGAGTCCATAGACTCCAGAAGCACGGCTAACTCTCTATTTCTTTCTGTCTGTTTTCTGCAGGCTTGGTACCCTCTGCCTGTAGACGCCTGATCACTTAAGCTGGATGTCATCCCCTGTCCATGACTGTGATGTGCCACCCCTGGACCCGGCGTTGACTGAGCTCCAGATGCCAGCTAAAGAACTGAACTCTTAAATGGGACCTCTTGGGGGCAGGGACAGCTTGAAGTAGCTATGGAGAAGAGATCTTCATCCCTTTCCCCAAGTTTTTGAGCCCCATTCATTCGAGGGGGGGAAGGACGGGGTGCTTGTGCCCAAGCCCCCACCCTAAGCTATCATTTTATGGGCTTATTTTCTATTTTTCCTGTTATATCATTGCAAAATTCTGTTAACACCAGTTACCCCACCACTTATCCCTAAACTCTCATTAATCTATGTAATGAAATGTATTGTTAATGTATTTTTGCCATGTAAGGGACATGAAAGATCTTGGGGCCAAATGTAATGGGAATGGGAATTTGAAGATCTTCCCAGCCCCTTAACAGGCCTAGGTCAAACCTTCCCTGCTTTGAAGATAAACTCTGCCCCCAATAGACTGAATGCAGTCACATGGAGCTTGTGGTGAGAGGAGTTTGCTGAAGGGCACAGCAGAGCCACAGGAAGTTGGGAGTCAGAGCTAGGGAGAACATGGAAGAGGGAGGAGCTCAAGCAAGGAGATAGACATTTGTGAGTAAATATTGATCCTGTATTGGTTTGTGGGAAGGCTGAAGGATGGCAGGGCTCTGTGTTGTTATGGCTTGTTAATTTCTTTACTATTATGATGGAATTGGCTTACTGGTTTTGGGATTCAGTTTTCTGGTGTCTAAATAAATACTTTGGTTCTGCCCTCTATATGGACAGTTTGTTATATTTTATGATTAAACGTCATACAGTATTTATAGTCATGGTCTTTACCATGATCATGGGCACTGTAAATATTACACTGGCACTACACCCTCCCAGTAGCTACTGCAACAGTCTAGAAGTGCAGTGATGCAGGTTTGCACTAGAGTGGGAGCAGAGTCAGAGGAGAAAAGGGGGCATACTGGACAGCTGCTGCAGAGGTAAGGTTGGGGGAGGTGAGGCTAAGGAGAGGTGAGGAAAATGAGGATTGTGAAAAAAGGCCATTAAGAGATCACTGGTCACTTTGGAAAGAACAGCTTTAGTGGAATGATGAGGCTGGAAGCCAGAGCAAGCAGGGAGGAAGAGAAAGCAGCTCTGGTAGCTGGGCCCCTCCAGGAGTTAATCTCCAAAAAGGAGGAAGGGCTTAAGTGAACCCTAAGCCCCAAGCTAACCACTCGTGAGCAGGGCTGGATCTTTATCCCTTTGGAAGGACATCCTATCCAGTTCAGCCTCAGGCTGAAACTCAAGAGTTTTGGGGGTCTAAAGACTGCCACCAGAGCCTCAAGCTATCCCAGGGAGCTTATGGTTCAATTTAGGCATTCTGAGGGGTGAAGCAGAACAAGCACTGAACATGGAAGCCAGGAAGTCAGAGGGACTCATCAGAACCGACAACAGCCTGGGCACTGGGGATACAGAACCAGAAATAACAGAGTCTTTTTCCTCCAAAACCTTCCCTTATGCTCAAGAGAACAGGTATGGAGCAAGGAGGCTTCAAATGAATACAGAACAACTTGGGGCTAATACGGATAACTATGTAGGCCTGGGTTACCTTAGCAAACTCAAACAAACATGTAAGAAGGGAATCGAGTCAACTGATGAGTCCAACAGCGTTGATGACAAGCAGGGCGCTGCACCAAGCCTGCCCTGAGGGGAGCTATGCTCTACACCAGTCAGGCTTACATAGAGGTGTAGAAACAAAGTATAGGATGGGTCATTTTGCAGGGGGTGGGGTGAGGTGGGGTGAAGGGCAGCCCTCATGGTTACAGGAATCAGAAAAGGTCTCATAGAGAGTTTGGAAGGACACTCTTGGTGGATAGGGAGGGCATGCTAGGTATGAGGGACAGTTGGTACAAAGGAAAAAGGGGGGATGGGGACCAAGAAGGCCAGTTTGGCTGGACCCAAGAGAATGGGAAGGGGAGTCATGTAGAATAACAATGGAATAGTAGCTTGGGGCAAGGTTGTGAGGGTCTTGAGAAGAGAGTAAGGGAGGGCAGCTGGGTGCCTTCACCATGGTCACAGGGCAGGGGAGTCCCAGGCCAGTCTTCCATCCAGGACCCTCAGCTCTCAGTCCAGCTTCTACAGGAGGCTTTTTGTACACAGGGTATGTAAGTGCTCCCCTCTCCTTAGGATGTATCTCACATGGACCTCTCCCCCAGGAGAATATGAGCTCCAGGAAAACAGGAGCTGTTTCTATCTGTCTTGGTGCCCCTAGTGATGGGCACAGAGGAAGTACAGAAGCCATGCTTGCTGACTGGCTGCAATGACCTTGGAGCTTCTAAAGGGAAGGGGCAACCCTCAAGCTGATCTGCAGTAAAGAAAATAAACTGTGCTTTTGAATGGTGACCTGGGAGACACCATTCTCCCCAGACTGGGGCCTGGCTTTAATACAGAACGTAATGGCTGAACCAATGCTTGCTAGATTCTGTACCTCGCAGAAGGGGAGAGATACATGTGCCTTAAATGCCATTCCAGCAGGACATTAAGTCCTGCAAAGCAAGAGGACAAGCTTGTAGGCATGAAGGGAAGAGGCCACTTCAAATGGGGAGGAACAGACAGAGAGATGGAGGTCCTGATGGGCAGCTGAAGAGCCAGATGTCCACATGGCTACATTACTTCTGGTCTTGCCATCAGCAGCCAGTGGGTATCCAGAGCCAACCAGGGGACAAAAACTCGAACAAAAATGCTCAGGCAGCCCCTGAGCAGAGCTGTGGACTTTTTCCTTCGAGTGATGAATGGAGGAGCTCCAGCCCTCGTGAGGACAAGGGGCTTGAAGGGCAGCCCACCTAGCTTCACTCAGGACAGGCAGCTTGGGCCCTCTGCTGCCCAGGAGCCAACTATGTGGTACCTGCAGAAACTCCTCTGTTACCAGAACACTCATCTCTGGGCCCTGAAATGTCTTGTCCCTAAAAGCTCATGCAAGCCCCTCCATTGTGTGGAAAAGCCTGCCAGCTGCCTGAGCCACACAGCCCAGGATCCCTCAAGTATAACTAACCCTGCTGACCACCCCTGAGTAGGTCACATTAGGGTGCTTTTGGCAGGTGGAAGCACCAGCAGATGGACAGAGGCCACACCAGCAGCGCTTTACGTGGATAAAGGGTTTCAAGGACATCTCACTGGAGAAGGAGACTGAGGCTCCAAAAGCTATTGACTGGCCCAAGGTCATTCAGCGAATGAGTCAGAGGCAAGAGGATCCCAAGCCTGGCCTGAGGCCTCAACTCTGGTGAGAATGGTGGGACCAGCTATAATCAAGTCAGAGAGGCCTCCTCTCCACACCTTTGCACTGGCTGGGCCCCACGCCTGATATGCCATCCCTCCCAAAGTCCATTCTCTACCTTTAAGACGCTTCACAGGCCCCATTTTCTACAGGAAGAAAGGCTTCCCTGACCTCTGCCTGCTGACTGGCGCCCTCCCACCCATTCATGTCCAGAGGACAGCCCCGCCAGCACCTGGCAGCATGTGTCTACCTGCAGAATAAGGCTGCTCTGCTCCTGCAACTGTGAAGTCAGTGCCTCTTTCTCCGTCTCTCTCTCCTCAGCCTGCCGTCCAGCAGCTTGCTTCTCCATCTCTAGCTCAGCCTGTACAAAAGGACACAAAAGGCCAAAGACCAGGCTAAGCCTTCCTGCAGTTCTCAGAGAGGCCCCATGGAAAGCAGAGCTGAGACCCGGGAACAAGTCCTGCTCTGGGGGTAGATGAGGCTCACATGTCTTTGGGACAGACCTAAAGTGGGCTAATTATGGAATGACTAGCCAGTGAAAGGGTCTGCCAGAGAATCGGGCCCTCAGCTCCCAGGCAATCTCCAGCCACGTGTCTCCCCACATCACCAGGAAAGGCCACAAACAGGGCCCAGAAATCAGCATCAAGAGGAACAGTTCTCAAATCAGAGACACTTAGGTACATTCATATGGAAGATAGCGGAGACCACAACCAGGGGTAACACCAGGACTGAAGAATTATAGCATTTAAAGGAAACTTCCAAAGTCCTCCACGAGATGCTGTTTGGGAAGCCCACACACACCCACCCATACTGAGGAACCTTCAGCTGGGCCACCTGCTGCTCCAGCCCTTAGGCCTGGCCCTAGAGCAGCACCAGCTCCTGTCACCACACGGCCTCTTCTGCCCTGGGCAGGTGCCACTTGGGCATCTTTCTGCAAGAGCATGGGGAGGGAGGCAGTCACATGGCCCACCCCAGCCTCAAGCCTGTGACAAACAAAACCAGTGCAGCCACAAGCAGAAGGAAAGCGGGAAACAGAGAAAAAGGTTAGACCGAGTGTCCCTAATAAAGCCCTTGTCTCCCAAACATATGGGCAACTTGAGCCAAGTTCATAAAATTAAGAGCATTTTCTAGTCCAAAGGATATGAACGGGCAATTTTTGGGGAAAGAGATCAGTTACCAATCGTCACATGAGAAAAGACTCCACAACGCTGATGTTACAGATGTCCTTAACGAGGCATGCACCCTGTAAGGGGGGGAGCTTCCTTATTTTCTTAAGATAAGCCAAGGCTTGGCTCCTTTCTGCTGACCTACTCAACCATGTCCTCTAGGGCGGTCTGGCCTTCTCCCACCAGGACAGTGACCAGTACGAAGAAGCGTGTCTAATAAACACAAAAACTGGAACGGAGGCCAACAGAATACCGGTGGCCAGCTGGCCACTTGAGGGGCCTTCTCTCCTCCCTATTGTCAACCTTTGGGGAATCCTGAGGAGTGACAGATGTGCACCATGCTGACATCAGGATCCAGGCCCCGGAAAGAAGAAAAGACCGCCTGGCAGAGAAGCTGCAGCAGCGCGCCAGCACTCCAAGCACCGGACACAATCTTCTCATTTCCAGAATCATTCCTTGAGTCAGAAATGCCTGTCCTCACTGAACGCTTAATCACGCTGACAAACACCAGGATTGACACACAAAGGAGCTTGCAGATGGGCGGTAACCCAGCACTTCTCTGCATGGCCAGAGGAGAGAGAAGAAGCTGCAGCTGCAAACGTAAGACGCGTAGGCTGCACGAGTGACTGGCAGACACTGGCGAAGCAGAGCTCAGGGAGCCGTCGTGGGCACAGATCCCCTAAAAGCGAGCTTCGCGTGCCTGTGGACACATGGCTGGGCAGCAAGCAGCCCTGGAGGACGACTAGGGCAGGAAGAGGTGTGGTGGATGCCAAGGGCCCAGCACCTGGCCGGCTAAATGCCCCAGAGGCTCTCCAACACACAAACCAGGATATCGCTGCCAACAACCAGCTTGGTCTAGAATCTGGTTCTAAAGGCTCCAAGAGAGACACAGTCTTCAAAGATGTGGATTGTACTGGTATCTCTGACAACTGCTTGCTGGGGAGAAAGAAGCCCTCTAATCCATGTGGCCTTGGAGGAATCCGCCACGTTTTTATGGACAAAGACCTTCGTCCTGCTGCACGTGGTATTTCGGTGCATGAAGCTGTCAGGTCTCATTACTCAAATGGGAGGCCATATTCTCATCCCTGGTGTTCATGGAGCAATGGCTCCCGTTACTGAAGAGGCGCTCTTGCTATATGAAGATTGACTTTGATTTGGAAGAATATGCCAAAGCTGTGGGAGCATGACTCAGAGGAAACAATCTTAATGCACAGATGGACACACCCATCCCTGTCTCTTCATGGAACTGAAGGAGCCTCCTCTGCAACAGGAGCTAAAGCTGGGTTTCCTAGGAAAGGGATTGACAAGTTCTCAGTAAGATTGGGCCAGATATGTTACCCAAGGCTGTTGGAAAACAGGCTGTCAGTTACTTGGATGCAAAATCTGCTGAGCTGAAGAGCCCCAACAAGTCCAAGGCGTGCCGGGGCCCTGGTGGAAGACCCTGGGTGTCCAATTCCGATTCCCTCATCCCCATCCCCTGGCTGGCAGAAAGGTCCTGAGAAGAGCTTGGTGTCGAACCAGACTTGGCCAGAGGGGGGCAACATTCCTGTGCCCCCCACCTAAGGGACCAAAGGGCTGGGCATCCCCAGAGGACCAGGGACAGCCACCTGGAAAGTCGGCTCATCCGGTCATTGGGCCATTTCTCATTAAGAGGCCTCTTACTTTTCTCCTTCCTTTCCTGAAAACAAGCACCTACAACAGCTCTGACCATTCGCCGCTACCACATAAAAACGGAACCCGTGAGGACGCAAGGCCACCAGATTGCGGCATCCGATTCCTGAGCTCTGCTGAGGCTCTGAGTTCACTCTCGTCTCAGCCAGGCCATTTCTGAGCTGGACCTTAGAGCAGCCTGGTGCAGTCCTGACTGAAGGCAAGGCTCCATTTCAGTTAGACCTCTCTTCCCATACGAGGTCACAGGCCCTCTGGAATCTATTCTTGAAACCCCGGTAAAGAATCCCTGACGGAAAAACAACCAAGTCCTTGAAAAGACACGCTATCTGCCTGGCGGGCCATCTTCACACGCTCCACCTCGGCCTTCCTCTTCTAAGCTGGCTGACCAGACCTATTGTTCTAGAAGGCAAATGTTGAGGACTGTGAAAGGAACAAAGGCGGTCACTGTGGCTTTGGCTGCATGGCTGCTGTGTCACTGGTTCTCAAGAACTCACCTCCTCCTCAGAAAAAAAAAGTTTCAATTGCTCTTCGGAGATTAGTCTATGTTCATACACACATGCATGCACACACACACACACATGTACACATGCTCACACATGAGTAGCCAGTGGACCAGGGTCAGAGTCAAGAGGGCCGGGATTTGAGTCTCAGGGCCCTGCAGGCTGTGCCACGCTCTCTCCCCACAGCAGGCGCCATCTACATCAGGACCCAAAGCTGCCACATCCTTGATGAGATCCCAGGTCCAGACCAAAACAAAGGTGAAGACACACACATGCACACATACACACACATACCCCAGACCTTCCTAGGGTCACAGCGTCAAAGCCGCTGCTGGGGCCTCTGAGAGCACTACCTTCAAGCCCGCGTCTTGTTCCCGCTGCCCTGGGAGCAGAGGGGACCCTGCGCCTACATAGCAGTGGTCCTGCCCCTGCCTGCTTGGCGATGTCGAGCTTCAGCAGCTAAAAGCCACTGCTGCTTTTGCTCCAGCCAGCCTCGTATACCTGGATGCGACCAGAGAGCAGGAGCAGAAGAGCGCTCAGGCCAAGGCGTGCTCCCTCCTCCCCAGAGGAGGACAGACGGCCTAGGAGACAGAAGGGAGCCCAGGATGTACGAGGGCCTCAGGCCCAAAGAGGCGTGCCCAAGATGGAGCCCAGCCTCTAGGTCCTTGGGTGCGGCCCTTTTACAAAGGAGATCTGTGAAGTGTGGATTCAGTCACACTTGAGGACAGAGAGGACCACATGTGGCCTTGAGGCTGCAGGGTCTTCACCTCTAGTCTAGGGGAAACAGAAAGCAGGGCAAAGGCAGGGCTGTTGTCCAGTGAAACCGGACAACTCTACTATGAAGCAGGCACGAGACAGTCCCTGCCCCTCAGGGAGCTCACAAACAAATCTGTATAAAGCAAGCTATGGTATAAATGGGAATGTTGAGTAGCAGGGAATGCGGAGGCCTGGGGCAGGCTTCCCATAAGGAGGGGGGATCTCAGCTGGGACCTGACGGAAGCCAGGGAGCTCAGTGAGCAGAGCAGGAGGGAGAGCGCTCCAGGCCTGGGGGCGGCCAGAGAGAAGGCCTAGAGCAGGGAATGGAGGGGCGGGGGCAGCTGGGAGGCCGGGCACTGGACCTAAGAGGATGCAGTGGGGAGGAAGGTAGAAGGGGCCTGGAAAGGGAGGAGGGAGCAGGGGATGAAGGGCTTGGAAGGGCAAACAGAGCATTTTGTATTAGATCCTGGGGTCACTAGGAGTCCTGGCAGTTTACTGAGTGGGGGAGACGGGGGGTGGCATGGTCAGACCTTCAATCACTTGGAAAATCACTTTGGTGGCTGCATAGGGATGGCCTGGGGGGGAAACACTGAGGCAGGCAGATCCCCCAGCAGCCATTGCAATAGTCCAGGCAGGAGGGGAGGGGGGCCTGTGCCAGGGTCAAAGGGGAGAAGGCGGCATATTCAAGAGATGCTGCAGCAGGGACATCAACAGGCCTTGGCGTCATATTGGATCTGGGGTTGAGAGAGAGCCAAGGGTCCAGGATGTGCATCAGTTGGAAGTCTGAGGGCCTGGGGGAGGGTGGTGCCCCTATAGTAATAAGGATGGTAGGAGGGCTTAGGGGGAGAGAGGACAAGTCCCACTTTGGACAGACTGTGTTTAAGATGGCTGCCAGACGCCCGGTGTGAGACGTCTGAAAGGCAGCTGGAGAGGGGAGACTGCAGGTCAGCAGAGAGTGGGGCAGGAAAGGTCAACCTGAGAATCATCTGAAGAGAGATGGTCATTAAACTTGTAGGAGCTGAGGAAATCCCTAAGGGGAACAGTCTGGAGGGAGAGGAGAAAGGGGCCCAAGGCAGAGCCTGAGGGAAACCTGTGGATAGAGGGTATGGTCTGGAGGAGGGTCCAGCAAAGGAGCCGTCGGAGAGAGCAGTGAGAGCAGAGCGTCCAGGGCTGCAGAGGGGGCAAGGAGAATGAGGACTGAGAAAAGGCCACCAGACTTGGCCACTGAGATCGCCAGTCAGTGTGGAGGGGGCAGTGTGGGTGAGTGGTGGGCTCAGAAGAGACTGTAGGGCCAGACTGAGGGTTTGTTCAGGATGGGGAGGCAGGAGGGAAGGAGCCAGTGGACAGGGAGAGCCTGGAGATAAAGGGGTGGGGGGGGGGGGGATGAAAGGAGCAAGGCAGTGAGAAATAGGCCAGCTCCTCTTCCTCCAGCAGTGTGCTATGGACAAGAAAAAAGCAGTAATGGGCCCTGGAGGGATCAGGGTTGGCAGCCTACAGAAACAGATTTCCATGAGCAAAACAGAGGAAAAGGGGATGAAGTTGAAGATGGAGAATGAAAGAGCCCTTTCCTTATTCTCTCCATTCCCACAAAGACTCCTAGAGTGCGTTAGGAGTCACTACTCCTGAAATGAGGGAGATGCAAGCAAGGTTCAGAGATGTGGGGGAAGACAGAGGGTGGCCGAGCAGGAAGCATGGGGCCACCAGCAAACTCCGTGGATCAAGCCTGCCTTTCTTCTTTTGGCCCTGCAGCCCTGGTCAGACTCCCTTTGTCAAATGGTTTTTATTCCTTTTTATTCTGAGTGAGGGAGGGGGAGAATTCATTTATCTGAATGAAGGTCACAGAAAAACCAAAAAGACCAAGAAAGATTTTGAAAAGAAAAAGAAAGGATTATTCCACAACATTCCAATCAAAATGCAACAGATTCCTTCATCAAATTAGCTAAAGAAATAACAAAAGGTAAAAAGACTAAGGGGAAGCCCTTGTGCTTCTTGCCCTGCCATACGAAACGCTGAAAGCCCCCCACGCATTTCCTTGCTTTCACCCACCAAAAAGCGGAGATGACCCAGAAAAAAGGAAAGTGCACTCTGGTGCCTCAGCCCCTGCAGGTGCCCCCTTGTGCCCTCAAGGAAGGGAATCGCTGGCACAAGAGTGAGGGGAGGAGAGGAGCTGGGGCCAGAGCTGAAGATAAAGCCACAGCTGCGGGTAGCCATGGCGGGACGTATTCTGGGACAGTGTGGTGCCCTGGCAGCACTGACCCTCAATGGGACTCTAGACAAGTTAATTCACAGCCAGCTACCTAGAGGGTCCCTGAGGGCCAGATCAGTGAAGTGGCCCAGCGCAGAGGGGATTCTGGGCCAGCCCTGCTGCTCCCCCCAGGCTCACCTCACGCTCAGCTCTCAGTCTGCCCAGCTCTTCCTGGAGCTGCTGCCCGGCCTCAGCCCTCTGCTTCTCAAGCTCGGCCACGTGGATGTCCTTGAGCTCCCGAAGGGCCTCCCGGTGCTGTTCCTCCATGTGCAGCACCTCTGTGCCCAGTCTATCCAAAGCCTTGTGGCTTTCTTCCTCCAGCAAACCTCTCTGGCTGTGAAGGGCTGCCTGCAATTCCTCCTACAAGAGAGATCATTGGAAAGATCCCAGCCCCTCTGACAGCCAGAGCTCTGCACAGTGGGATCCTGACTGAGGACTGGAGCTGAACCCAGAAAGGAAAACAAGGAAAGGGTCCCCGCTGTTTCCAATCCAACATTCATGAGAACAAACTCAGAGAGTTTTCAGAGCTCTTTCTGTCCTTCATGGGCTCTCCTCCTCCACAATAAGGACTTCCTGGTTGGCTTTCCTTTAAATCGATGGCCAGTGTCACTGTAGTCTAAGGGAGGTCATCGTGAGCCAGCCAGGACCTGTAACACGCCCCCTTGCTCCCCTTCCCCCATAGGAATTACAGAAGTCAGCTCCCCCAGAAAATGAGCTCACTTCACGAAGAAGCCAGGCTGTCTGGGCCTCGAGTCCAGACTCGCACCCGGTGCTTGTCAGGCCCTGGCAGGAAGAGGGATGCACTCAGAGCATCTCCCAGGAGGCTGGAGTCAAGGAAAGCAAAACTCAGAGCCATCTGCTGGGGCATTTTATCCTAGCAACAAAGCAGCAGACTGCCCAGGGAAGCTGGAGAACACACCAAGAAGGCCAGCTTCCCTATTAGTGGCGGCCACTCCAACCCTAAGTGTCGCTGCAGATCGTCTAGTGTCTCTGTAAATGAGGAGTACAGCACTGCATTGCCCCAGGCTTCAGAATTCCTGCCAGTCTCATGCCCAGATGCCCCACCCCCAGCCTCAGCACATCCTAGCAGAGAGAGGCTCCCGTCTGAGTACAATCTCTATTCTAAGAACAGGCTGCTTTGACCTTAAACCCAGGCCATGGATTTTCTAAGCCAACAATTACTTATGTGCCACAAAATTAAATTCCTTCCTCCTCATAGAAAGTTCACAATAAGCAAGGCCAGGCTGCCAAAACAAACGTGCGGCCACAGCTTTCCTGGGCCACTCTGCCCCATCTCAGGATAACCAGCAGACATTCGGCAAGCCATCCTGCAGGCGGGACACGGCTAACCCTGGCGGTGCCCACAGGCCCACACCTGGGTACCCACTTACTTGATGGGCATCTTGCAGCTCCGCAGCCAGAGCTTTCAGCTTCTCAAGATGATCAGCGGTCATCTCGATTCTGAGGCTTTCCTGGGCCAGCCGCAACTCTCGCTGGTGCTTCTCTGTCTCCTGAGCCAACAGCACCTGGTGCTCGGCCTCCTTGGCCCGCAGCTGCTCCTCGAGCCTCACCTGCAACCCTTCCAAGGCATGGCTGTGTTCTTCCTGCATAGTCTGAATCTCAGACAGGTAACAGGACTCCAAAGAATCCAGATTTGACAAGTGTTTGGCTTCTACCTCACTAATTTCTGCAGCGTGCTCAGCCTGTAGCTCAGCCACACGGGCGTCCAGCTGGGCCTGATGCTGGGCCTGTAGCTCAGCCACACGGGCGTCCAGCTGGGCCCGATGCTGGGCCTGTAGCTCAACCACACGGGCGTCCAGCTGGGCCCGATGCTGGGCCTGTAGCTCAGCCAAGCGGGCATCCAGCTCCTCCCGGTGCTGGGCCTGCAGCTCAGTGGTCAGGGCCTCAGTCTGCTGCCTCTGCCTCTCCTGAAGCTCAAGACTCTGCATCTGGAGCTCACTGGCGTGTGTCTCCTGCAGCTCCCGGAAGAGAGCATCCTGTTTCTCAGTGAGCTTCTGTGTCGTTTCTTTCTGCTCTTCCAAGAGTCTAAATCAAATGTAAAAGGCACAAACACTGTAAACCAGGCTGTCCTCAATAACTGGGAATCTCTTCCACTTCTGTTCAGAAAGGGTCCTGGGTGTGTCTGTGTCCTGGGGACACAAGAGGCCCCAGATCAGGCTGGTGCCCGGAGCCCTGGGAAGTGGCCGGTCCCAGGCAGGCCCCAGGCCCTTCTTGTGACCCAGAGCTCACCAGGAGCCCCTACGTACGGACCTCACTTTAACGCATCTCTGAAGATGCTCTCGGGAACACGGCCATTCTCTGGCAACAATGTGACAGAAAACAGCCCCGAACCAGGAATTTTGCCAAGGTCTCAATGACCAACAACGCAGGCTGAAGCCACAGCACTTTACTGAATGGAGGAGACATTCAGAAGCAGCTGCAGACAAGTCTACGGGCTCTGAGGAGGCTCAGGGGAAGGGGAAAGGGCCCAGGCATTTAGTAAGAGCCTCCTACGCTCTAGGCAGGACTCTAAGCACTTTACAAACACCATTTTATCTATTCCTTACAACAACCTTGGAGGAAGGTGCTGTTTTACAATTGAGGAAACTGAGATAGTAAGCTACCCAGGGTCTGAGGCCACGTCTGAACTCAGGCCTTCCCGGTTCCAGGCCCAGTGCTCCGGCCACTGGACCCCCAGCCTAGAATAGCAGAAAGCAGGCTGGCAGAACCCAGGACACGGACCAGAACAAAGCGTGATGGTTAGCAAGATGGCTAGAGAAGGGACAGAGCTTATGGCAAAAAGCAAACACTGGAAGGCCAAACCATCCAGCACCAAGGACATCATAGGAGTCCCACAGCCCAGGGGCCATGGAGAAAAGGCACCGCACGTCCACAGGCTTGGAGAAAGCCAGGGAGGCAGGTGATTGTGTTCTACAGCAGCGTCGAGGTAACTTAGACTATCTTAGACCCCTAGACTGTCTTCCAGGTGGGCAGAGCTGTGACTTCCTCATCCCAGGAGAATGGGCCTCTGCTGCCCAAACAGTTCGGGACTCTGCATCTTCAGCCACCCAGCCCTTCTCTCCATACAAGAAGACTAGCTTTCCCAACCCCACCCCCAGGGCAAAAACAGGCCCTGCCCTCAAAGACCTTACATTCCAGTGGGGAAGGGGCCCAACTCCCAGAGAAAGGAAGCCTTGCCCTCCCCACCTGGCTCAGAAAACCAGGAGGCAACACTCCCAGGGTGGTCCTGGACTGCGATGTCTTTTGTTGAACATTTTCACCTGCTTCTGCCCCTCGGCCTCCAGCGGCTTGACTCTCTCTCCAGGGCTTTTCTATTGCCCAAGGCGCCATTTTGCTTCCAGGTCCTTCAAGCCCCAGAACAACCATGTCCTTAGGGCAGCCTCCACCTCCTTCCCCTCACCCCTTCTCAGCAACCTCTCACCCCCACCTAGCACTAGGCCCCTAGGTTAGAGACTGCCAACGTCCTGGCAGATCCCTGGGCCTGATGTGACCACAGAAGAAATAAAGATGCACAAGACAAGGCTAACAGTGGTGGTCTCCAGGGAGCCCCAAACCTGGCCTGGTGGCCCCAATGTCAGTGTGAACTTGGCCAGCGATGTACTGTTTGTCCGTCGGCTTCAAGACTCTCTCTTGGGCCAGTCTCTGGGCCATGTTGATATGCCAATGGCATACACATCACCCCCACAACGTACTGCAGATCCTGGGTTTAGCACTGAAAGGCCTTCCATGCCAGGGCCCCCAGTTATACTCTGCTCTCCCTGACACTGGCTATAGCTCAGGCCAACTCTGCTCCTCAAAAACTCCACCTCCCACCTGCCTGAAATGCCCTTTCCAAGGGCCCTTGCTGATCATGGAGGCGGAGGCTGGTGCAGTGGACCTCCAGTCAGGATACCTCCAACACTAATCACTGCACCTGCACACCTCAGAGCTCTCTGACTGATCTCCCCTCCACACCCACTGACACCAGCAGACAGGTAACAGAACTCCTCTGGCCTTGGCTGCCTCGCCCCATGGGCCTCAGTCACCAACCTCGCTCGGCTTGTCTGTAGCTCCACGGCATGGGCCTCCTCCAGCTCTCTGGCCATCTGGGCCTTGGCTGCTTCCAGCTCCTGAGTGGCCCGTGCCTGCCAGGCGGCCTCCTCCTGGGCCCGGCTCTCATCCCTCTCTCTCAGGGACTGCTCTAGCCTCGCGATGTTGGCCGCCTGCTGGTCTCGAAGCCTCTCCATCTCCGTAACGCGGAGGTCAAACGCCTCACTCAAGGCCTGCTGCTCCTGCTCAGCCTTGCCCTTCAGCTCCTGGGCCAGTGCGGCCTGCCTCTCTTCGGCTTTCCTGATGAGATCTCTGCTTTGGTCTTGCCAGGCTTCCTCCTTGGCCTTGTCCTTGCTGACCATCTGCTGAATCTCTTCCCTCATCATCTTTATTTCTTTCTGGTGGTCTTCAACAAGATGACACATCATCTGCAGAAAGAGGAATCAAACCTGTTAGGAGAGAATTCTGGGCTTGTGGGAACAGAGGATGGCTCTCATGGGGATTAACTAATGAGCGTATTGGCACCAACGCTTTTCCCCTTTCCTACTTGCTCATCAATAAACCCACTAGTGGGAGAGGGAGAGAGAGAGAGAAAGAGACGGCCCCAGACCAAGATCCAGTGGTAGGCTGGGCTGATGGGCTGCCTTCTGCTCCCTGTGTTTGCTCACACAGGCCTGGGAAAGGCCGATTCACCCTATTATCCAGACAGGTGATATGGAAATCGATGTCTCTGGCCAAGACCTAAGTCGCAGACAGACGCCAAGCCTTTCACACCCAGCTTGGTGCTGACTGTCAGCCCTCAGGAACACCACCTCTTCAAAGGGCATATAAACTGATCTACCACCATGAGGGGTCTCTGACCATCCTTTTGTTAATAACCTGCTGGCTTCCTAATAAAATGGTGAAATTATCCAGAAACTATGTCTCCTGAACCTTTGTACACACCACACTCTCCAGCCTCCCCAGCCTCCCCATCTGGCCTGGGACCTGACCCAGCCCATCACAGGGCCCTCCCAGCTCTGGGGAGAGTGACCCAGTCAGAGCATCATCCTCAGAAGGGAGCGCCAATCCAAAGCCACATCTGTGGCTTCCTGGACCACACAGGAGGGGCCACAGAAGTAGCTGGAGAAATGTGCGCTTGGCGCTGGGGCCTTTTAATACTCTGATCCAGGGCACATTCATCAATTGGGAGAAGCCGCTATGCCGAGAGGAACAGAGGGCACACTGGCCAACAGGCAGGGTCCCAAAGGATATGGACGGCTGAATAAGAGCAAAATGAAAATGGGTTTCTAAAAACAGCAGGTCTTGCCTTGGGTACCAAACACTCAACTCCACAAATATGAGATGGCAGAAGATAGATGGTAGGTTTTCTGAAAAGGAGATGGGGTTCTTACAGCAAGCTCAGTCAAGAGGGTGATGTAGTAGCCCCAAAAGCTCATGCCACCTTGACATCAACAGGGGGGATGAGGCCACCAGCCACAGAAAAAGAACAACTCCCCATGCTCTGCCAGGCCTCCCCAGGAGCACCATGTGTGGCGGGCCACAGTCAGGCCCCATGTGCCATCTTCCTCCTGCCTCCCATGGCCTAGCCAATGCCTCCAGAGCCTTGGCAGGAAGCCTCGCCTTTCTCCAACACTGACCACACTGAGGACCTCACTCTCCTTGAGGGCCTTCTAAGTATGACCAAGCTGCCATCCCTACTTCCACCCATCAGTGCCTCTGGGGCAGGGACCGCCTGTCATTCACTGCACAGAACCCATGACAAAGCTGGGGTTCTGAAGGGTGGGAAGGAGGACCAGGGGTGGAGACCCTAGTGGATCCTGAGCTAAAAGGTAATCCAAGGAGAGCCTGCTGGGCCCCTTGGGCTGGGGATGAAAACAAGGAAAGGATGTCTTCTCCCACTGCCTGCAAAGCAGCTCTGGGTCAGGCTGGGGTTCTCAGACTGGCACTGCCCTCACAAAGGGCTTGTCCAAGGCTCCCTCCTGAGCTGGGTCTGGAGCCAGGCTCCAAGTCTAGGCTTCTCCCAAAGGAGCCCAGCCAGCATACTGTCTGCCCCTTGCACTCTTGTGGGTCCCAGTCCCAAGAGAAGCTGGGCAAAAGTGACAATGCCTGGCCTACAAGTGACTAGCTAACGTCCGAGGCATGTGGGGCTAGGACTGATGGACAAGCTTCCCATCACCCCCCACAGGCCAGCCTCCAACACTTACTTTCTCTGCCTCCTCCTTCAGACCAATCTCATGCTGCAGCTTCTCCAGTAATTCAGCATTTTCTGTCCTTGCAAGGCCAACTTCCTCTGTGAGGCGTAAAATAAGGCCCTCTTTGGCCTGCAGCTGGGCTACCCTGGCTCTGTCGTCCTCCAGGGCCAAGGAGACCCTTTCTGCCACCTCTGCTTCCACCTGGCGGGCAGCATCCTGAGCACACTGTAGTCTCACCTTGATGATCTCTGCAAGAAACCCAAGATGGACAATTGTGGCTGGGCTGTGCAGGGCACTCAAGTCACACTAGCCCAGGGCCTGCATGGTGCCCAAAGGAGCAGGCCCAGGGGAAGGACCCAAAACAGTGGTTGGTAATGATGGCCATGCGGCTGGAATTTGGCCTTTGTAGGCTTGGAACCCCTGCACCCTGACCCCCTCACAGAATCCTTCTGGACCCCTTCTTTTCTACCAAGGCTCAGTGCAGCATTCCCTCCCCCAAGAAGCCTTCCCTGATGGCCTCCATCCATTGGCTCCCTCCCTGAACAAACCCTGTCTTGGCCAAAGCTTCTAAGGATGCACACCATCGCCCCTAGTCACCCCAGGAACAAAAGGTCAATTCCCTGAGCTCAAGGACGGTGTCTTTAGAAACCTTTATATGCCCAGCTACCACAGTGCCTTGAGTGCAGTAGGGTCAATGCCAATTTGTTGGACTGGATTGAATTGGGCTAGATCAAACTAGACAGGACCAGACTTGATTGAATTAGACTGGAATGGCCTAGCTAGACAACCTGAACCAGACTGGACCACACCATACTGGGTTAGCCTGGCCTGGCCTGGCCAAAATTAGACTGAATGAGACTGGACTGGACTGGAATTGCCTAGACCAGGCTGGCCTGGCCCCACTGAATCACATCAGGGTGCTTCTACACTGTAATGAGGTGTTTCCCTCAAGAACTATTTCCAAAGAGCTAGAACCTAGATTTTCCCACAGTGGGGATGCTCTGTGCTTTAGGGGCAGGTTCAGATCAGCAGATTTCTCCTCCTCATCTCCCTTTTCTTTTTGGTATTGGCTTCTCACTTAAAAATGCTGGCTAAAGACGAGTGACCCATCCTGCCGCTCTGGGGAGCGGCCTGGCACTACCTTTCCTGTGCTCCTCTGTCAGGCAGGTGCGCAGCTCTTCAAGCTTGAGGCAGTGCTGGTGCTTCTCCCTCTCCATCTCCATCATGTACTCCTCCTGATGAGTCTCCAGAGAAGCCTTTAAAGCGTCCAGTTCATCCCGGTGCTTCTCTTCAAGCTGTAGCCTCAAGTGCACTATGCCCTCCTACAGGAGTCAAGAGCCGGCCTAAGGCACTATCCTGGAGGCCAGCACAGGGCCCAAGGACCCAGCGGGGCTTACACAGTCACCACAGGAGCACCTGAGACCGTCCCCGGAGCCAGGAGCCAACCTTCTTATCAAAACGCCAGAACAAGTCACATTGAGTTAGGGTGACTAACGTGTGCCCACCAAGAGCCAGCACAATTTCACCTGAGGCAAGCAGGAAAAGGCTCCTCTTCAAACACAGAGAGGGGCGCCTGAGCTCAGGCCTCGAGCCTCTGATGGAGCAGAGCTTGAGACGAGATTCCCAATACTCCTTAAGACAGATGGGCTCTCACTGTCTCTGGGCCTCACCTTCCCTACACCACCATGGACAGCTCCACTGCTAACATGCAGTTCTCCCTTCTCCAAATCTAGTAAAGCCCAGTTTTCTTAGCTACACACCCAGCTTATCTCATCCTTGGCCTTAGAAGCAGGACAGGCCCCAGTCCTGGAGAAGCTGAGTAGGAAAGCTCCTGCCAGAGCCTTCAGGGGTCACGAGGTGTCAGGGTGTCTTTCCCTGGGCAACCCACAAGAGGCAGGGGCTGGGGTAAGAGCCAATACCAGATTTAAGAAGGAGCCAACTGCAGATTCTTAGGGCCAGGCATGTCCCCAAGATGACAGGCCTTGTCAGGACCACAGGAGGAGCCATGAGGAGCAGGCACTGGGCATTTTATGCTTCCCACAGCACTTGGGGGGGAGGGGCAGGGCGGGCTGCAGTCTAATCTGATTCACATACATCAATAATAATAACAAAGGGCAGCTAGGTGGTGCAGTGAATAGAGTACCGGCCTAGGAATCAGGAGGACTGGAGTACAAATCTGACCTCAGACACTTAACACTTACTAGCTATGTGACCTTGGGCAAGTCACTTAACCCCAATTGCCCTGCCTTCCCCCCTCCAAAAAGACCAAAATAATAATAACAAAAGGGACACTGTGCACATTTACAGAGTACCTTCCAGTTTGCAAAGTGTTTGACCCCACAATGCTGGGAGACGTAGATGCTGCTATCCCTACTCTACAGATAAGGAAACAGAGGTAGGAGGCTTAAGTGACCAGCCCAGGGTCACACAGAGAATAAATGAGGTTGGATATGAGCCCACACCAGGTCCCTTCCTGACTCTGGGTCCAGGGCTCACCACTTGTAATGCTAATGGGACTGGAAGATCTTCCCTGCCCCTTAATAAACTAAATGTATTCACCTGGAACCTACGGTGGGAGGAGCTTTCTGAAGGATGGAGCAGAGCCCACAGGAACCTGGGAGTCAGAGCAATTAGAGCTGGAGGGAGGAGAGGATACACCCAGGGAGATAGCTAGGCTTCTGAGTGTTGGTTTGCAGGAAGGCTAAAGGATGGTGTGGCTTCATGCTGTGATATGGTGTATTAACTTCTTTGCTACTATGATGGATTTGACTTTATGGTGTGGATTTGGTTTTCTGGTGTCTGAATAAATGTTTTTGCTTCTGTCTTCTATATGGAGAGTCTGTTATACTTTGTGTTTGAGGATTATGCTAGCATATTTACAGTTGCTGTCGGCGCTGTGAAAATTGCATTGGTGCTATACTACTGTACCACCTAGATCCCCTAAAGCACTAATTAAATAAGACTACTAGAATCCTGAAGGACTCAGGATGAAACACGCTATCCACCTGCAGTGAAGGAACTGAGGTGTTTGAATACAGACTGAAGCAGACTTTTTCCACTTTCTTTTTTTTAAGCTTCCTTATAAAAAACGAGTAACATGGAAACGTTTTACATGATTGCACATGTATAACCCATGACGGACTGCTCAGGGAGAAGGGGAAAGAGACAGAATCTGGAATTTACAACTTTTAAAAAATCTTTAAAAAATTTTTAACATGTAATTGGGGAAAGAAATATTATTTAAAAAAAAGAAACAAGGCTGTTCTGTGCCCAGACTGTGCTGGGGATACAGAGACCAAAATGAAACAGGCCTTGCCCTTGAGGGCGGGCATGATGCCATCCCACCTCCATCTCCCTGCCAGACATGGGGGGCGGACTTTAGGAGGATCCTGCTGTGCACACCTCCAACCAAAAGAATCCTAGCCAGACCCAGTCATGTTAAAAACAAGCATGTTCCCACCTAGAATGTTACTGACTCACCGAGGGAGAAAAAGATCATCCCCATGTCAAAGCATTCCCGCCCCCTGCCCCTGGCGCTACGTTTAGTCAGCCTCTGCTGAGATCCAGGGGACAGCAAACCTTTACTCAAGAGGACAAGAAAGCCCTTAGCTCCCAGGGACTTCAATTCCAGGGTACTTGCTGCTTGCTCAGCTCGACCAGAGCTGCTCCAGGCCCCAAGCATCACTCTCCCTGCAAACTCAGACTCCAGTGTGGAGGGACTGCCAAGGCCTTCCAGGGCTCCCACCTCATCCCTGGCACTGGCCACCCAGAAGCCGCCCATGCCCGAGCTCTGGGAGCATGTCCTCACCTTGTGCTGCTCCAGCTGTAGCATCAGCTGTTCCAGGTGGGCTTTTCTTTCTACTTCAGAAGCCTCTTCCACAAACCCAGTGGACCAAGTACAACTGAGGAGAGAGGAATAAAGCACCGTGCCCTCCCACGCCTGCTCCCGGCCCTCTCTGCTCAGGGGAATGAAGGCACAAGGTCTGAGGCAGCAGAAAAACCCAACTCCCTATTTCTGGGAGTTCTTCCCTTGTAAGTTTGTGGGAAAAAGAAGGACTGGAAGGAGCCTGCATCTGCTGGGGCTCCCGAGGAGCGGCCCAGCAGCACGGCAATGGCTCCCCGGGCCTGGGGCTGGGGCACAAAGGTGGGGGCGGGGCAGGGACACGGGGCCGGGCTGTGGCTGCCTCCGTCTACCTGACGTCCCCTGAGGCGAGGAAGGAGTCCTCCCTGACCTCCTGCAGCCTCTGATGGAGCAGATGTAAGCCTTCACGGTAACTCTCCTCCGCATCCCGCAGCTTTTGCTCAAAATAAAGGCGCAGCTGCTCCATCTCGTGCTCGTGCTCGCCCCTCCTCCGCTGCTGCTGCTCTTCGAAGTCGTGCTTGAGATGTTCCAGCTGCTCCACGTGGGATGCTCGCGCCAGGAGCTGCTCCCTGAGCTCTGTGACGGGAAAAGGTCTCCCGTCATCGGGACGGAAGTGGGGGGGGAGGTCGGCAGTGCCAAGAGGCTGCCCCCTCTCACTCAGGAGGCTGACACCCCCTGCCCACGTGCCCTCTGCAGGCTCCAGGGGGTGCCCATCAACCTCAGGGATGCCTAAGGCTCTGTCTCTGTGCAGCTGCACCTGGGAATGGCATAGGCTTCCATGGAATGAAAGCCTTCCATTAAGGCAGTGGGCTGGTGCTGTGGCTACAGGGCTGGGCCTACAGTCAGGAAGGCCTGACTGCGATCTGACCTCAGACACTGACTAGCCTTGTGACCCTCAGCAAGTCACTTCACCCTGTCAGAGGAGCCAGAGAAGGGAAGGGCAAACCCTTCCTGTATCTCTGCCAAGAAGACCCCAGGTGGGGTCAGGAGAGCCAGACACGGCTGAAACAACTGAGGGTCAAATCCATGCTCCTTCCCTGACCTCTGTAGCCTCTCCAGCATCTCATCTCCAATTTGGACGTCCATCAGATGCCCTTTCCACCACCAGCCCCCCAGGCCCTGCCCCTCAATCTCACTCCTCCATATCTGTGACCCCCAATACCAGTGCCGACGCCTGCCCTCCACCCCTGCCCCTACCTCATCACATCTGGATTGCTGCACAGCTGCCCTCCTCCCATGCATCCTCCCTGCACTCAGGGCTGTGTCACTCCACCAACCCAATACACTTCAATGGCTCCCTATGGCCTTTAGGATCAGAGCTGCATGTAACGCAGACCCTTCCTCCCTTTCTCACACCTCACTCCCCAACAGGTGCTCTTGGATCCTGTGTCCCTGGCCTCCCAGCTGCCCTGACTCTCCATCCCCCTGGCTCTGGGCCTTCTCTCTGGACACTCTCAGGCCTGGAATGCTCTCCCTCCTGTGCTCTGCTCACCAAGCTCTCAGCTTCCTTCAGGTCCTGACTGGAACCCTACCTTCTCTAAGACCTCGCCCTCTCCCCCCTTCCCCCCCCAGCCCCATGCCAGTGGTTTCCTTCCACTGATCACCCCCAGGGTACTCGGTAAGCCTCTGGCTGGAGAGAAGCTGTTGGCACAGTGTCTCCCTCATCAGACTGGGAGGCCCCTGAAGAGCCATGACTGTCTCTGGCCTTCTTAGTATCTTTTGGGCTTGGCACAGTGTCTGGCACACAGTTGGTGCTTAATAAACGTGCACTGACTAGCAGCTGACTCAAATAAGGACATACATCACTATGCGCACGCACAGATACATGAGCGACTGCCTGCACCTATTTCCCAGCTTCAGTTTTATTTACTGGAAGGGGCAAGAACTTTGCCATCTTGTTCTATTAAGTGCCGCTACCCCACCCCAGGTGTCCTGCCCCCGGTGCTGGAAGCTGGCCTTAGCTTGGCCCAGGAGGAATTCCTAGAGGAGCTGGCCCCAGGATGGACTATCACCACCAGACCCCCAGCCTTCCACAGGCAGGCCACAGCCCACAGCTGCAGGCCCGTCTGCAGGGGCATCTCAAAGGGGGATGAGACACCTATCAAGAACCAGACAGAGTGTGTGTGTGTGTGTGTGTGTGTGTGTGTGTGTGTGTGTGTGGTGGGGGAAGGGGACACTAGCGAAGGGCCAGGCTGACAGCGAGGAAGACCCGAGCTCCCAGCCTGCTTTTGACGTCTCCTGGCTGTATGACCCTGGGCACTTAACTTGCTTATCCTCTCAAGGTTCTGGAGACTCTGTGCTGCAGAGGAGGGGGTGGCCCACATCGAGAGAGGGAGCTTCCTCACTGGGAGTCCCCTGTATAGTCCACAGCATTTCCTCTGAAGAACCACAAGCTTCTCGAGGGCAGGGGCTGTTCTGAGCCTAGCAGTGTCTGGCACACAGGGGGGACACAAATTTACCGTTAAGCTCCTGTCGATTTGCTCTCGTGGAATCCAGCTGAGACCACAGCTGCTGGATTTCTTCTCGAGACTGAGCCTGCAGTTCTTGGTAGGAGGCTTGGAGTGAGTCCAGCTGCAGGGAAGGGGAGAGCCGTCAGGAAGAATGGCGGTGCCATGACCAGGCCAGCACGCCAGAGGCTCAGGCAGCCTGGGCACAAGGGCGCTGACATGGCCTGTGATCCCTGGGAGCACCTGAGGGATGCATGCAGGCAGTGTGACCTGGAGGGCAAGGCCCAAGCCCTCTCTGAACACGGGCTTCCACAACTGTACCACAGGTGCCAACGCCTGCTGGGGCCCTCAGGAGGGGAATCAAGGCGCTCATGCCACAGAGTGCACAGCAGGCACACACAGACACACACCAATACAGACAGGATAAAGGGCCAGTGTGGACGTCCCCCAGAGAGCCTTGGGATCAAAGCTTCAGGAGAGCAGGCTGGTCCTTTTAAGTGAGGACAAGATGGGAAGCAGCGCTCTCCCCACCCCCCCGAACCCCAAAGGAGATTCCAAAGTCTCTGCGCCCTGCAGATCGAAGAGCACTTGAAGGCTGCATCTGGCTGCCCACCTCCTGCTGCTTCTCTCTGAATTTCAGATTCATGGCTTCCAAATACTGGCTGTGCTGGAGCTGGAGCTGCTGGCGGAGGTCCTGCAGTGCAGCATGGTGCTGGGCCTGTGCGCTCCTGAGCGCAGCTGCAAGACAAGCGGCCCAAGTCCTCAGTCACAGCCCAGCATGGCACAGGCCCTGGGCGGCTGGTACAGTGGCTCCCTCCCTCCTGGTGCTGGGGAACCTCAAACCACAGGATTCATTCTGTGAACTCGTTCTGTAAAACTTGGATTGAGGCAAAATGCCGCACCCAAGGACTGAAAGGAAAGGGAGTCTAAAATTAAATTTTCAAAGAAAAAGGAAAGGGAATGGATGGGGAACGAGGCACGGAGCCTCCCCACTGTGGCACCGCTGGATCACAGAGCACTGGGGCCACTGGGAATGAGCGGGAGCCACCCTACCTTCAGCCTGGGCCTTGTCGCGGCCCATCTTCTCCAGCTCGGCCTTCTGCTCGGCCAGCTGGGCCCTCAGAGATGCACGCACGCTCTCCACTTCTGCCTGATGCTTCTTGGCCAGCTCCTCCTCTAACCTTCTTAAGCACGAGCCCTTCTCCAGGTCCCAGTCTCCCTTCAGTGTCTGACAAAAGACCAAGCACAGACCACAGGCCCCTGTGGAGGCCCGACAGGTGGCAGGCGGGCAGGTGGGCAGGTAAGACCAGGGAAGGTGGGGAGAGGAGGAGGAGATGAGTGGGGGACGATCCCAAAGCCCTCCAGGGCTGGCAAAGGGCCCGACACCTCTCAGCCCACACAGAGGTCCAGACTATGGAGATACCCCTAGACAGAGATAAGCACCTCTGAGACTCATGGTCATAGGGTGTGTGTGTGCAGGGGAAACCCACGCCGGGCAAGCCAAGTGCCACCCTGCCTCGAAGCAAACCAGGGCAAACCAGGGCAGGAAAGGCTACCTCCAGCGTCTGCGCGTGAGCCTCCACTGTTCGCTGCAGTTTCTCTTCCAAGTCAGCTGAAATAAAATAGAGTCAACTGTGAACACAAGGGAGCTGGTCAACGCCCCTACACAGACCTCCTGCCCGCTTGGCTGTGGGGGACAAAGCTTGTGAGCTGGGCCTTGAAAGGAGAAGAGGAAGGAGGCTGCCAGGGTGGACCAGGGCCAGAGGGCAATGGAAGGACTTGGCCATGGCCAGCCTGTGCAATACGAGTCTCAGAGTATGTGGACAAGGGACAGACATCATTCCTGCTGGGCCCACAGGGTGGGGCAGGGGGCACCAGTCAGCAGGGCTGAAAATGAGAAACGAGGCAAATGCAATGCCGTGAGGGCGGCTCGAGTGAGATCTCGGAGGTCTCTCCACACGGGGAAGAAACGCCCTGACTGAGATTTAGCGGCTCCTAAGCAGCTTCCGCCAGTCGTGTTAGGAAGGATGGAGAGCAGGGGGAGGAGGGGCTCCCCAGCAGAGAGGGGCAGGGATGGAAACAGGGAGGAGATGTGAGGAATGACCTGGAAGAAGAAAGAGCAGAGCGAGTGGGGGGGTGCTGTGCGGCTCAGACTGCTAACTGGGCCCCAGACCTGGCAGAGCCCTGCTCTCCTGAACCTAAGGGAAGCAAACAGTAACCAAAAGCACCCACACAACCCAAGCCTCTCTTCACCAACTCTGCACGTCGACCCAGCTGTGTCGGCCTAGCAGTGGAATGCAACCACAGCCTGTCAGAGCTCCAGTGCAGATAAATTCTGGCACAAAGAATCCCTTTAATGAAGACTTTCAAGCAAATACATCTAACCTCCTTTGCTGTACCGAAGGCTGGGCCTCCCTGGATCTCCTACCCACCCCAGCATGGGGAGTGGGCCTTAGCCACAGGGAGCAGGATAGGGGCACTGCTGTCACCCAGGCTGAGAGACCCCCACAGGATCAACCCAGGGGAAGCCTAGTCTGGCACTTCTCCCAGAGCGATGATGCGGGGACCCCAACAGGTCCCCCGGGGGGGACTGTTAGAGTAGCATAAATAATACTAAGGTGTTTCATTTTAATGTAAATTAAAGTAAATATTAATAAATGTAACCCACAAGAGTTCATCTTTAAGAATGGAAGGGAGTCCTGAGGACCTGGGCTGGTCCCCTGCCCTCACTTCCCAAAAGAGGGAGAAGAGGCCTCAACACCTCCCCAAAGGGAGCTACAGACAAAGGTCTGTGGAAACACCGAGGACACATCCCTCCATCCAGCCACCAGGACACCTGGGAATGAGACTCGTCCTCTTGAGCGGCCAGGCCCCAAGGAGGCTGCTCCTGGACCTTCTTCAGAAGGACCTGACCTTGGCATTCAGACTCCAGGGCTGCAAGGCCTAGGAAGGGTCTCCCTTTCACAACAGAGATTAAAAGAGAAAAAATGACGCCAAACTCCAGCTAGGGACACACGCACCCAGGTGCCACTTGACTATAAGAAGCACTGGAAGCAAGAGAGGTACCTCTGTCTGCCCAGAACTGTGAATTCCTGGAGGCCAGGAGGGAAGCTGCCGCATACCTGCTGCCCACTCTGGTAGTGCCCGCTCAGCTGGGCGCCCAGGGTTCCTTCCCACCCCTGCCAGCAAGAGGCCAACTGGGGTACACAGTAACTAGTGCCTAGGGGCCCTTCCCCCTCCCAGCAGGAGGCTGGCCAGCCCGCAGTACCTGATGCCCAGGTGCCCTTCCCCCCCTCCCAGAAGGAGGCTGACCAGGCCCACAGTACCTGGTGCCCAGGTGCCCTTCCCGCCCTCCTAGCAGGAGGCCGGCCGGCCCGCAGTACCTGGTGCCCAGCTGCCCTTCCCCCCCTCCCAGAAGGAGGCTGACCAGGCCCACAGTACCTGGTGCCCAGGTGCCCTTCCCCCCTCCCAGCAGGAGGCTGGCCGGCCCGCAGTACCTGGTGCCCAGATGTCCTTCCCCCCTCCCAGCAGGAGGCTGGCTGGCCCGCAGTACCTAGGTCCTGCTGGTGCTGGGAGGCCATCTCCTCCTTCTCCCTTCGATGCTGCTCCTTGACGTGCTCCAGCTCGAAGCGCTGGCGGCTCTGCACGAGTGCCACCTCCTGCGCCCGCTTGTCATTCAGCATCTCTCGGAGTTCCACCAGGGCCGTCTCCTTCTCCTTGTGCAGGTTGGCCTGGCTCAGCTCCAGCTGGGCCGTGTGCAGGTTACTCAGGCTCAGGCGCAGAGCCTCCAGCTCCAGGCTATGCAGAGTCTGTGAGAGGCAGAGGGCAAGGGTCAGACAGCACAGAGGAGACGGGCTGCCAGGCCTGGCGCAAGTGGAGGGGGTGCCCCCCAGACTCTCCCAGGCCTCGCCTGGGCCGGGCACAGGGCAGTAAGAGCTTACTGACCGGCTGGGTTGCACACCTCTAAGGAACCATGGTCAGGGGCATGAGCAGTGGATAGTGGGTAGGCAGCTGGCCCCCTCTGGCCCCCACTCTGGAACCCAACTGTGTCTCCACAAGCTCCCTGTCAGTCTGTCACTGCCCCCTCCAGGCTCTGGGCCAAGGGCTCCCTCTCCTGTCCACTGAGTCAGAGACAAGGAGGCTCCCACTCCCATCAGCCCCTTCCAGACCCTCCTTCTCCTTAGAGCTTGCATCGACCCATCCCCATCAGCCAGTCCTGGCCTTGCTATCCCTTGACAGAATGGCCACACTTCAACAAGGCACCAGCCCCTAGTCAGCTGAAGGCTTTGGCCTGAACACTAAGGAAAGCTAAGCCACAGAGCCGGTGCTTTGGAATTGTGGGGCTGGAGAAGGCTTTGGAGAGGCCCTTGGACAGCAAGAAGGTCAGATCAGTCAGTGCTAAAAGACGTAAATCCTGCCTGTTCACTGGAAAGTCAGATTCTGAGGCTGAAGCTGAAATCTTTGGCCACATAATGAGAAGATGAGATTTATTGGAAAAGACCCTGAGGTTGGGAAAGATTGACGGCAGAAAGAAAAGGGAGACGGCAGAGGATGTGATGGATAGAGGGCATCATGGCAGCAAGGGACGCGAGTGTGGCCAGACTCTGGGAAATAGTGCCGGCCAGAAGGGCCTGGTGCGCTGTAGTCTGTGGGGTCACCAGAGGCCAGACACAACTGACCAACAACAAAACACTGGAGACACCAAGATCAGAGTGAAGACAGGCCCAGCCTCCATGAGCTTATGCTCAACTGGGGTAGGGAGGGTGTCAAAAGATGGGAGTAGGGGGAAACAAACACACACAGACTGGGAGAGGGAGGAGAAGGGACAGAGCAAGGACACATAGCCTGGAATTCAAGGTGCGAGAACAACAAGAAGGCCTCAGGCCACACCCATACTCAGTCTGGATGGGAGCAAGGACTTCCAAGGGGCAAACGTGGGCAGGAAAGAAAGCGTCTTTGGGGAGGCACAGCCAGTGTAAAGGGGTGGCAGAGGGAAAGGCCAGTGTATCCAGAGCACAGAGCCCTGGACTGATCAATGAGACAGCAAACATCCTGTGTGCCAGGCTGGAGGAGGCCCGATCAGGAAGGGCTTTAGAAGTGGACACCCTCTTTGATCTTGGAGCTAACAAAGAGCACTGAGCAAGGAGACCTGGTGCTCCCGGCACCAGGTGAGGAAGGTCTGCCCTGGAGAAGCATCTGTGTGAGGGAGCCCACAAGATGTGGCCAAAGCATAAACGACAAGATTGGTCAGCAGGTGGGGAGGAGTCGGGCCTCCCTTGAGAGCCTGAGAAAACAGCAGACGTGACCTCAAAGGAACAGCAAAGTCTGGAAGGCTGCTTCATGCCTGCCTTCCTGAAGGGGGAGGGAAGGCAGGGGAAGTCTGAGGTGTCTCCAGGACATCCAGGTCAAAAGATGGAAGAGGAAGGTGGAAAAGCAGGATTGGAGCCCAAAAGAAAGGAGGAATGTGAAATCAGACCAGAAAAAGAGGGTGCTACATACATGGAGGAGAGACCAGACTTCTTCCACTCAGTACCTGCTGGCAGAGTGAGGAGAAGGTAGACAGAAGATGCCATAAGGTAAACTGGGGGCTGATGTTAGGAAAGCAGTGAGAGCTCCCTAAAGAAGGGGGGGTGGGAGGACCTCATTGCCTGGAGCTCCAGTCTGGAAGAGAAAGCTCGATGCAGTCTTGTCGGGGATGGGCCAAGGGGAGGCTCGTTCGGGTAGAGGCCCGAGGCCCCCAGCCCCCAGGCGGTCCTCTGCAGAGAGCCTACAGAGTCCCAGACCAAGGAGGCAGCTACCGGCCCAGGAGCCACCCGCCCCCCCCAACCCCCCATCAAAGCTGTGCTCGGTGGGAGTGAGGGAAAGCCGAAACCTACCTGCGCCTGGAGCTTGGCCTGCTGCATTTCTGCCTCGTGTAGTGCAGCCAGCTGCTGCTGAAGCTCCTCCATCCCCTGCTCGTGCTGGCTCTGAAGGCCCTCACGGAGCTGCTTCATCTCCTCCGTGTGCTGAGAAATCAGCTCTGCAATCTCACGATCGTGTTCTCGCTCGTGGATCTGGAGAGAGATAACCGGGGCCCATCACCTGCCAGCTCGGGGGAGGACAGAGGGAGCAAAGATGCTTTCTGAAGGCTCAGAAGCTCAGCCCGAGGGCTCCAGGGGGAACTGCTACAAAGCCTCAAGAACAATTGGTTCCAAAAGCCATGGGCCCTGCCTCTAAAACCTGACAAAGACAACTCCAAAAAAGAAAGCTAACAGTCAACCCAAGCTCAACAAAGCGCCAGGAAGCAAGTACAGTCATTGCTTACAAACACACATAAAATGCTTGGTCACGACCAAGAGCAGAGCACCACATCACACCATATTCTCATGACACGGATCTGCGTACAACCATGGCAAAACACTGTGTGCGCAAACCCCAGCGTCACTGTTGGGTCCTGGACTTAGGGCTGGGTGCCAACCAGGTGTAGCAGCAAGCACCCCAGCATCCCCAGGGTGGCTGCCAACACAGGTTCTTAGATCTACTTTTCTAAAGGAAAGCAACTCAAAATGGGTTAACAAGCTTGCTTTAATCAATCAAACATAGATCGTTTACCTAGTTCAGGGGGAAAAGGTCAGCACCCCGAACTTCAGAGTATACAGACAGAAGTTATACGACAGAGAAACAAACAGATCAAGCAGACAGGTTCCAAACTGCCTGACCATTACATCCATACCAAATCACAGTTACCAGAGAGGGAAGCACCAACATCTGGGTTTTCAAAGCCGGGGGGCTCTCAACAACGGCTTCCCAGAGTCTCATCTGGTCAAATCACACAACACTTCTCAAAGTGAGCCCCCAAGCAAAGCTCCCATCAGGGCTTATAAGCCTTCTCCTGGTTCAGAGAATGTCATTGCCCTCTTGACCCACTGTCCAATCACATGGTCTCAAGGTGTGGGCATTTCTGAAAAACCAAACCTTCTGCCACAGACTCCATGTGACCAGCCTATTAGGAGGCAGAGTATATTTTCAAATCAAGGAAGGTTCTCAGAGCCTATCAAAGGGCCAGGGGCAGGGAAGATCTTTAAATTTGCATTTTCATTACACCAGGGCATCTTCTAGTCCAGCCCGCCCTCTGACCAGGAGGATGGTGGGGAGCCTGTCTCCAAATTCTGCCCCAGCCTCACAACGATAGATAAAGACCAGAAGGCTCTGCCAGCCGCAGGCAGAGCATCCCCAGCCCTACCACTTCACTAACCCCAACCCTGCTATCCCACTACTGCAAAAGGACTAGACTTCTGAAATGCTTGGGATGGGGAAAAACAGGAAAAACCGTCAAAGGTTCAAAGTAGGAAAGAGACCCAACTGTTGTCACTGACCCAGAAAACCCACCATCTCAAAGCCCAAATGACCTGCCCCCAGAATAAGTTCAGGTGGGTGGGAGGGTCCAAGACAAAGCCAGCACAACCCTCAGACATGCTGAGATACCAGCACTAAGGACCAAGAAATCCTGTCCTCACAAGCACCACCACAAAGCCTAGGAGGGGCTTCACCAGGTACACAAGAAAGCAGAACGTCCAGAAACAGAGGAAGATTGAAAGAACTGGACAGCAAACTCAACACTGCTGGTTGGACGAGTCTACACATCCTAAGTTAAATACTCCTTTTCTGCTGGAGAGAATCCAAGAATTAAGGGCATCTTTCTCCTCCTTAGCTTAGTTCAGTCTGGCCCTCTGGCTGTCAAAGTCTAGGCTGACTGCCACTGAAACAATCACTCTCCCCAGGTCTGATCCACTGTGAAAAATCCCACTGAGGACAAAAGAAAAAGCATCCGAAGAGGGAGAATATTCTCGGCTACCAGAAAAAGTCTGCCATAAATACATGGTGTCCATGGGAACGTTTCTCCTATAGAAGACGTGGGGGTATGTGCCTCCCAGTAGAATCTCTGGTTCAAAGGTCATGTCATTTCCATGATAAAAACTGCTTTTAAAACACTCATCCTAATTCACAGCTCCACCTACAAAGCACATCTATCTTCCCATGAGCACCCCAACAACAACGATCCTCAGCCTGTGCCAACTTTGCCATTTGTCAGGGGTACCATCAGGCTTGTTCTAGCCGGCATTTCACTGTTAGGAATCTGGAACATTCTTTCACGTGGTAGGTAATAATTTGCCATTCTTTTGGAGAATTGTTTTTCACGGCCCTTTTTCATAGTCACTCATCTGATGGGGAATGACTTTTGGATATACATATACACATGCATGCATATACATGCATGCACACACACACACACACACACACACACACACACACACACACACACACACGTCTGCTCTCTGTATATATCTTGGATACCAAGCCCCATCTGAAAGACGTGATAAAGATTCTTTTCTCCCTCCACTACCTCCCTCCTTATCCCAGACGCATTAATGTGGTTGGTGCAGACACTTTTCCATTTCATTCACCAAAATGATCTCTTTTATCTGTGGTAACTGCTTCTATGCTTTGTTTGAATCTGGAACCAAAGGCAATGCACACAGATTGGGGAATGGCTGAACACCACAGTCCCCTAATGTAAACAGAACATCGCTGGGCTCTAAGAAATGCTGACTTTCATAAGTGCAGAGAAGTGTGGAAAGATTGTGGAAGATGGCTGTAAACAAGCCAAAAGAACAAGAGATGACAAGAATAAAAGTGGAAAAAGCCATCCAACAGTCAGAAAGTGAACGTTCTGAAACGACCGAGAACAAGCCTGGCTAAGCAGAACGGAGGAGAGAAGACAGAGAGGCCAAGGGCCTCCGAAGGGGGAGGAGGGGTAGGGAACCTGCGGCCTCCAGGCCGCACGTGGCCCCCTAGGTCCTTAGGTGTGACCCTCTGACTGAATCCAGACTTCACAAAACAAATCTCCTTAATAAAAGGATTTGTTCTGTAAAACTTGGACTCAAAGGGCCACACCTGAGGACCTAGAAGGCCACAAGTGGCCTCTAGGCTGCAGGTTCCCCACCCTTCCTCCAGACCCAAGTCTTTAAAAATCCCTTCAGCTAAAGGTTTCTCCCCTTCCTCCTTCTTTCTTCCCTTCATTCTTTAAAAAATTCTTTGTTCTATGGACTAGCTCTTTGGGAAAGGGGAAATCTAGGCAAGGCCATCAGTAAAACAGTAAAGACAAGGAAGGCTTCCCACACTGGGAGCACAGATGCTTCCTGACCTGCAGCCCCTCGGGCTCTGCGCCTGAGAGCCACCAGGCTGCCAGGGCCTAAGCTCCCCCACAAGAGAAAAGTGGCCCCGCTCCGGGAGTACCTTCTTAATGGCGCAGATCTGCTGTTTCCGCTCTGCATCCCACCTCTGCTGCTGCTTAGTCAGCTTTTCTTTCATCTCTTCAACCTAGAAATAAGAGAGAGGGAGAAGGAGGGGTGGGTTCGGTTCAGAAGCTCCAACCGCAGCACCTGGAAGGAGCCCTCAGTGCCCTCCAGCCTACCTCTTTCTGGTGCTCTCGCCTCAGCTGGGCTCTCTCAGCCTCGTGCTGAAGCTTCATCTGATGCGTCTGCTTTTCATAGCGGCAACTCAGCGCAGCCGGGATGTCCTCCAGAGCCCCTGCGGCTTTCTGCGCCTCCTCCGGGAGCCACCACTCTGGCTCTTCTTGAGCATTTTTCAAGGAAACCATTGGCTTCCGGTTATTTTCTGCTCCCATGACATCCGACTCTTCTATCTTTATTTCAGCATCAAGTTTCTGACCCTCTGAAGGTACAGATTCAGACCATCCAGCAGATTCTCTTTCTTCATGCCCCTGTCCTTTTTCCAAGCACTTAATTTTCTCAGTAAGTTCAAGTATGCTTTTCTCAAGATTTTCCCGATCTTTAGAAAAACTTTTTTCCAGAGTATTTTTTTCTTTGACAATTTGTACAAACAGATTTTCCTTGACAGCGATCTCGGCCTTCAGGGTCTCCAGCTCCAGTAGCAGAGTCTTTTCTGGGGTGGTTTTCTGAGCCAGACACCCAGCAGACATTTGGCTGCTAGCTTCGTGGGCACCAAGCTGGCCTTGCAGCCTGTCTTCTTCCTGACTCTGCAGAGCCTCAAGATGCATCGGGTCAGAGGGCGATGCCCCTGCTTGCCTTTCTACTTCCTCCTGGAAGACCTCAGACATACCAGGCCAGAGAAGAGCACGGGGCGCTGCTGAACACGGGCTTCCAAAATCTGTGATGCCACCAGCCACAGCCCCAGGTTCAATCTGATTTTCACCCTCTTCCTCCAGTCTCAGGACAATCTTGTCACAAGATAATGAGCTTGCCCTCTCGAAGACTGGCCCAGTTGGAAGGCTCTGTCTGCCCTCCCACCATCTCTCCTCAGCCTCTTTGGTCTCCCGGGATAAATTCCAGAGTGCCAATTCCTTTTCCCTAAGTAGCTGATTTAACCTCACACACTTCTGCATCAGGTAAACCTTATCTTTATCCATTAACTCATAAATTTCACTTAAGTCTTCCTGAGAGAAGCCACTACCATACTGTATGTTTGTCACTGGGCCAGTAAGTGATTCTACTTGAACAGAATTTCCTCCTGACAAAGCATCCAAATCTATTTTCTCACCAAAGCCAGTCATTAGCTCATCTGACATGAAGCCCAGACTCTCCCTCTCAGATTTACTCTGTAAAGCAGTTTCTATGTCAAAATATCCAGGTGTCTCAGATACACCTGAATGATCCTGGTGTTCAGTGCAGACCAGGTATTTTTCCATCAAGTCTCCAGCTCCCTCCAGGATCAGTCCCTCCGCTGATGCTTCCCTGTCGATGGTTCCAGCTTCAGTCATGGGGTCATCCTCACTCACATCAGGTTTTGAACTTTGGTCTTCTTCAGATTCTAAACTGCACCTTTTGAGAATAGTGTGATATTCCAACTCCTGGCAGAGTGGCAATCCTGGCTGGAGGCACAGCTCACTTTGCATCCTCTGGGCAAAAACCACACCCAGTGACCCTCTTTCCTCCTGCTCTAACTGTCTTGATTTTGTGTCCCAGGCAGTGATGTCCTTGATGTGCTCCAGCTGTAGGCCTTGGCTATTTTCAGGTTCTTGCATCAACTCCCCATTCAATCTTTGGACAGGGGAGCTGAGTTTTTGTACCTCCTCAGCCCAGCTTCCCTCATCGCCCTTGGAGTCCCAAGCTTCCTCCAGGTACATCTCTGCAGAAGGCAGCTTTCTTTTAAGATCCTCTAGCATGTCCTTCCCCATATGCTCAGTCTCATCTCTTTCCTTCTGAAAAGCTGCCCTCTGGCTCTCTGGAGTGGCACACTGGTCATTTCTACATGGATCTGCCTCTTGGAGTGGATCCTTGAAATTGATGCTAACTACACTGAGGTTCTGTGGCTGCCACTCTCCGGGGCCTGTCACTGGGGGGGACCCTGGCCTCAAGTGCCCACCTGCTTTCCCATATTTCCCATCTACTGTGTCTCTACAAGCCCTTCTCACTTCTGTGACTTCCAGATCAGGCTTCTGTTCTAACATTCCCCACCTCAGATGTTGCAGTGGCCTCCAAACCTCCTTTTGGGGATTCTCAACACAGTCTCGCTTTCCCCGTTTTAACTCTCTGACTTCTGAGTCTTTCACTGAGGAAGCTTGCTGTGATGAGACTAAGGCCTCATCAAGGCCTGACTGGTCTTGGAGACTGCTCATCGTCCCTTCCTGTTCTTCAACCACATGTGACGGCTCCTGAACGGCACTCTTCAAAAGTTCTTCCTTCAGAGCAAACGTATTCTCTTTGTCTTCAATATTCTTAAAAATAAAAGGTTATATATCAAGAAAAAAACCCCATATGCTAATTTACACATTAATTGAAAATATTCAGTTATTATTCCACCAGATTTAATATTGCTTAAACACTTGTCAGTACAAGCAAGACCCAAAGTGTCCTTGTCTGTTTTGTTTATAAAGTTAATTTTTAGTCACAAGCACAAAGAAAGGTCCAACCCCACCACAGGATCATCTTAAATTATGTAGGATGATGGAAGAGTTAAGGACAATTAGAGTAAATGGTTTCCAAATGCCCTTGGGCAAAATTTCGATGTGATCTTGGTACAGACAAGGCCCTTTGCCTTCCAACTGGCCACAAGGGGGATGGTTTACTTAACTGGAGATTTCCTGGGTCTGCAGAGACAATTCTCACGTCTTAATACTAAAAGAACTCCTAGTCCCATTCTAGAAACAAACAAAACTCTAGCCAGTTCTTAAGCACTATGAAATGCAAGCCAAAGGGGTCATGAGGAGAATGAAATTCTGTTTGGAAATCAAATATGGGAACTGGGCTTTTGTGCACATCAGACAGCATCTCTGCATCAGGCTAACTCCGCTCCTGCAGAGCACAAGAGACCAGGACCTCAGGCTTTCTGGGGGTGAGGTTGTAGGGGTGGGTGGAAGAGAGAGAACCAGCAATCTATGAGGACACTCTGTCCATCCATCTGTACATCCATCCATCCATCCATCCATCCATCCATCCATCCATCCACCCACCTGCCCATGTAGATCAACACAGGCTAGGCATCTTCTAGGCTAAGAAAAAGGGAACTCTCATAGAGAGGTCTGGGGACTTGCCCAGGACCACACAGCCAGTACATGTGGGGCCCGATCCCAGGTAGGTCCTTCTGACTCCCAAACGAGTCCTGGGGAGTCACAAGGACCACTCTGTGATACCCCACAGAGAACAGCCTCCCCAAGCGGAACAAGTGTCCTCCAGGCCATGGTCTCAGGCAAGGTCCCAGGGAGAGCCACCAGCACCTCCCAACCCTGGGCCCTTCAGCACGGTACCTGCTGGGGATGGGGTGGCTCTGCTGGGCATTGCGGAGGAGCTGCTGCTGAGGCCTGGGCCCGGGACGAACCTCCCATGGTCAGCATCTTGCTCTTCAGAAGTTCACTATTCTAAACACCAAGCGATTGGGCCGTGAGCTCCCAGGCCAAGGTGGAAGCTGCTGATGTACCTCCCTTCCTGCCCCCACCCCAGAGCCCCTCACAGACTCTCCAGCAGCCCAGAAGGTGAAGCCCTGCCACTGAGCTCAGACTGTCAGCATGCAGACTTGTAAAGGCAGAGTGCCCGCTTCATGCCCACGATGTGGCCCACAGCCTGGCACCTGCCCCACTGCACACACGAGAGGCAGCCCCCTGCCCTGTCCTCCCAGGTTCTAGACTGCCTCTCCCTCCATTACAGTGGTAGCTCCCTCAGGCCCTTCCTGCTCTAAGAATCACCCAACAGAGCATAGCAGAGTGTGGGATTCCGTCCACACTGAAGATCTGGCACCCAACCAACACTTGGCCATCCCACCTTGGCTCCAACACCCCAAGGCAGTAACCAGCAACAACCACCAGCACTGTTCCAGCACTTTCAGGCTGACTCACTGGCTTCTATATACATGACCTCACTGAATCTTCACAACCGCCCTAGGAGGCAGGTACTAAGGGATGAGGAAACTGAAGAAGGGCCTGAGGCCGGGCCTTCCTACCCCACCTGCCCCTGACAGCGTCAAGGGCTTCATTCTGTCCAACTCTGCTCCCTGTGCTTCTCCCCCCATCTGCTCTTCAGCCTCCAGGATTCCCAACTTGGAGCCTGAAGGTACCTCAGAGGCCGGGGAGCTTACATTTCAGTGAGGGCTGGGCTGTGCCAGGGTCAGCTGGCAGTGAGTGATGTTTGACCTCCCTGCCTCTGAGCCCAGGCCCTCCCACCAGACCCCAAGGGCACACGGCCCCCAGTCCAGCAGTTAGCTTGCTATCTTCTTGACCATGCCAGCGGACCAGTGAGCACCTTCCCCATTTGATGCCCCGCCTCCCCCAGCTCAGACTGCTTCTTCTGGGTCTCTCTGGCCCCAGGGACATCACTGTGCCTCTAGGGTCAATCTGAGGTCATTCTCGTACCACCCAGGCAGCACCTGGCTGGCCCCTTCTACCTGGGGACCCATGTCACCAGCACCTCACACTGACACCCAGTGAAACCGAATTCATCATCTGGGGCAGTGCCCCCTTCCAGGAATCGAGCCCCATCCTGATCCCAGAGCCAGCCTCACCCCACAACCTCATGTTCCCTGGCCCTAAGGCACCTTCCTACAACCTCAAGGCCTTGATGTCAGCCTGCTCAAACATCAATAGCCAGGACCTGTGCTCCACCTCTACACAGAATCCATCCCACATCTCTGGTTTGGCACTCAAGGCCCTTCATGTGCTGACCCCCCCCACCTGCCCTGACACTCCCCACCTCCTTCCCCAGCCCTGTTGCCAGCATCCCCTCTCTCCGTACTGCCTGGCCCCGTTACTCTCAATGCTACCACCTCCCCTTTGATGTGAATGCCATCTTGTCCTGTGTCTCCTCTAGGTATGTGTCTGCACTGTCTCTCTCACTGGAATGTAAGCCCTTCAAGGGGGGCAGTTCTTGCTCTACCTTGTACCACCAGCGCTCAGCATATTATCTGGCATGCAGTAAGCACTTAACAAAAGAAACTGAGGCAGCCAAGTGGCCTAGAACCAGGAATCCAGCCTCAGACACTTACTAGTTGTATGACCCTGGGCGAGTCACTTCACTTATGCCTGCCTTCGCTTCCTGAGTCACAAGATGGAGAACTATGCATCTTCCCCAATCCCCATGATCTCTCAAACCTCCAAAACTGAAATCATGCCCCCACTTCAGCCGTCTCCATGGTCTAGGCCACCCAGCTTCCTCCCTCAGCTTCCACCCTATTAGCAGTCAGGCTGTATGGCAACAAGTCCACGCCCTGCTTAAGGCCATGAAAGTCCACTTGGGGCCTGACAAACAGTGTCCCAATGGACAACCCCATGGACGTCAGCAGTCAGCAAGGCTCCTCTCTAACTGCTGGTGCTGGGCCAGAGAACTGAGGAACAAAAGGGGCAGGACAGGCCAAGAGGGCAGGACACTATGTATGTGGGGGCTGGGCAGCACTCCACCTACAAGTCAGCTGGGGCAGAGCTATAAGCTGGTCTACCAGGAACTGCCTAGTGTGGAAGAAGACTGACACTTTGAGATCTAACCTCCAAAGAAATCACAATCAAAGGGGACAGAGTCAGAAAGTGAGCAATAAGGGGAAAAAAGGGAAAACCCAGAAATCAACAAAGGTCTTGGGAAAAAAAACTTCTCAGATCTTGAAAATAAACAGATAAAAGCAAATGGAAAAACAGTGACAACAGAAGGAAATGTGGCCTCCAGATCTGATAAACGAGTTCAGGCACCTATGAATAAATACTGCAACACAAAGGAAAACAGTCTAACCCCTGGGGAGCCAGAGGACTCCGGAGTATGAGAACATGAAACCGCAATACCCTGCTCCTGAGCAGCTTAAAAGAGAGACAAGACCTAGGAGAGCAAAAGTCAGGGCCTGGGCAGCAAAGCCAAAGGGCTGCCTTACCAAGGAAATGAGAGAGCAGAGGATCAGGAATGCAGACACAGAACTGGGAAGCAAAGACAGGAACTTGAAAAGAAAGTCTGCTCACTGTGCAAGCAAAACCTACCTGTCTCTAAGAGGTGTGCTCGTACACTGTCTCTCTCGCTGGGCGTAAGACTACCTAAGAATCCTGGCGCTCCAGAACAAAGAGCCTTAAAGCCATTCTGAACACAGAAAACTGCAATTCCAATAGAAGGGATTCACAGGTCACTTCCAAAAAACCCACCAAACTGCGATCTCTAAGACACAACAAGTTCTGCAAGCCATCAGGAGAAGGTCCTTCCAATACAAAGGCGAGGACATCTGGATAAGGCATGACTATTGTGCATCCCCCAGAAAGTGCAGAGGTAATGGAGGGGGCTTCTGCAGAGCACTGGTGCTCAGGAAGCAGCCCAGGGGGACTGACCATGACAATCTGAGCTTTACCATAAATGAAAAAAAAGATGGACGCTCAATAATAGAGAGGTTTGGAACATTCTCAGAAAAGAAAACCAGAAGTGAACAGAGCATTTACTTCTTGAAGTAAGAAGATGCAGGAAGAGTGGGATCTGGAGCTGGAAAAAGCCACCTGTCTAGTTCAGGGGAGGGAGGAGGGCATGGGGGTAGGAGCTGGAACTCTTGGAGGCAATTGGCGCCTGGGGGAACAGGAAAGCATAAATCAGGGAGATTTCTGAGGCAAATGAAGGAAAAACAGCAACGGGGGAAGGTATCAATCACTGGTAGAGGAGGGGTTCTATTATGGTGCAGTGTCTTCTGACACCTACAAGAACTGGCTGGCTGTGATGGGTAAGCTCTACGTGGCAAAGGCAGAAAACGCCTAGAAGGGAAAGGCCAGGATGGATGCCTTGGGAGCTCTGATTTTAAAAGGAACACAGAGAGTAGAAAGCCTAATTAGAGTGAGCATGAGTTAGTGAGTGAGAGTAAGAGAAACTCTTCAGAAAAGGGGCCAAAAAGTGAACATTTAAAAACCCCTGAACAGAATGCAAATCAAAACGGCTCTGAGGCACTGCCCCACACCTGTCAGACTGGCAAACATGACAGAAAAAGGAAAAATGGAAGGAACACCGAGGCACTGTTGGTGGAGTAGTGAACCGATCCGACCATTCTGGAGAAGAACTGGGAACTAGACCCAAAAGGTTATCCAACTGCACACCCTCTGCCCCGTCATTCCACTATTAGGTACGTACCTCAAAGACATCAAAGGAACAGGACCCACACGTAAAAAATTATTTATAACAGCTCTTTTTGAGGTTGGGGAGCAGCTGAACAAGGGGTGATGTATGACTGTAACTGGATATTATTGTGCCGTAAGAAATGATAAACAGGATGATTTCAGAAAAACCTGGGAAGACTCATGAATCGATACAAAGTAAAGCGATCAGAACCAGAGTATCGTATACAGTAACTCAATACTGTGATGATGATCAACTGCGGAAAACTCGGCTCCTCCGGTCAAGACAAAGACTTAGGACAAGTCCAAAGGCCCGTGATGAAAAATGCCATCGACTCCCAAGGGAGCACTGGGGAACGCGGAGTGCAGGTGGAAGCACACCTTTATGACTTCCTTCATATTTTGGGGGGTTTGGTGTGTTTTCTTTTCTAACACGGCTGGTGCGGAACTGTTTTGCATGACTTCGCACAGATAACTGACACCATATCGCTTGCTTTCTCAAGGAGTGAAGAACGGGCGAGAGGGAAAGAATTTTTTAAGTTTCAAATTAAAATTTCGAAATTTTTTAAAATGAAGGTTAAAAAACCTTTCACACATAATTGGGAAGTACCTAAAATAAATAAAAACTACATTGCAAAAGATAAAACAAAACCTAATGAACAGGACTGGTTGAAGGGAAGAGAGGAAGGGGGAATTAGAGTCAGAGTTGCTAAGAGGGAAAAAGGAAGAGAATTATATACGATAAAAGCAGGAGAGAAAAAGGCAGTCGTAAGCAAAACCCCAAAGGGAAGGGACTCAGAATGAGGGGAAGAGGGTGGGCACAGCACAAGAGGGACAACCCCCAAGCTGCCCAGTAAAAGGGGGCTAATTCTAGGTCATTGAGAGAAGTGCCCTGTGACTCTGACAGGGAAGCAGAAAGCCTAGCTGCGATGAGCACTGCCAGCTACCTCGGGAGCTACCTTGTGCCCAGCGTGACGTCAGGCAGGAGCTGGCGGAAGTCCCTCCAGGTCTCAGGGCCCCAGAAGTAAGGAATGGAAGGTCCCAAGTACTGGCCCACACTAGTAACCAGGGAAAGTTTCCATACCTGTAGTCTCCAAACCAAAACTTTTTCAAAAGAAAAAGAGCCTAACTCTATAATATAAACAGTCGCCAAGTTCAAGATATTCTTAAAAATCAAAAATGTTCTTTCATAGCATGGAACGGCCTCAGTGTGGCTCATGGGCAAATTACCTCTTGTAACTGATGTTGTAAATCATGCATCTGACTGGCCAGGAGGAGTGCTTCCTGCTGCTCATGTTCATGGTCCTGCCTCTCCCGCTGAAGGGCACTGGTCAGTTGGACAATGATTTTGTCTCTTTCCTGGACTGCCATCTCTAATTCCTACCAAGGGGGCCAACATATAACGTAAAGCTTTTTCGGGGTTTGGAAAAAACTCACTCAGTACAGCACGCATCGAGCATCCTGCAACACAAAGGCCACAAGGATCCACGAAGCTCTGCCTGCCGTGCATTGGCAGGAGCCCTTGTGGAAGGCCACAAGGCCTCCATGGCCCACCCAGGCCTCAGCCACACACACAGCCCTCCCTGCTCCCCTGTGGGGCTGCCATCTACAGGGATGGCCTCTTTCCACTCCAAGGTCTGCTGGTTATATTAATCTGGATGGGTATGAGGCTATCCTATCCTATGTGTACACACACACGATTAACTTAAAATATAACCAAACACGTCAAATGCTTCACCAGAATCCGCATGAAACATAAAGGCATTTCACCACTAATCTCCACACCCCATGGCACACTTTGGAGCCAGTGGCTGCTTCTCCTACGTGGCCTCACCTCCTTGAAGAGCAGAGCTCATTTCAGAGAAGAGGAAGCAGTGGCCCAAACCTTAGTTTGGACCAGCTACGCCATCAATTCAAATCAACAGCAATTCTGTGCTGTGGCCTAGGCCTCTCTGTGTGTCCCTGGGACCCGAGCAGGCTTTCTCCCTCTATTCTTTAAGCAAGCTGGGTCTCTCATGCTTGCTGTGAGCCTGGAGCACCCCTAGACCCAGCACATTACTCCTTTGGGTCACATGTTTACTATGCAGGGGAGTAAATCAATCTGCCCAATTCTCTGAGGGCCTCTTCAAAGCTCTGAGCAGCCCAGGGGAGAGTCCAGCTTCTCAGCCACCCCAAGAGTGACCCTCTCCCAGGCTCTCTCTGCAGAGGCCACAATGACCATGGTCTTGGCCCATCCCACCCTGCCTACTTCTCTTGTCAGACTGTAAAGGCCTTTGCCACAGCCCTAGAGTAAAGGCCCCTCCTCTAACCATAAGAGGTAGAAGCTGAGAGCTTGCAAATACCAAGGACAGAAAGGAGCCTGCCAAGGACCCACTCCTCGAAGCACAAGGCAGTGGTCCCCAAAGGCCATGAAGTTCCTTTTCCTGGAGGCTTCCCTGCAGACCTGTCACAAAGGCCGCCACCTGAGGAGCCACCACAGCCCCACCTTCTCAGCCCAGAAAGTCCACCCCACCACTATCCCTGGCACTGTCAGACAGGCTGTCTCGGTGGCCTTGCCATCTGCCCTGCTGTAGCCCCTCCCTTCCAGGGAACAGGGATTGGCTGCTTTTCCTCTCTAGACCCCCAGGGCTGAGCACAGGGCTTAGCAAAGAGGAAGCACTATTTCAACAGGCATTTCTATAAAAAAAAAAAACCTGGCAACTTGTTTTTATATGAACAAACTCTCTATGTCAGACATGTTTGCTCATTATACCTAGCATGACTTTTAATGTGTTTCCCAGGCTTTTTGCTTGAAGGAGACAATGGGTCCCCAGAGCCTGAGAAGCCCCTAACACAGTGGCATCCCCAGAGCACCCATCACCAAGTGAGAATCTGCTGGGATTCCTGTCTTCACCAGGACTGAGGCTTTCTCTGGATTTCAACCGCCAGCCTCCCTCCAGACCCTGCAAGTCCTTCCCGGGCCCTCTCCTTCCTCACCTCCCTTTTCATTATTCTATTCTTCGAGGGCAATGACAGGGTGAGAGAAATGATTATTAATAACCAGTGGTTTGGGGAGCTCTAGGGTTGCCCCCTTTCTCTAAAGGGCTGATTTAAATTTCAGTCTCTTTGAAAAGCATTCATGATAATGAAATTGGACTTTCTGGTTCAGCCCCCACCCAGATGGGAAGTCACAAGTGTTCTGCTCAGCTTTTGATGGGAAGAAATTCTTGGAATAGACTGCCGAAGGTGGTAAATGATATAATCAAAGTTCAGGTCCAGCCCCTCATTGGAATATTCATTTCCTCATTAATTGTCAAGCAGTCAGAGCTGACTGCCAGCCTGGGGAACACTCCTCTTATGAGGTGCATCTAAGCAGTGAGCTGCCAGGACTGTCTTTGGTCTAAGGCAGAGATGGCCAAATGATCATCCTTTTATTAAAATGCTGGTGTTACTAACGAAATTATTAAAATGCCCAGAAACTAGGTCTCTCAAGCCTTTCTACATGCACAAGGAGCAAGAACGCCCAGTTGGCCCCCTTCCTTCTTCTGCCCTCAGTTTACAAGTGGCAGACAGGAGGCTGCCCTGCACAGTGCCAGCACCCATGGTGGGGCAGGGGGCGGGGGGGGTTGGGGAGGAACAGAAGCACTCTGCCCTCTCCTCCTCCAGAGATTTTGTTCTCACTGAGGAACAGTTCTTTGGGTTTTTGTGGCTGGTTGTTTTTTTGGGGTTCTTTTTTTTGGGGGGGGGCCTTAGCTTCTTTCTGCTCCACCATTTACCCAAGCACATCATGATGTGAAGAAGCAGGCTGACTCTCCTGGGAGCCTTGGACCCAGAGGTGCCACAGCACCCCTGGAGGGTTCTTTTTCCTACAGGAAGTTCAATGTGCTTAATGGTTCCCTTCAACAGATGCCAGGGACACAATGCACCTCCAAGGGTCTGTGGGTGTCACAGATGAGGGCCACCACCCCTGAGCTTCCAGAGATAGTCAGTGTTCCCAAGCTGCTGCGACTGAAGTATTCACTCTCTGGCCAACTATGGCCAACCTAGCCCTCAGGCAAAAGACCTGGAACCCAGCCCAGGGCACAGCACCTGGGTGCACAGGAAACTAAGTCCCCAAAGAGAGGGCATTCTGGCCCTCCAGGAGCTAGCAGGAATGAGACACACAAACACAAAGCATGAATCCCAAGGCAGGTCGTGGTTGGAGCCACTGGCCCATACTGCCTGGCTCCTGGCTCCTGGAGGCCTTGCCAAGGACAGGAAACCATAAGAAGTGACCAGTGAGGCTGAGCCTCTGATGGCCAGAACCTGCCTCTGGTCCATCACTAGCTGGCAGCTGCTAAGCATTCAGAAACAGCAAGTTCATTCCAACAGCAACTGATGATGCCAAGCGTAATTAGGAAATGGATAAATACAGAGCGCTAAGTGTTCCTCTATGCTCATAACACTGCCCTAAGCCCTGGGGACACAAATACAAAATTAAGACCGTCCTGGCCCTTGTGGAGCTTCTGAAGAAACAAGCCTATCACTAAGAAGAAATTCACCCCAAGACCAACAGAAAAGACTCCTGCAACCCCCACCCCACCCTCCAAGCTCACCATGCTGCCCCAGGGGCTTTCTGTTCCTTGCTGCCTCCCCCGCCCCCCCACTGGGCAGACCTCCCTCCTTCCTCTGGGTCACAGATCCCGCTCTGTGACTCTCCGAGCCCTGGGAAGGCCCTCGGGAGGTCAACAAGCTCCTACCTGCTGCACCCAGGCAGCCTCTGAGCCCTGGGCCTTCCATGCCTGAAGCTCGCCCACCTCACGCTCGCCTCTGAACTCCTCGTCCAGCATCGTCATCTTGCCCTGAGCCTTCGGCACATCAGGCTCGCTGGGATCTGTGGCTAAGGACGATCTGCTGTCCTGTAGAGAAAAAGACACCCGCATTGTGCACACTCTGGCAACCCTCTCAAGCCTCATCCAGCATCTAACAGAGTTGTAAGGGAAAGCACCCAGGGGCTGGGCATGTGCCGGCAGGCTTCCAGGCCTAGTGGCCTCATTGTCATTGAGACCTGGGGGCTCGTGAGTTTGAAGCAAGGGCAGTTTTAGAAACAATTCTGCAGAAATCATCAGGGAAGATGACTCCATACAGTGTGAGGGGCTGATTCTGGCAGAGAAGGTGGCCATTCATCACTTGCAAGGCCTACCAATAAACCCCTGCAATTCTCCCACAGCTTCTGAGTATGAAGTCTCAGACAACTTTCAGGACTAACAAAGTCACAGACTTGGTAGTTCAGTTACTTCAGACACTCCTAAAAGTAACCCAACACCCTCCACAGTAAATTTCAACTTTCAGGCCCAAACTAAGAACGGTTTCAAAGGCCCTTCGCTTCCTCCTCTCCTCCTCTGTCCCCTCCCACCAAGGCCCCAGGCAGGACTTGGGAAAAGGCTGCCAGGCCACAGAGGGAGCCACTAATGGTGCGAGGGGTTCAGGAGGCTCCCTGGCCGTCTCCTGTTTCTGCAGCCTCACAAATGCAGAAAACCAGCCAAGCATCCAAACGCCTGAATCACAGAGGAGAACCCATCACCCCACACAGCTGCCAGAACCGCTCTAAGGGCTCCGACAACATCCTGCCTTCCAGCATCTGGTCCTGCCCAGCTAAGTCAGTGTTCCCAAGCTGGAAAACTCCCTCTCAGCCTTGTCAATTAGAAGGCGTGAAGGCGACAGCAGAGAGAGCCAGCGCCGTCAGCCCCCTGCTCCCTCATGACCAATGGCAGCAGCGGCCATGCCTCGGAGGGGCAGCGCACGTCCTCCTTGCCAGCTGCTGGCATCGGGATCTGACGGCACTTCGTGCCAGCGGTGGCTGCGGCTCTGCCCTTAAAGGGCTTCCTCGTGTTCTCTGGCATCTTGGCGTTCACAGCTGCGCCCCCACTAACCCGCCCATCTCTTAAGGCTTCTCTTCACGGGACTCCCGGGGACACCAAGGGCGCCAGGCCCCCCCAGCGCCCCGGGGAGCCGGCAAGGGCAGCGCGATGGGGCTCTCACCTGGGCCTGCTCCGGCCGCGCCCCGCCTAGCGCGCGCTCCGCCGCCGCCGCCGCGGCCGGGACAGGCGCAGGGACAGCCGCGCTCTTCCTCTTCGCCGCCTTCTTCTTCGCACTCGGACCTTCCCCTGTTGTTTTTCTCTGTCGGAACTGAGCCAGCTGCAGAGGACGGCCAGGAGGCAGTAGAGGCAGAGGTAAGCGAGGAAGGCGCAGCAGGGGCCCAGGGCCAGGGCGCCGGGGGAGGGGGGCATGGGGAGAGGCCCCCCGGCGGAGGGTGCGCAGCAGCAGCCAGCAGGTGCGGCCCGACCCCGAGCGCCACCGAAATAGCAAACCTAATTAAGCCGCGCCGGCCCCTCCCTCCCAACGGCCGCTGCTCTACTTTCCCGGGGCCCCGGGGACCCCGGAGCCACTGAGCTGCGCCGGGGCCCCAGCTCGGCCTGTGGCTCCCCCCCACGGCCCGGCGCCTGCTGCGGCCACAGGGTCACCAGGGGGCCTGGGGGGGCGGGGCAGGAGCCCAGGTTTGTCCCCATTAACCATCTGCGGGTGGGGCTCACCCCCGCCCCGGGGACCCGCGGAAGGCCTGTGTTTCGGGGGGGCTGCGGCGCCCAGGCCTGGCTTTCGGGGAGCTCTGGTGCCCAGGGCGGGGTGGGGCACGGACCCTTCAGGCACCCCCCTCGAGAGCCAGGTCAGGGACACCAGGCTGGGGGCGTGCACTGGGGGAAGAGGAGGCGGTCTAGGACGACGAGTCCCTTTTCCCTCCGTGGGGAGCCTCCGTTTCCCCATCTGTACAACGAGGGTGGGGAGCATTTCAGGCCCTGAAGGCCGCACCAAGCTCTAAGTCTGGGCGGGTGAGCCTCAGTTTCCCCTCTGCTAAAGGAAGGAGGCGAGGCAGCTGGGCCTCAGTTTCCCTGTCTGTACGAGGAGCCAGAACACTAAGGCCCAGAGGGTCACTCCCAGCTGGGATAGTGGGGGGAGGGGGAGGGGGTTGCTGCTTTCATCAGGAAAGCTCTGGACACTCTCCGCCCCCGCCCCCTCCTCAGCCCCGCCCCAAGCCAAGACCAGCCGGAAATGCATGTCGCCCGCTTCCGGCCAGACTCCTGCACTTCCGGGCCCTTCTAGCATGCAGATGCCCGCAGGACTAGGTGGTCAGGCCCCAGGCCCCAGAGGGCGGGGAGACTCACGGGCCTCCCGAGCCCGCCTCCGCCCCGCGCTGATTGGCTGGGAGGCAAGGGGTGGAGCCAAGGAAAGAGCGGCGGATTCAAGATGGCGGCGGCCAGGAGGTGGTGGATTCCAGCGAGACCGCGGGAGAGGCGCGGCCCGGGCAGGGATCCGGGACCGCCGAGCTACCAGGCTCAGACCCAGGCCGCGCCTTCCCGCTCTCCCGGGGCCGCAGGTTTCCCGCCCCTCCCCGGGCCCCCTCGGTCTCCCACTCCCGAGCTTGGCGCGTGGGGGTCGGGGGGGGGGGGCGTCCCACGCGGAGGCCGGGGGGCGGCCCTACCTTTGCCCGGCCCGCCTCCACCTTGCGCCGCCGCTCTTCTCGCTCGTAATCCTCCATGGCCCGGCGAGGATTCGCGTGGCTCCGGGGCAGACGCGACCCTCTGCCCCGGCCGCTGCAACAGCACCCGCGGTATTGACACGGCCGCCCCGCCCCCTCCGAGCTCCTCCCCCGTAACTGACCAGGAGCGAGGGGGCGGGACGCAGCGTGGTCCCACCCCCGCCTCCGTCGCGCCCTCTGAGCGTCTTCCGGTCACACTCCCGCCCACTCCCATCGGCGTCCTCCCACGGATGGATGCCTCCGCTGGCCAGCTAGCGGACGGCGCCCGCGTGTGCCCTGCCAATCACGGGCTCGGGGTGGGTCGCTCTTCAGGGAAACCTGACCCCACCCAGCTAACCGCCCGGGTCCAGCTCTGAGTGACAGGCGCCCTAGCCTCTCCCGCTCCGCTTTTTCCGCTCAGCCCAGACTCCGCCCACCACGTAAACGATTTGGCCAGTGAGCCCCGGATGCGGACCGAGCCACTCTTTCTGTTTGGCCAATTTCGAAGAGCCCGCCTCGCGCCGCTGAGGTGTCGTCCAATCAGAGGCGCGGGCGGGAAAAGGACTGAGGCAGCGGCCAGACCTCAGGGCGGCAGCTGGGCGCGGGGAAGGGCCCGAAGCCCGGGAAATCAGGGCGGGCGGGGCTGGGGGCGGGGCCGGGAGGCTGGTGGAGGCCGAGGCTTACCGAGGCGCAAGCCGCACCCAAGGGGAGGTCAAGTGAAGGGCCAGGGCCCGGGTTAAAGTGGCAGTGCCCGCCTGGAAGGGCTGCTGGCGTCCAGTGCCCACACCACCCTCTTCCCCCACTGCCAAGACAGCTCGGTCCGCACGGACTCCAGGGCCTTTCTCAGGCCTCTCTTTACCCCAGGACACTCTCCGCCCCCCCAGGACACTCTCCGTCCCCCCAGGACACTGCCCACCCAGGACACTCTCCATCCCCCAGGACACTGCCCACCCCCCCAGGACACTCTCCGCCCCCCAGGACACTCTCGGTCCCCCCGGGACACTGCCCACCCCCCCAGGACACTCTCCGCCCCCCAGGACACTCTCGGTCCCCCCGGGACACTGATTTTCTTTTTTTGTTTTGTTTCCTTTCTCATGGTTTCTTCCATTTGTTATAGTCTATACAATGTGACTAATGTGAAAATGTGTTTAATAGGAATGTATGTGTAGAGGCCATATCAAATTGTAAGCCATCTTGGGGGGGGAGGAGGAGAAAATTTAAAGCTTATGGAAGTGAATATTGAAAAATAAATAAATTAGCTCTTTAAAAAAATGTAATGGGGTGTTCAGGGAAGGCTAGTGTGAGGGCTACCAAGCCCTTTCCAAGACTGCTTTCTACCTTTGGTGTCTACCTGATCCATCCAGCTCTCACCTGTGACTCCAAGAAGCTGTAGCCTGCCCAGCAGCCACACCTTGGTAAACCTTTTGGGCAGCCGAGCTTGAGCAGGCTTAGGGTAACCAGCAGGCCTCAAACCCATCAGTGAGGTTGGGAGGTCTCTATCCCAAGCATGTGAAGACTTTACTTGGCAGGTTGGGCAATGAGAATGATTTGTTCCAACGGTCATGAAGGCAGCTAAAGCAGGCTCGGTGGAGTGCTAAAGACGCCATGGGCATCTGCTGCATCCTGAGCCAGCACCGGTCATTCTGACTCTGCCACTGGACTGTGATGACTCTGGAAGAGAGAGTGAGGCCAAGGCTTCATGCAACTCTGCCTCACTTACATCCGGTTTATGCACAAATCAGAAGACATCACCCACACCAGATCTTTGTTTTGTTGAGTAGTTCCTAGGTATATTTTCATCTGGTCTGGGCCTCATTTCCACCAGACTTCTTTCCAGTTCTCCTAGTTGTTGTTGGAGGGTGAGCTCCCAGCCAAGTAGCAGGATCTTTGGCTGTCCCGATACTGGACGACCGCCCTATTTGCTTCAGCATGGTGCATGTTTACGCTGTGCTACTGATCAGACTCTCCTTCTTGTTGTCCATTTGTTCGGGTTGTAGCTGACGCTCTGTGATCCCATTTGGGGTTTTCTTGGCAGAGACACTGGAGGGGTCTGCCACTTCCTTCCCTAGCTCATGTTACAGATGAGGAAACCAAGGCAAACAGGGTTAGGTGACTTGCCCAGGGTCACACACTAATAAGTGTCTGAGGCAGGATTTGAACTGGGACCTTCCTGGCTCCACACCAGGCTCTATACCCACTGAGCCACCTAGCTGCCCATATGAATATCATAAATTATGAAACGGGAATCCATGCCATAGGAATAATGACTAGTAAGCAGAATCAGCCTTTCAGTTCATGTAGCATTTTCCATGATCTCATTCATTAAGGATCTGCTGGGTGTGTATCAGGCATAGGAGGAAGCACTGGAGATACAGGGGAAAAACAAAGGCTCCCGAGGTCATCCCTCTCTGGGAAGTGACCCTGGCTCATTGGTCAGCTCTGCCCTCAGCCAAGGGCCTGTCCTGTGCCAGGTGAGGCCAGGGAAGGCCCTTGGGGGCCTCAGATAAGATGCCTTCAGTCTTGCCCAGAGGAGCTAAGGCTGGGTGGGGTCTGAAGATCTTCCAGGTTAACACGGGCAGCTGGGTAAGGCTTCTTAGGAAACTCCCTGGGGTCCTGGTGAGCAGCAGAGACTAAATGAGCCTGGTTCAGAAGGCAGGAAAGCATGTCATTATAGAAAAACACATTTCTGCATTGGGATATAAAGGCTCTTACTCCCCACCTGTAGAGACCATGCCCCAGGGGACGTGCTATTGGAATCACTGTCGGTTGGTTTAGTCAGGAAACTGTATATCCAGGGTGGGGTTTACCCCTCATGGTCCTGATGTGAAGCACTCCCTGGCTAATGCTGTGAGTGATAAGGGCTGTGCCCTTTCTCATGAGAAAGAATAAAGGACTCTTTCTGCTCAGCGTTCCCGTGATCCTAGTGGTGGGGACCACGGAGAGCATCTGAGGCATGCCGGCTGTATACCCGGCAACAATGAGCTTGGCACCCCATACCCTGACTGCTTGCTAGGTGCTTCCCTCCCTCCCAGCAGAGAAAGGTAACAGGAGCTGGCTTTCTCAGGGACTGCCAAGTGTTTAGGGCCACTCAGGAGGGCCCATCCAAGATCATGAGCCCTGTCCCAATTTCCTCTCTTCTTCTCTGTCAAACAGTTGTTCTTACAGATTTAACTTCTCCTAAAATCCCTAGCCAGGCAAAATAGGTCATGCCCAGGAGGCACATCAGTGAACGCCTTGCTTGGAAGGGTCTGGTCATTCACAATCCTTTGAAACAGGGCCTCAGTTACCTCATCTGTGAAAGGAGGGGAGGGAGTAAGTGAATCCTGATGCCTTTTCCAGCACTTCTGGCAGAAGGGCAGCCATGGGGGCTCCTAGGGCCGAGGGCTGCATCCAGTGTCTGATGCTGCGAGGTGCTCCTCTTGGCCATGAGAGAGGCTTCAGCCTGGAGGAGGGAGAAGGAAGTGGACATTTTCAGAAATAACTATGATGCTTTAGAAAAAAAGGCAAGTTGTTCCTTGTTGCTAAGACACTCTCCCCCCATCCCATCAAGATCCCTAGTTCCTTTCCCTCCTCACTATGAACTAGGAAAAGCCTTGGTTTGGGCTGAGCCCATTAGAGTGATCTGTGGCGGGTGTCTCAGAGTGAATTCTCCATCCTTCCCAGAAGCTTCCTGGCAGGAAGGAGAAGGAGCCTCCTGCCTCCTTGAACATTCCTCTGCCAATCAGAGAATTCCATCTCATCACCCTGAGGTTTCTTCCTGGGCCAGTTCCCTGTCTGCTTTGTCCCCATTTCTCCATCACATACTTGTTTGCAGCAGTCTTCTTGGAAAGGTAACTCCCTGAAGCCCCCAAGACAGGAATCACCTGTCCTTACTAGACTCAGGTGGGAGTTGGATCCACAGAACCATCTGAAACCACAAGCTCTTGGCTGCTTTATAGTCCTCTATAAAAGGAGGTGTAAAGATGTGACCTTGGCCAATTCCTTTCCCCTCCTTGGATCTCAACTTTCTCCTCTGTAACACATGGAGCCTAGACTTGAGGACTCCCCCCTAGGCCTGACCAGCTCTAGTTCTTGAGGCTCCCATCTGGTTCTGGAGCTACGACTTTCCTGATGGCTACAGGTGAAGTACCCTGGCAGGATGTGGGAGCTGGAAGGGATGGGCGGTGTGACCCTTGGCCAAGATCATCCAGCCACCCAGCAGCAGAGCAGAGGACTTTTGTCTCCAAGTGGAATACTCTTCTTTCTGGGGTGTGGCTGGAATTCCCTACCAAGAACGTTGGTTATGGACAAAATATCCAACTCTGCTCACTTCTGTCCAGTGGCCTCATTTTATAGATGAATTCAACCAGAGACAAGCATTTATTAGGCACCTACAGCATGCTCCCAGTACTGTACAGAGAACCTTCTAGCAATGGAGAATTGATGCTGGCTGATTTGTATGGGATCTTGGAAGAATGAAACACTGCATTTCTGTACCTTTTCTCAGGTCGGACACCTGCAAATCACCACCTTGGCCTCCTTCCCCATTCACCCTTACAGTGGGCTGGCCCCTGGCCAAGGCACATCTGGGTCAGCTTTGCTATGAGCTCTGATTTTTAAGGACTCCGTGACCTTTCACAGTGTGATTCACCTGGAGAGAACCTTATTTGCAGATAACAGACATGGTAACAAGGTGCGTTGGCATGCCTCCTGGAGCTCCCTACCAGGTGGGATCCTAGCAACCTCCAGGGATGGGCCCACTGGCATGCTCAGGGAGGGCAGCTCCACAGCAACCCCCTGGACAACAAAGCAACCTCCAGATAGCCTGAGAGAACACTAAGGGCTGCTGCACCCTGCTCACAGGCCTTTGGAACCAGATCCAATCTAACTGCAAGGGACTGGCCCAGCTCCTGAAGGTTTTGGGAAAAAGACCAGCCTGCACCCTCCCTCCCTCCTTCTCTGCCCGTGGCCCAGCCTCCAGCAGCGGTCTGCCATGTTGGACTCATCGGTGGCTGACCAAATGATTCGGCTGAAGCTCAAACTCTTGGAAAAGGTAAGTTGGGCTGGCTGTGGGAGCATGGGCAAGGCCCCAGGTATCACTCAGAGTCCCGGAGGGGGTGCTGACTTGCACGAGAAGAGGGAGTTTCCTGCTCAAAAAGTTCCTTCTATCAATGAAATCACTAGGGTAAGAAAAACAATGGTGATTTGCCCCCCTTTTCTCCCAAGTGAACCCATTGCTGAGCTTAGCAATCAGTTCATAAGGGAATTTTAAGGACTTCCTGAGCACTGGGGATACAAAGAAAAAACAGAAGTGGTGGCTGCCTTCAGGGAGTTAAAGTCCTTGTGTGTGGGTCAGTCCAGACAAGATCTGGGTGGCCTTGGGGGGAAGGACTAAGTGCCCCGACTCCCAGAGACCTGGTTGCCCATGGCTAGTCCTCTAGGCTTGGGAGGCCCAGAAAGGAAGGGGCCATGTTTCCATTTGAGCTTAGATGCCAGGCCATGCCTGGACCTCTCCCCAGAGCAAGGAGACTCCTCTGTGGCTATTTCCATCCTTTTCAGGCCAGGGGAACTTCAGGCCTCTCTGTGCCAATCACAAAGCTCTGATTACATCCATGGTGGAGTCACAGTTCTGTGACTCAGCTTTGGCAGTGCATGAAAAGCAGAAAAACTTGCAGTTTGTATAGGCCTGGGGAAGTCTGAAGTACTACAGGGTCATGGGAGGCCCTGGGGCCAAGGCCCCTGGCCCTGCCCCTGAGGAGGCCTGGCACACATCAGGGAGGAAAGTGGGGGCTGGAGAAGTCTTGTGGAAGGGCTAAGAAGGGGTGTGGAAGCTTCTGCTCCCCCTTTTCATGGTCCCTTCCATGGTGCTACTGGGGGCCCTGGGACATCACAGCATCCCAGTGTGAGGTCTCAAGGCCAAGCGAGAGTGAGCATCTGTCCCACGGTCACATGGATAGCAGGCTGCAGAGGCAGAATCTGTCCTCAGCTCCTTGGACTCCAGACAAAGCCAAGAGCTGGGCTCCAAGGCCTTCCTCCTCTTCTGTCCCTGGGGGAGGAGAGACAAGATGCTGCCTAGTAGGCCTGCCGACCTGTGGGAAGGCCCCCCACCAATGCAGAAAAGCCTCCACTGGGACTCACTGACTTCACAGCAAGCAGTGACCTTTTCTAAAAACGTAAAACCCCCAAGCAGAGGTGGCACAATTCTGCTGCCCACATCGTGTGGCTCTGGGCAATTCCCACCTCATCAAGTTCCTGGTCTGTAAAGTGAGAGGGTTGGATCAAGGGGGCCGATCTTCAGACCTAAAGACTTGAAGGTCCTTGGGTCCTATGAACCTAAAACCCTCATTACAGAAACAGACAGCAGACAGACAGAGAGATGGGCAGATAAAGGGATAGACAGACAGACAAAGAGACAGGCAGACAGACAGAGAGATGGGCAGATAGAGAGATGGACAGACAAAGAGACAGGCAGGCAGAGAGATGGGCAGATAGAGGGATAGACAGGCAGACAGGCAGACAGACAGAGAGATGAGCAGATAAAGGGAGACAGACAGACAAAGAGACAGGCAGACAGAGAGATGGGCAGGCAGGTGGACAGATGGAAAGAAAGACAAATGGACAGGCAGACAGACAGACAGACAAAGAGACAGACAGAGAGCTGGGCAGATAGACAGAGGGACGGACAGAGACAGATGGATCTCCAGCTCCTTAAAGGCCAGGACTGTTCTATGTGTGTCCCTAGAATCTTACCCCTCTTCACATGCGGTAGGAGGTGCTACATTCATGTTTATTGAAGGGTTGAGCTACCTGCCTCCACGATATGAACAACACATATGCAGACCATGAATACGGCGCTTCCTCGCACCCCTGCAGCCCGACAGCAGCTGCAAGGGTCAGCCTGGCAGGAAGCATCAGGACCACAGGGCAGCCCCTCACCCTCTTAATCAGACCTCGAGAGGCAGTTTTGTTTAAATCAGTCTAAAAGTCCTCTGCCTCTGGATGTGGGACTATCAGGGTAGGACTGGGTGGGATTTCTAAGTGTGGGCAGGCAGGTGGTCTAGAGGAAAGACCTGTGGGCCTGTGGGTGCGGGTTCCAATCCCGACTCTTCTCCTTTCAGACCATCCATCAATCACGTTTTTATCAGGAGCCTGTTCTGCCCCAGGTGCTGGGGATGAAGCTCAACCCCCAAATCCATCCCCCGTGGACGTGCCCATGGTAGAGCCACCACGGACCACATCATCTCCTCGGGGTTCACGCTGTGTTCTTTGTCCACAGAAACTCGAGGCTGAACGAGAAAACCTGGAAGACGATGGGGAGCCACCCACCGCCCCAAGTAAGGGCTGCTTCTGCCCTCCCTGTGTGTGCCCTCGAGCCCCTGCCCCCTCTGGGCCCCCTCCCTGCCCCAGCGCCTTGTCTCTCAATCATGCAGCTGTGGCTTCATGGGAATCGCTCAGAAGCACTGTTTGACAGAATGAATGACCGTGCAGTGAATGGGGAAAGGGTTCCTCCAGAGTCATGTGGGGCACACCGTGAATGGCAGGGGAGCTAAGGTTAACAGCCAGGATCGCTGAGGGTGACCAAGGGCTGAGGGTGAATCTTTTACGTGTCTGCGGGTTTTATGGAGGAGAAATTGTGGGTTTATTTGAATAATAGGTGCCAGGGCACAGTGGGGAGAAAGATGCCCTTTGAACCAGGAAGACTGGACCCTCGACTCCTTCTGGCTGCCGGGCTCTGGCCAAGTCACTTAACTTCCCAAGGTCCCTGGTCAAGTGCACAGCATTGGAAGGGGGAGTTTCCTATTGCAACAGAATCACCTGATTCTGTGGTTCTCCTCAACCCAGCAATGTGGGCCCTGGAGGACCAGTAGAGCTTTGCCGTGTCTTTGTATCAGCTGCCCCCAGTTCTGGGCACCCAAAAGGCTCTTAAGAGATGCTTGTTGTACATTGTGTGGCATGGCCTTGCTTTGTGTTGTATTGAATTTGTGTAGTATGGTATTATATCTGAATTGTGTTGCATGTCTGATGTGTTGTGTTGTGCCTTAGAAAGCTCCTCTCTAGAGGACTTTTAAAGAGCCAAGCCCGTGTGTGCCTTGTTTTCCCCAGAGAGCTATGATGGAGAAGATGGAGTTCTGCAGAGTGCCCTGAGGAGGAGAAAAGACCTTCTGCACAAGCTCCGGGTATGCTGAGGCGGCTGCCCAATCCCAGGGCCCAAGGCTAGCGCCTGAGGAGATCCCCGCTGGCCAGCACAACTCCCTCTCCTTACAGAGGAAGAAACTGAGGCCCCAGACCCTGCTCTACCATGTCCTTCCTGTGGGACCTTGGCCCTTCCCCCAAGTCACAGAGGGAATCCCAGGGACCATTTTACAGATAAGGAAACTGAGGCCCAGCTAGGTGACTTGTCCAGGGTCACACAGCCAGTGGCAAAGCTAGGAAAGAAGCTCAACTCCCAACCCAGTGCCTTGCCTCCGTGCCCCACTGAGCAGGGTTTTTCTCCTCGGCCCTTCAGGTCCAATGGTTGAGGTCCCTGAGGGACAGTAGTCTGCCTTCCATGTTATAAACCGTAGACTTCAGAGAGGAAGTTAATGGGCAAATATGCACAGTCCCTGAGCGGGCAGTGGCCTCCATGGCACCTGGTCCCAGACTCCTCTCTCTATCACATCTGCCCCAGCTTACAGACCCACATCTACTTCCCAAAATCACCACCATTCCCCAAAGGGTCCTTGATTTGGAGACAGGGCTGTCCCAGAAGTCTAAGGAAGATTCAAATCTGGCTTCAGATGCTTAGTTATTTGCTGTGAGACCCTGGACAAGTTGCTTAACTTCTGTCTGCCTCAGTTTTCTCGACTATAACATGGAATAACAAGAGCACCCCCATCTCTGGGTGAAGATCAGACGAGACAATGTTGGTTAGGAGTGCCTCGCACCCATGCCTCCCCCTTGGCTGTGGAAGGCCGGGATTCACCCTGGTTGTTCACAGAGGCTGTGAGGGGGTGTCTGTCCTGGGCTGTGCACACACTGAGGGAGATGGGCAGGCCACCTCTAGCCCAGCACAGGTGTGGTCAGCTTTGTCCACACTGCGGGGCGCTCCCAGCTTTTGCATGGTTATTGCTGTGCACATCGTTTCCCCTAATGGTACTACTGCTAATGGCCTGTCTGTCTGGTTTAAGATGTGCAGCGTGCTTTATATGCTATCATGATCATCCTGATAGCCAGGGGCCCTTACCTCCACTTCACAGATGAGAACCCTGAGGCAGACAGATGTGCTGTAACTTGCCCAGCCTCACACGAGTAGGTGCCTGCATCCAGACTCAGACGTGGGTCTTTCTGACCCCAAGGTCAATCCTCTGCCCCTGGACAGCCCGGATGTCCCAAAGTTCACTCTTGCCTTTGTTCCTGTGTCTGGCTTGCAGGAGGCACCTGAAAAGTATTTGTTAATGGGCTGATTGATTGGTTATTGGAGGGCCATGGACTGACAGAGTTTGGGTTCATATTCAAAGCATATTTGAGGCACCAATTTTTAAAATATTCAAATAAAGTTCTTGCCAAAGCGGTATTGGATGTACTGGGACAGTGGACCTGGACTTAGGAAGACCTGAGTTCAAATCCTGTCTCAGACACTTACTGGCTGTGTGACCCACAGCTGCCTGCCTCAGTTTCCTTGTCTGCAAATTGGGGGCCCCTGTAGATGGCAGCCCCTCCCTTCCAGGCTAGCGGTGAGGATCACGTGACATCATATTGTGAAGTTCTTTGCAGGGGAGGGAAGGAGAAGGGAACAGAACAAGTGTTGGATCTGTGGGGCAGTTGGCTGAGACTTCCCAGATACACAGAGCTCTGCTTGGCCTCAACACTCCCTCTGGATGGGAGGTGTGGGCTTGAGCCTTTCTCCGTCACTGAGGAAGGTCTTTCACATCTTGCCATTCCCCCAGGTCTCTATGAGCAATCACTTGCCATGGGTACTGGTCACACGTAGCATTTACACAGCACCTACGGCCTGCGGCCTCCCGGTCCTGAATCTCCCTTCCACCCAACTTCTGTGCTCCTCCTCTGTTCGGCTCTGCAGGAACAGCAGCTTCTGGAAGAGCTCTCCCAGCCCTATGCCTGGGGAGGGGGCCATGGAAGAAGCCACAGACCAGAGGTGCCCCTGGAGGCACCCCCAGTCCAGATCTACCCGACCTTCCCTACAGGGCGGCAGCCTGAGCAGCCCAGGATCATCCAGCAGACGGTAAGGAAGGCCTTGCTCCCCAGGTTCAGGGGCCCAGAGGCGTACAGATGCTAGGAGCCCCTGGATCTTGAGTGGATTTCCCAGCAGTGGCTCGGTCCTTCTCTCTAGGAAAGCTGCCAGCCCAAGGCAGGAGGAGGGGTGGTGGCAATAGATCCATGTAAGCTTGAGCCCCATGGCTGGGGCCGGTTACACTCACACCGACTGGTGCAGGGTGGCCACATGGCTACCCTCACTCTCAGGGTCCTCCTAACAGCCTCACCCATGTGCTTCCCATGTGAGAATTCAGCCAAAGGGCACCATGAACTCTTAGAATCTAAACAGAAGGCAAGCAGAACAACGCAGCACTTCTGGGCCAGGGCCTGTGGGGGACAGTAGGGTCACAGCATGGGGAGGATGCCTGGGCAAGGCCGTGTAAGGGGCTGCGGGGGCAGTGGGAGGGCACCTGAGCAGGGCTGTGTACCGGGCAGCCTCTCCCTCAGCCCACCCCACAGGGCACTGAGAGCTGGGGCTGTGTCTCTTCTGGGGCCTTTCAGCCACATGGAGTGTAGGGACTGCAGGTTTCCCCAGGCCAGTCTCTAGGAGTTCCCACTGCTGGGACAGGAGATAGTCGTTTAGGGGGAAAAAATTCTCTTTTTTCTAATTAAAGGAACTATCCCTTGCTGCACTTCTTAAAGAGGTTCATTTACTGAATGGGCATCACCTCACCCTGAGTTAGAACCTGCAAAGGCCTCAGCCTATAAAAGGGCCAGGGTCTCCCATTGCATGCTGGGCTGTCTCCAGTCGTGCTGATCCATCTCTGGCCCCTGGACCCAGATGGCTCTGGGGGGAACGTGAGACTGGTGACCTTGCACAGCCTCCCTCCCTCCAAGCCAGGTCATCACCCTGATGCCCTGGGCCTCTTTGAGAAGTGAGGACAAACACAAGCAGTTTACAGGAGACAAAGGTAGGGTCAGATTTTCCCAGGAGCAGAGATTCCCCCAGCAGACTTTTCTCAGCAGGAGATGGAAGTAGAGACTAAGCCCTTCCTGTGATCTGGCTCCCAGGACTCTTCTGGGACCCACTCAGGGTCTGGTCTTGACCCCCATGGGCTTCTCCAGAGCAGGATTTGTGTGTGAAATGACACTTTTATCTGATGATCTGGTGAGGAGCCAGGATCCGCTCCTCAGGCATCCAAGCCACAAATAGGCAGTATATACTCATCCTCTGGTTACCAAATAGTTCTCTGCCAGGGTTTCCCAGCTTTCTGTTCTAAAGTCTTTCCTCTAACTAAGTGCCTCTTTTTTGCCGGCCTGCTTCTCCACCTTCTCACACAACAGTTCCTGGTTTTGTCCCTTCCAACAGAATTGTCCCAATCAGATAGGGACACAGAGACAGTAGGAACATGTGTACTAATTATGGGATGACCAGAGGCCTCACTGGCCATTAAGTCCAGCTGATTAATACATGAAAGGAGTCCCCACTATGGCATGTGTGAGCGGTCACTCAGCCTCTACTGGAAGTCCTCCAGGGCAGAAGAAACAGTGGCTCCGCACAGCCCATTGCACTTGGAATAGCTCCACTTCTTGGGGACGTGTCCTGACCTCTGCCCTCCCCCAACCCCAGGGGCTCCTGCTCTAGTAGTTTTTCCACATCTCACTCTTCGCCTATGTCTAGACCTCAGTCCTGTTCCTAAGAGCTTTCTCTTCTCCAGTGGGAGGATTCCCAATGCCTTCCATGGATCCCCATATAACTGATTAGTGCCCAGCACTAAGCTAAGCTCTGGATAAACACCCCTGGCCCTCAGGGAGCTTAAAGTCTACTCTCAGGGCAGTAAATGCACAGTAACTTTGGGATGGGCACCAACATCTGGGGAAGTCCTGGGAGAGGTGGCTTCAGCACAGTCATCCATCCAAATGACATTTATCCCTACTGTGTGCAAAGCAGCCTCCTGGATACTTGGGCACCGAGGGGAAGCATAAGGCAGCCCCTGTCATGTGGGACCTCCCATTCTCCTGGGGCTGGGGGTGTGGGCAGGCAGGCTTTCCAGATGCTCCTGGAGCTGGTCCTCTGGGCTGGCATGGCCTGAGGCCCCCAGCCTCGGACAAAAGGACAAAAGTGGACCAGTGCGTTGGGTGGGGGTACATCCTGGGTGGTCTCCTTGGAGAAGGGACAACGCCAGGAGGCAGAGAGGAGGACTTGACCTCTCCAAAGCAGGGGAAGGTAGGAGAGAACACGAGCTCCTGAGAATTCTGTGAGCCCCAGCCTTTGTACCCAGTCAGCACTTGTCTTAATGGCGAGCTGCCATTCCAGCATAGGGAGGGTGCAGGCCCTCATCACTTGGAGACAGGGGACCCTCCCCCCACTCCCTGCTTGGGCTCCCTCCTCATGCCTCATTTGGACCAGGTGGTCCCTAAGAGCCCCTGCAGTGAGGAATCCCATGAGGCAGGCATTGGAGGGGTAAGCTTAGAAGGTCAGGCAGGAGAGGATTAGGGGTATAACCTTCCTTTTAACCTCTGACAAGCTTAGCACTCCTAGGTACCCCAGCCCCCCGCAACCATCATCCAGCATCTGCCTCAACAGCCCCTCATCACTCAGATCCCCCCACCCCAGGCCTACCCTGCCCCGAGGCCAGGCAGCATCAAAGAAGGTAAGTGGCTTCCCATGGATCTCCCCCTTCCCCCCTCCCTCCTCTCCTTCTCTTTCTGTGTCTCTCTTGGTCTCTCCATCTCTCTCTATCTGTGTCTCTGTGTCTCTCTGTCTCTGTCTCCCGATCTCTCCGTCTCTCTCCCTCTCTCTCCATTTCTGTCTCTCTCTGTGTCTCCCTCTGTCTCTGCCCCTCTCTCCCTCTCTGTCTCTGTCTCTCCCCGTCTCTCTGTCTCTCTCTCTCTCCTTCTCTCTCTTTTTCTGTCTCTGTCTCTCCCTCTCCCTCTGTCTCTGTCCCTCTCTCCCCCTATCTCTCTCTGTATCTCCCTCTGTCTCTTCCCATCTCTCCATCTCTCTCTCCCTCCCTCCCTCCTTCCCTCTCTCTCTCTCTCTCTCTCCCTGTCTCTCTCCATCTCTCCGTCTCTTTGTGTCTCTGTCTTTGTCTCTCTCTCTCTCTCTCTCTCTCTCTCTCTCTCTCTCTCTCTCTCTCTCTCTCTCTCTCCTTCTGTCTCTGTCCCTCTATCCCTCTGTCTCTCTCTCTCTCTCTCTCTCCCTGTCTCTCTCCATCTCTCCATCTCTATGTCTCTGGCCCTGACTCCAAGGGTCTCTGTTCTCCCAGACATGGTGGAGATGATGCTGATTCAGAACGCTCAGATGCACCAGATCGTGATGCAGAACATGATGCTGAAAGTGGCACCTCCATCTGTGGCGGGTGAGGCCAATGGGCCCTGGCTCCGGCCAGCTCCACAGGTGGGCACGCGGGAGAGGCTCAGCGCGGTGGGTGAGGACAAGAAAGGCCACGTCAGGAAGCCCCGGCTTCTGCTCGGGTGCCATGATTCGCACTCACCTCTGGGTGGGGGGCTCTCCACGGGGAGCCTAGGCAGTCGCGCCTCTCTGGCTAATTCTGCAGAAGGAGCCTGGGTCCCCTTCTGTCACTCCCCATTACTGCCCCAATGGCTCCCTGAGCCCTTTGGCCTCTTACAGGCCATTCCATTGTCTCTCCATACCTGTCCCCTCCTTCCCACACAAACATTCTGGGGGAGCTAAGTCCTCCATAGAATCAGGATCATGTCAGAGGGACACAGAACCACTCTTTAAAAGGCCGAGGGGTAGGCGGGTAGGCCAAATTGATGCTGAGGCCAGCCCCTCCCAGCCAGCCCCTCCTAGGGATGTCCCCTAATCCCACCCTGGACACTGGATGGCTGTGTAACCCTGGGCAAGTCACTAGCCTCTGTTAGCTCATCTGTAACAGTGACAAGCAGGGCTATGAATACCTCCTGCTTACCATAGTTTTTGCGAGGCTCAGATGAGAGGACCCAGGTGCTTCCAGACCTTAAGTTGTTCTGTACAGATGAGCCATGTTTCACCCAGTGAGTTCAGGACGTGGCTATTAAATACATACTTATATCAGGAATGTTCCTGGACACCAAGCTTACAAAAATAAGTCCCAGTGGCCTTTGCCTCAGAGGCTTAAGGTCACCTGGAGTCTCCAGTCCGCTCGTCTTCTCTCAGGATTTAAGGATTCTGGCTGGTGGTCAGCCTGTCATATGACCAGGCCCACGCTAGGTTGCTCTGGCCTGGTCTTCCAGGGCCGAGGGTCAGTGACAAGCAGGGTCACTGACTCATTGGCTTAGGCTGGACAGAACCTGCAAGGCCTCCAGAGTCCCACCTGCAGCCCCCCTGTTAGCCTGAAATCCAGCCTCTTTTGGCCTAGTAGTGCCCTCCCATTACAGATGAGGACACTGAGGCTCAGACCCAAAGTCATCCAGACAAGGTTCAAAGGCTTCCAGGCCTAGAGCTGGAAGGGTTACAGAGGCCGTCCAAGCCAACCCCGTCCTGCTATGCCCTACCCCCCCAGATGAGATGGCCTGCCCAGAGGCTCCTGGCAGGAGGTGACAGGATCAGTGAAGACTGGCTGGAGATGAGGCTGGCTGGGGACAAGGGAAGGCCTCTGCTGGACAGAGGTCAGCTCCTGTACCCCCATCTGTACAAAACCTCCTTCCCCTTCTCAGCCTCCTCTTCTAAATGGCAACAGGCCTGGGCCCCCTTGGGCCAGGGGAGGCAGTGGCTTATCCCAGTCACCTGGACTGGTAGGCCACACTGGCTCTGGGCCATCACTACTCATGGGTAACCTTTGACCTACTGTGAGAAAAAGGTGTTTTGAGGACCTACTGGAACTAACTTTGGCCCTTTTGGGTCATTTTCTGTGCTAAGGATCCACAGTTTGTGGGGCGAGCTGAAAAGGCCAGGGCTTCTTCAGTCCACCACCATCATCATTACAGCCCCCCAGGCCTGCAGGCTCTCCCTGCCCCCCTGCCCCCAGTGGGCTACCCCATCTGGCCTTCCCTGCTTCCAGCCCAGGCTGTGACCCAGAGCCCAGGCTTCCAGCCCACCATCCGGCACATGATGGGGCCCACAACCACCATGCCTGCCCTCAACAGGTAAGTGCCCTGGGGCAGCTCCATTTCTTCTCCTTCTCAGCCTTTGTGAGGCAGGAGGAGGGCGATCAGCTGTTGGCCCTCCTTTCTAGAGCCCACCTTCTGGGGTCTTGGGTTCAAATCCCTGCTTCCCTACCTGTTACTCAGTAGAGAGAGGGCTAGGCTTGGCTGCAGGAGGCACAGCTTTTACACTGGCCTCTGGCATCTCCCTGAGGCAAATGCATTTCCTTGGCAAATCACAAAACCTTTCAGAGCCCCAGCTCCCTCACAGCTAAAACCACTGCACAACTGCTCCCCAGAGAAGATCCTGTCTGTGCACTAAGCACAGGGGAAGGAGTGTCTGTCACTGTCAGCAGCAGCTGGAGCCCTGGGACAGTGGGTCCTGAGCCTCAGTTTTCCCATCAGCCATAATTATGATGGATACTTTTATCCCAAAGCATTTTATAGGCCTGGTCTTTGAGATCTATAACACCAGCCCTATGAGGTGTGGGGATGCCCATTTTACTGAGCGTGGAACTAAGGCTCAAACACATGAAGGGACTTGCCTAGTGAGTGGCAGAGGGAGGTCTTGTACCTACCACTCTCCTATTCAAATTCCTTTACATCCTCTGATCAAATGAGGGCTTGGCTCCAGGGGCTCCAGGAACTCCTGGGGCTCTAGGGGCTCGGGTCCAAAGGCTCAGGTCCAGGGGCTCCAGGAGCTCCAGGGGGTTCAGGGACTCCTGGGGCTCTAGGGGCCCCGGGGCCTTGGGTCCAGAGGCTCTAGGGGCTTGGGTCCAAGGGCTCCAGAGGTTCCAGGGGCTTGGCTCCAGGAGCTCCTGGGGCTCCAGGGACTCCAGGGACTTGGGTCTAGGGGCTCTTGGGGCTCCACGGTTCCTAAGCTCAAAGGGCTGTGGTCCCCTGAGGCGAGAGGGAGGACAAGGAAGAGGAGGAAGGTCTAGTACGTGCCAGCTCACAGCCAAGCCATCAGGGAGAGGCATAGCCAGCTTAAAGGGCTTAGGTGCTGAGTAACAAGACTGGCAAATAATGATTGTTCTAAGACTGTCGGGTGCTCATTCACTGGGCCAGGCTGGAGGTGCTGGGAGTCAGAGACAGAGGAGGACAGGGATACTTAGGGATTCCTTTCTTTTAAGGGTAGCCTCGGAAGGAGCCCTCCCTGGTCTGCCCCCAGGCTTGTGAGCCCTGCAGCTCCCCAGCTGGTAAGTAGGACAGAACCTTCATTTTTATTCAGTTTTCACAAAAGTCAGATCATACATAGGCAGAACACTTTCAACTGAGCATTTAGTAAGCACCTACTATGTGCCAGGTACTGCTAGGGAAACAGAGGCAATGGGGAAGCAGCCCTGCCCTCTTGGAGCTGCCAGTCAGACCTTCCCTTGGAGGGAAGGATGCTTCTTGCACCAGGACACGTTCACAGAGGCTCTGATCAGAGGTGGCCAAGCCTGGATCACAGAAAGGACCTGAGAGCTCTGGGCAGCTGAGAGAGAGGCCCAGGAGCTGCCTCCTTTCCCAATGCGAAGTAGTCTATTTTCATTGCCTTGGGTCCATTGAGACAGGCTTGACCTGCAGAGGCAGCCCCTTGTGGCAGACTGGACCCTGCCCTGACATGTGTGTGCAAGGTTCTGGGCCTCTCTGCAGAACCTCAGACTGAGGATGGCTCCGTTTTTCCACTGAAGAAGAGGAGGAGGATGATGTCCTCAGCACCTGTACCTCCCATTGTGCAAGAGGGAATGTATCTGTGTAATGGGTCTCGCATTGCTTGCCTCCTCAATGGACCGAGGAGGGAACTGGGAATTTCCGAGCTCTGTTGGTCTGATCAGCCAGTCAGACCCACCATAACGTCACCCCAATGTGGCGAGGTCATTTTGTCCTCTTAGAGAACCCAGGCCAACAAGCAGGGCTCCTTCTTCAGGAGCCGTTTCCCAGGGCTGCTTCTGTCCCAAAGAAATGCCGGGGGGGGGAGCTCTTTTCAGCCCCCCCTCCCCCCTGCATTCCTGGGTTCCCATTCACTTGTCTCCTTCTCTGCTGTTTCGGATGAAATCAGTCAGTGAGCAGCTCCAAGCTGGGCCCCCAGGGGACACAGGCAGACGGGAATAGGCCCTGCCTTCAAGGAGCTCAGACAGTCAATTAGCAAACGTGCTTCTATTTAAACTAGCATTTTTCTCATTTCCTTCTTTTAAATTGTGATGTCTTTTATTTTTACCTGAACATTTACCTTTCCTCCCCCCCACCTCCTGTCTTCCTCATTGATAAAACAAGAAAAAATACCCCCCCCCCACCCCGATACAAATACATACAGTCAAGCAAAACTAATTCCCACATTGGTCCTGTCCAAAACAAGAGCTTCAGTCTTCGTTTCTCTACAGGCAGGCGGTGTGTTTCCTCACGAGTCCTCGGGAGGTGATCAGAATTCCTATTGTCTATCTTTACCGTATTGTGGTTCTTGTATCAGCGGGTCTCCTGGTTCTGCTCATGACAGTCTGTGTCAATTCACGCACCCCTTCCGAGGCTTCTCTGCAGCCTTCTTCATACTTTCTTACAGTACTCCACTGCACTCAGATGCCATAAGCTGTCGGGCCATTACCGGGCATCCCCTCACTTTCCAGTCCTTTACTCTATGCTATAAATATGCTTATACACAGGGATCTCCATCTCTCTTTGGTCTCTTCGGGTCACAGCTCTCCTGACAGTATTGCTGTGTTTGCCTTTAGGGCATCATTCTAAATTGTTTTCCCGAATGGCTCGGCCAGTTTGCTGCTTCACCAACAATGCTTTGGTGCACCCATTTTCCCACCGTGTCTCTAGCATTTGTCACACTTTATTTCTGTCAGCTTTTCCAGTCTGACAGGTGTGAGCTAGAACCTTAGAGTCAGTTTAATTTGCATTTCTCTGCTTTTAATGATTTGGAACATTTTTCACATGGCTATTGATAGCTTGGATTTCTTCCTCTGGAAACCGCTTTTGGCAAGCATTTAACAAGAGATTGTTTCATGCTGCAGACACAAAGAATGATGTTAACCAACACCTTCACAGCGCGGAATGCATGCCAGGCGCTGTGCTCAGAACTTTGCGATTTTTATCTCATTTGATCCTTACAACAACTCTGGGAGGTGGGGGCTGCTAGGAACCCTAGCTTGTTGTGACTCCATCTCTCCCACTCTCCATGAGCCCACTCAGGGTTTTCTTGGCAGAGACACTGGAGGGATTGCCATTTCCTTCTCCAGCTCATTTGACAGATGAGGAGATGCCCCCCCTGATACGAATACATATAGTCAAGCAAAACTAATTCCCATATTGGCAAACAGGGTGAAGTGACTTGCCCGGGGTCACCCTGCTAGTAAATGGATGAGGTCAAATTTGAACTCAAGGCTTCTTGAGTCCCCGCCCAGTACCCTATCCACTGCACCGCCCAGATGCCTCCAAATAGGACAATGAAACCCTACTTTCCCTAAAAGTGCTCACATGCTGCTGGTTTGGACACGTGCCATCCTTGTCACGTGCCATTCACCCACCAAGGTGCTGGGCACAGAAAGAAAAAGCCGAGCCCTCAGCGTGCATGCATTCTTCATGACTTTTCTCTCACAGATCCCCCGCAATACAGAGGAGGGTCAGTGGGAGAGTGGAGGAGAGGGCCATCTGTCTGGGGGTGCCCAGAAAGCCTGATTAAGCTCTGTCTGGGCGTTGGGCACATCCCTGTATCCTCTGAGGGAAGCAGGAGGTGGCTGGCCCACACTGACCGGCTGCTTCTTTTACAAGGGGAAGCTTTAGCCAGAGACGGAGACATTTCCCTGAGTCGGAGTTGTCAGAGTAATTTAGGGGATAAACGTGCTCTTTCTGGCCACCCCCTCCCAACTAGCTGCATGTATGGTGGAAGGGACAGCCGAGCAAAAGCCCAACAACCCTGGCCAGGGTGTGTGTGCGAGAGCTCCCCAGAACCCGCTCGGGTGAAGGGAAGGCCCCAGGGTGGCCGTGGCTGGGAGGCTCCAGCAGCCGCCATCAACATCTGAAGAATGGTGTTTTCATTTCCCTGTGTAGGTCCAAGCCTGAAGCTGCCATGAACCGGAGAGGGCTCAGTGGAGAGTCATGACTGAGGTTCCTGGAGAAGGGAAGCTGGGCAGGGCAGGGGCAGCCCCAGGAAGCACCCAGGCAGGTGTTCAAAGCTTGGCCCTGCTGGTGCCTGGACTCAGCAGGCATCCAAGACATGGCCAAGAATAAACAGTGACCAGACCTGCTCTTTGTGCTTTGTTCCATCCCCTTCACTGCTTCCCTCCTCCTTTTCTCTGTGTCTTCTCAGGCTCCACTGTAATGCTTTGGGTTATTATTATTTTTATTTCTAATGCCCTCATCTGCCTGACCCACAGGGAGGCTGGCAGTGAGACAGACAGACGGGGACACACACACACACACACACACACACACACACACACACACACACAGGATGGACAGACATATGGGACCCAAACCAGGCTTACAGATCAATTACAGGACAGTGGGGGAGTGTGAAGGACTAGGCGCCTGCCCAGGAGGGGAAGCCAGGGCAGGAAGGTCCAGCGGAATCCCTATGGAGCAGCCCATCCTGGCAGAGTCAAGGTCTGAGCTCATGTCCCCCTCCCTATCTCCAAATACAGAGCTGCCGCCTCTGTACCAGCCTGCCTCCTAAAATCATGACTGACCCGCAGCAGACGCCTTTCCTTGTCCATGGAAGCCGGAGTGCCCTTCTCTGTCCAAGGCATCCTGTTGGCAGGTCCAGAAGGTAAATGAAGGGTCACGAACAAAATCAGAGAAAGGGGCTGAGTCTGCACAAGATACCCGTTTCACAGGAATATTAACTGGAAACAGGTGTGCTCATTGACAGGCGGAAGGATAAACTCGGGATACCAGGTGAATGCACCAGGAAATGACTATGCTCTAAGAAACGAGGATGGAGAAGGTGCCAGAGGAGCCCAGGGAGGCGTGGAGCACCCAGTGCAAGGCCGGGAACAGAGCCAACGGCAACATCATGAAGACAGATGCCTGGAAAGGCTCGAGGTTGGGGTCAACGAGATGCCCGTCCAAGCACCAGGCTCCGGCCGACGTGCCTAGGCGTCATCGGCCTTGCCCGCCTCCTGTGTGGGCGATGACCAGGCTCTGGAAGGAGGCATCTGGACACGGCCTGTGTGGGGACTCACTTGGACCACACGCTGCTGTTACAAAAGGGTTTTTTTTTGTTTTCCTCAGTTGGGTGAGGGGGTGGGAGGGAGAAAAAATAGATTCTTGTTGATTGGAATAATCTTTAAAAGGAAAGAAATCAACAGCAACAGAAAATTCTGATTCAGAGTACACATTGTTTCACAAATGTAAGAAAAGTTTTCAAAGGGTCTCCATGGAGAGCCTGCAGCCCAGAGAGAGGAATGGGCCCCCAGACTAGTCTAGTTCTGAGGAAGCGGGGCTCAGAGTAAGTTAACTTGACCAGTCCAACATGATGTCAGCCCAGCTCCCAGGCCATGGAGCCCCAGCCCCTCAGCTGACCCCTGGGGAGCCTGGAGAGGGGAGGGGCCCTACCCCACAGGCCTGTAGCAGCAAGCACCCCAGCATCCCCAGGGTGGCTGCCAACACAGGTTCTTAGATCTGCTTTTCTAAAGGAAAGCAACTCAAAATGGGTTAACAAGCTTGCTTTAATCAATTAAACATATGTCATTTACCTAGTTCAGGGGAAAAAGGTCAGCACCCCAAACTTCAGAGTATACAGACAGAACTTACAAGATAGAGAAACAAACAGATCAAGCAGACAGGCTTTCAAACTGCCCGACCATTATATCAATACCAAATCACAGTTACCAGAGAGGGAAGCATCAACATCTGGGTTTTCAAAGCTGGGGGGCTCTCAACAGCTGCCCAGAGTATCATCTGGTCAAATCACACAACACTTCTCAAAGTGAGCCCCAAAGCAAAGCCTCACATCAGGAATTATATAGCCTTCTCCTGGCTCAGAGAATGTCATTGCCCTCTTGACCCACTGCCCAATCACACAGCATCTAGGTGTGGGCATTTCTGAAAAACCAAGCCTCCTGCCACAGGCTCCATGGGACCATGCTGAATGCAGCCTATTGGGGGCAGAGTATATTTTCAAATCAAGGAAGGTTCTCGGAGTCTCTTAAGCCTATCAAAGGGCCTAGGGGCAGGGAAGATCTTTAAATCCCATAAACCTTACAGGGCCCCATGCCCCCACTGCTCCAGGCTGCCTTTGGCAGCATCCTTGGTCTTGCTCCAGTGTCCAAGGCACAGAAGCAGTGTTTCTAAAGGCCCTCAAGTCAGGAACACACCTGATACCGTTCTCTGGAGCCCCCAAATAGAGGGCAAATTCAGGCCTGATGAAAAAATCACAAAGTGCCTTCTGGTGTGGGAATAGGAGGAAGGAGGCCTGTGGGGTCCTGGCAGAGAAATGCCTCCTCTCTGGGCAGCTTCTTGGCAGAGGCAGAGGCTGGCATGCTGCCTCAGTCTTTGGGCAGTGGGCACACACTCCATGGTCAGATGCTGCCAGGGAAGAGGGACCTCACCAGGAGGAGATAATTAAGGATGGAGAGCAGCACACCTGAGGGGACTGCCAGGACAGGATGGCACCTCCCAAGGCAGAAGCACTGACCAAGCTCCAGTCTCTTCCTCTCCCCTAACCGCCTGTCTTAGTGGTACAGTGATGCCTTTTTAGGGGACTGTCAGGGTTCCAAAGAGCTGTCCTCACAGCAGCCCTGGGAGGTGGGTACTGTTGTTATGCCCATTTTACAGAAGGGGAAACTGAGGCCCAGAGGAGGTAGCCACTTGATCAGGGTCACACAGCTCGTAAATGAAGTCGGATTTGTATCCAGGTCTCCCTGACTGCAAGCCCAGAGCTCTGAGGACACCACAGCACCTTGTTGGTGGGTGCATGGGTGGCATCAGCCCCATATGGCCAGGGAAAGCAGAGCTCAGACAGGTAACCCCACAGCTTGCCAGGCTCCTGGCCCCGCGGTACCTGGCCACTGGATCTGCTGCTGCGGGCTGGGGACTCTGCGCCTGGCTTCATCTTGGGCCATGGGGGGCACCGACGGACTGAGGCCCAATGGCTGCCCCCCCAGGAGGCGGCAGGAGGAGTGTGGTGAGCATACACACCTCTACTTTTCACCGATCAATATGTGAGGAGTGGGGGTTGGGGAGGGCAATACAAATATGCTGATATTCTCGAGTTCCTCTCGATGTCTGGTTTAACCAATGTCCCAGTGTTTCTGTGATGACCTTTCTTGGTGCCAGCTCTTCTGTAAACACCTTTAGCCAGCTGGGAAAATCCCAAGGTAACAAGATTGTGTATTGCAAAACCCAAATCAAGCAAAGTCTGCAAAGTTACTGTTAGTCTCAGTTTCTCTCAGCCTTGGGTATGTGGCCCTCATTTAACTTAGAGTGTCACTGATGCCAACAAGAATCCATCTCCGCTGCCCAAGAGCTTTCAAGGAGGCAGCATTGGTGAGAAAGTTCTCTATGGGCCTCCTTTGTGGGCCTCTAGGCAGCTGCTCTATCCTATTTCTTAAGAAATGCAAGAAGGACTTGAGTTTATGCAGTTGGACTATTAGCAGCAGTGGAGCTCTTTAGTTAGAATTCTGAACTGGGTTCTGCATACGTTGCCACCCAGAAGCCTTGATCCCCAGTGGCTCTGTCCAGGACTTGCTCTTGCTGTAAATAAACCTGGGGCAGCTCAAAACGGCCACTATTCCCTGTTGTTGTTGACTAGACCTGGGAAACTGGCTGTTTTTCAGGCGACATTTTTATGACCAATTTACATTTTGGGCATGGAGGGCCTAGTTCTAGTGGGCTCCTTTCTGTCTTTCCCTTTCTGTCTGCCTGGGCTTGTCAATGACCTGGTTTCCCACCTTAAAGCATTTCCTCCAGGCTCTCTCCAGTCCTGTGCCAAGGTTCATTGCCCCCAGTTTTTCTCCAAGCAGGTTTACACAGAAAGTCAGAGTGGCACAGCTTGAATCATGCCTTCTCTAGCAATACCCTTCCTGCACCTGCAAGAGTTCTTCTTCCGTACTGGTTGTGTTCTTCTCTGGCTAACGGCCTTGCTAGACCATCAGCGGCTTATCCCTGTCCAGCTGCCCTAACAATAGTCTGTGCAAGGTCGGCTAGAAAGCCGGAAATGTCTTCTGGAGTCTTGGAGTTACTTTTGTGAAGGACTGTCTTTCGTCCCTTTGCCCAGGAAGCGCTGCCCAAGCCCTGGTGGCATGTAGCCATCTGTGGGGATCCCCTTACATCATGATGTAGCTGCGGACCTAGTGCCCAATAGGGGCCAGTACCGAGAGCTGTTCACAATTAAAGGGCACCTGTTCCTGCTCACTGCAGGAGGCCACAAAACTCAGAGCTCCAAGTCTAGCATTCCCAGGGTTCCAGGCAGGCACGTGGGCCTGTCTCCAATGGTGAGGGGGTGCTCTGACATGCCTGGAAGCTAGAGGCCTTTTGAATTTCTCTGAGCAGCCTGGCATCTAGGGGCTCGTAGTCACAGAGGACTTGTCCGGGATGAATAAGGTCAGGTCTCTCTATTACGGGGGACATCTGCAATCCCAAGCCTTGGCAGTCCTCTCTCTGCTGCTAGCTTGTTGGACAGCCTTTTCACGGGGGGAGAGTGTACTGTGTTCTTCCCGTTGGACGGGGGTGCATATGCCCTGATAAGAGGGGCATCGAGACAATGGGGGGCGGCTGTGGAGGGCCGTCTGCCCCAGCTGGGTAACAGCCCTTACCTCCTGGTGTGTTCCCCTGCTCTCCCTCTACCTGAGTCCCAGTTTAAGAACATTATGTAATTGGAAGAAATGCACTGGAAGCCTCTGGCTCTCCTGTCAGTGGCTCACCCACCACTCTCCATCATCTGGGTCTAATGAGCCCTCCTTAAACAGCCCTGGGGACGTGATCTCCAGGAGATCTGAAAACTCTTTTATGTGATTCGGCGACTGTGAGGCCTTCCTCCTCTATTCTCTGATCGAGGACCTTTTCCTACTCGGCAGGGCAGTGTAATTTGCACTTGGCCTATGGCCACTACTTACTCCAGAGAAAGGAAAGAAAATACGGAGTGGGCTTCCTCTGAGCCTTCCCTTGTCCTAGGATCCTGCCCTGCTCAAGGGGGCCCTCCTGGGTGGAACCGGAGTGGGCTCCAGAGCCCTCACTTGGGTCTGACATCTCTGTGCCTGGGCCAGGCTGGGCGCCAGTGGCAGGAAGCTGATTTTGGGGAGCCCCGCGGACCCAGATGCCATACACCCACAGTGTATGGAAAGAGACGGCACTCTCCCTGCGCCTAGGCTTCTCATGCCTTTACCCTGCTGACGTGGGTCAGGGTCCAAGTCCCACTAGCCTGTGGTCCTCAACAGAGGAGCCCAGAATCGAGTCAGGGGGAGGCCCGGCCATCTGGCCTCCAGTGAAGGGGGGCTCACCACCTCCTGCAGCAGCCCCTTCCATCCTGGGACAGCTCCCCCACTCCAAGCCCTCCCCTTCCAAGAGCCTCAATCTGCCTCTTTGTGAGGCCCCTGTTCCCAATTTTACCTGCTGGGCAGAGCCTGGAGGGCCCTGGGGCTCACCTGGAGCGCCATGGAAAGGAGCCTGGTACCTGTTACAGTGAAGAGCCAGGCACTGGGAAGTGATGCCCAGCCCAGGGCGGCCCAGCAGGGTCTGAGGCCCCTCCAGGCGCCCCATCCCTGCCTGCTTTTGGGGCCCCTGCACCGGCCCCTCACTGCCCAGCCCCAGCCACCCCGACACACACTGCTGCCAGGGATGGTCTGACAATATCCCCCCGCCAGGATGAACCATGGAGCCGGGCGGCTTTTACATCCCTTCCCACCTGACCCCAGTCCAGCTGTGCGGCTTGGCTGGATGTGACTGTCCAGCCCCAGCGGCCTCACTCCCTCACTGCCCCACCAGTTCTGTCTGTCTGTCTCTCCCTCTGTCTCTCTCTCTCTCTCTCTCTCTCTCTCTCTCTCTCTCTCTCTCTCTTCCTCTCTCTGTCTCCCTCTCTCTCTCTGTCTCTGTTTCTCTGTCTCACTCTGTCTCTGTCTCTGTTTCTCTCCCTCTGTCTCTGTCTCTGTTTCTCTCTCTCTCTATCTCACTCTGTCTCTCTCTCTCTGTCTCTGTTTCTCTCTCTCTGTCTCTGTCTCTCTCTCCGTTTCTTTCTCTCTCTCTGTCTCTGTCTCTCCCTCTGTCTCTGTTTCTCTGTCTCTCTCTGTTTCTGTCCCTCTGTCTCTGTTTCTCTCTCTCTGTCTCTGTCTCTGTCTCTCCCTCTGTCTCTGTTTCTCTCTCTCTATCTCACTCTGTCTCACTCTCACTCTCTGTCTCTCTCTGTCTCTGTTTCTCTCTGTCTCTCTCTGTCCCTGTCTCTCTTTCTGTCTCTCTCTCTCTCTCTCTCTCTCTCTCTCTCTCTCTCTCTCTCTCTGTCTCTCTCTCTCCCCCTTCTCTCTCTCATTCCCTACATGTCACCTCTGGCTCAGGGTGCTATCTTCCTGCGGAAGGCCAGTGTCCTTTGGGAAGCCCTTCCCTCCCCAGCCCCAGCTGGTGCCCCCAGGCTGTTGGGGGCTTGTCTGAGGGGGTGTCCTGGGCCTGGCTGTGTCCGGGGCTGGGCTCCCTCCCTGCCCCCCTCTGAGCCTCAGTTTATTTGTCTGTACAGGGAGGGGTGTCTCCAGGCCCCAGGGGCAGGGCGGGGGTGGGGATGGGCGGGCACTGGGGAGGGGGCTGCTCCTGCCCCGCCCCTGGGCTGGGCGCCCCCTCCTGGTGGTCTGGGCTGAGGCAGCCATCCAGCTTGGGTAGGCACGGGTGCACCTGGCACGGGGTGGGTGGGGCAGGAGCGGGGCGGGGCCCCGGTGGCCTTGGGCTGGCCTGTATCTGGGCCTCAGTGTTCCTGTCTGAGAGATGGAGTTGTGCTGGTGCCCTGGCTTTGTGAGACGCCCAAGGCACTGCCCTGGGAAGGGGCACGGAATGGCCCTCCTGTCACAGCGGACACTGAGGCCCGGGGAGCCAAGGGACTTGGCCAAGGTCCCACCAATAGCGAGGGACAGAGCCAGGATCTGGTTCCAGAGTGAATTAATGTTCTTTTGGGGGCTCCCCTTGCAGGAGGCTGGGTGTCCATTTTGGGGGTGTGCAGGTTGGGCTAAATGTCCCTGAGGCCCCTTGTGGTTCTGGGGTCTGGGGGGAGGGGATTCTTACTTTGCAGCGTCCTCCCCAAGCCTGGCAGCCCCTGGCACTCCCCTCCCCCTGCCCTGGCAGCCGCTGGCGCTCCCTTCCCTCAGCAGGCACCCCCAGCCCAGACATGCTTGTGTAGCCAGGGCTCTGACAAGTCTCCTTCCTTCCCTCCTCAGGTTTCTCCGGCTTCCCCTGAGGTGCAGCCCCCAGGACAGCCCTCCAGTCATGGACCCCCACAGCCTGGCTGTGGGTCAGCAGCATAAGGCTTCCCCCCGGAGCAGGCTCATCTTTGAGTGGGGCTCCAGGGCATCTAAGCTCGGCGAGGTGGGGGACTCACTGGCCCCCAGGCCCAGTTCCAAGAGGGGTGGGGGGGCCCCCAGATGGCCCCTGTGGCTCCCTGGTCCCAACAAGGAGGCCCTGGCCTCATACAACCACCAGACCTTCCCCAGCCCAGCCACCCTGGGCTACTCCTCTGGGGACACGTCCAGGTGTGCCCCGGGTAGAGGGCAGCCGGCCTTCCCCAGGCAGGGTCAGAGGCTGGAGGAGGCCAGGGAGCCGGGGCTGGGTCTGAACCTTCCTCAGGAAGTCAGCCCTAAGCACCAGGGCTCCCCCCTGGCCTGGGCCCCAGTGGCCCCCAAGAAGGTGAAGAAGCGGCGGCCCAAGCCTCTGCCGGAAAGCAAGACCAGGGCTCCTGGGAAGTCTGGCCGCAGCCCCAAGAGGCTCAGGCCAGGCCACTGGCCCGGGCCCCAGCGCAAGGATGCAGAGAGGTGGGAGCTGGGGCCCATGGGCGACCACCTGCTGAACAGATACTCTGCCCACTTGAGCTGGGCCTGTGGGGCACCCTTGCCACCTGGGCCCCGGAGCCCCCGGACCATGGCCAAACGAGGCCCTGAGCCCAGGAGTGAAGGTATGGCCTCAGCTGCCCGCTGTGCCCACCCCTGCCTGTGTGGGAAACGGGCCTGAGCAGAACAGCCTGCCTGAGATGCAGGGGCCACCATGGCCCTCATCAGCACCCCACTTCCCTGGCCCCAAGAGACAGCTGGGCTTGTGCCTGCACTGGAGTGTCTCCTTCACTGGCCTGGGAGGCCAGAAGCAGCAGAAAGAACGCTGGCTTTGGGGTTGGGGCCCTGGGTTCCAGTCTCACCCCAGCCACTTATAGGTGTGTGACCTTGGAGCAGTCACTGCCCCCAGGCCTCAGACCTAAGAGGAAGGCCCACGACTGGAGGAGGGGGGCTGTGATCTGCCCAGAGGAAGGGTCGTCGGCAGTGGGGAGATCAGGGCTCCCTTGTGTCTGGGTGGAACCGCAGTAGCTGGACGTGGTCAGGGCTTCCTCAGGCTGTGGAGACTCTTGGCCCTTGGTGCAGATTCTGTCTCTGCCTTTGTTGGGGATGAACGGCTCCCTCCCATGGTGCTGATGCCACAGTGGAGGCTGGCCCTTCCGCCACAGCCACATGCCATTGGCCCAGGTCTGGGCTCCAGAGTGGGCAGGCCTGCCCAGCTCAGATCACCATGGGCACCCGAGGGTGACAAAAGTGATGGGAGCCACAGCCACGGCCCGGAGTAGCACTACCAGGGAGTGGAGTGGAACCAGCTCTGCGGTGCCCTTAGGGCTGTGATCAGAGCAGGTCAGCCTTCTGGGGGTCCCTGGGGCTTTGCAGGCCCTAGCCTGGGGCACTGAGGCCAGGTGACTTGCTCAGGATCACCTAGCCAGGGCGGGCAGCCACATTCTTCTTGGATCCATAATTACAAAGCTGCTGATGGCATCATTGATAATCTTCTCCCTCTCTGTGCCCTCCCTGCTCTGACCCCTCAGCTGACCCATGCCCCTCCTCCCATTTACTACTGAGGATGGTTACCAGAGCCTGCAGCCACGGCAGACCACAGCACCCCCAGCTCCAGCGCCCTCTGCCCTCCCCGGCTCCCTCTGTGCCCGTTCCTCAGCACGGCCCCCACGGTGCTGTCCCCCCTCCCCCCTCCTGTCCACTGGACCATTTCCTCCTGACTGCCCACGTCCCCCCAGCTGGAAGGGCCCTCTCTCGTTCCTTCCATCCTGCCATGGCCCTTTGTGGCTAGGACCTCTGCTGGCTCTGCTTGTGCTCTCCTGATTCTTGAAGAGCCTAGCATTCCCACCCACACTGCCCCCCCTGCAGTCACCAGTGGCCTTTCCCCCACCACACTCTCATTGACCGCTCTACGGCCCCTGTTACTTCCCCCCCCACCTCTCCTTCTTTACCTCCTTGGCTGGCACCTCCTCCAGTGCACCTCCACTAGCCACGGTCCCCAGATTCTGTCCTGGGCCCTCTGCTCCCTCTACACTGTCTATACTTGCAGCACCCTTTCTTTAGAAATGCTTCTCAGACCCATGTTGAAGCCCAACCGCTGCTCTTCCCATTGGCTGTGAGGAGAGCCAAGTGGGGGAAAGGGGCCTGCTGCTCCTAAGAACTCCCTGGGGGGCTTTGCAGGGTTTGCTCTCCCTTGGGCCCCTCAGCAGCCCTGGGGCCAGAGGCATTCTAGGTCCTGTGGGTACTGTTGCCCCATTTTGCATAAGGGGAAACCAAGGCCCAGAGGCAGGAGCCCCTTGGGTAGGGTCAGGCCTCGGGAAGCGGGAGGATCCCCGGCTCTGTCCCCCCTGCTCTGTGGCGGGGGCTCTGCACCCTTTGGTGCCCTGGGCCCAGGCACTCAGGCTTCTCCTGAGAATCGGCATCTCGCGGCATTGAGGGGTCTCATTCTGGGCACAGCAGACATGCCTGCTGGCGCTGGCACCAGCTTTCCCTCATGCTTGGGCAGATAAAGAGAACCCTGGAGTAGCAGATGAGGTCTCAGTCAGGATCCTGGAAGAGAGGTGGCGTGTGCTTAGAGTGGTCTACAGACCTGGGCTTGAGGCCTGCCTCGGATGCCTTTTAGCTGGATGACCCCTGCCTGTCCCCTCTGGACCTTGACATCCTCATCTGCAGGATGGGCCTCATCAGCACTGCAGCCCCTTTCTCAGGCTTTTATTGTTCTAGCTGCTGGTGACAAAAAGACAGAGACAAAGCAGCTCCTCAGGGAGCTTCCATTCTAGCGGGGAGAGGGCCCATATTGAGCACCCAAGGACACCCTGACACCGAGTTTCCATGACAGTGATGCTTTGCCTTCTGCTGGACGGCTCAGCTGCCCCGAGGGGTGCCTTTGCAGGGGCACAGGTCTGAGGGAGGCGGGAGGGCGTCCTGGCAAAGGTCTGACCCCTCCCGACCTCTTTTTCAGGACCTGAGATGAGAGAGCACCTGTTGGAAGAGCTGACATTCAACCAAGAAAAGGAGAGGGACAATTTCACGTCTTCTCCCCTCCCCAAGGCTTCCCGGCTGTCCTTTGCCAGCCGCAGGTAGGTCTGGCTGCCCTGGTGGGACAGGGGCTTCCCCTGGAGCCCCCAAGTAATTCCTCCTGGCCCCAACTCCCCAGGGGATCCCCTGACTCCCAAAGGACAGAGAGGGGAGCAGGGAGGGCCTGGGGACCTCACCTGCATCTCCCTCCTGAGTCAAGCCTTCAAGATGCCGGGTGGGTGGGCCTCAGGGTCTGCAGGGACCTGTGCAGGGGCCATCAGCCTCTCTGCTCATGCAGGGACAGAACCAGGAGCCAAGCAGGGGGACAGTCTCTGCCTTTTTGGGAGAACTGTCCCTGTGTGGAAGTGACCGCCCCTGGAGAGGGAGAGAGTACCCCTCACCGGGAATGTTCTAGGCTCTAGAGGGATGATCCAGGCGTGGATGAAGCCGATGCCTCTGAGGGCCCTGCTCTGAGGATGGGTGATTGGGCAGTGCTTGGGGCTGTTAGGGCCCTTGGGCAGTGCCATGTTTGGCCCACTGTTTAGAATATTGAAGGGCCAGTCCCTGCTCCCACAGGCCTGACTTCAGAGGAGAAGGCAGAGGGGCTCCCCATCCCCCTCAACCTCATCCTCCCCCCAAAAGTCCTTTTTTCTGAATTCACATTAAAATCCGTGTAAAGAAGTCTTTGTCCTGACCTGAATGGGCACATCCCAGCATGGTTCCCCTCTTGTGGGGAGGAGCCAGCAAAGGTCAGTGAGGCTGAGCCCCTTCCTGCCCTCTTCACTCTCAGCCGTTCCTCCCTGAAGCTGGCCTTTCCCTGGCACCATACTTTCCTGCTTGCTCCCACGGTGAAGGCTGTGGACAGCCCTGGCTCCTTCCCCCCCCCCCACCGGGCTCCCTGCTGGCCTCCATCTCTGCCTTGCTGTGCGCCGTGGCCAGGACCTCGGAAGAAAAATACAGTCTTCTTAACTACAGGGACAAACTTCTGAGGCAAGGTATGAGCTCCCTCCTGGCGCCCTGGTCCTGTGGCCAGGTGCACCAAGGGCGGTCAGTTAGTGAGTTGGTCAGCAAACGTCCTTGGAGTGCCTGGGTCAGACCATACCTGTGGGAGCCAGGATGAGGAAGGCCCAACTGGGACCGAGCTGGATGCGCTTCTGTCACCCGCACGCTGGTACTCGTGGCAGAGGGCACTCCCATGAGCCTGCTGGTCCCAGGGAGGTCAGTGAGCTCTCCAGCGCTTTGAGCTGGTAGCGTGCAGTGGACAGAGTACTGGCTCTCATAATGGTGCCAGAAAGACTTGAGTTTAAATAAGGCCTAGCTGTGTGACCCTGGGTAAGTCACCTCATTGCTGTCTGCCTCAGTTTCCAAATCTGTAAGATGGGGATAACAATGCCACCTTCTTCCCAGGGTTGTTGTGAGGACAGAGCGAGATCAGCTTTATAAAACACTGTGTACATGTGAGCTGTTACTGTAAGCCCCATTTTACAGGGAAGAGATAGAGGGTCAGTGTGACCACCCAGCTCATACGCTTCTGGTCACCCCAAGCAGAGCAGGCTGGCTGGCTCAGCCCAGTCTGTCCTGTGGGGCCATAGGGGGAGGGTACAGAGAAGCATAATTAGGCTCCGTGTTGGGAAACAAGGGCTGCCTTGGGGGGTGGGAGGTTCCCCCTCCTAGTGGGTCGAGGCTGGGCTCCTTGTCCTGTGTGCTATAGAGTTGGCACAGCACTCTGCCCTTAGTAAGCACCTAATAAATGCTCCATCTCCCCACCCACCCACCCATCCCTCCACACATCCATCCATCCATCCGTCTACCCATCCATCCATCCAATCAGCCACTTATTCATTCATTCACTGTAGAGGGTGTGCTTGTCCAGGTCAGGGTAGGCTCTGACATGCTGAGCTAGTGTATCCTGAGCCTGATCACAGCTTGTGGGGTCAAGGCCCTTAGAGTTCGGCCGGTCCATCCCCCAGCCCCTGCTTCCTATGGAGCTGAGATCCAGAGGTCCAGGCTCCCCAGAGTTGGGTCAGAGCCTGGACTGGAGCCTGGCTCTCTGCCTGTCTGCTGCCATTCTCTCTGCCTGGCAGCAGAGCCACCCACATGCTTTGTCCTACAGCTCAGGTCAAGAGGACGGATCTGGGTCAAGCCAAGCCCTTGGTGGGGACCTGCCCAGACATGTGTCCAGAAAAGGAACGGTACATGAGGGAGAGCAGGAAGCAGCTGAGTGTCTTTGAGATGCTTCCAGGCTCCGACAAGGTACTTCCCAGTGTGGCCACACCTCTTGTCCATGGCTGGCTTCTCGGGGTGGGCACCAGGGTCAGTGGCCCCTCGCTGGGCCGCACGCCTGGTCCACGATCCCCTCAAACTCCATGCCGCCCATACAGAACTCTTCTCTCCTCAAAACCAAATAGATCCTCTTCCTTTTTTTCTCTCTTTTTTTGGGTGAAGTGACTTGCCCAGGGTCACACAGCTAGTAAGTGTCTGAGGCTGGATTTGAACTCAGGAAGGTGGTGAGTCTTCTTGACTGCAAGGCCTGGTCTCTGTGCACTGTGCCCCCCCAGCTGCCCCCTAGATCCCCTTCCTAGCTAGGAATGGAGAGCTAGGAGGGACCTTTGGGGTCACTTGCTGCAGCCCCCTCATTTCACAGATGAGGAAACTGAGGCCCAGAGAGGGTGAATGAGGTGTCCAGAGTCCCCTAAGACAGGAAACGCTTGGAGATTACGAACAAGTCTGAGCTCTCCTGGGGCCCTGGATGGGCCTCTCTCCTCCTTGGGAGGCAGCCACGCTTGTGTGTCTGATTCATTCGGAGATGTGGAGGGCAGTCAGGCTGGCAGAGGGACAGACAGTGATGCCTCCTGAGGGAGGGCTGATAGACACAGACGTGCCCCAATTGCCTCTGCGCTAGAGGAGGGAGCTCTGTCTGTTTCTGCTTGGCCTCCAAGGACAGAACCAGCAGCCACATGGGGAAGGGGGCAAGGTGGACGTTGGGAGACCCTTCCTGACATAAGAGCTGTACAAGCCTGGAAGGGGCAGCCCTGGGAGTCACCAGGTCCCTTCTCCATATCACGCACTGGGAGGCACCAGGTCCTTTCTCCTTATCATGCACTGGGAGGCACCAGGTCCTTCTCCGCAGTGGCTCTGGGAGGCACCGAGTCTCCCCTCCACAGTGGCCCTGGGAGGCACAGTTTCTCTCCCCCCACATTGGCCCTGGGAGGCACAGTTTCTCCCCCGCCACATTGGCCCAGGGGGTATACCCTCTGCATCATGCCCTGGGAGGCATCAAGTCTGGTCAAGGGCATGCTTGGTCAGGTGTGGACTGTTCCAGAGGCTGGGAGGTCGGCTCTTGTCCTGCCTCTTAACCCTGGCCCATCCTCTCTGGGGTCCTCAGGTTGACCATGCGGCAGCCATCAAGGAGTACAGCCGGTCTTCCGCAGACCAAGAGGAGCCCCTGGCCCATGAGCTTCGGCCCCTGGGGGTCCTGAGCATGACCATGGATTACTTACTGGCCCACGTCATGGACAGTGTGGAGGAGAATTCCCGAGAGTGGTATGATTTTGTCTGGAACAGGACCCGTGGGGTGAGAAAGGTCAGTGCTGGGCTCCTCTCTGGAGAGACACAGCCGTTTTATTTAAATTCTTGGTTTTGTCGGCGAGGAATTTCTCACAATGCTCCTGATTTCTTCTGCTCCGCGCTCCTTTCAGTTCTTGGTAGTTCATGGGGTTTCTCCCTCTTCTTACTAATTAGCTTTATCTCTTTTGTTGCTTTTTTTAAAGTTTATCTAATCTTCATCAGCTTATTTTTTCTTTTCAGTTTTCCTGATCTCCTTGCTTTTCAGAATTTCTGCCTTGGATTTTCAGTTTGCTGGTTTTCTAGCCTTTGAATTGTATGCTAGACTCATAATCCATGGTCTTAGTGTTTTGTTGAGGAAAGTGGTGAGGCCCAGCCATTTCCCCCACACACTGCTTGGGCTCACCCCCAAATTCTGCGAGCCCTTCCATCTTGCTTTGCCATCTGGCTTCCCTGGGTCCCAGCAGATTTTTGAATTCAGAGCCCAGCTCTTCTTTACTCTTTCATCCTTGTTTCATGGGAGGCCAATGACTGTGGGATTCTCCCTCCTTGACTTGTTTTTTTGGTCCCTTGCTCTGCACAGAGACCCCCTACATTTTCTCCATTTGTTCGGCCTCTAGGTGTGGCTCTGCTGTTGCCTGTCTTCTCTGTCTGGCCCCTTCTCACTTTTGGGAGGCCTGTGCTAAAGGGCTGGTTTTCCTGCCTCTTCTTTTCCCCACTGCTCCCATTTCTCTTGAAAGCCCCTTAGAGCCCCTGATCCTTCTCCTCCCAGACTCCCAGCAGGACTAATGGGCTTTGCCCTTGAGCGGGGCTCTGCCCAGGTCACTGTGGAGTGATTGTCTTTCCCAAGGCCTGTGCCCTGGGCATCTCTGGATGCACAACATCTCCATCTTGGTGGTGCTTTCTTCTGTTCACTCCTATTTCCAGTGGGGTTTTTGTCACGGGGTGCTCTTGTACATGTGGGTGGGATGATGGGGTCCTGTTTGGTTTCCTTCTGTGCTGTCCTGGGTCCTGACACTGGCTGTCCCCTCCCTGGTGTTTTCTGTGTGTCACATTGTGGCAGGGGCCAGGCTCACCCATGTCCTGCTCAGGCACCTCCAGAGAGCCAGGCTCCTGGAGCCTCAGGGTGGTGATGGGCCCTCAGATTGGCCGCTCGCTGGCTCTTGGCGGGAGCACAGGATCTTCAGGTTTCTGGGTCTGGAATGGGCTGGCCTGCCCTGGGGTGTCCTGGCCAGGAGGCCTCTGAAGGCCATGTTTGTCTACCCTGGGAGTCTCCCTGCACAGATCCCTGGGCATCCAGGGGCAGAGTTTCTTTTCTTGAGATAATTAAGACTGTGTCCTTGGCCTCTGGGTGAGCGGCTCGTTCTCTTGTCTCCGCCAAGGACATTACCCAGCAGCATCTCTGTGACCCCCTGACGGTGTCCTTGATCGAGAAGTGTGTGCGCTTTCACATCCACTGTGCTCACCAGATGTGTGAGGAGACCCCGGCCTCCTTCGACGCCAAGATCAACAGCGAGAACACGCTCAAATGCTTACAGAGCATGAAGGAGATGTACCAGGACCTGGCGAGTGTGAGCATTTACTGTGCCCATGAGGCCGAACTTCGGAGCTACGATGTCCTGCTCAACCTCCACCAAGGAGACATCCTGAGGTGAAGGCGGGCATCAGAACCAGGGTGACTGACTCAGCACCTATCTAAAAAGTGCCTACTGGGTGCTGGGCTGGGGGATTCAAAGACCCAAATGGCAAAGGGCCTGCCCTCAGGCAGAGTGTATTCCATTGGAAGACAGGGTTCACAGAGCCTAGCACACAGAAGGGATTGGATAAGGGCTAAGAACAACAGAAAAGAAGAAGATGGGTAAGCCAAGGATGGCTCCTGGGAGGATGTCTGTCCATGGTGAGTGGGGAGGGTGGGAGAGCCACCCATGACAGGGCCTTCTCATCCCATGAGACCCCTGTCCAGACCCTCACCGAAATCCTCCACAGAGCACCCCCAAGGCCTACCCTCTGAGCCTTTAATGTGAAAAGAATGAAGATTTTAAAATATGAATTTGGGGAAAGCTGAAATGATATAATGTATATTTACACACACACACATACATACATATGTGTGTGTGTGTGTGTGTGTGTGTGTGTGTGTGTACATGGGGATCAGTAGAGGGAGAAAGAAAGAGGGAGAGACAGAGAAACAGACAGAGCAGAAAAACCAAGAGAAGGGGATGGAGAGAAGGAGCCAGGGGCAGGGGTCAGAGAGAAGGACAGAGCCAGAGCCAGAGAGGGGAGGGGTTCTGGCCGGTCCAGATGACCACTGTACCCCCTTCTGCCCATCCCCAGAGAACTTCAGCAGTTTCAGCCCAGTGTCCGGAATGCCCCCAAGATCATGTTCACTGCCCAAGCTTTGTCTGCCCTCAACAGCAACAATTTTGTGCGTTTCTTCAAGCTGGTGCAGGCGGCTCCTTACCTGGAAGCATGCATTCTGCACAGTTACTTCGGTCAGGTGAGACAGGGGGAAAGGGGAGGGACGGGTGTCTGCTGACCCCCAGATATTGACCAGGCCTTGTGGTGAGGCTCAGGATGAGGCTGGGCCTGTGACTCCTGCCCCTGGAGAGCAGGAGGGTCCTGCTTCTTGGCCACTGAGACCTTTGGGGACCCTATCCTTAATCTTTTAGCCCTGGGCCACCAAGGAGGGAAGAGACTTGCCCAGAGTCACATAGCTAGGATGGGTCTGAGGCCTATGCTAGATAGAATACGTTCTCCAGATTGGGGCCTCCGCTAGCCATTCCGGCCACATTACTCCCTTGCTCAAGGGACTTCATGTTCTGTCTCCAGCTTCCCTGCCTTTGCCCAGGCTGTGCTCCTCTTAGGATCCCAAACTTCCTACAAATACTGTAACTCTAATTAAGTCTCCTCCCTCCCTGGGCCTCAGTTTTCATATCTGTAAATCGATATTATCTGAGGATAACAAGGCCATAGATTTAGAGCCACAGGGGCCCTTGGACACCATCGGTTCCAATCCCCCATATTCCAGACTAGGAGACTGAGGCTCAGAGAAGTTAGGGGATTTGCCCAAAATCACACAGCTAGCAAACATCAGAGGCAGTGTTAAGCCCCAGTTTTGCTGACTCAGTCCAGTGCCCCATCTGCTATGCCTGCTCAGCCTGCTGCACAGAGGTCAAGGCCAGATAGTCTAAACACTTTGGCTGTGGCCGCTGCAGCCACTGCTGATTGGGCTGGGCACTCCCTGTTTTGGTGGGCAGTCCCTGGGTATCATGAGTGAGAGCCCTGTGGCTATCCTGCTGGGAGATTCCTCTCTGAGACTCCTGCTTCATTTTTTAAAAAGCAATTGGGGTTAAGTAACTTGCTCAAGGTGACATGGCCAGGCATTATTTATGTGTGGGTGCTCATTTTCTGAGGCCGGATCCCAACCCAGGCCGTCCCAACTCCGGGCCGGTGCTCTTACTCACTGCGCCATCTAGTAGCCCCAAATCTGTTTTTTGTTTGTTTGTTTTTTTGGAGGGCAATTGGGGTTAAGTGATTTGCCCAAAGTCATACAGCTAGTAAGTGTGTTAAGTGTCTGAGGTCAGATTTGAACACAGGTCCTCCTGACTCCTGGGCCAGTGCTCGAACCTGCTTCATTTTTGATGGACATCTTGACATGACCCTCAGTAGCCTGAGGAAGTTTTCCATGAAGTGACTGTGTTCAGGTCACTGATTTTGGCCTCATTTTCCTTGCAGGAGGCCAGGGATGGGATGGGCAGACCTGGGTGGGCTGCAACATGTTTCTGTGGAGGGAATGTCTGCTTTGGGGAGACCGCAGGTCTAGCAGACTATTAGAGCATCACCGTCACTAGTTGTGACAAGGCCAGCTTGGATGCATCAGGACCAGACCCCAGCAGAGGAGCTGTCTCTGGCAGAGACTCTTGGGCTGCACCTTGAGGGATGGAGCAATGGGGCCTCTGGACCATCAGGTGGATTTGCTCCATGGGCAAGAATGCCCCAGGGATCTGGGCCTGGCTGGCCAGGAGGCTTTCGGGCCAACGGGATGCCAGGGGTCATCTCATCCGGCCCCTAATTTTATAGGTGGGGAAATCAAGGCCTATGGGGCTTAAATGACTTGCTCACAGTTGTAAGTAACAGGATCAGAATTTGCACCCAGGGCCTCCAGCTCTTTCCACTGAACCCTCCATCATCTTTGTGCAAGACAAGAAAGACAAACAAGCAAGACAAACAAGCATGCTAGTTGACAGAGATCTTAATGAGACAGCCAACGGGGCTGAATATGACAGAATTGGCACCAAATGTAAAGTCACACACTCAGGTCCAAACAAGCAATTGCTTAAGACTTGGTCAGGCAGAGCATGGCTAGCCAGTGGTCAGTGCTGGATTCTAGAACAATGGCAGTTCAGTCTTGCACCTCTGTTGACAAAGTGCCGAGGTCTTTTCAGACGATGGTCATTGCTTCCAGGTCCACAGGGATGCTCTCAAGGCTCTCAGCATCGCTTATACTGTGAGCTCACAGAGGTCCACGTTCTTTCCCCTCTATGACCTGGAGCGTATGCTCCTGTTCCAGGACTGCGCAGAGGCAGCAGACTTTGTGACCTTCTATGGCCTCAACGTGTCTGGTGGGTATGTGAGTGCCCGAGGGGCAGAGAATGAATGTATGAAAAGGTGTAGATTCTGTGCTGGGGATATAGATGGCAAAGCAGTCCCAGCTCTCATGGAGGTTTCCCTTTGATGGGGGAGGCAGTGGATGGAGAGGGCTCATGGCAGGCTCAGTTGTCCCTGGCATAGATCACACATCAAATAGTAGGCTGGAAGGTTAGGCCAGGAAGGAGGGCCTGCTGGTCTACCACCTCCCCAGAGGGCCTGTCACGGCTGACTCCCCATGTGTCTAAATGTCCATGGAATCTGGAGGGCCCATGGGCTGGGGACTCAGGGAGGGGGAGGCAGGGGCCATCACAGAGGACAAGAGCCAGAAGATGATCGTTCAAATGCTGACTCTGCTACTCATCACCTCAGTCTCTCTCTGGACCTTGGTTTCCTTATCTGTAAAATGGAGTTGCTGGAGCCAGCTCTGTCTGGGCAGGGTTCAGGTCGCCTTTCTATGGAAGGCGTGGTCCCAGAACCAGGAGGAGCCTCAGAGGTCATCCAGGCCAGGCCCTCATCTGACAGAGGAGGAAACTAAGGCCCAGGCTTGTGCCTAGTCCCAGGCTCAGTGACCTCCAGGGTCACCAGGGTCACAGGTAGTCAGGGACTGTGGGCAGCAGATTGTCGTCAGGAGGGCTGACAAGCTTCTGACCTTTGTCTTTGTAGCTGTGTGGAACTGAACCGCACCGCCTTCCGAGAGCCTGAGAGGGTGTGCAGACCCACGGCGTCAGCGCTGATCAAGCAGAAGCGGACCACATTTGTCGGGGAGGTCATCAATGGCGGGCCACTGCCTCCCCTGGTGCGGCATGTCCCCTCCTGCAGCTTTAATGAGCAGAGTGTGTATGTTGGTGGGAGCCTCTACCCCGAGGCTACCAGAAGAGAGCCGAGGATGCCCGGGGACCTGGCAGGTGCGTGATGGCACAGGCCCCAAGCTTGGATCAGCCACTTTCTTTTCTTTTTTTTTTGCTTTTTGGAGGAGGGAAAGCAGGGCAGTTGGGCTTAAGTGACTTGCCCAAGGTCACATGGCTAGTAAGTGTTAAGTGTCTGAGGTCAGATTTGAACTCAGGGCCAGTGCTCTATTCACTGTGCCACCTAGCCACCCCAGATCAGGAGCTTTCTATTTCATGACTCTAATGGGCCGGGAAGGTGGAGTGCCACTGTGGAAGGTCAGCTCTGAGGGCAGGGAGGCAACCTTGGTGGATGTATGGATTGATCTGGGATCTCCACTCATACCTTCTGGCCCTGGGTGTTTCCTCACAGGCCTCCCCTGAGGCTCCACCCCATCTTCCTTTGCCTATCACACCTCATCTGCCAGCCCATGGGCATCAGCCTTTATATACTGCAGTCTCCTGGGCTCCCCAAGGTGCCTGCCTGTCCAGTGGTCACATGCCTGCTGCTGCCCCTGGGCCATGTCCTGTTTGTGCCAGGTAGGGCCCATAGGATCCGCCAGCCAGCATCACTTGGCGTCATGTAGCATGCCCAGTGTGGGGCATGGTGCCAGGAAAGGTCTGGTAAGCGCTCTTTGACTGACTCGTGAATGGATTGACCCACGGTTCCATGTTAGCTCAGGACCAATCAGCCCTCCAGCTCGGGATCCCCAACCCTTCGCCAGTCATGCCTCCTGCATGTTGCCTGCTCTGTCCTTAACACTGCCAAGCACATCCCACCTTCTTTCCCTGCAGTAGGTTCATGAACACACATGTGTGCACACACATGTGTAATACCTGCACATGCAAGCACATGGTACATGTTACATATGTGTTGTGACAAACATAAAACATGTGTCTCCCCTTGGGCAGAGACCTCCTTCCTCCTCAGACTCGACAGTGTGCAGAATCCCCAGCACGCAAACTTCCTCCAGTGCATCTCTGACTTCTCACCCCAAGGGAGTGCCTTAGAGAAGGAGAGGGTTTGTCCTAGGCATCCCCACCCAGATGTGTTTATTGTTCAGTCATTTCTGACATGTCCAATTCTTCATGACACTGGGGTTTTCTTGGCAGAGATTCTGGAGTGGCTAGCCATTTCCTTCTCTAGCTCATGTGGCAGATGAGGAAACTGAGGCAAGCAGGGTGAAGTGACTTGCCCAGGGTCATGCAGTTAGAACATGTCTAAGGCTGGATCTGAACTTAGGTCTTCCTGATTGCAAGCCTGCTTCTCTATCAGCTGTACCACATGCATGTAAGGGAGGGCTCTGACCCCAAGGCCATCTCTGTTCCCTAGGGCACACCACCGCTTCTTGAGGGCCCTGGTGGTGATGTTGTTGTTGTTTAACTAAACTCATTATTTATTTATTTTTAACATTTATTTTAAAATATTTTTTGAGTTCCAAATTCTTTCTCTCCCTACCATCCCTCCCCCACCTGTTGAGAAGGCAAGCAGTGTGATATCAATTGTACATGTGAAATCATGCAAAACCTTTCCATATTAGCAAAAAAGAAAAAAAAAAGCAAGAAAACAAAGTGGAAAGAGCGTGCTTCAACCCCAGAGTTCATCGGTTCTTGCTCTGGAGGTGAAGAGCATTTGCCAGCATGAGCCCTTGGAGCTGTCTCGGATCACCGCATTGCTGAGAAGAGCTCAGTCATTCACAGCTGATCCTTGTTACAATGTTGCTGTCACTGCTGCAATGTTCTCCTGCTTCTGCTCACTGCACTTTGCATCAGTTCCTACGCGTCTTTCTGGGCTTTTCTGAAGCCGTCCTGTTTGTCATTTCTTATGGCACAATAGTATCCCATTAAAGCCACATGCCAGCCATCCCTTCATTAATGGGCATCCCCTCAATTTCCAATTCTTGATCATCACAAAATGAGCTGCTATAAAATGCTTGTGCATGTGGGTCCTTTCCCCCTTCTTATAGTCTCTTTGAGATACAGACTTAGAAGTGGTATTGCTGGGTCAAAGGGTATGCCCAGTTTTAATAGCACTTTGGGCCTAGTTCCCAATCGTTCTCCAGAATGACTGGATCAGTTCACAACTCTACCAACAGTGCATGAATGTCCCAATTTTCCCACATCTCCTTCAGCATCTGACATTTTCCTCTTCTGTCATATTAGCCAATAGGAGAGGTGAGCAGTAGTGCCTCAGAATCATTTGAATTTGATTTTTTTTCCCCAATCAATAGTGATTTAGCAATATTTGATGAAGACTTAGCTATTCTCAGTAATATAATGATCCAAGAGAATCCCAAAGGAGTAATGATGAAGCTGACTATCTGCCTCCAGAGAAAGGGCAGACATTGTTTGAATATAGACTAAAGCAGGCTATTTTCACCTTCTTTCTTTTATTCCAGTCTTCTTGTACAAAATGATTAATATGAAAATGTTTTACTTGATTGCTCATGTATAACCTATATCTGATTGATTGTCTCAGGGAGAAAGGAGAGAAAGGAGGTAAAAAAGGATAGAATTTAGAACTCAAAAGTTTTTTTTTTGAAAAAAAGGTTAAAAAGGTTAAAAATTGTTTTAACATGTAATTGGGGAAAATAAAACAATATATTATAATTTGAAAAAAATAGTGATTTAGAAAATTTTATGTGATTATTGATAGCTTTGATTTTTTCTTCTAAAGACTTCCTGTTCATATCCTTTGACCATTTTTCAATTGGGGAATGACTCTTATTTTTATAAATTTGACTTAGTTCCATATATATTTGAGAAATGGGAGAAATTTGCTGTAAACTTTTCCCCCATTTCCTGCTTTTTCTAATCTTGTCTGCATTGGTTTTATTTTTGCAAAACTGTTTAAATTTAATCTTATCAAAATTATTATCCACTTTATTTGCCAGGATTCTCTCTTTTCTTGTTTGTTATAAACTCTTCCCTTATCCATAGATCTGACTGGTATAATCATGTTCCCCCAATTTACTTATGATATCACCCTTTATGTATAGATCATAATCCTATTTTGACCTTATCTTGGTATGTGGATTAAGAACGTTGATCTCTGCCTAGTTTCTGCCAAATTGCTATCCAGTTCTCCCAGCAGGTTTTGTAGAAGGGTAAGTTCTTGCCCACAAAGCTTGGTTCTCTGGGCCATTCACTGCTACGTGTCATGTGCCTGAACTATTCCACTGATCCACCATCCATCAACATTTCTTAGCCAGCTTCAGCTTGTTTTGGTGATCAGTACTTTATGATAGAGTTTGAGATCTAGGCCACCTTCCAAGAATGGCCCTAGTTCTAAAGGAACCAAAGGAAATGGAAGCCGTCAGCTTTGCACAAGCCTCCTGTGTCCATAAAGGTTTGACTTGTACCTTCATGGAAGTTAGAGCCCAAAGGGGGAGCTCAGAGGTCATCCAGCCCAACTCCCTGGTTTTACAGCTGAGAGAAAGGAAGCATTTGTCATAGTCAAGCTGAGATTCAGTCTCAGGTGTCAGACCCTGAGCCCTGAACCCTCCCTGTGTGCAGCCTCAGCCGGAAAGATTGAAAGCCCAGTTCTCCCCATTCGGGGTCTATTTCAGATGCCACCTGGGCATTCCATGATCAGAGGCTTTCTTCCTCTCTTGTAGCTGCTCCTACCCCAGGCAGGAACCCAGGAAGTGTGGGAACCTTGATGCCCCTTGTACACCCTGAGATGGTGCCATCTCTGCTGCCCCTCTACACGCAGTCTGCACCAACGCCTCAGCCTTGGCCTCGGCCTGAGCTCCGACTGTGGCCTCTGATGCCTCAGAGTGGTCTGCCCATGAAGCCCTTGTGTCAGCCCCAGGCCCAGCCTCCACATCCATGGGAGATTTCACCTCATCCTTCAGGAGCTCTGCAGCCGGCCCCATCTCCCTTCCAGGTTGTACAGTCTGTCCTTCTGGTTCAGAGAAATCATTCTGCTTGCACAGAGAGGGTAAGAGATCCCTCCTCCCACCCCAAGAGGCTTAGGGTCTACCTGCACATGTGAGTGTGGCTAGCTCCTCCTGCTCTCTGGGCTGACTCACTCGTCTCCTTGCCCTCAGACTGCCATATCTAGGTTTAGGACTCACACTCTTTCACGTCCTCAGCTCTTAGGGCTAACACTGTCATGGAAGGAGGAAGTGAGGGAACGCTGAACCTATTCTCCACATTATGGGAGAATATCCCCACGTCATGGGCCCCTATCAGCGTGTTTCCTATTCGCACAAAATCAGTTATGATGATACCATTAATTCTTAAACACAAAATATTTATTTAATGATACAGCCCACACTTAAACCTGGGTCACGCTCACCAATGCATGTAGTATCTGAAGGGGAGAATGAGAATAGACTGAAGCCTTGTAGGGAGATACATGAGTGAGAAAGACCCATGATCTCAGGGCAGATCATGACTGTGGACCATAGGCTTGCTTTGTGACCCCAGGCAAGGGGACATTCTACCCCATGCAGAGCTACTCCTCTCTTAGCTGCTTCCCTTCTCGTCCTCACAGTTCTCCTGCTGGGCAAATCCATTCTTCTTCCATTCTCCAACTGATGCAACAAAAGCTCTTTTAACTTACAATCAACCCTCAAAGGATTCTGAGAAAGTGTCATGTTAGCAGAATAGAACTCGGCAGTCTGGGCACTGCAAACAAGCTCAGCCAGATCTGCACAAAGGGTACACCTGGTTTGTGCTTATAGGCATCCATGGACCTGGGCCTGGAACCTCTTCCCCAGAGCTCCCAGCCTCAGGGGTGAGGGGGACACCTCACTCTGTTCCAGTACCCAAAGGATTACACGCTGAGAGTAGCCCAGCCAGAAGCTCAGAGTCAGAAGGGACCTTTGTGGCCATCCAGTCCCACCTTGCCTGGGGTCACAAAGCAAATACAAATCAAAGTTAGGACTCGGACCCAGGCCTTGCTGAGTGCCCCAGTAGCAGAGCCAAGATATAGCAGGCAGAGGACAGATCAGGGAGGGAAGAGGCTGTCAGGGAAGGCAGCATCAGGGGTACCTCTGGGAGAAGGGCCTACTTGGCTCTAATTCATTAGGAAAAGCACCTGCCAGAGAGCCAGGGGCCTCGGGACTTGCCTAGGTGATGAGCCTTCCTTCTCATGGGGAATTTCTGATGCAGACACTTTCAAATTTTGGGAATTCCCTGATGGTTCATCTGTCCTCCCCCTCTTTACCCAGGACATTGTGGATGCATTGGAAGAGCTGGTCCAAGATGTGATTCTAGAGGAATGTGGGGGAATCTGCAAGGAAGAGGCTGCTTCCCACTGGGCAACCTTCAGGTAAGGTAGTAGACAGCATCTGTGAAGCATGTCCAGGTTTGCAGAGTATTTACACACACACACACACACACACACACACACACACACACACACACACACACACACGTTTGATCTCACAGTAGCCCTTGAAGGCAGGTGCTGTGACTATCCTCCCCATTTGACAGGTGAGACCCCGAAGGCAGAGAGGAGTGAACCTTGTGACAATCACAGAAGCTCAGGCTGGGAGGGGCCTCAGAGGCTGCACAGTCTAGCTGGTGCCTGGACGAGGATCCTCACCATAGCCTCCCTCCCTTGTGCTCACCTGTGGCCAGCCAGAATTGGCCTGAAGCCTTCTCCCGGCGGCCCATCCCACTTTGGGATAGCTCTCATTGTTGTCAGGTTGTTCCTGGCATCCAGCCTCAATGCACCCCTCTACGTCTTCCCCCCTTTGCTCCCAACTGGCCTCTGGGCCAAACTCAGCCCGGCTAGCTTCTCTTCCACAGGACAGCCTTTGAGGCTGCTCTCCTGCCCCCCTGAATCTTCCCAATGCACTCAGTTATTCTCCAGGAGGCACAGTTTCAAGACCATTTATGGTCTTGGCCGTCCTCATGTGGTCACTGTGGCTTCGGTCCTAGGGGAACATCCTGAGCTTGTTTCAGTGAGACCCCAGATCCAGCACAGGGTACAGCAGGACCATCCATTTTCTAGTCTACTCTTAATGAGGCCTAACAGATCCTTAGCTTTTTAGGCAGCCATGTCACAAAGCCATCGCCTAGTGAGCTTCTGGGCCACCATGATTTCCAGATCCTTTCCAGAAAAACTACTACCTAGCCACACCCTACTCCCCACCTGCCATCCTGTGGTTATTCAGTTGACTTTTCCGAGTGTTTCTATCTGACTTGGGAGGTGAAGGAGCACTGGATTTGGAGTCACCTCTTGCTGTCTGTATAACCTTGGGCAAGGGGTGAACCTTCTCAGGGTTTCCTCCTAGTAGCAGGCTCCACATCTGTGACCCCATGACTTTCCATTATATCTCCATATCACAAAGCTCTTGTCAGACGGCAGAAACTGCTAAACCTTTCAGCTGTCAGGAAAGCCTGAATCACATTTGCCCTCCTCTCCTTCCCTTCCTTGTGGCCTCCGCAAGGTTGCTGGCCCTGCAATAGCAATCGTGGCTGCCAGTTCCTTAGGCATGCTTTGATGTAGAGTGCTTATGGACCCCCCCAGTACTAGGCGCCAGGTCTCTCATGAGCTCCCATTGTCTTGGTTTTCACTGTTGGCCGTCCTTTATGCAAAGGGAAGTGAATCTTTTCCAGGTCAAGGATCCTTCCTCCTGGCAGAGGAAATGAGTAGAGTCAGAGTTGGGCAACTGCTTTCTCTCGGAAGGGAGTGGCCATCATTTCATCCACCCCCAGCAGCGATCTCATCCTTTCTCTGGTCCTTTCCTTTCCCGGTTTATCTCACAAAGCCTCTGTCTACTGTCCTCAGCTCTCCTGACCTGCTCTAGCACATCCCCAGCCTACATCTTCCTGACCCTTTGCACATGAAGGAGCCATGCTTTTCTACTCTTCTTCCCTCACCTCCCCTTGCTCCCACTTGCTGTGTCTGTCTTTAAAAGTCTCAGCTGGGGGGGTCTTCAGAGCTCACATGTTACAAAAACTGGGGGCCAGTGCCCAGTTGCAGGTCCAGTGCTTCTCCCACTGGTCCACACTGCCTCTGGATGGGCTCTCTGAGCGTCCACTTTGACCTCCTCATTGGATCAGTCTCTCCTTTTGTCTCAGACCTTCTTGGTTGGGGGAGGTCTTCCTGCCACTCCCCTTAGAACTTTAGGTCATGGTTTCCGACCTTTCCTCCCTCTGAACCCTTTAAAATCTGGGGTGCTTCCCAGGCCATGCCAAGCTATATTTTCCTAGAGACACTTCCCACTTCCCAGGATTCCCATCCCAACACTCAGTTCCTCCTTGTTGCCTTGGATAATCAAATCCAGAACTGAATTTCCCTTCCTTGGGTTCTCCTGGAGAGAGAAGCATGAGCTACTTGTCCTGGGGGCTGGTGACCTTCCTTGTAGGATCCTGAAAAGTCTCCCCAGCAAGCAATACCCAGACCAGTGACTTCCATTATGCCCATTCCCTTAGGCACTGAGGAGGAGGGAGTGGGGGATTTATTGCACTAGAATTGGCCTGAAAACATTCCTTGTGGGGAGAAGCTTTTCCAGGCTCAGTTAGGACAATGCTTGGATAAAAGGTCTATGAACTCTCATCATGGCACCCTGGTCAAAGTCTGTCCTACTTGTTAGGACCTGTGGCTGCTGGCACCACCCTTTGTATAGCTTTTGAGAAGCCAGAGTCATCTCTGCCAAGATGAGGTGTTAGAGAAAGATACTGATGGAGGAATCATGATAAATTGTGTCATGTTCAAAGTTCCTTCTCAAATTATCTTCACAACAGCCTTGGGAGTCAAGACCATCTTGGCACACAGGATACATTTTCCATGACCCACCTATCTGATTAACCAGAAGACTGATTTCTCCAGTGGTTCTAATGAACAGGTTTTATTGTAATAGCTCAGGGCGGGTTAAACATAATCATTTGGACTCGCCAGCTGGTCAGACTCATCTGGAATGCAATTTCCTTAGTGATTTATTGCAAAAAGTGATTAGACCTATTGGAAAGTCGAATGAAGGAATGTGGGATGAAGCACCAGTGGAGGGTGTGGGTGCTGCCATTTCTGCACAACTCTGTGCCAAGTCTAGGGGCGGGTATGGCCAATTGCAAAGAATGTTTGTGTGGTCGCCCAACCTGAAGTTCTTTGTAATTATGGCATGTTTTATGAAATAAAGCATAGTGTAAAATTTTTTCCTTTTAAGTACAAATGTCAAATTAGTTTCCAAATGGTCCAAAAATATCAGTCACATTTGAATTTTAACATTTGGTTGCAAATGCCAAGTAAATTAAGGACACCACATGGTGCAATGGAGTCTGGAGTCAGGAAGACTTGAATTCCAATTCTACCCGAGATGCAGCCTGGTTGCGTGACCTTGGGCCAGTCACTTAATCTGTCTGCCTCAGTTTGCTCATCTACAAAATGAAAAGATGGACCTGAAGGCCTCAAGGTCCCTTTCAAGTCTAAATTTCTGACCCTTTGACCTTGCAGGGGCATTTGTTGCCATGCACCTGCCCATAGCCTGCTGTTTAACCCTTTCTTTGGTCACATTTCAGGTACATCCCTGAAAAGACCAGAAAAGCCTGCATGACTCATTTTTCAGAGGAGATATGTGCGAACTTGCTGCCCCTGTTTCTGGAAGGGGAGATTCTCTGCACGGCTCAGGAAGTCTTAAAGGAGTTCCAGTATTCCCACAAATATTTATGCTGGTAAGTGAATCACTATCATGTTGAACATGACTGTGGTGGAGTTCTTGGCCAGTGCAATGAAATCACCTGCGTCAGTCTGTGCCTTGGCGTCGTCGCATCCTTGGGACCGCGTGTGTGCAATTCAGAAGGCTGATGTAGATGGAACGGGAAGCCCCCAAAATCCTGGTTTTCTTCAGCTAACCCACACAATAATCATGAAGATAAGCCCACAAGCTACAAGGAAATTAAACTGTTTGACAGAGAGTAAGGGGCACATATAGGTAAATAATGACACAGAGAGGCAGGTTATAAAACAAACAAGAATCTATGCCTTTTAATGTGCTTCCTATCTCCTAATCTTTTTTGCAGGGGAATGGGGGAAGGCAAGGCAATTGGGGTTAAGTGACTTGCCCAAGGTCACACAACTAGTAAGTATGTCAAGTGCCTGAAGCCCGATTTGAACTCAGGTCCTTGTGACTCCAGGGTTGGTGCTCTATTCACTGCACCACCTAGCTGCCCCCTCCTAATTACTCTTACTCTAAATCGCTTCCTATTAGCTTTAATTCAAATCTGCTTTTGCTCTTCCCGTAATATTTGGGATTTGGGGGTTCTTTATGCTCAGACTTAACCATCATAGGTTTTATCTGCAGGGTAAGCTTCTCATGCCAGCTCAAGTAGTACAAGAGTGTGGATGTGGGGAGTGGGATGAGTGTTGAGGGCAGGGATCAGCTAGGCCATCAGTCTGGCTGATTTTATGTGCACACATGTATAAATGTTTATATACTCGTGTGCATCTGGGCAAAGCATCATGGGAAATTCCAGGAGGGAGTGATCACTTGCACTTGGGGGATGAGGGAGTGAGTGCATCAGGGAAAGTGGCCTCCTGGTCAGAGGTGGGGGTGGGCACTTGAGCATTGGCCTGGCTACAGGTGAGGGCAGGATGAGAACAGACTTGGCCAGCTAGCTGGACCATGAGGAGAGGGGGCAGAGTTGGGTAGTGCCTGGTCTGGGCAGTGAAGACCAGAGTCAGAAGGCAGCAGCACCCCTGAAGGCTTTGAACAGAAGGCTGATGTGTCCTCACTCGTGTTAATGAGATTGCTTGGGCTGCAGTGCACCATGGATTGGACCTGGGACCTGACCTCAGGTGGTCGCAGTGTGGGTGGGAAGGAGGGCACATATGAGAAGGATATTGCAAAGGCAGAAGCAGTCCTGGGGATGTGTGGGGTGATGGGGAAGACTTTGAGGTGAACAGCCAGAGGCGGGTATAAACTGGCTGCTGTGGGCATGGTTGGGCTGCCATCATCAGTCACAGGGAAAGGCTACAGAAGTCCACCTTCCAGGGTCTCCTGTCAGTGCCAGGAGGCCCATGTGAGGGGCTCCAGAGGCTGACCCTCTGTCCCTCTGTACCTGGGAGGCCTTTGTAGAGTCCAGCTGGGTCGGTGGAGTTTCCTGGCTCTGCCTCTGGTCATCTCATATTGCTGGGCCTCAGTTTTCTCTCCTTTCAAATGGGGGTTCAGCTAGATGTCCTCTGAGCCCCCTTCTGCCTTAGTATCTACAATCCTGTGGTCCTAGTCCTCTGGACAAATGGAGGGAAGCCCCCCCCCCCAGCCAAGAAATCAAGCACAGGGTGCTGTCTTCTCTTGCAGATGGAAGAAGATGGTTCTAGTTCAGAAAAGATGGAAGCGCCAAGTCCGGGCATTCCCCACTGCTCCCTGCTACGCGGACCGCACCCATCAGCTGAAGGCCTTGCTGCCCAGTGCACACAGTGCTATGGCTGGGGGAAGCCTGAGCCTCCGCCATGCAGGCAATCTGGGAATCTCCTGCAGCAGGTACAACCCAACACGCCACACTCTGGGTGATCTTGCTGCCTAGATTTTCCTTCTTTGTTCTTAAAAAACATGGTGGGCTCTGCCAGGAAGCCAAGGTCCATCCTGTTGGTGTAGAGATCTGTGGGTAAGGGGCCCTGGCAGTGGGAGCCGGCTGGAGAACCCAATGGCTCTGCCTTTGGGTTTCAGGTTGAGCTGGATCAGGACCGAGATGATCCATCAGATGAAGGTCCAGTATTTCTACCAGAAATTGCTCAGGTCAGTTTGGCTGCTGTTCAAGGGGCCTCCTGCAGGGACCCCTGGGTCTCAGGTCCTCCCCCTGGCCTCCTCCTCCCCTCAGGTGCCAAAGTGACCTCCCTAAAGCATCATCTCCCCCTGCCTCACCCTAGCATCTCCTTGACTCACTGTTACCCCCTGGGGAAATGGAAACATTCCCCACCCCCACCCCAGGCACTGACCCTCCTAGAGGGCTGGCCTCTCCATGGGGAGGGTCCCCACCCAGGCAGCACAACCACAGGAGAGGGTCATTGAGCCCACCGCCAGCATTATTCAGATGGATCATCTCAACAAACTCCATTATCTGCCACAGGGGCAAGGCTGGGCTTGACCCAAGTTTCAGTCCTGGCTGTCATGTCATTGACAGAAACGAGGACAAGTGGCCTGGATTCAAGAGGGGATAGGATATGACTGAAAGCATTGCTGAGAGTCTGTAGATAGAGAGGAGTCCCTGGAGCCCACCTCCGAGCTTCAGTCATGGCTCCCACGTGGGGGTGGGGCTGAGGGACCTGGTAGTCACCCTAGTGTGTCCTGGGTGATGGGCCAGGCTCAAGGTCAAGGCGGCCCTTGGGGAAGAGCCCTGGGGGTGGCCCTGACAGAGATGTAGGGGCCTTGGTGGGATGTGGCAGCCTTGACAGCACTGGGCCAGGGGCTGTGCGTGCATCTCCTTGGCTTCTCCTGGGGAGGTTGAGCCTCAGACCCCCGTCTCAAAGGGGAAACCAAAGGCCCGGGGCGGGGGGTCCCCGAGTTAGGAAAGAGGGAAGGAAGGAATGCTGCTCTTCCTCTGCTCCAGCAAGGCCGTGTGGACCCCACCGGACTGGCCTTCTCTCCTGTCTGAGCACCTGCCTCTGCAAAGTGGGCACGTGTTCTGGAAGATGGTGCTGGTTTTGCCCAGGACAGAGGGAGCTGGGGTGGATGAGCCCGACAGGTGAGTGGTTTGCTGTTCTCACCAGTACCGAGGGAAGCAGAGGCTGTACCAGTGCCACCCCCGGGAACCCAAGCAAAGACACTTAGCCAGTAGGCTTTTATTCTCTGCAGCCCAGTGGGAGGAGCTGGCCATGGGCAGTGCCCAGCAGTCCCCAGACCCCGGGGGGGGCTCCGACCCTCCCTTTCCAGCCAGATCTCCCACTGCCCCCCTGCCAGGCCTCAGCGTTGCTGCCAAGTCAGTCTTGCTGAAGTTCAGTCGTGATTGCCCCCGCCACCAACATGCTCAGAAATCATCAAGGTGCTCACACAGCCTTGCCTGGCCTGCCTGTGTCACACACTTGGCAGTGTGTGACACACTCTAGGATCTACCCAAGTGGCAATTGGGGTCTAGGGAAGGTTGTCACAGCAGTAAATTGGGTTTGTCTTCGCATTGTAGTGCCCACGCACTCGGCATGGAATGGCTGCCTGTGGGATGACTGAAGAGAAGGAGGGCCTCTGGAGGGAGAATGGAGGAACCATGAGGGGTGGGGGGAGCTGCTGAGAGGTTTGAGGTGGGCCTGACTTCTAGAAAAGCTTCTGCAGAGAAGGTAGTGAGCTTCTCCTCAGTGAAAGTCTTCAAGTGGTAGCTGGATGAACATTTGAAAAACAAATCAATTATAAATTATTCTTGACTGATTCTAGATGTTAAGAATGAGAATGGCTCCAGACCAGAGCTGTTTCATTTGCATGAAATAAAAAAAATAATAATTTAGTCAGAATGTTTCTATTTAAGGAGTGACTACTGAAAATTTTCCAATTTGGTAGATGTGGCGGGTGACCCATTGGGACCAGCCAGATGCTGGGGAGGGCGATGGGATGAGTGCATGTGTCTGCCCTGACTTCTGGGCTGTGAGGCTGACAGGTACCTGTGGCCCGGGCAGGGGTCTGAGCTGGGGGCTTGCTCAATGACCTCCCCTCTGTCTCTGCTCCCTCCCATAGGACCCTGGCACAGTGGGTGAAGACTAAATTTGCAGGCAGCGAAGGAGTGACATACAACCAGGCCCAGAACAAGATCCAGACCCTGTCTGTGTTCAGCTTCTTCAGCAGGGAAGGAGACTGGAGGTCCCGCATCCATGCATCCATCAAGGTGGGCTTGGTCATCTGTATGAGCATGTTCTGTGTCTGGGCTGGTGGGGGCCCCCGAGGGCAGGCCCAGCCCATGGTCAGGAGGTGCCACCAGCCAGGGTTCACTCCCAGTAGATTTCAGAAGGCTGTGTCCTTTGCCCCATTCTGGCCACTGGGGGTCCAGGGCCTTATCCGGCATGTCCCCAAGGGTTCCATCCTTTCTCAGCCAAGAGGCTCGGGTACGTGGGGACAAAGAGAAAGAGGACTATAGCAAAATTGTAGCCATTTTTTTGAGTATGCCTGTGATGTCATCAGCACAGAGAACTCCCTAGTGTGGAAACTGCCTCCTCCAATGAGGATCAGCAACTCCTACTTGAATTCTTAGAGAGCCAATTGGGGCACTGAGGTTAAGTGACATGGCCAGGGTCACACCAGCAGGAAGTGTCAGGGGCCAGACTTGAACCCAGGCCTTTCTGACAGAGGAGGATTCTTTATCTACTACACTCTCAGCAGCAACTTCAGGCCTTTAATCTGACTCACATTTTCTGATACAAGCTGTGACCTCATTCATTCACCCTTTGTGTCTTCGTGAGAGAACGTGCTTTGTCCTTAGTGGGAGAATGTCTTACAGTTATTATTCTTACTATGGTCCCTTAGTAAAAGACCTTGCTTTGAGCTCATTGTTTCTCCTGGAAAGCACACTGCTGGGGGCTCCTAAGCTGTACTTTAGGACCTGAGGCAGGTATTCCTGTGGGGCCCCAAACGGCTACTGTGTGTTGGGGGAGAGTCACTGCAGAGAGGATGTGGAGTAGGCAAAGTGGGCTCAGACCCCATGGCCAGACCACCAGGTGTCACAAAGGCAGCAGAACAAGCGCTGCTTTGTCACGGCTTTGCCAATGTCAATAGACACATTCCCCACGAGTTGTGCGTCATTTTACTTCCCCACGTTGCGTTCTAATAACCTCTTTCCATCTTTCTTTTGCTTTTTTTGGTGGGTTTTGTTGCTAATTGGGAAGAGAGACAGGAAGGCTCCAAGCCTTGAGCTGGCAAAGAAGCCTGTGACTTCTGTCTTTTCTTTGCTAGGTGGTACATGGCATTCTTGAGGACGAGGATTTTGAGATGGCAAAGTCGCAGAATGCTTTCTTTGGGACCAGTGGCTTTGTTCTGCTCTTACCATGTAGACAAAGGAATGTAGGTGAGGCAGAAAGCAGGCTTGCCTACTGGCTCTCGGCATGGCTGCAGCTGCAAAGGATGCTTCAGTCTAAACCGCCCTCTCCGCTTATCCTGCTCTTGGTCCTCGTTCCCTTTCAAGGAGAAGAAATCCCAGAGAGAGAAGTGGAAGAGGGTGAGTAGGGGCAGTGGAACTTCCCGAGGACAGCCTGGCACCTTCCCCAGGGTCCTCCTCTTACCCTTCTTTCTGGCATGGCTGCAACCCCTGGTTTTCCAAGGTGATGCTGTCAGAGTCCATTCTCTAGTGGTAAATGGCCTGTGTGCCTGAGGACCAGCCCAGCTAGGTCAGGAGACCCTCCCCTTACAGGATGCTCAAGGACACTGAAAACAGTCACATGGGGTGGGCACAGACCCTTCAAACTAATGTGGAAAAGGGAGGGAATGATCATGGTGGGGGAGATGTAGCATCTCCTCCCCTCGCCTGTGAACATGGTCCAGGTGGGCACAGCCCCAGGCCTCCTCATTACCATCCTCTGGGTGGGTCCACCCCAGGTGCTCAAACCCTTTTTTTGCTGTGCCTCGGATACCCTGAGCCCCACTGTCTGCCTGCCAGTTCCCCTTCCTGCTCCCTTGGTGACCTCACAGCCCTCCGACGATGCTCTCTGGCCCTGTTCCATTCTTACTAGGCCATGGTTTCATCCTTCTCACCCCCATCACTCACATCACCATTGTCCTTTAAATGACTCACATTAGCTTATGGGGTATGTGTAGTGTTGAGAATGACACAAGACTAGAAGTTCTGACCCCCCCCTTCTCCCCTCCTCTAATGTGCCTGGTCTTGTCACTGTTGGCTACTGTTGCCCTCTCCTCCCTTTGCCAGTCCAGGCTTCAGCTGTGTTGGGCAGTCTGTCTTTCCTCCTTTGCTAGAGCTGTGGAATGTCCAGCCTTGTCCACTCAGAGGAAGGCTGGTGATATCTCTCCGACCCCTTCGGGATCCTAGGGGTCCCTCAATTTGGCCATGGGGGGGCTTTCTCTAATGCTGCCAGCTCTAGCCCCATCCTGTTGTGTGTCCTTACAGATGGAGAGCTCACTGCCTCCCAGGTAGCCCCTTCCTCTCTGGGACTGACCGTGTGGTAGGGAAGGTGCCTCCAACACCAAACCGCGCCCCCTCATCTGCTGTTGAACAAAGCTAATCCCTCTTCCAGGTGCTTGGAAACAGCCAGCCTGTGGCTTGGACAGGGGACTCATGCTTATTCTCTTTAGCTCTGCCTTCCTACATCATGGGCTGAAGGCCTTTCCCGTCTGGGCCCCCTTCACCGATCTCAGGATGTGGTCTGGCTGGACTGCCATCTCCTTATGCTTGGCAGCCATAGCCCTAATGGCCACCCCAGACTGCTCTAGCATTTCTTGTTGGCCTTATCCCATTCTGATTTACATGGAGCTTGTGGTCCACTGATATCCCCAGATCTTTTTTTTCTTCCAGAAAGCAGATATCTGCTGGGCCTCCCTCTTCTTGTGGAAATTGACTTTGAATCCAAGCATAAGTCTTTGCATTTATCCCTACTGGATTTCATCTTATTCGATCTGATCAGTGTTGAGTTTGGCAAGATCTTTTTGGATGCAGGGTACTAGCTCTGGATCCAGAAGCTGGGTCCTTCTAGTGGGTGGCCATCTGCACGTGGATCAGCATGCCAACCACGCCTTCATCTGAACCACTGATAGAAATGTGCAAGGGCATATGACCAAGCCCAGGGCCCTGGGGCACCCCACCCTCCCGAGTGGGCCCCTCTTTGTGTCCTGAATTTGGCAGAGCCCTGTTCTGGGGACAGGAGAGGTCCCACCTGTGAAGTGCTCGGAAGGGGAGAGGCAGTGGGGGCGGGGGCATGTCTCCCCCCTTAGCCTGTGCTTTGTGCCCCCCACACCACGGTGCCGATGACCCAGTGAGGGCCGCTCTCTCTTTCAGCCCCGTGGAACTCCGCCTGCTCCCATGTTTTCCAGTACGGGTCCCAGATCCCCAGCTGTGGCCAGGCCCAGCACGTTCTGCAGTCTGAGCTGGAGAACCTGATGCATAGAGCATCCCTCAAGTCCCCGGGAAAGAGCCAAGGCTGCCCCACACCGGGCGTTCCCTGGGACGATGTCTTCTCCCTGTGCATCAATCACCGGCTGCGAGACTGGCTGCCCATGACCCCGTCCCCAGTGTCAGGTGCGTACTGTGTGTGTGCACTGACCGCCAGCCTCTGTGCTGTGGGCCAGGGCCCCGCTGCCCTCCAGGAGCTCCATCCCAGCCAGGGGACAGGAGGCACAGAAGGTCTCTGCCAGGCAATGGGAAGGCAGAGGGCTGAGGGGGGGGGCATTCACTGTGGAGGGACGTGTGAAGCCTCGTCTGGAAGGGAGCTTGCCGGAGGGAGCAGAGAGGGGAGGGGCTCTGCCCCTTTTGCTCTTCAGTTGGCCTCTTTGGGGCTGAGTGAGGGGCCTCTTCTCTTTCCCCTCATACTGGCTTGGGGAGGGCTCATCAGCTGTTGGGGTGCCGTAATCACTTCCTGCTGTTCCCCACTCCCACCCCACCAGCTGAACTGTTGACACTAAAGCTGAATATTACAGAGGCATCTCTGACCCTTACCTAGAAGTTCTTTCCTCTCCCTCTTCTCCCCAGCCACCCAGGCCCCCAGCCTCAGGGGTAGCCTTTAGAACTCAGCTCCCCAGTGTTCTTCCCAGACCCCTTCTCTCAGTCCACAAAGCCCCCAGTTGGATGCAGACCCTCCGGTGAGTGGGTCCTCAGCTGTCCCAAGTCAGTCCTGCCTTGCTGCCTCTCCCCCCATTCCTCTCCCACAATTGCTGGCTCCCTGTCATCACCAAGAACAAGATAAGACCTCTTTACAACTGGCCCTTCCTACCTGCCAGCCTTCTTTTCTTTCCTATTAGTCTGTGACTCAACTGGATAAATCCTTGTGGTTCCATTAACTGGATAACCCTTTAAGCCAGGCAGAAGGCCTGCTGCAAAGGGCTTCGGGTCCCCTCTCTGCCCCCAGCTCCTCCAAATAGACCTAGGAAACACCCCAGATGGAATCCCTGTGGGAAAATTCAAGAACCCAGGCCATGAGCACTCTGTAGTAACTGGGGACTGTACCCAAGGCAGGGTGTGGGAACAGGGGCCAACAGGCAGCTTGTCACCCACTGCCCAGAGCCTAGGGGTGGCAGTCCAGAGTGAGGAGTGGTGGTCAAAGGCCCTCTCCTCTGCACCCAGCAGGGAGAAAGCTCAGAATTCAGCATCAGTAGGGTGACCAGACCCCAGGAGCAGAGTAGGGTCTCATCTCCAGCTTTCTGCTGAATCTGGCAGGGATCCCAGACCAAAGAGGCCCCTGATGGTGGCAGAGTCCAGCAATGGTCCACTGTTGCTCAGACCTAAACCTAGTTCATCCTGGACCAGGGAAGCAGTGACCAGACTCCGTCTAGGACCAGATGACTTGGGGAGCTCTGAAAGTTGATGGATCCCAGCCTGAGCTGGGGATTGGCTAAGTGTGGAGTAAGAGCACTAATTTTCCCCAAGAAAGCAGCGTTAGACCAGCCCAGACCTTCCCTCCAGAGGTGGAGAGAGCCTGGCCACAACATCAAGTCAGAAGTCAGGAAGCAGGCTAGAAGAAGGAACAAACCAACCATAAAAATAATGATGGTGATAGGGAGCTCAAGAACAAAGGGAGCACCCAAAGAAAACCTAAAAATATTGGCAAGCAGAACGTTGGCACAAATTCAATGAAGACACCTGGGAGAGAGGAAGCAAGAGCTAAGAAATGTTTTATAAACTGAGTGGGGGTGCTAGAGGAAAAAAGGTGAGAAGAAAGGAGATAATGGGAAAGGGGATGGCAGCTTGGGACAAGGAATACGAAACCTGCCCAAGCACTACATTTCTTTAAAATCAGAACAGGTCAAATAGAAATGAATGATCCCAGAGACAACGAGAAATGATGATAATAAAAAGTCTAAAAATGGAAGGAGACATAAGGTATCACACCAAAAACAAATGACCTGGAAAAGGGATAAAGGAGAAAAAAATGTAAGAATCACCAGATGAGGGGCAGCTAGGTGGTACAGTGAATAGATCACTGGCCCTGGAGTCAGGAGGACCTGAGACACTTAACACAAAAACTAGTCGTGTGACCTTGAGCAAGTCACTTAACCCCAATTGCCCTCCAAAATGCAAAAAAAAAAAAAATCACCAGACTACCTGAAAGCCACGACATCCTATCTGAAGATCTCTTAGGACAGAGGATGGAAAGGAAATAGAACCATCAGGTACCTCCTGAAAGAAACCCCCAAATGAAAACTCCCAGGGACACCATGGCCAGAATTGAGAACTTCCAAGTCAAAGAAGAAACGCCATACACAGCCAGGAAGAAGTACCTCAAGTTCTGGGGAGTTACCATCATTCAGCACCCACTGAATCAACAGCCAACAAACATCAATTAAGGACCTACCTTGGGGGGGCGCAAGCCTGGAGCCCTGGGGATACATATGTGAAAAAAGATAGTCCCTGTCCTTGGCGAGCTTAAGGAGCTGAAAGGGGAGGGGGGAGGCAAAGAGAAGGTGCCCAACTAGGAGACTTGGTGGAAGTCAGTCCCAAAGCCCAGTAGCAGCTGAGAAAGAGGGGAGATGCCTGAGTCAAGCTTTCTTCTTAAATGGACGCTTGGACTTCATGGCCCCAAACACCAATCACAGGGCTGAGGGTAGTGATAAGGCTGCTGAAGTCTTGGAGGCTGACTGTTGCGGAGTCCTTTTTTTAGCCGCGTCCGACTCTCTGTGACTCGGTCTGGGGTTTTATCAGCAGAGATGCTGGAGTGGTTTGCTATTTTCTTCTCTAGCTCGTTTTACAGATGAGGAATTGAGGCAAACTGGGTGAAATGACTTGCCCAGGGTCACACAGCCAGTAAGTGTCTTAGGTCAGATTTGCATGGAATTTGCAGGTTGATTAGGTTATCCCAATAACAAGGGGTATAAACTCTGAAGGTCAAACACAGGAGTTAAGACAAACATAAAATAGTCAATAAATATTTGTTAAGCACCTATTATGTGCTGGGCACTGGGGGTACAAACAAGAAAAAGGGACAGTCCCTGCCCTTGGGAAGCTTACAATCTAGTGGGAGCAGAATACAAGGAAAAGCTGGTGGTTAGGGGGTGGGGAGAGGTGCTCAGTAGGAGCAGGGGATGGTGGAGAAATCCAGAATGAACCTCTCCTTAAGCAGAGGGGTAACTATGGCTACATCCTGCAATTGAAGAGGTGGCCCAGGGAAATGATGGCTGCAACAAAGCTCTTAGAAAATGATGTGATCCCCCCAACCCCCATGAGTGCAGCCAAGTGGGCAATGAGGGGATGTCTGAAGAAAGGTAAAAAGGAACCCAAAACTATAGAGAATGGACCTCAGGATTCTATGGACCACCACAGTCCACAGAAGGAGCTTGATAAGAGATTGGGAATGGTCCTGTTTGATCTTGACGATGTTCAGAGAAGAATGGAAAGCCAGGGGAAGGTGAATACATGGGTGGGTGGGGCCAAAGGGAGGTTTTGGGGAAAAGCATTCCCTAAATCAGGGTGCAGCAGGAGGGAGTGAGCGCTGACAATTGGACCTCATCATTAGTCAAAGGAAGGAAAGTGCGCTCAAGCGTGCGAGCACACGCGCACACACACACGGAGTTGGATAAAGAAATACATTTCACTCAGCTGGGAAATAGGGAAAGGGGAGAAGGGGGAGGGAGAACTGGAGGGTAGATTAAAGAAGAAATCAGTCCTAAACGAAACAGAGGACATAGGAAAGCACTCACAACTGAGGTGGCAAAGAATTAGAATCTGAAGGGGTGGCCATCAATTGGGCAATGGATGAATGCGTGATGGTATGTGGATGTGAAGGAAGAATTGAGCTGTGAGAATTGTTGGAGGGGTTGGTTTCAGTGAAACTCAGGAAGACTTGGATGAGGGAAATGTTCGGATCCGGGGGAAGAGTTTGTACTGAGAAAACAAGATTGTCAAGTCAAGCAATTTTGCAAGGCTTAGAATTCTGATCAGCATGATTAATCAAGATTCCACAGGATTTGAAGAAACATGTTTGTTCCTTGCCTTCTGATAGAAGTGAACTCAGAATGGAAAACGATGTAAACAAATATATTCACACGTGTATGTATATGAGTATTATTCTTTTTTTTGGACACAGCCAGTGTAGAACTTCGTTTTGCTTGACTTTGTTTTATATTTCTTCTATTTTCAATTTTTAGGAAGGGAGAGTTGAAGTGGGAAGGAGAAAGAGTAGATTTTTATTGATTCAAAAACATACTAAACGCGGTGAATGACTTTGTTTTAGCTCTCTGCAGCTGCTAAGCCCCCTGTGATCTACTGACCCCCTAAAACTGAGTCAGCGCTGAACCTTCCCTCCTGCTGTGTTGATTGTATTTCTGCAGGAGCCATGAGCAGCGATGGTCAAATTAATGTATATTTTTATAAGGATCATCTAAATGAATTTGTTTGCCCGATGTCATGGAAACAAGCCAGACTTCGAACTCAAAGGCAGAATTCTGAAGGGTGAGGCTGCTCATGTTTCTTTGAAGTTTGTGTGAAAAAGTAGAGCAAAACAGATAAAGTCAGAGCCACATTGATGGTGGGGACTCATCCCCCTTAAAGAAGACTAGTACCTATGGAGACTGTTTCCAGAACTCTCCTTGGGGCCTTAGTGTTTGGTGGAGACTCTCTCATTTTCACTCTTTCTTTCTTTTTCTAGCCAATAGTTGGAGAAGGCACTGATCAACTAAGGAACTCTCTTTACATTCCTGTATTTCTCAGAATTACAGAATTTGAGTTGGAAAGGATTGTCCAGCTGGTCCAAAGTATGACCTATCCAGCAAGTGGCTGTCCAGCACCTGCTGGAGACCTCTACAGAGGGGGAGCCCCACGGCCCTGCCGCCAGCTAGGACATCTCTCCTTGTCAGGACACTTTTCCTGCTCTTTCACAATTGATCACTCCAAACATGGCTCATCTTTTCATCATTAACAGATGAACTGAGAAAAGCATGGCTTGGTTTGGTTTTGGTTTCCAGGTCAGCCCAAAAATGTCCTCCATCTTGGAAGAGGAATATTTTGCAGGCACCTGTCCCTCTGCCCAGCATAGAGAAAAAGTTGGTCAGCAGGATCAAGGTGAATAATGTACCCTGCAGGCAGAAAGGCCTCCCAGAGCATCTGCTAACTTGCATCCATGCAGAGAAGGAAGAAAACAAAAAGTGAGTCCTTGGCAAATGAGCCAGACCTGGACTGGACCCTGGAAGGCCTTGAAGTAGGCCTGTGGGGGTGAAAATGGCTGCAGCAGAAGTGTCCCAGGGAACACTGACTGAGCTCCTGCTTCAGACTAGGCAGTGCCAGGGCTGTGGGTGCAAAGACAGAAACACGGAGTTTACTTTCCCTGGGAGAATGACACTTGTACGTAGGTCTGGGAACCTGGGAGGGGCACTGGAGCTGACTTTGAAGGAAGGTAGATGTGAGAATATTCCAGGCCTGGCAGATGGCTTGGGCAGGAGAGGAAGGGGGGGGGGGGGCAGGTAGTGAGGCAATGGGGGCAGCTGCAGAGGCAGAAGGAACTTGTGGCCTTGGACCCCCAGGGGAGGACTTCCTAGGGACCAGGTCAGGCCTTGTCTCCTCCTGTTTATTCTGGGAAGCCTCCACAGAGAGCTTGTCTTGTTATCAGGTGGCTGATGACAGACAAGGGGCCCAACAGCTGTCACCCAGTGGCCAAAGTCTGTTCTGGAAGCCTCGAGCTGGTACTCTCACCAAGTGCACCTCTCACTTTCCAAACTCCCTGCTCCCACTGGGGACAGTGACCTGAGGGAGTCTCTGCAATTCCCCTTCAGCCCGCCTTTGCTTGCAGGTTTGAGGACCAGCTGTGCTGCTGGCTGAGGGAAGACCCTCACTGTCTGGCCATTTCCCTTCCTCCTCCCCTGCTTAGTCCCGTGACTCAGCAGATTGCGTCTGTGATGCGCTTCTCAACACTGGCTGGGATGCAGGTAGGATTATGACCTCTCCACCCCAGAGCACTCTAAGTGACCAGGGGACTGCCTCTGGACACCAGGGTGTCCTGCTCAAAGAAAGACCTGGAGGGAGGGCAGAGCCGCAGCTGGGACCTTCTGGGTCAGCTTCACTGCAGTGAGTGGCACCCCTTCTTCCACTGGAGGCACTTCATTTTGTTCGGGATCTCGAGGGCCCACCCAGGGCCATGTCATTTTAATGGCTTTAGGAGGGCACGACATGGCATTTATAGAGTGCTTAGCATGGCGCCTGGCACTCAGTGACTGCTAAATGTAGTCTAATCTTCATAGAACTTGGGTGATTCCTCCCAGCAAACAGGCAGGGATTAAATGTGGGAAGCTTTGCTCTCCTTACACGGGCACTGCTCCTTCACCCAACCCGAGGCCCTGTGAAGACCTGAAGGTAGTCACTCTTCTCTGTAAACAAACTTGGAGGAAGCTTGCAGCATGGGAAGCATAGTATGGGTTCCACTGTGTTAGCAAAAAACCAGGACTATTGTGGTGGGAGGCGAGGGGCTGGTGCCTCCCAGGCTGCTTCCCTTCAGCCTCTGCCCATCCTCAGCCCCCAGGGTTGGGGGCTGGCAGTCCTGCACCCAACACCAGACTGGCCTACTGCCAGGCCCTTCCTGGGTCTCTCTCACTCACTGGTTTCTCCTCCCCACCATCAGGCTACCAGGATGGAAGAAGTGGCCTCTGCAGAGAAGGCAGACCCCACTCTGTCGAAAAGACTGAAATGTTTAGAAAACCTGATTAAAGCCACCAAGGATGAAGATGAGGTCTGCGAGTTCCACTTGTCAACTCTGAGAGACTTGGGCGACCTCTGATTCTGTGAAAAAGAAACTCCAGTTGGACAGGTTTTAAGAAATGTGGGAAAACCTTTAATGTCACATCATTCCCTCCCCAAACCGTTTGACGTGGTCTGACACCAAGACCCTGACTTTTGCAGACAAGCTGCCCCAATAAATGTCCAAGCAGTTGGCATGCTGAGTCCATGTTCGTGAGTCACAAGCTGCTTGTGCCAGGGCAGGCTTCATCTTACCACCGCGCCAGTGCTTTCTCTCCCCTGGCTCAGGATGCCCCACGGTCTCCCAAGGTCCCTCTGAAAGAAATCCCTGATGTCACTTTGCTTCTGGGTCCTCTGACCAGGGGGCAGCCATGGCATCGCTGCAAAATGACCAGGTCACTGGATACAGCTGTCTTGATGACACTGCCCTGATAAAACAGGATGCCATGGCTACCCTGGCAGGGCTGGTTCTGCCTGGACTCTTTACCGCCTCGGTGACCTCCAGCAAACCTTTTCCTGTATGGGTGGGCCTCTGTTTCTCCACATGGCCCTCAAAGGTTCCTTTCAACTCTAAATGATCCCATGCCAGCTGCTGGGGTCAGAGGTGCACCTATTGCCCTCTCCAGAGACAAAGCTCTCTTGAATGGCTCAAGTTTGTGAGGGTTCTAGGCAGAAGTGGCCGTGCTAAGGACTATTCCCAGGCCTGACAAGCTCTGCATTAGTTATGGTCCCAAAGGCTCTGAAGTGTTTTTTCCCTGAAGGTAAAGATAGGAGGGAAAGAATATCCTGAGAAACGTCCACGCCCACATCAGGGGGTTCCCTCCAAGGTTGGGGACAAGGCAATTCCCTGACTGACTTTGTTTTCCAGGATTCTGGGGTGCGGGTACCTATCGATCTGTCAGAACAGCCGACACGGCCCTTGTCACTAGATAGACAATTGTAGAGGCCTCCCATGAATGGAGGGAAACTCCCTGGGGGGCACACAGCTCTGCTTGTGCTGTGGCTCACTCAGACATGCTCCAGGCACCAGGTGGCATTGGGATGCTTACAAAGACTGCAGATCTTTCCTGAGGATCCCAAAGGAAAGCCCATCAGATCAGGCTGTGCTCAGGCACACCAGTGCAGCCTAGAGCCTGCCAGAGGTTTGGTGGGCCTCCTGCACTGTCTGGAGACCTTGTAAGGCAGTGAATAGTGTGGAGCCCACCCATTGGAGGTGCCCTATTCTCATTTTCCTGTCTAAGCCACAGCATAGCTTTCTTATACCCTCACCCTCTCACCTTACCAAAAATAGTTATAAGGATGCATTGTATATTGTGTAGGGGCTGCCCTGTGCCCTTAGCTCTGCCCATTCTGGGCAAGGCCCAACAGGGCATGCAGCAGGATCTGTGTCCCCCAGGAGAGCAAGGGCCCACCTTCTGCCTCCAAGCCCTGGGGGAGCCACTGAAGGCAGAATGAGTAGCCACCCACGTGGGCACCTGGGCCAGGACTGCCCTTAGGGCACACAGCTTGTATGGCTAGATGGCCGGGTTCTCTCAGCAGGCCACAGCTCTTTGTGGGGCATCCACTCCCCCTTGCTTCCCTTCACTTCTCTGATTTCGTCCCTTGTCCAGGTCTGCCCTCTTTCCTTTCCCTTCCCTTCCAGTCACTGCCTCCTGGAGGACCTTCTCTTGCCATCACAGACTGAGCTCCATGCTAGACTGGTTTCTTCTGGGTGGGGGCAGCTCCTACAAATCCATGAAGGGGATTATCCAAAGAGGTTCTTGGTCAGTGGCTGGAGGCTGGTGCCAGCAACCTTGTTCAATGCTTCAAGAGTAAGTTTTTCTTTGTGGTACATCTAAAGAAAAGGCAGGGAGAAAGATCAAGAACAGTCTGTTAGGGCAGCACATTTCATTAACCACACTATGAACAATGCTCTTGCAGGTAGATGAGCAAAGCAGGCTCAAGAGATGTAAGGTCTCTAACAGATCCTACCATGGCCCGACCTGGCCTAACCCAGCCTCCCTGCCCTCCTACAACAGCCTGGCCTGACCTCCCTGCCCTCCTGCCCTGGCTCAGGGAGAAACAAAAGTGCCAATTTCCACAGCCACTTCTGAGGCACAACGATTACACTTTGGTTTCAAACATTTTCTATTTCACTAAGGAGGTTTTCCTTCTCAGAGTGAAATGTCAGTTTCTGTGTGTCCTCCACTAACAACTTTTAGGGATCTTCTCCCCAAATCACATCCTTTGTGTGGGAGCTAATACCTAGATCCACACACAGCTGCCAGGCTGGCACCAAAGAGGACCCTGGGAATCGCGGGTGTGCTCAGGGACTGGGATGACCCCAGACCCACCTCCCACTAGCAGAGACCAGAATGTCCCAGATGCTTGGTCTGGCTTCTGACTCTCCATAATCAGGAGTTTCTTCTCTGGATTCTCTCTCAAGTCAATGATGACAACTGATGTCACCCACTTTCTCACCAGACCCTCACCACCATGCTGGAAGGGGAAACTTTATGGGAGAAAGCTAGGAGGGAACACACCGTTTTTCTAACAGGGTGTTTTTTGAGACAGGGTCTATACGGGAACTGGACCCTTGTCACCTACCTCCTGCCATTCTGGGGCTGTGTTATGCTTGTACCCAAGCAAATGGCAAAGTCCGTGAGCTGCTGTCACCTGCAAAACAAACACAGACACCATTTGGTATGCAGAGAAATTTGCAGTATCAAGTTAATGTGAAAAAGGCTGGAAAGAGCCCCAAAATGAGTGGCCCAGGATGAGCAGGCCTGGCTGCTGACCTGGATCACAGGTCCCACGATGCCCTTCAGTTGTGTCCTACTCTCCCTCACCACACTTGGGGTATTCTTGGCAGATACTGGAGTGGTTTGTCATTTCCTTTTCCAGTTCATTTTACAGATAAGGAAACTGAGGCCAAAAGGGTGAAGTGACTTGCCCAGGGTCACACAGTAAGTCTCTGAGGCCAGATCTGAACTCATGACCTTAGGTGAGGCACTCTATCCACTACACCACCTGACTTACATTCTCTTTCCCCAAAATCTATTCTTTTTTAAAAATTTAACTTCCTTATCTTTAGCTTTTAACATTTACTTCCCTAAGTTTTCAATTTTTCCTCCTCCCTCCCCAAGACAGCCTGCAATCTGATATGGGCTCTACACATATGTTTCTATTAAACATTTTTACATTAGTCATGTCGTATAAACTATAACAAACTATGAAAAAGAAAAAACAAAACAAAGAAAACCGTCTGCGTCCCTCTGCATTCAGACTCCTTGGCTCTTTCTCTGGACGTGACTGGCATCTTCCATCATGAGTCCTTTAGACTTGTCTTAGGTCTTTGCATTGCCGAGAAGAGCCAAGTCTATGATTGTTGATCATCACCCAGTGTTGCTGTTTCTGTGTACAGTGTTCTCCTGGTTCCGTCCCCTTAACTCCGCATCAGTTCATATACGTCTTTCCAGGCTTTTCCAAAGTCCATCTGCTCATCATTTCTTATAACACAACAGTAATCCATTCCAGTCATCTACCACAATTTGTTCTGCCGTTCCCCAGTGGATGGGCATCCCCTCAGTTTTCAATTCTTGGCCACCACAAAAAGCTGCTATAAATACTTTTGTTCATGTGGGTCCTTTTCCCATTTCTACGATCTCTTTGGGATACAACCCTAGAAGTCATATTGCTAGGTCAAAGGGTATGCCCATATTTATAGCCCTTTGCACACAGCTCCAGATTGCTCTTCAGAATGGTTGGATCAGCTCACAACTCCATCAGCAACGCATTAGTGTTCCCACTTTCCCACGTCTTTGATGTTTGCTGTTTTCCCGTTTTGTCATGTTAGCCGATCTGATAGGTACGACGTGGTACCTCAGAGTTGTTTTGATTTGCGTTTCTCTGATCAATAGTGACTTGGAGCATTTCTTCATATGCTTGTAGAAGCTTTAATCTGAAAACTGCCCGTTCATATCCTTTGGCCCTTTGTCAATTGGGGAATGACTTGTATCCTTATAAGTTTGGCTCCGTTCTCTTTACGTTTGAGAAAGGAAGCCTCTATCAGAGGCGCTAGCTTTCTGCCTCCCTCTTGACCTTGGCTGCACTGGCTTTGTATAAAAAACTTTCCAAGTTAACGTGACTGGAAGGGTGCATTTGGTATTTCCCGACGTTCTCTATGCCTCATTTGGTTCCGAGTTCCGAGTTCCTCCATTCTCCCCCAGTCTGACAGATGAGGCGCTCCGCGCTCCGCGCTCCCCGCTCGCTTGCAGCGTCAGCCTTCCCATCTGGATCGCGCCCCTTGGACTCCATCCCCGTATCCGGTGGTAGGTAGTTTCTCCAGTTCTCCCGGCAGCTTTTGTCACCCGGCCAGCTCCTGCTCCACAAGCTGGGCTCCTTGGGCTGCTCTCGGCCTCGGGACGCAGGTCAGCAGCTGGGCTGGCCAGGCCTCCCGGAGGACTTCCCCGGCTCTCCCAGGCCGCCCAGACACCTACCGTCAGCACGTCCCCGAAGTCCTCGCCGCGCTCGCCGCACTGCCGGAAGATGTGCTCCACGCCCAGGACCACGTCTCCCAGGCTGAAGTCCTCGGGGTGCGCGGGCTGGGGCAGCGTCCCCGCGCGCAGCTCCTGCGGGCATACGGTGCGGGCGTCAGTGCCCGCCCCCTCCCCCGCAGCCCCCCCTCCCCGTGCCCGCCCCCGCCCGCACCTCGTGGAAAGGGAAGGCCAGCACGTCGGTGGGCTCCGGCCGGCCCCGGTAGCGCCCGTTGAGCCTCCGCATCCGCCCGTCGTCCACGCAGATCACGCCGAGGTCGAAGCGCCGGACGCCGAGCACGCGGCGCAGGAGCTCCAGGCGGGCCCGCAGGGCGGCCCTGCGCACGGGCACGGCGCTCTGCAGGTTTCGGATGATGAGGCTCATGGCCGGCGGGGGCGCGGGGGGGCGCGGGGCCTCAGGTCTCAAGCGCAGGGGCCCCAAGTACTGACGTCACCGTCAGGGAGCCAGCCCCGCCCAGCGGGCACCCTACAGTGCCACGGGGGGGGGGGGGGGCCGGCCTGGGAGGGGCCGCTGGCTCGGGGCGCCGCCCGGGGCTCTCCTGGCTCCCTCCCGGTTCCTCCCTGACAGAAGCCCCTGGGGATGGAAAGGTGCTCTGGGCCCCGCCCCCGCCCTCTCCGCTCGTCTCTCCCAGAAGCCCTTTCCCAGCTGAGCCTCAGTCTACCCGCCTGTGGGGACCCGCGCTCCACCTCCACCCCCTCACCAACCACTCTCGGCCGCTCTGCTCCAGCCAGGGACTCCAAGCTCACTGCGCACGCGCACGCACGAGAAGCAGCCCGCCCTGGACTACGCATGTGTACACACAGCACGTAAGGCGTCGCGCACGCGCAAATCCAACTTCCGTCGCGTCGCCGGGCAAGGAGAAAAATTTCCGCGCGGGACCGGAAGCGGCTTCGGGTCCGTCTTTATTTACTGCCCGCCGGGCTGGCGGCTCCTTTCTCTTCAGCGCTGGACTCGGACCCGGGGCCGGCTGAACCTCCGCCAGATCCTCTCTTCGTGCTGCGAGTGGGTGGGTGCCGTCAGGGGTCCGGGGTCTGGGGATGCTGGGGGAGGGGGCCTTCCTGCCTGGGCGGGACTTGGACGTCTCATTTCCCCCATTTTTCTCCTTTCCCATCTTGGAGACGGGAAACGGGCCGCCCGCCCCCAGCCCCTTCCGGCCCGGCCTCAGGCTCCCCGTCCGTTAAACGAGGCCGTCACTCCCTCGGACCTCCGCAGCCCCGGGGCCGCGGATCTCCTGCCCGGCTTTACGGGGGAGGAAACCGAAGCCCGGGGCGGGGCGGGGCCCCGGCTTCTCTTTCCCTTCCGCCCTCCCCGCCTTACCTTGGAGCCCGGTACACAGCAGGTGCTTAAGCAGTGCTGCACTGCGGGTGCAGCCGTTTCCTCCAAAGCTGCCAGTTTAGCGCCCTAGGAAAGAGGCCGGGGATGGGGCAGGGGGAGGGGCGGTTTGGCCAAGGAGCCCCACCAGGCCTCTTTTTACCAAGCGGGAAACCGAGGCAGGAGGAGGAGAAGGGCCAAGCCCATGGTCAGGGAGCGAGGGCTCCTGGGAGGCCCAGGACCAGGCTCTGACCTGGGCTTCCCGCACCCCCAGGGGAAGCGCCCCCTGCGGCCGGCCTGCTGGGGGGCGGGGCAGAGGCTGAGATGCGGCTGCAAAGAGCTGGCTCCACCCCTGCCCATCCTCTCTTTCCATCTCCTGCCCCACCCCCGCCCCTCCCCCCTCCTTCCATCCTCTCCAACCCCCTCCCCCGCCCTTCCCCGTCCCCAGGCCCCTCCCTCCTCCTTCCATTCCCCCCTCCCAGGCCCCGCCCCTTCCATCCTCTCCAACCCCTTTCCCAGACCCCTCCCCCCTTCTTCAATCCCCTTTCCCAGACCCCTCCCCCCTTCTTCAATCCCCTTACCCAGGCCCCTCCTCCCTCCTTCCATCCCCCCCTGCCTTGCCTCTGCCCACCCCCACCCCGCCCCAGGCCCCTCCCCCTTCCATCCCCCCCTCCCCCTCCCCATCTCTTCCCATCCCTGTCAGAGGCTCAGGTGTCTGCAGGGGCGGCCTCTGGGAACACGCTCCTCACCTGCTCCTCGGATCTCTTGCTGCCCTGCTCACCCCCATTCTCTCTCTCTCTCTCTCTCTCTCTCTCTCTCTCTCTCTCTCTCTCTCTCTCTTTCAGTCCCAGGACAGCCGCAATGGAGACACTCCTGAACCAGCTGCTGCTCCCATAGCTCTCCAGTCTTCTCTGCTCTGTGGTAGTCGGTTTGGGAGATGAACCCCAGCGGTCCTTTTGGGGGGCAGCCATCAAACATGTTCTCCAACCCTTCCCCCGGCTCCCTGGGGATGTTCCAGGCTCAGCCACCCTTTCGCTTTGGGCAGCCCTCGCTATTTGGACAGAGCGCTGTGGGCTCAGCACTGAGTGCGGGATTTCCGTCATCTTCCAGCTTTCCCCAGACCTCTGGGGGGGCCCAGTCTTCTTCAGTGCCCACGGTAGGCTTCCCGCCTGCCTCTGGTCTCGGGCTGTACTCTGCTCAGGCCCCGCGCCAGGCTTCCTCCCTCCCAGCAGCTGCCAGGCCTCCCGCTTCAGCCAGCCCCGGCAACCCGGGCTTTCGCTTCAAGCCGCCCGCCACTCTTGGAGCTTTCTCTGGCGCCACTGGTTTTGGGCTTGGCAGCGGAGAGGTGTCTGGCAGTGCTTTGGGGCGATCTGATTTCAGCTTTAAGCCTCCTGAAAACGCCACGTTCAGACCAATTTTTGGGGCAGAGTCAGAGTTGGAGAAGACGCAGAGCCAGGTGGCTCCGGGATCTTTCACGTTCTCCCGCCCTGTCAGTAGCAGCTCCGAGGCGCTGGTCTCCTTCGTGTTTTCCCAGGGGTCAGGCAGTTCGGGTACCAGCACGAGCTTCAGCTTTTCCAAGCCGGCCAGCAGCACAGCCTCCTCGACCTTTGTCTCTGCTCCGTTGGGTCAGAATGTGGAGGAGGAGAAGAGGGGGCCCAGACCAGCCTTCGGGAGCTCAGGGAGCAGCTTCTCAAGCTTCGTGTCACCGGGGTCTGTGGGTGAGCCCTTCTCCACGAGCAAAGTCGTAGGCAAGCAAGGACGGGATGATGCTGGTGGCCAGGGAGGGTCACTCCCTGGCCACATGAAAGGGCTGAAGAGAAAGGAAGACCACGACCGATCCCCTAGGAGACGGGACTACGATGCCCCGGAAGATGTGGAGCTCTTGTCACGTGGTGATCATCCTCCAGAAAAGCGCCCTCCGCGCTTGAGCCGCCCGCGTGGTGGTGGCCTGTTTGGGCGGACGCTGCAGGACGTCCTGAGAAGCAACAAAGAAGTTGGCCGCCTAGGAAGCAAAGAAATGAAAAAGGAAGCGAGCGGTTTGGAGTCCACGGAGGTGGAGCACGCTGCTCCAGTGGGAGCAACGGTGTCCACACCCCGGCTGAAGGAGGAGGAAATGACCGGCAAAGACGGCCAGGAAGGTAGGTACCGGCCCCTGAAGCGGGGGAAAATCCCCAGGGCACCTCCCTTGTCTGGGGCCCGTGGGCCTTCCCTGACCAGTGGGTGCCCATTGACCCTCCCCCTTCGTGTGGTTTCCCTCACAGGGTCCGCCAACAGGGCCGCCCCTTCCCACCGGGGGAGGAAGGAGAGTGTGGACAGCTCCAGCAGCTCGTCACAGATCGAGCTCACCGCCATTCAGTGCAAGAACGTCCCCAACTACCTCAATGACAGGGCAGTCCTGGAGAAACACTTTGGCCGCTTTGGGAAAGTGCAGCGCGTCTACCCCAGGCGCCACCGGAAGCTCGCCATTGTGCACTTCTCAGACCACGTGAGTGCTCCCCTGGATGTAGGGCGGGGCGGGGGGGTACCTCCACTGGGTCCATAGCAGCCCCTCTCAGGCATTTCCTCTGCCGATGAGTGCAGTGTGTTTCCCGAGAGGCCCTTCTCCCCACTGTTGTGGTGCACAGGCTGTACTCTTGCTCCTGCCTGGTGATTAGTGCTTTGACTTTTCCTGCCTCCATGGCAGGAACTCTTCACTGAGAGTCTCTATGCATGAGGAGGACGTTTATTAGGCACTTGCTGTGTGCCCAGCACTCCAAAGACCCCCCCCCCCCCGCCTTCAAGGAGCTTACAATCACACGCGGGAGCCAATGAGAAACAAACACACGCAGACGCCATGTGGGATGACCAGGAGGCAGAGTGTTCCTGGCTTGGGGGCTGCCAGACGTAGACGTTTGGGGGCAGGTGTGGTCATGTGGGAGCTCCAGCCGGCTCTCTGGGGAAAGAGGACAGTTTGGGGGCTCAGCACATGGGGCCAGGTTTGTGATCTGCAGGCTGAGGCCTTTGCCCCCCTTTATGCTGTGGCGGTCAATGGGTGTCAGCACATAGGGACAGTTCTGCTCTGGGGGTCACTGTAGAAGGCTCCCTCCAGACTGCTTCCTTGAGCTTTGTTTGTCTTCACCGAGTGCTGTCTCAGGGGTAGCAGCAGACAGGAAAGGAAGTCAGTATCTTCCATGTCTCCGCGGCTGCCCCTGATGACACGATGGAGCTGTTGTCACTAAGCTCTCTTGTAGACAAAGGGGAATGCCTAGGGCTGAGGGTCAGTGGCTTTGTGCTCATTGAGGGCCAAGGGGATTTCATTGGTGTACGTAGTTCATCCACCAAGGCAGATTACACCTCATCTGTAACGTGACAGGCGGTTTTCAAGGATTGCTGTGGCTAAAACATTCCTCTGGCCGTAGGCAGTCTCTGTGCTTGTCCTTAGCGAGCTGATCCCTTGGAACCTTCCTGGCTTGGTTGCCCTCCCCAGCCCCCAGGTTCCATCTCTGCTGATACTATCTGGGTGGGTCCCTGACATCAGGAGAAGCATTCCAGTGGGACTGCTCTGATTCCTTGTGTAGCCCTTGCTAGTATCCCTTCCCTTCTTTTCCTTCTCTCTCTTTATTTCATTTTTTCCGAATTACGTTAAAATAAACGTTTAGCATTAATGTTTTAAATTTCTTAGTTTCAAATTCTCTCCCTCCCCCTCTGCCCTTCTTGTGAAGACATGAAGTTTGTTAGAGGCTTTACGAGTGTAGTCACACAAAAGATGTTTCTGTGTCAGCCACATTACGAAAGAAAACACAGACACCCTTCCCCCCGAAAAAGAAAGCAAAGTAGAATTCCCTTGGATCCGCACCCAGACTCCTCAGCTCTGTTTCTGGCTGTGGATCGCATTTGTTGAGAAGGCCTGAGTCGTTCACAGCAGCTTATCGCATGCTGTGGCTATTACTGTGCACGGCCTTCTGGTTCTGCTCCCTTCACCCAGCATCAGTTCATACAAGTCTTTCCAGTTTCCATGAAGTTTGCCTGCTTGTCATCTCTTATAGCACAATAGGAGGCCGTGACGTTCCCATTCCATGACTCGGTCAGCAGTTCCCCAGTGGAGGGGCCTCCCCTCGACTTCTAGGCCTTAGCCGCCTCAAACAGAACTGCTGTCACTCTCAAGCGCACTTTCCTTCTCAAGGCCAGCAGCCCCACTGGCTTCAGGGAGGGTCATTTTGTCCCCATGTGTTCCCTTTGGCCTTGTTGTCCTCCCTCCCTCTGCTGTTCCCGCCTCCCCTCGTTGATTCTGAAATCTGTTTTCAGGCGTCTGCCGCCCTGGCTCGGAAGAAAGGGAAAGGCTTGCACAAAGACGTGCTCATCTTTTGGCACAAGAAGAAAATAAGTGAGTTGATTCTGGCCTTTGCTGTTGGATGGAATGCTGTTGTCTGTAGCAGGTGGGGGGACCTGGAGGGCTGCTCCCTTGGGGCCTCTGCTGTAACCAGCAGAACAATGTGCCTTTGTTCCATGTGAGAATATCTGACTGTTGGGGGGGCCTAGCCTTAGAAACGCCCAACCTGACCTGCTTCTCCTTAGGTCCCAGCAAGAAAGATTTTTCACCAAAGGAGAAACAGTCAAGTGAGGGGGAGGCCTCTCCGAGCTGTGAAGACTCTCCTTTCCAGCCCTCCCCACTACGCAAACCACTGCTGAGACCTGCAGCTGGCGGTAGCAGCGGCCTTCTGGCCAAGAGGTAGGCCTGGGGCTGTCGCCCACGAGCACAGCTTTGTGGGTGCACTGGTCTGCACACATGTCAAGGGTTCTGCCAGGGCAGAGGCAGCTCTGTTTTGGTGTTGCCTCTAGTGCCTCACACAATATCCAGAAGGCACTTAATGTATGCTCACTGAGCTGCTTGCTGGGACCCGGCATAGACCGTCAGGAGTCCAGGATCTGAGCTGCAAATTATGGAGCGCTAGCTTTTTTTGTCCATTTATGCTTCAGAACTTGCGAGTCCAAGACCTGATCTGAATTCACCTTGCGGGTGGTCTGTGAATAAGAGGGAATGGGTGGTTTTTTCACATTGAATTTTAGTGGTAAGAACCAAGATGGGGCTGGCACCCCACTGTCACCATGTGCTCCCTCAAGAGCTTGGGTCAGAGGGCCAGACAGTGGAGCTCGCTGGGGGCTCTGGGTTTTCATGACTCTTCAGCACGCTCTTCTGTAGCACTCGTCCCCCATCCCGCTGCCTCCCCACAAACATGCAGAGTTCTCCATCTGTCATCCCCAGCCCGCCTGGGCGCCTTGGCTGCGGGCCTGTGTCCCGAGTGGCTTTTCTGGTGTTGCCATTTTATAAGTCGTTCTCCGTGTTCTGTTCATTGCGCTGTCATCATCTCGTTGGGGGGACATTGAGTGCCTGGAGTTGTAGCCCTGCAGCCCTGCCTCCAGTTATTACAGCCACCGCTGGTGGAGTCATGTCCTAAGCCTGAGGAAAAGGGAGTCGGGGGTGTGCAGAGGGAAGCAATGTGAGCCTGAGCTTCCTGTTATTTAGGTCTGGGGTCTTAGCTCTTAGCTGGACAGAGCCTTCTAGAACCGAAGGCCACTTCTAGGCCCCATGGAGGCCTCCAAGTAGGACTGTGTGGGTGGTGAAGAAAGGGCATCATCCCAAGAAACTAAGCAAAACTCAGTGAGGGGGGCGGGGGCAGCCATTGTGCCCCAGGCATTCACACGAGGTCAGGGGCTCAAGGTAGGCCCCCGGGTGGTTTTACAGGAGCTGCACAGGGAGGTCAGGCAGGCAGGCATAGGGTGAGATCGCAAAGCCATTTGGCATCTGGAGGTCAGGAGACTTCATGGACATCAGGCCAGGGAAGTCTGAGTCAGCTCTAGGACCCAGCCAAGCATGTTGGGCTTTTTTATAGTTCTCCAGTTAAGAAAGCAAGCCTGTCCAAGTCTCTGCAGTTTGAAGGGGAGCCATTTGATTCTGGGCCTGAGGTCCTGAGCTCTGACAACCTGGGCCTGTCAGCGACCACCCTAAGCACCTTGATGGGGACAGTGGCTGAGACGTCAGAGGACAAGTACCGCCTCCTTGACCAGAGGGACAAGATCATGAGGCAAGGTGAGCTTTGGGCTGGTGTCCCCCACGTGATCTACTGACTGGGCCCAAGCCAAGCCCCTGTGTCATCTGTGGGTGGGACCTTCCAGGGGGGCAGGAGCCAGGACTGATGACTCTTGGACTGCTTTGCAGTTTTCCTTGGGGTTGCCAAAGCTTCTCGAGGGCAGGGCCTGCTTAATTCACTTTGGTCTTGGTACGTTTGGTCACCCACCACTAGGTACTAGGATGTGCTTCCTGAATTGGAAGGTGAGTGATGGGTTGTTGGGTGGCAGCCTTCTCAACAGGCCTCAGCTCTGACTTTGGAGCATCAGAAATGGATCTGGAGCACTGTGCCTGTTCCAAGAGAGAAACAGAAAGCCCCCCCCAATAATGAGGTGCACCCTGGAAATAGTAATGGATTGGGATTTTATACGAGCCCAGTGTGGGGAAAAGACATGGCTCATCCTTGGACCCAGAGAGTGCCATCAGAGTGACTTCTAGTCCTCACCTCGTAGTCTCTTTCTGTGTATTAACGAGACATTCCTAAACTGCCTCAGCACTGGGCCCGAGCTCAAGAGGACCTGAGTTCAGATTCAGCTTCACACATTTCTTGGCTGTGTGACCCTGGCCTAGCCTAGTCGCTCAGCTCCTGCTTTCTGTTTCCTCACCTGTAAAGTGGGGATGAAAGCAGCCCCTTCCTTGTGGTGAGGATCCAATGAGAAAAGTTTTGTAAAGGGCTTAGCAGAATGTAGACTGACTAAGTGCTTCTTCACTCCTTCCTCTCGCCTTCCTTTCCCACCCCTCCTTGATGACAAGGACTTTTGTTGTCAAACTGAGGGGGAGACATTGTGCCTGGAGCTGTCCTTGGTGTTCCCATTTTTAGAAGCTTTTCTGGCTGATGATGTCTAGGCCTTCAGTAGCGAAGGGGCTCTTTGTGCTTCCCCAGGAGCCTGCCTTCCAGCCTGTCCTCGTTGTCCATGGCCCACTTCTTCCTAGCGTCTCCTTTGTCACAGCCTTCCTTTGGGCTCTGTGCCCAGCCTGGGCTCTGCCAGGACAGGTGCTGGTTCCTTGTTGCCCTCTGTCCTTCTGGGCAAATGCTGATTGAGTCCTTCTCTTTGGCACGGTCTAGCTCGAGTCAAAAGAACGGATCTGGATAAAGCGAAAGCCTTTGTTGGGACGTGTCCAGACATGTGTCCCGAGAAAGAGCGGTACATGAGAGAAACCAGGAACCAGCTGAGTTCTTTTGAAATGATCCCTGGAACGGATCAGGTAGGCTTGCACGGTTACCTGTCTGTGTTTATCCTGGCGGCTTTGTCCCCATGTCACCTCCCTACGGCCTGTAGTGCTTTGCTTTGATTGGAGCTGTGATCTCACTGGTGTGGTAATTGCTACAAAGCCTGCACATCCTGTGGGACTGTCCTTCATGTCTGCCCTGGGGGCACGGGGCCCCGTGCAGCACTCAGGCCGTCCGCTGACCACTCTCTTTGTCGACATGAGACCGCCTCATGCACCCACTTTACCACTGAGAACCTCCTGTGAGTTGTGGACACTTATTTATATCTTCATACCGCCTTTGGGGAAATTCTGATTCCAGAAAGATTGGAATTCCATTAGTGCCTGCTACACGTAGCAACCCCAGAAGGATATATGGACTTTAAAAGATGTTTTCTCTTAGGGAGGCAGGAAGCTTGCTATCATAGAAAGACCTACCCAGTTTCCCATTGTAATCCAGCCCACTAGCTTCTTCCTCTTCAATTCTGGGCCCGTTTCAATGTGTCTGCTCACTGCCACCAGGGCACATCCTGTCAACCCCAGCATGCTTCTGGTGACAGCGTATACAGAGGGACACAAATCATAGATAGAAGGAGAACCTGACTTACAGGTGGCTTCGCAGCAACGGAAAGATGCTTAGGAACCTGTGACCAGCATGACCTGCCCACAGGCAGTGTCTATGGGCAACATCAGAGGCCCCAGAGTGACAGGGAGGCCACACAGATATGCAGTTGGAGGGCACTCTGGCTCTCCATGAAATGCTCCCAGATCCAGGAAGTGACCACCACTATGTAATCTAGTTCCTGGATGGAGGCTCATGGAAAGACAGGGCCAGGCTGGGATTGACCCCATTGAAGGGTAGCTTGCTAGTAAAATCCCCCAGACATCTCCATATCTAAGTCATCCTGAGTTCAACAGTGACTGGGCTGACTGACGTATGAAGACAGTTCTTCGCCCTTTGTGCTGAGGTGAAGCACAGGGAGCTCTGAAGGATGAAAATGTAGAAGCAGGGCCGCCTTCACGACCTTGTCGGGAGCTCCCAGACTGGTGAAGTCTCCTGTCCACTCCTGACCCTTGTGCAGGGGAGTGAGGGATCTTATTCTTTAGTAAAATCTTGAGTACACAGCCCTTCTAGGACAAGCAGGAGTAAAACAAACGTTAACCACAGAAGGCTTTTTCATCTTCTTAGGTGGACCATGCAGCAGCAGTAAAAGAATACAGCCGGTCCTCGGCTGACCAGGAAGAGCCCCTGCCCCATGAGCTCCGTCCCTTGGGGGTGCTCAGCATGACCATGGACTACCTTGTCACCCAGATTATGGACCAGAAAGAAGGGAGCTCACGGGACTGGTACGACTTCGTGTGGAACAGGACCCGTGGCATAAGAAAGGTACGACCTGGCCTCCTTATGAGAATTGTAGACTGGAAGGTGGCAGCTCCCAGTTATGGTGGGCTTGCTTGGTAGTGTTATCCCCAGGTGGCAGGTACCAGGAGGCCTGTCCCCATTTCTCAGATGAGAAAAGTGAGTGTCAGGTGAAGTCACTTCCTTCAGGTGGCATGTACAGGAAGCACAGACCTTCAGGACCTTGAAAGTGCTACAGGAGAACCAGTTGTTATGATTGTTCCAAGGGTGACCTGTCATCCTCAAAGCAATAACCAAGCCCCAGGAGTCATTCTAAAGCATCCTGAGATCATGGAGAGGGAGAGAGAGTGAGAGTGCGTGTGTGTGTGTGTGTGTGTGTGTGTGTGTGTGTGTGCGCGCGCACCTGTGTGTGTGTCTGCCTGTGTGTCTGCGGGTAGGTTCATTGTTCACATGATCACAAGAGGCAGTCAGTTTGTAACAGCAGGATGACCCTGGCTCACGACCACGCTCTCACTGCTTGTCACTGCCTGGTTTTGTCTGGCTCTGTTCTTTTTGGGCAGGACATCACGCAACAGCACCTCTGTGACCCCCTGACGGTGTCACTGATTGAAAAGTGCACCCGATTCCACATCCACTGCGCACATTCGTTGTGTGAAGAGCCCATGTCCTCCTTTGATGCCAAGATCAACAATGAGAACATGACTAAGTGTCTGCAGAGCCTCAAGGAGATGTACCAGGACCTGGCCAACAAGGGTGTCCTCTGTGCAACTGAAGCAGAATTCCGAGGCTACAACGTCCTGCTCAGTCTCAACAAGGGAGACATCCTGAGGCAAGTGCTCCACTGGGGTGTGATGGCCCCAGGGTGAGGGTGGTGGAAGGGCAGGAGACTGTGAGAGTGGGGGCTGAGCAGGGCTGGGAACTGACTTCCAGGAGCATGCTGGCCACCAGTGTGGGGGATTGAGCAGCAGCTGGGAGCAAGAGGCCACTTGGGCATCGTCCAGAGAGCTCATATTGTTTAACCCTTGGGAATTGAGGCCCAGAGCCCAACCTGGCCATCCATCGATCTCCATCTCTTGGGGTAGCAGCAACAACAGCCACTGCAGGGCTGGGCAGGGCAGTTCAGCTCAGGGAGGGAGGGTGGTCACCTTGGGCTGATGTGGGGACCTCAGTGATGTGCTGATGGCTGACTTTTACTTCAAAGACATCAGCACTGGGAAAGCGGAGATGTTCCTGGCCTGCCCTGGCCCCCAGGGTGCTGGGCCTGGGAACCTCAGGATTGGGGATCTGAAGTAGGAGAGGCCAAGCAAAGCGTCAAGTCTGGGATCTGATGCCGTGTATGTTCAGATGAATGTGGCCAGAGTTCACGTGGTGTTGAGGGTTAGGTGTTGGCCAGTGGGTTGGAGCCCTTTGGTGTTTGTATTTCAAAAGGATGATCTGTACCTTTCCTTTAGTAGCTCTTCTAGAACATCTAGGTCTGTGTGAAGCAGACATTTTAAAGCAAAACCTTTGGGGAAAATGTAGTTGTAGGATAGATTTTGAGTGGCCCAATAGGGCACAAGAGATCTTTGTCTTCCTTCTTGCATCATTGGAAAAGGGCACTTTTTGGAAAATTGCATTAATCTTTCCCCAAAATACCCATGAGCTAAAATTTCTTCCCCCAGTTTGTATGTGTTTGAGGTTTCGTCTGTGTGTAGAAAATTTTTGTTTTGTATTGTATCGTATGTTGTGTTGGGTACAATCTATCAGCGAGCATGTGGTAAGTACCTACTATGTGCTGGGCCATGGGCAAGGTGTTGGAGATAGAATGATGAAATGGGCCCTGCCCTCTAGAGCCTATACCCTACAGGGGCATAGCCCTACCTCCTCTCCCAGCCTGATGGAGACCATCCAGGACCCAGGATCACTCTAGCCCCGTGCCCTCAGCATCCTCTGGCAGCAGCCCTTGGGGAGATGTGGCCACAGCCACCAAAGACCCAGAAAGGAAAGTCCCTGTCCCCAGCACCCTGGGCCCTGGCCAGCGGCCTACTGTCGGAACCAGCTAGGATCTTATCATTGAAGAGGAGGTCTGATCAGCCACTTTGCCATTGTCCCCAGAGGCCCTCTCCCTCTCCCTCCTTGGACGGTGGGGCCTCTCAGGCCATGCTTGGCAGATGGTGATCACTGACTTGTTCCTTCCTGTCCATATGTAAGCATGTGGAACATGTACATGCCTGACTCGATTCCCATTTTGAAATGACTCCTACGTAAATACCTAGAAGGCTGCCTCCCTCTCGAGATGCACGCAGCCGCTTGGGTCCCTGGTGGTAGAGAGGCCTACAGTGAGCACTGTGGGGCTAGTGTGGACCCACCATCCTCGTTGCCCAGCTTTGCATGTGGCGATCTCCCCTCTCTCCTTCCTCTTTGTGAGTCGCTTTGTGCTTGTGTCCACAGGGAGGTACAGCAGTTCCGGCCCGATGTCCGCAACTCCCCAGAGGTGAAGTTTGCAGTGCAGGCCTTTGCAGCCCTGAACAGCAACAACTTTGTCAGGTTCTTCAAGCTGGTGCGGTCCGCCTCCTACCTGAATGCCTGCCTGCTGCACTGCTACTTCAATCAGGTGGGTGAGCTGTGACAGAGGGGTAAGAGGGGCTTCCGTCTCCAGTGAGAAAAAATTCTGCAAGTCAGAGTGCTACCTGTGGGCCCGGGGATGTGGGGGAGCATCTCTTTTGCTTTCCCACTTACTGCCAGGAAGCCTTGGGCAAGCCATTTTTCTCTGGGCCTCAGTTTCTCCATCTGTGAGAGGAAGGGTAGTGTCAAACTCACTGCTGCTGAACCAGATTAAAGGGTAACAGTGCAGCAAAGATGATGCCAGCTTGTGGTTTTTAGGCAGCCAGGTGACGCAGTGGGCAGAGCCATGGGCTCTAGGCAGGAGAACCAGAAACCGGCATCATACACTTCCTCTCTGTGTGACCCTGGGCTTCACCTGGGCTTGCCTCAGTTTCCTTATCTGTAAAATGGGACTCATAATAGACTGAGAAGGAGGGCGTCAGCTGGGCTTTTCTAATTTCACAAAACAAAAAGCTCTCTCACTTGGTCACTGTTTAGAAATTAACAGATTGTTTAGGAAGAAGGACAGTATATGTGTCATGACCTTCGGCACAAATGGGGTGGATTTCTCCCTTTTGTGAGATATTCACATGAATAAAAATGGCACAGAAAGGGCTTGTTCCTGAGCCAAGGGTCTTTGTCAATTGATGAATCACTAGAGGGGTTGGTGATGGGGGAAGAGATGCCCTTGATTTGCTACAGTGGAGCAGGTGACCTTGGCTTCAGAACGCTCCCATTGGTGGGGTAGGGGTGGGGTGGAGGGGAGGTTGGATATCTGCCCTGATGGGCGCCATTTTTCTTGTAGATCCGCAAAGATGCATTGCGGGCTCTCAATGTGGCTTACACAGTGAGCACTCAGAGGTCCACCAGCTTTCCCTTGGACAACTTGGTGCCCATGTTACTGTTTAGAGACTCCGAGGAAGCAACCAACTTCTTGAGTTACTATGGCCTCAGTGTGTCCGATGGGTGAGAACTCCCAAGAGCTCTTGGGCCTGTCTTGAGCCACCCCTTCCTTTTGTCAGTGGTGCCTTTGCCAGGAGCTGTCCTCTGTCATCTCCACTGCCTGTGTGCTGCTACAGCAGGGACTTGGTCCATGGGCTTGGTACTGCAGGGGCCTCCCTCTCCCCCTCCTTCCTGCTTCCCTTATGTCTTGCAGTGGCTAAGAGATGGCCTCGATTTTTCACATGCCTTGCTGGTGGGATTTGGGAGTTCCAGATATAGACCCACTGAAGGACCAACCTCCCCAAGGATGGAGAGACTTGTTAGCAGCTTGGCCCCACTTTGTCCCAGAGGTGCTGTGGTCTATGTGGCTGGAGAGCCCACTCACACCAGGGAGATAGCCCAATATGAGTTGCTTCTGGCTCACCTTTGCCTTTCTAAATTTTGGATCAATTACCCTTGTTGAAATTAGACATTCTCTGGACCACATTTGTTTTTTGTTGAGGTCACCAGAATGTAGGCCTGGGGAGTGCAGAGCCCCACACAGTCAGCTTCTTTCTCTGAGAGGCCTGGCCTGCCCTTGGGAGCTTCCAGGTTCAGAGTTCGAGGGATTGCAGTGACGGGTGCAGCTGGGCAGTGGGTGTTGGAGCTCGCCTTTGCTCTTGCCCCCCTATTGGGAAGGTGGTGTTTCTTTCAGCTGATTTTGATTTCTTGTTTGTTTGTTTTGGGAACAGCTGTGTTGAACTTAATCGGTCTGCGTTCTTGGAACCCGAGGGCTTGTCCAAGGCAAAGAAGTGCACTTTTATCACAGAGAAGCTTGCTGTCTCAGTGGGGGAAGTCGTGAACGGGGGGCCATTACCCCCCGTCCCTTGTCACACCCCAGTGTGTAGCTTCAATGCACAAGGCAGATATGTGGGCGAGAGCGCAGCCACTGAGCCCGCTGGGAGTGGGCAGAGACCCAGTGTGGAGAGTGGAGGTGAGTGAGAGTGGTCGTCTGGCGTCATGGGCCTTTTAGGAATGAGGAGCTGAGGCCTCAGAAGCTCAGGGACCTGCCCAGCATCCCAGAGGGAGGAAGGTGCAGAGGTGATTCCAACCCAGGTCTCAGCTCCAGATCCCACACCCTTTTCAGTGAGCTACGCTGTCTCTGGGAGTGCTGCCCCTTTGAAATTCCCTGGAGAAGCTTTGGAAAGCCAGATCCTGGCTTTGTGCTTAGGTGCCCTTTGTGGCAGATGTTGGGAATGTTGCCAGTTATTTGGGCAGTGCAGCGCTTTGAGGTTCTGCTGGTTTCCAGCTGGCCTGATCTAGTCTTCTGCTCCTGTCTCCTCTGGGTTCTCTGTGCTTCCTTGCGCTCGGTGTAGGGTGGCAGTGTTCCATGATCTTGTGAACTCGTTACCATTTTCCTCCTTCAGGAAGTGGGAAGGTGGAAGAAGCCAACCCTGGGACAGAAGTGTTGGCGCTCCGAGTCCTGCCTCAGCCATTGCTTGTCCCCCTGGCCCAGCCGACACAGACCCAGACTGCCGGGCTGCTGCCAGCCCTCATGGCCCCTGCACCTACCCCACTGTCGGCTGCCCCATCGTCTCTGTTCCAGCCTGTTGGGCAGCCCGAGCTGCCTCCTCCCAAGCCTCGGCCTACTTACACTGACATGGTACGGAAGAAGGATCGAGTTGCCTTTCCTCCGAGGCAGGTAGTAGTAGGAGCATTGGAGTGAGATGGCCCCTGGCCAAGGCCTTTGTTGGACTGACAGGAGCTGATGCCCAGCCTCACTGGAGGCCTTGCCTTTGGGACACTCAGTCAGTGGGCAGGCCTGTGTCAGGTTTGGGCAGTGGCGTTTGCACGGTGTCTTCCTGGCAGAGCGTGAGTCCCCTGAGAGCAGGGATTGCTGTGGCCTTTCTTTGTGTCTTAGCACAGTTTCCACTTAACAGATGCCTGCTGAGTGGGAGTGCCGCAGAGGGCAGAAAACCCAGCCCCTGCCCTCCAGGAGATTCCATTGTAACGGGGAGACAGCATGTCAGTGATTAGGTACATACGAGATCCAGGGAGTCGGCGGAAGGCGACCTTAGCCAGAAAGGCTTTCCCAGTGGAGGGATGTCAGGAGGATGCCAGGGGGCTTCCTGTAGCCGTTGGCATTTGAGCTGCGGCTTGAAGGCATCCAGGAGGTGGTGGGGAGGGGGCTGGGCTTTCTGGGGCTTGGGGACAGGCTGGCCAGAGGTTCAGAGAATGGGGATGCTGAGGGGAGTAGGGGGAGGAAAGGGGCCTCGAAATGCCACGTGGAGGCCTGTCTGGGGCTGAAAGGAGATTCTGATGCTCGTCGAGCCACAAGTCCTAGAAGGGGGTGGGCCTTGAACACGGAGCTGCCCAGAGGCCTGTCACAAACCCATGTGGAGCCGAGATGTGCTGAACACACAGCTGAGGCCAAAGAAGTGGGGGTCATTTGTCTTCTTTTTGGTCCTAGGACATTGCAGGAGTTGTCGAAGACCTTGTCCAGGACGTCCTCAGAAGCTACTGCAAAGAAATCGGCCAGGCCGGGGCCGCCTATGCGGCTGCAGCTTTAGGGTACGCTTGCTGGCTCCCAGGGTTTCTCTCCTTGAGCTAGAAAGAAGGCTCTGGGTCTCCCTGGTACCTGTCTATTGTGAGCCGCCTCCTATGGCTGTCCTTCCCTCTCCAGACTCAGTGTTGGGTCTCTTTCTGGACGCAGGTGGGCCTGGCGTAGGGAGAGTCTGCTGACCTGGCTAGGACCATCTCACCTCTGCCCTCTGGGCTCTGGGTGGGGTGGCTGGTGCTTGGAGAGGGCCAGACGGCATGATGCATTTGGCTTTGTCCAGGGTTTCCAAGATGGCCACAGAGCAGCTCTTGGCCACAGCGACAGCAGATGTTTTGAGGCAGGTCGCTGCTGAAGAAATAAAGAAAGAAAGAGAAAGAGTTCGGGAAGAGGAGAAAAGAGCTGAAGATCAAAGGTGACACTGTCTTGTGCTGACAGGAAGGAGGCCTTGGTCCGTGGGTGGCGGGGGCTCCTCCTGAGCACCAGGAAGGCTCTGCCCCTGCAGTGACCCCCTCTGGGCTTGGTTTTTGCTCTGACAGACGGAGACGGGAGAGAGAGCGCCTGCTGGTCCAGCTGAGCCGAGTCTTGGCGGCTGAGCTGCTGGATCTCGTGGTGGCCGAGTGCGTGCGGGAAACGTCCTCGAGGGAGCTAAAGTGAGTGTGCACGAGGAAGCGTTGTTGCTGTGATCCTTAGTTTTGACTCATCTCAGCAAAAGCCAGACTCTTCTGCTGGCCTTGGGTGTGGTGCCCACTTGGCCTCTGTCCAGGGAGGGGCTGGTCAATAGAGTTCTGCCTCTGGGGCACTCTCCTAGAGTGGAGGGGTCCTCAGCCCTCGGGTGTCTCTGTCCGATCTGTAGCTGAGATGAGGGGAAGGCTGGGGCCCAACTCTCGATTTGGGGGCCTGTAGGACCACCTCTGAGGGAGCATGATGGAAGAGGAAACTTGGGGGAGATGGGTCCAAGTGCCACGTCTTGTGGCCTTTGGAAGCAGTTACGCCATGCTTCACCCTTTGGTGCCCCGGCCCGGGGTGACTGTGCCCCAGGCTGTCTACTCTTATGGGGTGTGGGAGTCGGATGGGCCAGATTCATGTTTTCCTTGGGGCAGGGAACTCCCAGGGGAGGAGATTCAGCCCAGCAGGTGCCCACTGGCCTGGCTGCAGCCTGAGGCAAGGGTGCCAGAGGTGCAGCAGCCCCGTGGTGCCTATTTCTCTGCCCACTGCCCTGCCCTGCCTTTCCTTCGACAGAGACAGTCGCTTGATTTAGGAGCAGCCATCTGTGTAGCAACATCTTTGCTTCTCCTTGCCAAGGGAGGGGCTTGCTTGTGCCTGACATGGAGGGTTTCCTCTGGCCTCCCAGCAACCCTTTTGAGGAAGCCAGAAGTGCACTTGGGGTGCTCCTTATCTTACAGACGAGGAAGCTCACCTGTGCCCGGCCAGGGAATGCCTTTCTTGAGCTCACTGGGCAGGATGAACGAGTTACTGGGGGTGATTTAGACAGGAAGTCACTTGCTGACAAATGGTTCTTTAGATAATTTGCAGTCTTCCAAAATCAAATTTTTGAATGAAAGCTTTTCACTTGGATTTGAGGAAGAAATTATATGTTGTTGTTATGTAAAACAGTATGGGAGCCATGGGAATGTGTGCGTTTTGTCTGACTTCCCAAGAGGCAGATAAAAGCAGAGGCTTTGGGGAGGCTGGAAGGGCCTTGATTCAGCCAGATTCCTGCTCTGTTCTTAGGGCCTCATGGGCCTGATGCTCCCCCCTGCCTGAGGGTCTCATGGCAGAGAAGTTAAGAGTGGAGAGAGGCCTCCCATGGTCCAGATGGAGGAGCCGAGCCTGTGGCCTAGATAGCGATGGCTCGGCTTGTCTGGGTTCTGGGGTTCGACTCACTTTGTCATTTTCTCCTCATAGCCCATGTGGACGAGCTCAGGCTCCACGTGTGCTCATGGGATTGATGGGAAGGAGCAGGGGCCACTGGAGGGGGAAGGAGCAGGGGCTACTGGAGGAGACACAGCTAAAGCACAGGGGGTGAGGGTTAGTGCTCTGCTTGTGGGGGTAGCACCCCATGTGTTTGACACTAGCTGAGGGGCCAGGGAGAAGGCCTGCAGCTCTTCAGAACCAGCGGGTGGCCTTCTCAGCCTGGCCACCACAGTGGGGGATGCTTGATGACATGGAAGTTGGGGGTGGAGGGCTCTCAGACTACAATTGGAGAACTGAGGTAGGTGGGGTGAGGGCTCAGCCATGGGGAGCAGCAGAAAGAAAAGGCTGATTATGTGAGGATCCTGCCCTCTGAGGGAGGAGAACAGATGCTGGGCTGGAACTCAAGGGGCCTGTGGGTGACCCTAGGCAGGTCCACCTTGAGTTGGCCCATGGACTAGTCCTGGCTTTCCCATGAACTAGCTGTGGGAATTTGGGGCTGGCTAGAACTGTTCCATCTGAGTGGTCTCTTTCAGCTTACACATACTGGGGTGATTATCGAAGTGGAAACCACTTTGCTGTTGAGACTGCTGGTGGCACCAGGCCCAGGGTGCTGGGCCTGGAGTCAGGAAGTCCTGAGTTCAGATCTGGCCTTTGACAGTTACTAGCTGAATGACCTTGGGCAACTCACCCTCTGTGCCTTGGTTAGCACTTACTTCACTGGGTTGTTGGCAGGATCCAGAGAGATCCTGTTTGTCAAAAGCATAGCCCAGCACCTGGCAATAATAGGTACTCTGTAAATGCTTATTCCCTCCTTCCTGCCCCTCTTGTCTGAAGATAACGTCTTCCTTGGGATCCTTGGGAATTGAGGAACCCACAACTGAATGATTGTGAGCCCTATTCTTCTTGCTGGGGTTGCCACAACTTGGTATTTCTTATGAAAAATACAAATCTCATGGCTTTCTGTGGAAGAGCCTTGTGGGTTTGTTTTCTAGTTCCGAAATCAGTGAGGGGCTCTTGATGAGGACACATCCCCTGCCGAGGAGGGCTGGGCTGGTGTGGACTCAGAGGACTTGAGGTGTCTCTGCCTTTGTCATTGCCTAGGAGTGCCGTGGAGACAGAGCAGAGGGCCCGCGTGGCCCGTTGTTCTGAGGATGTCTGGGATCGTCTCATGGACTTGTTCTTAGCTGAGGAGATTTTCCAGAGTGCCCGAGAGACCCTGCAGGAACTTCAGTGCTTCTGTAAATACCTGCAGCGGTGAGTGAACACATCCCCATCTGAGAGTGTCTCCTCAGTGTTTCAAAGGGCCCACCCCCTCATCTGTCTGCTTCTCTCCTGTGTGTCAGGAGTGGGCAGCCTGCCTCATCATTGGTCTGCATGGCTTCACAGGAGTCTTTCCAGAATTCCTGTTCTTACATATTTGTAGCAATTGCCTTTATATCTTAGATATTAGACATTTAGCAGAGAAACTTGTTTTAAAAGATTTTTCCAGGTTCAGTGTTTCCCTTCTGATTTTAGCTGCATTGAATTTGTTTGCTAAAGCTTTTCAATTTTATGCAATGAGAATTGTCCTTTTTGTGTTCTATGAGCTTCTCTGTCTTTTGTTTGGTCAAGGCCTCTGCCCTTCTCATTGGTCTATGATGTGGCTTTTTTTTTTCTTTTTGGAAGGCAATTGGGGCTAAGTAACTTGTCCAAGGTCTAGGTCATGCGTCTAGGTGTGTGTGTGTGTGTGTGTGTGTGTGTGTGTGTGTGTGTGTGTGTGTGTGTGTGTAGTGTCTGAGGCTGGATCCAAACTCAGGTCCTTCTGGGCCGGCTCTCTACTCACTGCGCCACCTAGCCACCCCTGATGGCACCTTTTTGGTCTCGGTCTGGCACCTCCCTGCCTCCCCGGAGCCAGTGTCTAGTGGCCGGCGTTGGTCTGGGCCTTCTTTCTGTTGGACTGCTCTCCTGTTTTTCTAGCAGTTCTTCATCAATAGTGAGCTCTTATCCCAGTAGTTGGAGTCTTTGGGCTTATTGAAAGCATTATGCAGCTATATTGGTTTGCTTCTTGTGTTTCTCGTCTGCCCCAGTGGTTAGTTTTTCTAGTCTTAACTGGTACCAAACGTTTTGACAATTTGAGATTGGTGTTGCTAGGCTCCTTTCCCCCTTTTTTCCTCCCTTATTTTGGAAGTTCTGACTTTTCCCCTCCACGTGAGCTTTGTTGCTTTTTTTTCCCTCAATCTGTAAAGTAACTGGCGATTCAGCGCGACGTTATGAATTGACTTGGTGCTGTTGTGGCTGTTTTCATGTGAGCACAGCCCACCCTTGAGCAGTTAATGGCACCCTGAGTGGAGTTGTCTTTATTTCTGTGCAGAGTGGTTTGTAGCTTATTCACGTGGTCACTGTTTCTTAGCAGGTAGATTCCCAAGTGTTTTGCCCTGTCTGCAGTTATTTTGAAGGGAATTTCTTTATCTGCCTCTTCCCGTTGGATTTTGTTAGGAAGATATAGAAAGGCTGATGACGGTTTTGTGTGGGCCTATTTGGTAGCTTCCTATGTTACTGGACTTTAGCAGCTGTTTCAAGTAACTCTTAATCTTTGTGATTCTCCAAGTAAACCATCATATCTGTAAGAAGTGATCATCTACTTTGCCCAGCTTCTTTTTCTTATTTTATTGCTATAGCAGCATCAGCATTTCTAGGATTATGTCAAGTAATGATGGTGACAGTGGCCATTGGCACCTTCTCCTGGAACTTACCGGAAGGGCGTTTAGCATTTCTGCTTTTTAGGTCCTAGTAGCTCTTAGTTCTAGGTTGGTGTTATCGTATTAGTGATCAGACTCTATCATTATTCTGATGTTTTTAATGTTTTATCATAGGATATTTTGTACTTTGTTAAAAGCCTGCCTCAGCGGACATGACCATGTGACATGAGAGTGGTTTTCCAGCAGATGCTGCTGGTCACCACATTCCTGGAACATCGATTCCCCAAGTACCACAGTGCCTTTCTGACTCAGCACGCTTTGCTGGCTCCTTTCAGACACCTCTTTGGATGTCCCCGTCCCTCCTAGGACATGGGCAGGCACATCTTTTTATCAGCTGCTTGATGGTAGAGGCAGCTGAACCAAAGCGGGTGACTGGCAGGTCTGCTCACAGAGATGGAAACTGGCCTTCTGTCAGTGAATCAGGGAGTGTGGAAAGAGAGGATGCCCATTGGACACAAGCAGAGACTTCATGGACCCTCAGTGCTCCCACCTTCTCAGCTGCCATCAAGTGGTCACAGTGTACTTTGATCATTTTTGTTTTTAAGGTGGAGAGAAGCTGTCACAGCCCGGAAAAAACTCAAGAGACAGATGAGAGCGTTCCCTGCGGCCCCCTGTTGTGTGGATCTCAACAACAGACTGCAGGCCTTGTCCCCCAGTGCTGAGTGTCCAATTGCTAAAGAGAACCTGGCCAAGGGAGTCCTGAATCTGGGGCACGCAGGAAAACTGGGGGTCTCCTGCACCAGGTAAGAGGTGGGGGCCATGATCTTTGTGGCATTCACCCAGACCTTGGTTGGGGGCCCTACGGAGCTTCATGCGGCCCTTCTGTCTCTGGGGGCACTGCCGGGGCAGTGTGGCTGGCGCTCGGCCCTCGCCAGGCGGCACGGGTGGGTGCACTGCCCCTTTTCTTTTTTGGTCGCATGCCTTTCACACAGTCTTTTGCCCGCTCCTTGCACTGTCTTTCTCATGCTCAGTGCCCCTGACTTGACTTCACTGCCCTCTGCCCCTCTCCCACCCCTCGGGGCCTCTCTCAGCCCTTTCTCAGGCTGTTCATACCTTCTTCCAGATGTCTTTGTATCTTTTGTGTTAGTTTGTAGACACTTCTCTGTGTCTGGCAGAATGTAAGCTTCCCCCTCCCCCCCCACTTAACAGTATTTTCTTTTTCAGTTACATGTAAAGATAGTTTTCAGCATTCACTTGCTTTCCTTGCTCCTTCCACAGCCAGCCAGCCAGCCATCTGATACAGGCTGTACAAGGACAGTCATGTTAGGCACATTTCCACCTTTATTGTGCTGTGAAAGATGAATCAGAACAAAAGGGAAAAACCAGGAGAAAGAACAAACAGAAGATTGAACAGCAGCTTTGGTCTGCATTCACACTCCGTCAGTTCTTTTCCTGGGTGTGGACAGCATTTTCCATTGTGAGGCCTTTGGAACTTTGTCATAGTTCATCCTACACTGTGGCTGTCACTGGTTCTGCTCCCCTCACTCAGCATCAGTTCATATAAGTCTTTGCAGGTTTTTCTGAAATCTGCCTGCTCATCATTTCTCATAGCACCGTAGTATTCCATTACATTCATGTCCCACGGCTTGTTCTGCTATTCCCCAGTGGATGGGTGTCCCCGTGATTTCCAGTTCTTGGCCGCCACAAAAAGAGCTGCTCTAAGCATTTTCGTACATGTGGGTCTTCCTCCCACTTGTAAGATCTCTTCAGGATTCAGCCCTAGAAATGCTTTTGCTGGGTGACAGGGTCTTCACAGTTTGATAGCCCTTTGGGCATAAGAATGTAAGCTTCTGAGGACAGGGTCTGTTTTACCTTTGCTTCTTTCTCTAGTACCTAGCAGTCTGTACCTGGTTCATAGTAGCCTCTTGATAAATGTTTATTGGCTGATTTAGGTGACCTCCAATTTTTATTCATGGCACATAGTAGAATCCATAATTTGTAGCTAGACTGGATCACTGAAAGATTATTGATTTCAGTGGGACAGATTTTTGGTTTAGGGACAAGTTTAGGGTTGTGGAAAACACTGCTCAGTTTTCCATGGGCAATCCCAGCCTTTCTCTTTTTCCTTTTAAAGTTTCAGCCCTATTTGTTATCTGTCCTCAGTAGTGACTGTCCAAGATGCATATAGCGGGACCAGCCCAGCCAGGTATCACTCCTAATAGGCACTCTTCATCCATTTGGTCTTTAATGTGTGGATTGTTAGACTAAGTCCTTTTGAGTGGTGATAGGCTTTGTTTCAGAGGTTCTGCAGTTTGAGCATCTGATGCATGGGCTTGGGGAGTCTGTAGCAGTTAGGGGGGCTCCCTTTCAAATCACACTATGTGCCTGGAAGTCTCCATACAGTGCAACGTCCCTGATGAGTGAACATCTTCATTTTTTATGCCTCACTTGTGATCAGTGATCAAAACTTCATTGAATAGTTATGTCCCTTGTTACTTGTATCCGTGATTTGTGTGTATGTATGTATGTATGTATGCATGCGTGCATGTATGTATGTATGCATGTATGGTAACAGGTGCCTTGCTGGAGAAGAGTCTTGAGGACTATGATTTTTTCTGTTGGGTTAAAGGCTTTTTAAAATCTTCCAACAATAAGTTTGGGGTGAGCTGAGCTGTCCTGTAGTCTCTCTGCCTTATAGCTGGCCGAGTGACTCCGAGACCATGGGGGTCTGCTGTGCTCATCCATCCAGGACGCCACCTCAATGCCCGCAGATCGTCCTCGTGGTTTGCTGATGTGAGAAGGATGGTGGGGCCCCAATGCTGGGGTCGCTGTACTCTCCACCCCTCGAGTATCAGTGATGCTTTTCTGGGAATATTTGGCCTCATCCAACCATTCTCCCCTTTTTTGTATATAACCCATGAAGGCAAAAAGCTCTCCAGGGCGCTGTCACTGTCTGAGAGAGAGAGATGGTGACATTTCATGGTTTCCGTTTCTGTCTGTTGGGAACACTCAGGTCCACCCTTCAGTAGCCTTGGAAGCATCTCCGCCCCTCCTCCCTGGGAGCAAGCCTCTCTCTGTGCAGGGGCCGGGGCCAGTCTCCAGGCCCTGCCTTAGATGTTGAGAATGCTTCTGGGGTAGGAGAGACTGGGAGCTCTGCCTGATCATGTGGCATGGGCCTCAGTGTTATCTTCTGCAAAATGGGAGCTTGGACGCAAGGTCTCAAGTCTGTTTCAGCCCTGAATTGATGACTTCCCTCTAAACATAGCCAGAGCGAGGCACACACTTGCACGTGTGTGTGTGTGTGTGTGTGTGTGTTTAATATCACACACATGTGGACGTGTGTGTGAGTGTTGAATGGTCTCTCTCATCTTTTATTCATCTTTTGAAAACCTTTTCCTAAGTGGCCTTTGCATAAAAAGGGTGGTGGTCCGAGTCTCCAGATGTCAGATAACTCCCCCACCCAGTCCCAGGGTGATCAGAGGCTGGGAATCTGGGGTGGGGGTTTTACTTGAATTGTCTGTATGGAAGAGCTTGGCCTTTTGCAGTGTTGGCTTTAGATGGATTGGATTATCAAGTGGAGAAGAGGAGGGGGAAGGGGCAGAGCAATCACAGGAAAGGGTTTTGAAAGGTTAATTTTTCCCTTCGATTTTTTGTGATTTGGTTTCTTTGTTCCTGTACCCAAATAATATGAAAGTAAACATTTATTTACTGGTGAGAGCACCGTACTAATTTCCCTTCCCTGAAGAAAGTAGATGTCGCGTAGACAGAGCTTTCTGCCTCGGTCATGAGAAGCAGCCACCATGAGAGTGTGGGAGCTCTAGAGAGGAGAGGGCATGGGTGGACCAGGCCGTGTTCATGAGGGGCCTGTGAAGCCAGCCGACTGGTGACTGATGTTGGGGGTAGCCACCAAGGGTGAACATGCTTGGCTAGCTAGCCTTTGTACAAACCTGTGTCTCTCTCCTGATCTTTGGGCTTCTCTTCCTCCTCCCTTTCTTGGAGAGGGAAGGCGAGTGTAGTTCACAGTGGATGAGAAAGCTCCTCCCCCCTAACCCCGCTGTCACTGCCAGCCAGGGACCAGCCAGGCTCCCCCCACCCTTTCCCGGGGGCGTGCCTGCTCTTAGCGACATGAGGCTCTCCGGGCTGGGGCCACGGCCATGGCTCACGCCAGTCTGGTACATTCCCTCCAAGGACACTGACACTATTGCTTCTCTTTCTTTCTTAGGTTACGATGGCTGAGAAACAGGACAATACATCAGATGAAGGTTCAATACTTCTACCAGCAATTACTCAGGTTTGTTAATGGGGTTAAAGGTTCATTATGCATTGGAAGAGGACTGTTTGATTGACTTTCATCCGGGCTCTCCTTCCCAGTGAAGCCATGTGGACTCCTCTGGACCTGCCAGCCCTTATTGCTGAGCATTACCCTGGGCAGAGGGAGCAAGTGTTCTGGAAGCTTGTACTGGTGCTGCCCGACAGTGAAGAGCCTGCTTCTGGCTACTCCAGCAGGTGAGCCCTGCTTCTGAGGGGCTGAGACCTCGCCAGGCCTGTTCAGGACACCCAGCATCCCCCAAAATCAGGCGCCAGCTGACCTGAGGTCAGCTCTGGATGCTCACTCTGACCTGGGCTCCGCATGGCCTTCACATGCCCCTTGGCCTTGGGGCTGCAGCCCACTGTGAAAGTTTTCTATAGACCTGGCTGACCATCTGACCCCTAAATGGGAAGGGGGTTTGGATCTGGGGAATTGTGTGCCAGATTCTGCCTCCCTTTGGGCAGTCAGTCCATGCCGAGATCGCTGGGCCTGGGGCCTCTCCTCTTCCTCACTTTTGGGGTTTGTTTCTTTTGTTTTATCTTTGTAGGATTCTAGCAAACTGGCTGAAAGTCAAGTTCATGGGCTATGAAGATTTACAAAATGGTGCTTGTTGTGCTTCTGAGGGGATCCAGACGCTGACCCTGCTGAATTCCTGTGGCACCAAAGGGAATCGGACAGTTTGGGTCAATGTGTGCATTAAGGTGTGTGTGATGGCTGGGCAGCAGCTTGGGCCTCTACACATCCTTTCCCCACTGAATGTCATCTAGTGGAAGGAGCCATGACACATCCTCCCTCGTGAGCGTTTACTCCTTCCTTTGTCTGGCCCATATTTATCCAAGCCTCCCTGAGGCCTTGCCACCCTCGCAGGGCTCTCTGCATGCAGCAAGGCCATTGCCTGCTGTGCATGAGGTGTGTGCGGGGCCCAATTAAAGGGACAAGGGCATGGCATGCTGGACGTCGTGGCCCCCCTTGGCAGTGTAGGCATGGGGGGTGTCTTCCAGGGTGGAATCTCTCTCCGAGTCTGTGGGAGCTTGTGAGTGCCTCAGGCACCAGGAGGTGGCATTGTGTCAGAGGCAGGACCCAGGCCAACTCTCTATGCAGAAGGCGTGGTCTCCATGGGAACTCAGGAGAGGCATTGGGCAGTGTTGAGGCACCAGGCAAAGTGACCCACCTGGAGTCCTGGCTTGAGTCCTGCCTCGACGGCACAAGTGGGTGGAGCCAGGTCTCCAGCACCTGTGGTGACGCACACCTGGCTGCCCTGGGCATCCACATGGCCTGGGATCTTGCTCTTGGGACTCTGGGTTGAATCTGGCTGCTTATGAAGTGAAAGGCTGCAGTGGCTATGGGGGCCAGTGTGAGCGGGGCTGGAGCCATGACCCGCTTCTGGGGGAGATGGACAGAGCGCTGGGCAGGGGGGTTCCAACCCTGCCTCAGACACACTGCCTGTGGGACCCTGGGCAAGGCACTTCACCTCTCTCTCTCAGCCTGTTTCCTTGTCTGCAGGATGGACATAATCACAGTCACTTCCTCCCAGGGGGCTTGTCAGGCCTCATGGAGCCAAGCCCCCATCGATGGAGTGTTATGACCTTCGGGTCTGGGCTCCAGCTGCTGGCCCTTTGCTTGTGTGCTCTCCCTGACCTGGTTCTGCCGTTGCTCTGTTCTTGTAGGTGTCCCATGGCCTGTTGAGCGACTCGGCCCTTGATGCCACTGAGTCACAGAAGGACCTTCTGGGCACCAGTGGCCTCCTCTTCCTGCTGCCTGCTCTGGGGAAGAGTGTCACGCTGGCGGAGGAGGACATGTACTGGCTCTCGGCCCTGCTGCAGCTCAAACAGCTCTTGCAGGCAAAGCCCTCCCACCCTTTGGTGCCCCTGGTGGTCCTTGTGCCAGGCCAGGAGGGGGCCACCGCTAGAGAAGTTGAGGAAGGTGTGTGTGGGACTCATGGCTCCCTGGGAAGGACTGACCCCTGGTCGTCTGACACCTGCAGGGCCGGCCATATGCCCCCACCCCACCTGCTCCTTCATTTCACTCACATGGATTTGGTTTCTTTCCTTTGTGTCCCCTGCGTTTCCATAGAAGTCCTTGTCCTTCCACCACCCAGAGGGACCTTTCTCTATAAGCAAAAGTGAGAAAGAGCAGAGCCCGCCCAGCTAAACTGACCAGTGTCCGCCCTCTGCAAAGGCAGGGGCAGGATTGCTTCCTTGGCTCTGTCTCAGACCGAGCCGGGTCCTGCCTGGCTTAGAGTTCTTTCTTTTGGCGTTAGCTTTTTTCATTTGCTCCCTCTTAGCTCGTACGAGCTTTCCCAGGCTCCCTGGCCTCTCCGTAGGCATCCTTCCTTGGTGGTGCCCCCACGTTTCATTCTACCTTGCCCTGGTCCCTGAGCTTCTCCTTATTTCTAGTTATATCCTGCACTGGGCTAGGCTGGGGCTACAAAGCAGGGTCAAGGACTGCCCCTGTCCTCAGGGGCCTCCCAGTCTGATGGGGGAGACAACATGCAAATAGCTACAATCAGACATGCTATAGGCAGGATCAGTGGGAGAGCATCAGCAAGGGGCTGGCCCTAGTGTTCAGGAGGCTTGGGAGGTGGGGATGAAGAGGGAGGGCATGCGGGGGGAGGGGGAGGCTGGCGGGGAGGAGAGAGAGAGAGAGAGAGAGAGAGAGATGTGTGCATGCTAGTGTGTGTGGGGTGGGGGGAGGGGGCTTGGACGTCCTCAGACAATACCTGGCAGTAGGATCTCTCTTGCCAAAGGCCAGAGGACCCTGGGCTTCATATAAGTGGCCATCCACTGCTGGTCTGCTCTCTCTTCTCTCCTTCACCCCTAGCATCCTTGGATTCTTTCACAGAATGCATGGAACTTAGTCTAGAAAGAGACCTCTGTGACTGTCTAGTGAGACCCTTCCCTGAAAGGAATCGGCCTGGAACGTGGCTGTGGAGAGCTGCCCAGGGAAGGGGCACGTCCCATTCTCCAAGCACCCCTTCCCAGAGCTCTTCCTGGAGGATCTCATGGGAGCTTCACAAGAGCGCTGGGAAGTGGGTCCCATCTGAGCTGAATTTCAGCCTCATCATCTCTGCTTTTGCCTGACTGGCTTCTCTGTCCACAGGCATCGGACGGTGGGGCCCAGGGCAGCCCTGACCACAGCCAAATACCATTGGGAAACGTAGAGAGTTCTCTAAGTCAGTGGACAGCTGCAGGGGTCCTTGTGGATGGTTTCTGTGTGTGCGACTCTGCTGCCCTGGACACAATTCTCATGGGCATCGGGCAAGGTGTTGGGGGTCTGATGCTGCCCCCTCAGCCCCGCTGCCAGGTGTTAAGACTCAGTGAGCTCCTTGAGGCCAGGGCATGAGGAGTGAGGCCCATGTAGGCAGGATGGGTTGACTCAGGATGGTGTTGGCAAATAGCTCCCTCAGGCTGGGCCCGGGATGGGCGCCCCCTGAGTGGTCTCTCTGCTGCTCTCCAAGGGCTGATGCTCCAGGACTTGGTTTCATCCCAGCTTATCTCGGATTACATCATTCTGGAGATTCCAGCCACAGTCAATGATCTCCAAGGCACCAGCCGGGTAAGATGGCGTCTGGCACTGCTGGTGGATTGTAGACCACATTTGGGGGTGAATTGCTTTGAAGATGGTTTGTCTCCTCAGTACCAGCACCAGCTTGTCTGCAGGAATCCACTGTAGTAGCAGCCTCATCAGAGCCTGGGCAGAGGAAGTTCCCTGCCCTCCGCTGGAGGTGTTCAGGGCTTGGTCCCACGCTTCTCCTGAAGCTGACTTGGAGCCCAGGAGAGTGGTCTTGGGGTGCCTACCCAGGGACGCTCTGGCCCCATGTAGGAGACAGGTTCCAGTGGTCACCTGACTGTCAAGGTGGCTGGATGCTGGCACTCTCCCATTGAAAGAGTGCTGTGTGCGTAGGCCTGTGAGGCATGAGGGCTGGGGGCCGTGGGTAGTCCGGTCCTGGAGGGCCTGATTCAGGAGCAGTGCTAAAAACGCTGCCCTCGACAGTCAAGGGAGACAGACGCTCATTCCTGACCTGTCGGGCCAGCCGAGTCCCCTCATGTGCCACCCATGTCTGCCCGCAGGTGTCCCAGGCCGTGAAATGGCTGCTGTCTCACTGCCCCAGATCCCTGGAACTCTGCTGCCAGACTCTGCCGCAGTACATCGAGGATGGCGTCAGCCGTGAGTTCAGCAACCGCTTCTTCTACGACCGTAAGGAGCGGCGCTTGGCCGGTCTGACCTCGCAGGAGCCCGGCGCCATCATTGACCTCTTCAACAGCGTGCTGTGGTTCCTGGCTGAGGCGGCCTCCTCCGAGCAATTCTGCCGCCTGTCTTGGCCCATCACGGAGTTTGCGGAGCAGGGGGGCAACAAGGTGCTTCCTCATGTCCAGTGGAATGCGCCTAGCCACCTGGCCTGGCTGAAGAAGGCTGTACTCTCCTTCCAGCTTCCCCACATGGATCTTCCCCCCCAGGGTGGTAGGTGTTCCTGCCCCAGCTCTGCCAGATGGAGGCTAGAAGCAGGAGCGGGTAGGAGATTTTTAGGGGTGGAGTGCCCTCCGCCACTGCAGATCGCACCTGCTCCTCAGAGAAGATCGGCCGGGGCCTTCAGGAGTTGCATGATGGGCCACATGGCTGTTAGGGTTCAGCGGGGAGACTTGCACTGGGGCCATCCTGGCTCCTTGCCGTCTGGACACCAGGAACCCTCTGGGCCATGCAGGCTCCGTCAGACCTGCAAAGCTCTGGGGAGCAAAGGGCCACCGGGGCGACCCAGGGCTCTGTCCCGCTCCCGCACCTCTCTCAGCGGCATGGCCTCAGTTTCCTCCTCTGTTTTTAACACTCATCATACCCTTCCCCTGAGCTGTTCCAGCAGATGAGCACCGTTAGTGCAGTGAGGCCCTGGGTGGCCTGGGCCTGAGCACTTGGACCAAGGGCGCTGGAGCCCTGGGCCATGTGGCAGCTTTACACAGCTGGTGGTCCTTAGGGCTCTTCTGCTGATAAGGCCCTCCCGATTTAGCTGTCCCCTGGGCCTAGGACAGACATGGGGGCCCCTGTCCGTGCTGAGCCAGGGGTACCCTGGCCTGGACATTGCTGGTGCCTCATGCCTGCTGTGTCTGGGTGTGGCCGTGACTGAACCTCTCGGGTCTTTTCAGCTCCCTGGCGGTTGGTGTGCACCATGATTTTCCAGTACGTGTCTCAGATTCCAAGCTGTGGACAGACGCAGCCCATCCTTCAGTCACAGGTGGAGAATCTTCTGAGTCACACGTACAGCAGGTGGCGCAACAAGGACGTGTGGCCCTTGGGAGAGCTGGGGCCCTCAGTGGACGAGATCCCATGGGATGACATCCTGGCTCTCTGCATCAACCACAAGCTGCGGGATTGGAAGCCGCCCAGACTGCCTGTCATGTCAGGTAGTGAGTGGCCTGTGGGTGTGGGGGAGATCACAAGGTAGATGGTTTGTTTTCCCCACGTTGATCATAGGGCCATGGGTGACTGAACCCTGAGACATGCCAGCCAGAGGAGTTTTCAGCAGGGTCCCGGGGGAGGAGGAGCAGTCCTTCCCAGGCCACTTGTGGCCGGGATGCTGTCAGGCTGGATGCCCTGCGTGGCACACGAACCACCCACTTATCCATCCATTCATCCCTTTGTCTTTTCAGAGGCTCTGAGTGAAGATGGTCAGGTCTGCGTCTATTTTCTCCAGAGCCATTTGAAGAACTATGATGTCCCTGGGTCTTGGGAACACGCCAGGCTGCAGACACAGAAAGAGGCCCAGCGGCACAGGCATGCACGGTGCGTTGGGTTACATACACGTGTGGAGAGGGCATGCATATAACTGGCGCCTATGCAAGCACATGCCCGTGGACCCGTTACGCACCCACACACGGGTATACACAGCACATGCATTTGTGCACACACATACACAACACACATTTGCACATGTCCTTACACACGCACACATACATGCATACACGTACACCCCCACATTCTCTGTATTGAACCCCCAAGTCCCGAGGCCTTGCCAGAGGTGGGAGCAGTGTTCTGCTGTTCTTCTCAGCTTTTTGGGATCATCCCCTGGTAGTGGTGCTGTTGTAAGGGCCTTGCTGCCTTCCCTGTGCATTGCCCCATACTCTCCCACAGCCCCCCAGAGCTAGTGTTTCTCCCTGCCTCCTCTATCTACTGGTGGAGGGCAGCTTCGGGCCCATGAGACCTTGGCTTCTGCCCTTGACTCCTTGCAAGTGGTTCCCAGTGGGCTGGGCCCCTGTACAGGCTCCCCCCTCCAATGCCTTCTGTACCTGCAAGGCAGGTCTTTCTCAGCCAAGCAGCTCCTTTTTCTGGCAAGGGAAGACCCTCCCTCTCATCCTGACAATGCCTCTTCCCTCTCCCTGAATGTGCGCAGGAGGGGTCCCCTCCCTCTGTTGCCTGACTGGGCTACTGCCCCGTCTTTCTGTACTCCATAGATGCCCTTTGATCCCATTCAGACCCCTCCAGTAGGCATGGAAAGCCCCTGGAGGCTTATCATGATCCTCTTTTGCTCAGTCCTTGTTTTGATCAAGCTGGCATTTGCTGTTTCTTATGATGGATGTTCCATGTTCTGTTTCTGGGCCCCGATACTGGCTGAGGCCCTCTTGGGCCTGGGACACCCTCCCCCCCACCCCCACCCCCCCGCCTTTGCCACTTTCCCTTAGAATATCTAATTTCCATCAAAGTTTCTCATCAAGGAAGGGTCTGAGGCTGTATTTGAACTCAGAGCTTTTGCCTCCAGGCCTACCTCTCTCTGCACAGTGGTGCCCCCTGGCAGCCCCAGTGATCTTATGTGCGCTAAGAGTCATTATCTCCCTAAGAAAAGCCTTTTGAAGAAACATGATTTCTTCATGTTTCTGGAGAAAGTGTGTCCACCCCCTTGAGCCACTCCCCAGACGAGTGCACAGGTCATCTTGGGTCCCCGTGGATGGACATGACAGGTGAGTTTGTTTCTGGCTCTTACTCTTCCTTTTCTTCTGACAGTTTGGGCGTGAAGCCTTTGCGATCCCCTGCCGAGGGCTTCTTCTCTTCCTGGCTCCACATTCCCTATGGTCGGGCCAGAGGCCCGGAGAGCGGCCGTGTTGTCCGTGTGCCTGATGCCGAGGAGCTCACCCGCACGGCCTCGGCCTCGGAGTTGCTCCCGGGGCGCCTGTCTGCCAGCCTTCAACTGGAGAAAGAAGAGACCCGGAGGTGAGAAGGCAGCAGGACATGGGCCTCTTCCTCTTGGTCTCCCTGCTCCACCTGCTCTGATACTCTCTAGCTTGGGGACTGGGAGCCAGGTGTCCCCCTCCTCCCCAGTCCCAGTGAGGGACCTTGAGGGAAGGCTGCAGCAGAAAACCACTGGCCCCGGCCTCGTCCCTCTGGGCCCATGCACCCCAGGGTCCCTGGGGGCTGTTGTGGGGGCAGACGGACAATCAGCAGGTGGCCCTCTTCCTTCTCTCCTGCTGAGCCTGGGTGGTGCATGGCCGACCAGAACAGGAGGGGGTCACTGCTGCAGGGTGACTGGTGCTCGGGGCTGGGGTGGTTTCCCTAAGGAGTTTGGGGATTTTGTTCTGTATTTTGTTTTCTCTTTCTTTCTTGGCACCAGTTCTGTAGTTGGTTTTGTAATGGAGAGGGGGAGGAAAGGGGGAAGAGAAGGGGGAAAAGAGTTGGGGAGAAAGAGAAAGAAGGGGAGAGAGGGAGAAAAAGAAAGGAGAGAGGAGGGAGAGAGAGAAAGAGGAGGGAGAGGGAAAGGGGGAGGGAGAAAAAGTGAGACAGAGTGTGAAAAAGTGAGACAGAGTGTGTGTGCCTGCCCTGCCATGCCATGCCTTGCTGTGCTGTGTAGCCTAGCCCATTGCCAGCCCCAGCTCTGTTTCTTTTTAAGTGTTCTGCTCCCCCTCCCTCGCCCCCACCTCCAGCACATTGCCTTTGTATTTTGGGAATGATGTATTTGTGGCAAAGGCACCAGCTGATGGGGGGATGGGGCAGGACAGCCTGGGTTTGGGGCAGGAATTTGGCTGTGCCGCATCTCCTATGTTGGGGGAGTGGGAGCCCTGAAACATCATGGCTTTTGTCCCTTTAGGTTTGAGGATCAGCTGCACCAGTGGCTGACTGGAGACCTCGAGCAGGGGCCAGGCTTGAGCCCCCTCCCCCTCTACCTTCCTCAAGCTCTTGTTTCATTGCCCCAGACTATTCAGCCAGTTCTGTGCGAGTCGGCGACCACCAGCGCCCAGGTAAGGCAGAACTCTGGCTTGGCCTGCAGGTTAGAGCTGACAGTCACGAGGGTTGCGGATGTCAGAGCTGGGGGAAATACTCCCAGAAGCTGGGTCTCTGCTGAGTTGAGGAACACGACCTTGGGCACTAATGAGGGGGTGACTGTGTATCTGTGTCTTCAGGACCCGGGGGGGGATCCCCACACAGCAGGGTGGGATGGATTCTTTCTGTCTTCAGCCGTGCCTGCCCCCTGGCACGTTGACACATCAATTCTTGCACAGTCTCCCCGACCCAGCCAAGGTGAAGTGGGATCCTTCTGTGTGGGGTCCATCATCATGTCCCCGTTGGGCCTAAGGGACCACATGGGGACTCTTGTTAGACCTGCCCACAGAGCCAGGATCTGACCCTAGCTTCTCTCCTTTCACCTTCAAAGGACGAGAAGACCACTGACCAGTGGCAGCCGTCCCTCGAGATGGATGTATCTTTGACCGACAAACTAAAACACTTAGAAAGCCTGATCCATAGGACCCGTGAGGAGGAGCTGGTCTGTGAGCGTCATCTCTCCACACTGTTGGACATGGTGGACATTTGACAAGCCCCCCTGGCAGGGGGAGGGGGCCTCTTCTCGAGAGGGGCTGTGCTTGACGTACACACAATAATGTTCTCTGCAAATGCTCTCCTGACAGCTGGACTGGCTGTAAATCATGGAAATAAAAAGTGTGATGTGACTGAATCTGATGCCTTAGTCCGGCCGTGATGGTGGGGCTGGTGGCACCTTGGCTCTGGCTGGAGCCTCCTTGGGCGCCCGTCCCAGGGCTGTTGTGAGGGGTAGGGGAATTGGATCCAGCCAGGCCTTTGGCAAAGCTGCGCACGGGCTCGCTTCTCTTTGCCGCTCTGCCCTGTCCCCATCTGTGGGAGACTTCACTCTGGATTTCTGATTTCACTGTGAAACAGGGTCCACACACAGAGCCTCCCCTTTCCCTGGGGGACCCCTCCTCCAGGCTGCTCACAGGCCTGCTCTGTGCTAGCTGAATGTTAGGGATAAGTGACTCCTCACTTAAGGGCAAGTTCAGAAAGGCCACTTGCCCAGGTCCAGAAGGGCAGGTCTTGGGAGCTCTGGGGGGGTTTAGAGAAGGAAGCGCCTTTGGATGAAGGTGCCAGAAATGTGATTTGTCAATGGACTAGGAGGTTCCCAGCCACTGGCTTGGGAGAGAGGCCTCAGGCCAGCAGCAGTAGGAGCCCATGCACTAAGCACTGCCCAGTCCTTGCTGGTGGAGATGGAGTCGCTGCCTCCAGTGGCCAGGTCCATGATGTAGGGCTTGTCAGACCTGAGGAAGACAGGGGCCTCAGGCAGCCCCCAAGCTGAAGGGATTCTGTGCTGTGTTCAGAGGGCATTGTGCTTGAGGCCTCTGGGTCCTTTCTGGGCTGGGCTCCAGGCCGTACCCAAGCACAGGCCTCCTTGCATGCCAACACCGTGAGATCATGGAAGCTGGTTAGAGCCAGGAAGCGTCTGAGGCTGGAATGGACTCAGGGCTACCCCAGTTGGGGCCCAGAGCTATGCCCACTGTGCCATCCAAGCCCCCATTGTACAGAGGAGGAAACTGAGGCCTGGAGCAGCAGGGTCCAACTACTGAGAACGAGAGGCTGCCTTCGCATTGAGGTCTGCCTCACCTCCCACACCCTGGGGTGGGGAAGGGCCGGGCCTCCCTGGGGCTAGTGCCCAGTGCCTTGGGCACTACCGGGGAGGGCGTCCCTCGTGGGGGGCGTGGCTGCGGAGCTGCTGGCCCCGACCCCGGCCACCCTTCCAGGCTTCCTCCAATCCGGCGCGTCCCCGCACGCCCCGCCCCTCTCAGCTGTCTGGGCCGCAGCCAGTGACGTGTGAGGTCCGTGGTGGGCCCCGCCTCCGGGTCCTGCAGGGCTGACCCCGACCCCGGCCACCCTTCCAGGCCTCCTTCAATCCGGCGCGTCCCCACATGCCCCGCCCTCTCGGCTGTCTGGGCCGCAGCCAGTGACATGCGAGGTCCGTGGCGGGCTCCGCCCCCGGGTCCTGCAGGGCTGGCCCCGTCCCCGATCACTTCCAGGCCTCCTCCAATCCGGCGCGTCCCCGCACGCCCCGCCCCTCTCAGCTGTCTGGGCCGCAGCCAGTGACGTGTGAGGTCCGTGGTGGGCCCCGCCCCCGGGTCCTGCAGGGCTGGCCCCGTCCCCGATCACTTCCAGGCCTCCTCCAATCCGGCGCGTCCCCACATGCCCCGCCCTCTCGGCTGTCTGGGCCGCAGCCAGTCACACGCGAGGTCCGTGGCGGGCCCCGCCCCCGGCAGTCCCCATTGGTTCTGCGCTCCTCTGCTCATGTGGCCCCAGCCCAGACTACTGTTCCCCTTGTGCCCACGGTTGCTGGCCACTGTCTGAGAACGCGAGCGCGCTGAGCCGGTTGGAGCCGTCACCCCGCCCGGCCCCCGTGGACCCCGGCCCGCGCCCCGTTGGTCCGAGCCCCGCGCCCGAGCCATGACGGACGGCACGTGAGTAGCGCCCGCGCCCGCCCCAGCCCAACTACCACCTGCCCCCGCCCCGCGTCAGTAACGCCCGCCCGGCCTGGGGGCCGGCCATCCTCTGCTGTGCTCTGCCCCGGCGTCTGCACACATGAGGCGCCTGCTGTATGACTGCCCTACCCCCCCCCCCTCAGGTGCCTGCGGAGGAGGGGCGGCCCCTACAAGACCCCCCCGGCCACCGAGCTGAGCCGCTGGCGCCTGACCAGCGAGGAGGGCCGGCAATGCTGGACCTACGGCCCCGGGGACGACGAGCAGAGGGCCCTGGAGGCCCACGCTGTGGGCCTGGACACGGTGGGTGGGGGGGAAGAGGGGGCGAGGAGGGAGAGTGGGGGAGGGGAGGGGGATCTTGACCCCCCCCCACTGAAACCCCCCTACCCTCCACAGACCAAGTACTTTGAGGAGCTGCCCCCCGCCCACACGGCCCGGGAGGGGGCCTGGAAAGGCATGAGCTTCTACTCGCGGCTCCAGGCTGAGGACGGGCATTGGCCCGGGGACTACGGGGGTCCCCTCTTCCTGCTGCCAGGTGTGGCTGGGGCCTGGGTAAATGAGTGTGCAAGTGAGTTGTGTAAACGAGTCTGCGTGTGTGCAAGTGTCAGTGATTGTGCAAACGCACAGATGAGCACGCAAACGAGTGTGTGTGTAAAAGGATGTGCACGCACAGGTGAGTGTAAATAAGAGTGCATGCAGGTGTGTTCACAGATGAGTGTGCAAATGATTGTGTGCAAATGAGTATGTGTGCACAAATAAATATATGTGGGTGCAAATGTAGGTGAGTGTGTGTGCACATCTGCAGATGAGTGTGTGTATATCTGTGCAGATGAAGGTGCTAATGAGCCTGTGTACACCAATGAGTGTGTGTGCAAATAAGTATCTTAGTATTGATGGGTATATACATATGTCTACAGATGAGTGTGAATGTATGTACAGATGGACATGTACATGCAAGTGAGTGTCAGAGTGTGCGTGTGTGGGATTTTCCAGAAAGCCAAGAAAGACTCTTGAGCCTGTGTGTGCACCTTGTGGAGAATGCGGGCGGTGTCAGTTAGCCAGCTGCACGGGCTGCTCTGGTGCAGGAGGGCAGCTGAGGTGTGTCACCTGTTAAATGAAGATTTTTGGACCTTGGCCCCACCCCACTCTGACTCCTCAGACTGGGCTTTCTGAAGAGTTTCTGGTAACCCCATGAACAGCAGGGAGGAAGTCTCGTGGAATGGCTGGGAATGGTGGGGAGGGGTGATGCTCACACACAATGCATTGAGGCATCTGTCCTTCCTGTCCTCGGCCAAGATAGCACAGAATGTCTGATGGAAGCTCCTGGCCTTAGGGGGAGGGATGGAGGGAGGAAGCATTTCTAGAGTGCCCACTGTGTGCCAGCATTAGTCACTTTCTCTGTTGTTCCCTGCAACCACCTGGCAAGGAAGAGGGAGGGAGGCACTGGTTTGATGCCCCTTTTCCAGATGAGGAAACCAGGAGAGACAGCTCTCACTGGCTCCAGGCTCAGAGCGCTGTGCCCTTGCTGGCCTTAGCTCTTGCTCTTTGTGAATAGGCTTTTTTCTCTACTTTTGGTTTTTTAACTGGAATTGTAGAGATTTTACCTGGTTCCCATTTTAAAAGTTCACCACCTCTGGGGCAGTCACAGCCCTGCTTCCTTCCTCCCCCCCACCCCTCCCCACCCTCCACTAGGCAAGACCAGACTGAAGCCAAGATAAAAATGAGTCTGCAGGCCAGTTTGTCCCAGGGAGACAGGCGGATATTAGGACTGGCTCTGGTGCCTGAGGAGCCTTCTAGCACCAGGATGAGAAGAGGGAAGAAGCTGTGCCTTTGGGCAGGAAGAGGCCCTGGTGGTCCTTGAATTTAAGAGGGGCAGGAACCTCTGTCCGCACATATCCAGGCTGGATTGAGGATGGAAACCTGTGCCTTGGGGTAGTGGAGAGTGGCTCCTAGATCCGCATGGAGCTGAGCTGAGCTGCCAGCAGCAGCTCTGTGACTCTTAACTCCCTTCTCACATGTAGCAGAAGTCTCACCAGGGCAGGAATCCCAGACCACGTGAAGGCTAGCCCTTCAGTCTCTGAAATTGCTGCTTCCCAGCATGCCCAGCCCAGAGAATTCCTTCTAGATGTATGCAGAGCCCACCTCTAACATCAAGCCAAGGAAGAGGCTGGGAGAGTGAGCAAACATGGTGCCACCACAGCCAAGTCATGGACCCAAAAAAGCGTGATTCCAAAGCATCAGGCATCACCTCAGGGAAACACACAGCTCGGGCATAAGTCCAGTTAGAATTTCTAGAAGATGTGGGACAAGCGTTTTACAGCATAAAATGATTTTAAAAAACAAATGAGAGGCGGAGCTAAGATGGCGGAGTAGAAACAACTCGTCCAAGCCTCTCTCCCCCCAGATTCCCCCCAAACTATGTAAAAGGGGACTCTGAACAACTTCTGGAGCCCCAGCACCCACAGAACGACACAGAGAAGCTAACCTCCCGCTGAGGACAGCCCAGCAGCCCTGCAGGAAGGACCAGCGCAGCGGTCTGGGACCTGGCAGCGTGCAGAGCGCAGGAGGGGAGCCGAGCCCAGGTCCCCTTGAGCCGAGGTTTTAGCCCCAGGGCGGCAGGGCCAGCAGCCGGCTGGAGGAATCCCAGAACACCAGGAGCTGTGGGACTCCAGAATTATCAACATAGACATGCCTAGGACAAAGTAAGAGGTTAGTGTCCTATGGCCTTTGGGACCTGTATTTGGGGAATGCGTCAGCTCCCTCCCCTGGGGGCTAGAAGCCTCTGAGGAGACACACCATTTTGTAGTTTTCAGAGGCAACTCCGGCTCCCAGCCTACAAATCGTGGGGAGATCCAGCGATCAGTCTTGGGGGGTAATCGCTCTTGCTTTAACCTCCCTGGATCTGGATTGTGATCTAGGGTGGAAGTTGTGGGTGGGTTTACAGCTTGCCAGAAACGGAAGTTGCCCCCCACACGTTCGGGACGAAAATTCCTCTATCTGGCCTTAAAGCCATAGTGTGGCAACAAGCCCAAAAGTCAAGCAATTAAGTGGCAACATGCCAAGGCAAAGGAAACAGAAAAATGCAACCCTAGACTCCTATTTTGGGGGCATAGAGCGGGAAAAGGACTGTGAGGTCAGAAGTCCTGCTCCAAAAGCCCCAGGGGAAAACATGAGCGGGGTGCAGGCCATAGAGGACCTTAAGAAGGACTTTAAAAATCAAATAAGAGAAGTGGAGGAAAAATTGGAAAGAGAAATGAGAAGGATGCAGGAAAAGTATGAAATGAGGGTCAACAGCCTGACTGAGGAAAACAACACCTTAAAAAATAGACTAACTCAAATGGCAAAGGAGGCCCAAAAGGGCAATGAGGAGAAGAATGCCTTAAAAAGTCGAATTTGCCAGATGGAAAAAGAATCTCAAAAGTTCACTGAGGAGATTCATTCCTTCAGAGTTAGACTGGAGCAAATGGAAGCTAGTGACTATGAGAAATCAAGATGCTGTTAAGCAGATCCAAACAAATGAAAGATTAGAAGGCAATGTGAAATATCTCATGGGAAAAACCACTGACCTGGAGAATAGATCCAGGAGAGACAATTTAAAAATTATTGGACTACCTGAAAGCCATGATCAAGGAAAGAACCTAGAAATCACCCTTCAAGAAATTCTCAAGGAAAACTGCCCTGATGTTTTAGATCCAGAGGGCAAAATAGAGGTTGAAAGAATCCACCCATCACCTCCTGAAAAAGATCCCAAAAAGAAAACTCCCAGGAATATTATAGCCAGGTTCCAGAATCCCCAGATCAAGGAGAAAATACTACAAGCAGCCAGGAAGAAGCAATTTCTATATTGTGGAAACACAATCAGAATAGCCCAGGACCTGGCAGCTTCTACACTGAGGGATCGAAGGGCATGGAATATGATATTCCAGAGGGCAAAAGAACTGGGAATGAACCCAAGGGTCACCTACCTAGCAAAACTGAGTATTTTGTTTCAGGGGAAAATATGGTCATTTAGTGGAATAGAGGACTTTCAAGCATTCTTGAGGAAAAAACCAGAATTGAATAGAAAATTTGACATCCAGACACAGGAAGGAAGAGATGCCTGAGAAGGTAATCGGGGAAGAGAGATCAAGGGGAACTTATCAAAGTTGAACTATTTACATTCCTATATGGAAAAGCAATAACTGTGACTGATGATATCTTTCTCACTATAAAAATAATGGAAGAAGGGTGTGTGGTCATCTGAATACATATGTGAATGTGTGTGTATATGGTTACAGTTATATATGGATAGAGGGCATAGGTTGAATTTGTTGGGAAGGGAGAATACTCAAGGGATGAAATTATGAGGTGAGAGAGGAAATTGGCAAGAGGAGATGGGGAGAGACAGGGTAGGGTAAACTATCTCATGTAGAAGAAGCAAGGGGAAGTGGGTGCAAAGGAGGGGGAGAATAAGGAAGGCTAAAAAGGCAAAACCACATTCACATTGAATTTGGTTCAGGGAGAAAATGACATACATACTAAATGGGATATCTCAACCTGCAGCAGGATAGGGGGAAGGGGGATGAGAGGAGGGATGATGGATGGGAGGGCATCCTTGGGGGGAGGGGAGGTTGGAAGTACCCACTATAGAAGAGGGACAGGATCATGTAGGGAATGGACCAGGTGGGGGGTGGGATGAGTGGGAGGGAATTATAAGCAGCCTTGTACAATATATCTACTATGATAATGTTTTGCATAGCTAGACATGTACAACATATACTGAATTACTTATCTCCCAAGAGGGAATGGGTGACAAGGGAGGAAGGAAATGGATCTGAAATTCGAGGTCTTAACATTAAATGTTTCAAATATATATAAATACTATTATTAATACTCTTTTGCTTGTAATTGGGAGATAAGATGTGCAGGCATTGGGACACAAAGATTCACCTTCCTCTAATGGAAAAGTCGATGGGGGTATGGGAGAAGGTATGGGAGAGAGCAGATTGGAGGAAGCGATATCTTGTGGGACTGCTATTCTGGGAGGTTGGATAGGGGAATAATGGGGGGAAAATGATTGTAACTCAAAATCTGGTGGAAATGAATGATGTAAAACAGAAGTTAATAAAGCATTTGTTTAAAAATAAAATAAAAAAACAAACGAGCACTACAAGGGCCAAAAGGGAATGTAAACTAGAACCCTGGAAGGACCAGGAAAAGAGCCCGTGAAAACCAGCATTGACCAAGTAGAAGCCAATGGCTGATAAGACACCTAGAAAAAACCTGAAGGAAATGGAAAGGGCATCCAAGCCAAAAACCACTGAGAGTTGTAGGACCGCCTGGAAATGCTGACCAGAAAGAGCCCAGAGCAGGAACCAGAGAGCAAAGGAGGAATTGAGAGAATCTGTTGGTTAGTTACCTTCTTTAAGAAGCCTCTCTACCATGGGGTGGCTAGGTAGCGCCGGGAGTCAGGAGGACCCAAGTTCAAAACCAGCCTGAGATACTTCACACTTGCTAGCTGTGTGACCTTGGGCAAGTCATTTAACCCCAATGCCCTGCCTTCCCCTTTCTAAAAAAAAAACAAAAACAAAACAAAACGTCTTGGCCAAAACCCTCTTTGATGAAAGAAAGAAAACACTGCAAGCAGCCAGAGAGAGGCGCAATCAGAACCACAGAACATTTACTAGCTGCTGCTATCTAGGAGTGAAGGGCTCGGGTCTTTTAGAAGATGAGTCTTCTTGACTCCAGGCCCAGCACTCCCTTCACTGTACCACCCAGCTGCACCAAGATGATGCATAGATCCCCTAGAACTCTTATCAGGGCTCCTAGAGGAAGTCTAGAGGGCCTGGGAGTGGAAAGGGAAAGAAAGAGGGATATAACCAGGTGGGGAGGAAGCAGGTGCTCAAACCTCCCTCTTATCTGAACTGGTCAAAGGACGAAAGAATGAGGTGTGTGTGTGTGTGTGTGTGTGTGTGTGTGTGTGTGTTTGGTGTGTGGTGTGTGTGTTTGGGGTGTGTGTGTGTGGTGTGTGTGTGTTTGGTGTGTGCTGTGTGTTTAGTGTGTGGTGTGTGTGTGTTTGGTGTGTGCTGTGTGTTTAGTGTGTGGTGTGTGTGTGTGGTATATGTGTTTGGTGTGTGTGTGTGGTGTGTGGCGTGTGTGTGGTGTGTGGCATGTGTGTGTGGTGTGTGTTTGGTGTGTGTGTGTTTGTGTTTGGTGTGTGGCGTGTGTGTGGTGTGTGTTTGGTGTGTGTGTGTTTGGTGTGTGTGGTGTGTGTGTGTGTTTGCTGTGTGGTATGTATGGTGTGTGTGTTTGGTGTGTGGCGTGTGTGTGGTGTGTGTGTGTTTGGTGTGTGTGTGTGAGACACACACACACACTCCACTTGATTGGACATAAGACAGGGTTTAGTCAGAAACAAAACAAACGTATAAAGAGAGGGCGATAGACAGAGGGAAAAGTGCAAGAATAGGACAGAGGAAAGTATAAAGTTAACAATCATAACTGTGAATGGGATGAACTCACTGATAAAATGGACGAGCGTATCAGAGAGTATTACAAGCCAATAAGAAACATTGGAAACTGAAAGATGTGCCTAGAATAAGGGGTCTAAAGGGGCGAGAACAAAATAGGTGTTGCTTCAGATGAAGTAAAAAAGCAGGAATACAGTACCAGCTGTGTGACCTTGGGCAAGTCACTTAACCCCAAATGCCCTGCATCCCCCCTCCGAAAAAAAATCAGGAGTGGTAATTATGATTTCAGACAAAAGAACAGCAAAAATAGACATACTTTAAAGAGTTAAACAGGGAAACTACATTTTAACGGAAGGGACTGTAGATAATTGTGTTACTGCCAGTACTAAATGGATGTGTATCAAGGGGAAAAGCGAAATGAGTCCCAGGGAGAAACAGTGAGACAGCAGGGAGGCCTTGGCTCGGCTTCCTCCTCTCTGGTTGTTGCTTTCCTAATGGGATGGAGAGAAAATGAAATAGAGAAAGAGTGACTGAATGAAAGGGAAGGAGTCAGTGCTTTTTTGGGTTACTTTATTTGGAGCGCACTAAAACGAGTCAGCCAAGATTGCTGTTGGGTTTTGTTTGTTTAACTTTCACCTGGATTTTAAGTTGATCTTTCTGTTTGAGGAGTTTTTTGCCGGCCTTTGGAACGTTACTGCTGGTCCAGTTATCTTTTATGTAACGCCAGTATTCTTGTGATGGTGCTTAGTAGTTTTCGTTAAGGGGCAGCTAATTCTAGAGTTTCTTTTCTCCCTCTCAGCATTACTTTTGTTTCTGCATATTTGCACACATAGCTAGATATTGATATGTGTATTTAAAATCTGAGGTTACTATAGTTTAGTAATGCAGCTGTTCTGAGGGTTGGAGCTTGGAGGTAGAGGACTAGGGGTGGGCCTATGAGAGGGAGAGGGTGTCTTCTTACTGTCAGGTAAAGGTGGATTTTAAGAGCCAATAGGTTTAGTAAGCAGGAGGGACGCTGGCCAGGCATTGCTAGACTAGAATCAGGGAGGGAATGAGAGTTGAGTATTTTAAATCAGGTCATGACTCTGCCATTGCCTCTTTCTTGTTGAATCCATAACTAAGCTATGCTTGGTGTCAGACCCACAAGGGAGCATTAAAATATTTTAAAATAATGCTTTTTCCTACTAAAAGGAAGCCAGTAAGTAATTGTCTACATTATTTTAATAATAATTTGGATTGATATTCACATAGGGTTTTAGTAGTTGCAAAATACTATAGACATCACCTTTAAGAAAGATAGGGCCAGTGTTAGCTGTGAACCCCTATTTGTGCACGAGATCCTCTCTCTGCTCCACCTGGAGGCAGCCCCTCACAATGAAGGAACTCTGTTTCTGTATTTCTGATCACACAGGTCTCCTGATCACCTGCCATGTGACCAGTACATCCCTCCCAGCTGGGTACAAAGAGGAAATTGAGCGTTACCTGCGATCTGTGCAGCTTCCTGATGGTGGCTGGGGCCTGTGAGTCTGAAGAGGGTGGGCCCCTTCTCAGGCCACACCAGTGGCCTTCCCCACCTCTGTGCCTTTGCCCTGATTGCCCCCATGTCTGGCATACTTTCCCTGGTCCCCTCTGCAGGTGGCCTGTGCCTTCTGTCCCTTCCCATGGACCTAATGTGTATGGAGCTGACACATGTGGAAGGTCCTGTTTCCCTTTCAGGAGAATAGAAGCTTTTTGAAGGCAGGGATTGTGTCTCCAGCCCTGAGATCAAGGCCTGGCCCCCCAAACCTCAGTCTTAAGTCCGCAGAAGTTGGCAGTCCTAGCACACGATTCACCCCAATCAGTCGGGGCTGTTGTTGACTTAGTGCCTCTTAGGGGCCTGGCACCTGCATGGGTGGGTCCTGGGAATGCCCTCAGGGAACTTAGAAAATGTAGCTGCATAGGTGTGTGGGTGTGCAAGGTAACTGGTGGTGTGGCATGGGGAGGCTCCAGGAAAGACCACATGCTTTGGGTGCCTCTTGAACTACAGATCTGAGAGGGAGAACCTTCCAGGCTTTGGGGGGGGGGGGGGCAGGCAGCTCTTGGAGAGGCCTGGCAGGGCAGATGGCTTGTTGGTGATTGGACTAGGGATGTGGAGCGAGGCTAGCATGGGTGGGGGCAGTTGCCCTGAATTAGGCTGCTATGATTGGTTACTTCCTTAGGCAGCCTCTTTGTCCTAATCCTGTTTGGGTAAAAAATCCCTGAGATGTATGTAGCCTCTCTGAGCCAGGCTAAAGCATATAGACCAGGGAGGCCCTGGGCTCCTAAGGATGTGACTTCCCAGACAGGTTTCCTCCCCTTGTCTTGTAGCAGAAGTCCCCAGCTTTTGGCACCCTTGTTTTTATGCCTGTTCCTCAGCGCATGTGGAACGTGATTACATCTTTGATCCATCCATTCGTGCCTGGCATGGTGGCCTCTAGCAGAATTCTTCCCTTGAGAGGCTGGGGGTTGAAGATGGGCATCTCCCGCTCTGTTTTGGGGCCTCAGCATGGCCAGGGTAGAGGTCCTTTGGGACCTGCCAAGGTTTCAGAAATCCTCAAAGTACACGTCTTACTCTTCGCTGGTTAATGACCACGGGGAAGCTGATCAAGAGCCAGAGTGCAATATGGGCTGGTTTCCTGTTTTCCTGGGGCCCAGGCCCTGGGTTGTGTTGGGGTGACAGAATCCTTTAGGTAGAGTGGGAGAGAAAGGCATAATGAGAGCGAAAGAAATAGATGTGGGGAAGAAGGGGAGAGGAGAAGCAGCTAGGTCAGTGCCATCCTTGCAGAGGCCTTGGCGTGGCACAGGGTGGGCTGGGCAGAAACCTCCTGCCCCAAAGTCGTGCTGCGGGACATGGGGGTGAGGAGCACCTCACCTTGTGCTCCTTCCTGCTTTTGCAGGCATGTTGAGGATAAGTCAACAGTGTTTGGCACTGCCTTGAACTATGTAGCTCTTCGAATCTTGGGGGTTGGACCAGATGACCCTGCCCTGGTGCGCGCCAGGACCAACCTTCACGAGAAAGGTGAGTGTTGGGGATGGCGTTCTTTGGCCAAGACTGGGAGTTACGGCACTGTGTCGACTTCTTTTTTAGAAAAGAAAAAAAATCCCCCCAGTCGCTTTCAAAACAATTTTCAGCAATCATTTTAAAAGATGAATTCCAAATTCCCTCCCGCCCTCGTCCCCCTCCCCCTTCCCTGAGGCAGTAAACTGCCCAGTCTAGCTTACCCCTGTGCAATTCATGGAAAACGCATTTGTGCAAGAAAACTCAAGCGTTGCCTGAAAGAAAGAGGATTTATGGAGTCTACTTCAGTCTGCATTCAGACGCCCTGTGTTCACCTCCTGGATCAGAGAGGGCCCTGGGGCTTTCTCCACCCACCTCTGGTCCTTCCTAGCTGTTTGTGGGCAAGTGATGGCCGTCTGAGCCTCAGCAATGTCGCCTGTAAAATGGGGGACGAAGGTGGCGCTTCTGTGGTGCTCTCCGGTCCTGATGATACCCTTGGAGGCGGGCTCTCGGACTGTCTCCATTTTGCAGATGAGGAAGGTGAGGCTGACGGCATAAACATCTCTGGGACCCTGCCTCTGGGTGTAGGCCCTCAGCGGCTCCCTCTTGGACTCTCACAGCAGCCTTGGGGCTGCCCGCACTCCAGCCTGTCCTCCTTTTGAAGAAGTCAGACAAATGAATTCCATAAAGAGCCCGAGGAGGAAATAGAGGCCTCTGCTTGGCACGTAAAGCCCTTGCCACCTATTCCGTCAAGTCTGTAGTGCCCTGGCCACCACCCCTCCCGACTCTGGGCATCTTGTCTAGCTCTTCCCCCTTCTCTCCACCTTGGGGCCTCCTGAGCCCTCTTCATTTATGCTGTGGGTGGGCATAGCTGTTGGTGGGTTGTGTCACCCGTTAGACTGGCAGCTCCTTGAAGGCAGGGACAGCTTTTACCTTTCTTTGTAGCCTGGTGGTGTCGCCGTAGTAGGTGTTGTTCAATGTTGATTGCTTGAGCAGGCCTGGAGTAGCATTTAAGGCATGGTTTGAACTCAGGCCTTCCTGACTCCAAGATTGCCTCTCTCTCCATCCTCTGGGCCCACGGAAGTGTTTGTGATACCCATTGGAATCACCTTTGGGTTCTTGAGTGGTGTGAGGAAAGAGGGATGTAATTTTCTGTCTTTCCAACTCGAAGAGGATCCGGTTGTGGACAATGAGCCTTGGTCTTGGGGCCCCAAGTCTGGAGGTCCTACCTCGCCTCTGAGTGGAGCTGGGCGCCTTGGGGTGCCCGGCTCTCCAACTTTCCCCTACCTCCCAGGGGTCCTGAGGACGCCCACCCTTAAAGTATTAGATAAGTGAGAGATGTCTGTTAGTGGATAGGTGGAGATGAAGCTGCGCTTGTGACCACTGAAAAGTGTGGTTTCCTTCCCGGACTTGCTTCTCTGTTTAACTTGCTTCTGGGGTTTGGACTCTGAACATGGTGGTAAGGCTGTGACTCTCTCTCCATCTGTAACAGTTTAAATGCTCTGTCTTGGCCCATCGCTAGACTGAACAACACTGGCATTCTGGGGAGTCTTCCAGTGTGCCCATCATTTCTATTTATGCCTCTGTTAGTGCTGTCAGTTTTTTAATCCTGACTTGGAGGCCATGTAAAATGTGGCTGGGGGCTTTGGTGTGACGGGGAGGGAGTAGGTACCGTTCTCTGACCGTAGGTTCATGTGCTAGTTGGGATTGCTCAGAGCTCCCTGCAAGCGGGACCCTCCTTCCCAGGCAGCCCTGGCCTCCTTTCTTAACCCTTCGAGTGGGCAGCAGGGAGACAGCAGAAGGGGGTTGATTCTTTGGGGCCTGGTCTTTTCTAGGTGGTGCTCTTGGAATCCCTTCATGGGGAAAGTTTTGGTTGGCTGTCCTGAATGTTTACAGCTGGGAAGGGCTGAATACTCTCTTTCCTGAGATGTGGTATGTATCACAACAACCCAGTTCTCTTTTGACATGGAATAACCGTGTTCTCCTGTCCCTGTTGCCTCTGGCCTCTGCTCGGTGCCCCTCTGGTCTCGCCCCATTGGCAGGGACTGTTGTCAAACTCCCAAGGTCCCCTCACTGTTCCATCTTCACCAGATGCATAGACCTGATAACTTGGCCCCGGGGGTTCCCAGTGAAGCTCCCTCCCCACCTCCATTCTTCCAGCACATGCCGCCAGTCAGCCTGGGTGGCCTCTTCACCCCTGCTCAGGCCTTTCTCTGGGCCCCCTGCCTCCTCCAGGACTGGCAGGACCCTAGTGCTCCCTTTTCTCACCCATCTTCCACATGTGCTTTGTCCTCCCTGCCCCCAGACCTGCTTGGCTCTCCCCACTTGTAAAAGCAGCCTTCCATCACCCCTTCTCCATCCTGATGCCAGCCCAGCAGGCACCAGTCCTCTCACATCTCCGTTTCCTTGTGCTGTGCCTTCTTCCACAAGCCTAGGGATGGTCATCAGGGGTCGTCCCATCTCCTGACTCTGGTTCAGTCCTCAGTCTCTGACCTTTGTGCCCCACCTGGGGTCTTTCCTCAGTGCCCCAGAGGCTCCTGCCTCCTCCATCTTTCTGTGTGTTCGGTTCTCTTGCAGAGCCCTTCATGGAGGCTAGTGCTGCCCTGGCCTCTCTTAACCTCCAGTCCTGTGACACCCCACTGGCTCCCAGGCCTTCACTTGTTGTCTCTCCATTGAGTATCTCTGGCCACCCTCGTGCCCCCCACAGACCTCAGATCCACCTATCTGGTTCACTCACCATGTACTACTGCTCTGGTTTTGAGGAAGGTTTCTTGGTCTCTTCTAGTCTCCGTGTTTGGCTTAGTCTGTTGGGGCATTTCCAGCCTTATCTTGTATTTCTCCTGCCTTTGCCCCTAGTCCCGGGCCCTAAGGGCCAGCCAGACTAGGCTGCATGCGTGCCTGCCTTGGTGCCTGAGCTCAGGCTGACAATGCCCTCTCTTGTCCTCTGTGGCTTTTAAGGTCCTGCCCATCCTTTAAAGCCTAGTACTCACATGAGGTTTTCAAGGGAGGGTGGGATGGCCCTTTCTGGGGACGCAGACCTACACCTGTGCCTATAGAGACCTCAGATGTTCTCTTATATCCCAGCCCCAATGTTCTCTCTCTGGGAAGCCTCTGCCTGCTATATGCTGAGGTGCTCTTCCTAGGAGGCAGGGGATCATTTCTAGAGCATGCCATCTGCCTATGTGAGCACATCAAATATGGCACAGGTTGGCCCATCTGTGTAAGTTATCGTGCTAGGGCCAAATGGCCAGTGCTGAGCGGTGGGGCTGGAGCTGAGGCCTCCCGTGGGGGGCAGCCTTGGTACCTCCATGGAAGCTGCGGGGCCCCCAGCTGGACATGAGCAAGCATTTGCTTCTTCGCCAGGCTCTTTCCTGCCTGGGTTCCTGCTCACCCCTCAACCCTGTGGTGCCACTGTCGCCAGGTGTATCTGCCCATGAGCTATTGCTACGCTGTGCGCCTTCGGGGCCAAGAGGATGAGCTGGTTCAGAGCCTGCGGCAGGTGAGGACCTTAGGGTGCCCAGGGGAGCAGGGGATTCTGGGAACCTCGCAGCAGCTACGTTTCAGAAATGAGAGCCTCCTGCTGAGAAAGCTGGGAGAAGAAAAGAGGGATTGATTAAGCACCTACTGTATGCCAGGCCCTAAATGTCTTATTGGATCCTCCCAACAATCCTGCTCTCCGTTCTACAGATGAGGAAACCGAGGCAAGCAGATTAGTCCCATGACTTGCCCAGGGTCCCACGGCTGAGTCTTTGAGGCACCCCCTTCAGGGCTCTTCCTCATTGCTTCATTGAGGAGGCCCCACAGTGTGTTGTTCTTGGCCGTCTCTCATTTTGAGTGAAGAGCGAACGCAGAAAGGCTCCCAGTACAGTAAAGGAACCAGTGGCATTGGCCTTGTTTTCTGGGGAAGCCTTTGCCCTGCCCGTCCAGGGAGCCCTGGCCCCATCATGCCTTGGATCAGTCTCCCTGCCAAGGGGCCAAGCAGTGTGCGTGGCTCTTGGGACATTTACAAAGAGCACAAGACCTTCCGTGCTGTCAGCCAATCAGCAGGCATCTAATACACACCTTCTGTGTGCAGGCATAATGCTGGGGCAACAAAGACAAAAGCCAGCTAAGTGACAAGCAATTATTAGGCACCTACTGTGTGCCCAGCACCACGTTCTTTTGGGGGAGTGCAAAGACAGAGTTTGGAGGAGCTCCCTTCTCTTGGGGGAGGCCACATGGCAGCATAGAAGTCTAGTGAGAGTCTATAGAAAAGGGAACGTGGGAGGGGGAGCGCGGGCAGCTGGGATGTGCGGGGAAGGGAGGGAAGGATTCCTCTGTGGAGGAGAGGAACAGGAGCATTTGAGGCCTGGGAGATGACCGGGGTAGTGTTGGGGGAGGCGATGAGGGCCTCTCCACTGGTGGCTTGAAGGGGCTGGATGTTGCCATCAAGGGCCTTGACCCCCTGGTCCAGGACTGGTTCCTGATCTCACCCTTCTTTTCAGGAACTTTACATCGAGGACTATGGCAGCATAGATTGGCCGGCACACAGGAACCACGTGGCTGCCTGTGACCTCTACACACCCCACAGCTGGCTCCTGCGATTGGTCTATGGTAGGCCAGCCCTCGTGGTCCGCTTCTCCCTCCTCCCAGGGGCTGTGGTCGGTGCTTCCTTGGATGCGTTTACAAGTGGGGAGCCCCTGGTCTAGAGCCTGATGGGAGGGGCCCTCCAGGCCTGCTCTCATGACTTCCCTCGGGCTTCTGGGATCAGGCAGTGGATGAGATGGGGATGTGTCTGAGGGTTTTCCATCATCCTTCCTGCTCCCTGGCTGGCATTTCAGCTCTGTGGGGTTGTTCCCCGTCCCAGCCCTGTTGGACAGCACCCCGCTAGAACATGAGCCCCTTGAGGGCAGGGACTATCTTGTGGGTCAGGCACCTCCTCACTTCCCATGGGGCCTGGCATGTGGCATTGCAGGCCTTGTTTGGGAGGAAGCAGATGATGTCACTTGTTCTTGGGGAGGTTCCCTGTCTGGACCAGGGGTCAGGGTCCTGGCTCCTGCTTGTCCTAGGCTAACAGTGAAGGACCCCAGACTGACTCTTTGGGCAGCTCACTTCATTACTGACTGCTGCGGTCATGCTTGGCCATCACATTGATCAGAGTGCCACGGTCTTAGCCAGCCATTTTTAGGACACTGAGGCTCTCACTGAAATCACTCCCCAGGTTCTGCTCACCTCACTGAACCTTGGTTCCTACAGGCTTTCCCCGTTACCCTCCATTATATCTTGTACCATCACCCACCGTAATCTGTTTGACCAGTTCCCGCCCCTGTTTCCAGTGCTTTGTGACCACAAAATCCGTGCTGGCATGGGTTCTTTCACTCTTCTTTGAGCTCTTTGGGAGAGACAGCTGGTACTGGGCCAGTGGGTGGCTATAGCTCCAGAGTGGCTGCACTGGCTCTGTTAACATGGGGCATTAGTTATGTGCCTGTCTGGGGGCTGGACAGCGGGACCCCAAGAGCTGCTGGGCTGGGCGCTGCTCTTGTCAGCTTGGGTTCTTCCCTTGACCATTCGTTAATGGGAGGATGACTATTATTTTTAGGATTTTCATCACTCCATCCGTAGCCTCTGTGTCCTGTATTTTGTCCTGGATCTTCCCTTCCCCTGGTTCCTGTTGCTGGTTCACGATGTCTCCTCTGAGTTTGGCAGCTACCCCCGGGAGGGGAGGGACCATGAGTATTCTGTCCTCATTTGGGTGACAAGGGCCCTGAAGCTTAAGGAGGTTCCATGGCTCCCTTCCAGTCTTGTAGTTCCTAGGGTTAATGTGGGACCCTGGGCGAGTCCTCTCACCTCTGCCTGCCTCAATTTCCCACTCTGTAAAATGGGGATCATGATAGGATCCAGTGAGATTGCCTTTGTAACACAAAGGTGACCCAGAGGGGGTGCTTAATGCATTCTTACTCCCCCCCTTCCCCTCTTACACTGTCAGTCCCCACGGCCCCTCATGCAGACCTTGACCAAGGGGCTCCAGCCTTCTTTGCTCTGTTTCTCTTGTGTCAGTAGGCATCTCTGTCCATTAAGAGGTTGCCATTTTGACTCTGTTCAGGCCCCCACCCCACCCCACTCACACACATAATGCCCTGGGCAGGCAGAGATCAGTGAGACATGGTCTCTGCCTGGCCAGGGGATAACAATTAGGACCTTGTTGGTGCTTCTCAAGCAGCTGACTTGGGTGGAGCCCTGGGGTCTCATCAAGGCACCCTCCAACTCCAAGCCCCTCACTGGCTGCAGTGCCCTCCCTGACAGGTGGTGGAAAGCAGGACGTGCATTTTTGTTGCACCAGATGGCAAAAGAGACCCATTTCCTTGATCCCAGGTCTGTGGTTTCCTGTCTCCAGGCAGTGTGCCCTGAGCACCCCTGGATGATGAATGGGGTTCAGGGAAGCCTAAATGGTAGGGGGGACCTGGCAGCTGCTTGGGGAACCGTTCTCCAGGTGTTAGGAAACAGCAGGCAAAGAGACTAAAGGATAATGGGCCTGGAAACGTAATAGGGCACGTCAGGTCAGCAAGGCCAAAGATGGGAAATGTGGCCATGAGATTGGGGGATGTCAGGTGCCTCTCTTCTAATCCCTCTGAGCTCATGTTTGTGCTATTTGTCAAGGGCTCCTGCTCTGTCCCCACCTTGGAAGTTATTGTCCTCTCTTGCCGACCCCCTCCAGAATGCTTCCTTCACTTCTCTGGGGCCTATGTTCCTGCTTTTGCCTGTGCTGGCTCCCTCCTCCCCATCTCCCATCCTCACCATTCTCTAAAGGCTGTCGCTAGTCCTGATTGCTCCCTGGAGCCTTCCTTGGATGGGCTCCAGACCCAGAATACTCATGGCCTAGTACTTAATTCGCAGTTTTTGGTTTTTTTTTTTTCATTTGGTTCATGTGTGTCACTCTTGTTTTTCCCAAGAAATTTTTCAGCTCTTTCAGGGCAGGGACAGTGGTTCATAGCTTTCTTTTTCCACAGGGCCCAGAGCAGTGCTGGGGGATGCACCAGCAGTAGTGAAGTCCCTTCAGTGAGGTTTCTATGAACGTGGCTGGCCTGAGACATTGGCCTGGGGGCCTCAGAGGGCCCTCCTGACCAGCTTCTTGGGAGCTAGTAACATGGCTGTCTTCTTGTCCCCCCTCACTCTAGGAGTCCTTAACCTGTATGAGTGCTATCATCTCTCCAACCTGAGGAAGCGTGCTGTGGCCAAAGTGTATGATCACATAACAGCTGATGACCGGTTCACCAAGTGCATCAGCATTGGCCCGGTATGCTTCCATGCCTTTTCCCTCCTCTGCCCGGGGCCACATTCTCTAGCTTGGGTGCCGTGATAGCACCAAAAAGCACCAACCTAAAATATGATCTGGGCAGTCCACAGAGGGGGAGTCACAGGCATCGTATGGGCCTGTGTTGAGTTCAGGAGTCCGAAGGGAGAAGGTTGGTGCTCACAGGGACCTTGGGGGTGACCTCAGCATGCTCTCTGGCTTGACCTGTTTCCACCTTGAGGCAGTGGTGGGAATGGAGCTAGAGCCCTGGCCAGGACTCTCTCCTCTTTTGGCTAGACGTTCCCTAGATTCTGCGGATGCTATGCATGCCAAGTCTGTGAGCCAAAGTGAGTTTTTTCCCCTTCATTGAAGAAAGATGCTTGAGACACCTGATTGTGTTTGGAGGGCTGAATGGGGTAGGACATTTGGTTACTCTTAGCTGTGAAGCCATGACCACAGTGATTTATTCTTTTGGCAGGTTTCTAAGACAATCAACATGCTTGTTCGGTGGTACGCGGACGGACCGGCCTCTGAGGCATTCCAAGAACATGTTTTCAGAATTCCAGATTACATGTGGTAAGTCTCAGTGAAGACATTGTTACCTGTCAAAAAAGGTGGTTTTTCTGCTTAATGTATTTGGACAATGGACAAGGAACAGCCCGTTAAAGAGCAGCTCTAGGGAGGAGGGAGTGGAGGGTGGGGGCACAGAAATGGGGTCACTCGGGGGCTGGGGCAAAGGAAGCTGGAGAGCAGAGCTTGACTGGTGACAGCTGTAGGTACAGGGGCCTGATTGGAAAGCATGTAAGGGCAGGTCTTGTTGGAGGGCTCCAAGTCTTGGAGCCTCTTGGGAGTTCAGGCAGGCTTTTGAGTAACCAACTGCCTTGGTTTTGTCATCTCCCTTGCAGGTTGGGGCTTGACGGCATGAAGATGCAGGTAAAGTGCCTTTGAAACAAGGGTCCCCTGGGGGTGGGTGGCAGGGCTTGCTGGCGCTCTGCTGTCTCCATGTGGGCTGGGCCCCATGAACGAATTCCAGGTTGGAGAGGAGATGTGGGAAGCACCTTCTTCAGGATGTTGGCAGATTTCTGGCTGTATACCCAGCCTTTCTGTAGAGTGATATGTCTGTCAGTTGACTCTCGAGTGCTTTGCTCTGTTTATCTATTCCTGGCCTAATAAATCCCTCCTTTTAGTAAACAAATGCCCATCACCTCTCTGGGGCCAAATGTGACTCTGCCATTATGACGATAGCATGGTGATGGCACTTGCCCTGGTTGCCAGAATGGAGGGAGCAGAGCTAGGGCTTTTTGCCCATCCCCACCTCCCTCGGGGGCCTCTTCCTTACCTCATTAAAGGCCCTGGTAAACTCATTTGTGCCAGTTGGTGTCTTCTTCTTCCCAAGGGGTGGGGGTTTACATTTTCAGAGGGGCTAGATTCTGGAAATCCTCTGTTTCAAATGCTAGCTTCAGTTTGAAAGGGAGGAGGTAGTTTGGGGACAGTGAGGCCCTCCAGAGCCTCAGAAACCCCTTTGTGCCCTGGCCTCTCTGCCTCTGAGTAGAGCTCTGGACCCACATTCAGCCAGTTTAAATCTGGAAAGTCTTTTTATCCCAGGTGCCCCCAGAAGAATGGGGTGAGAGAAGGGGGCCTGGGATGGGGTGGGCTCTTGTGGACTCGTGCTTTCCTTAGGAGGGGGAATAGCATGTGAAACATTAGGCTTCCTGAGTAATGATGGGGCCGACTTGGCAGCTGACAGACAGTTCTGACTGGGGGTAGTGGGAGCCCAGGAAGAGAAAGGCCTTTTAAGCTGTACTCACTCTCTCTAGGGCACCAATGGCTCTCAGCTCTGGGACACCGCGTTCGCCATCCAAGCCTTCCTGGAGGTATCCACTCTCCTTCACATTTATTCCCAACTCGCCTGTGGATGTGGGCGTGTAGCCCCATCTTCATTTTTAAAAAATGCTCATTAACATGATCTTGTGAAACTGTGATGAGCCAGAGTGCTAGGGGCTCTGGCTTCTTGGGACAGACAGAATGACTGAAAAGATTTGTAGTTTTAACTGCTACTCTTGAGCAAAGAGCCAGGCTTGAGGACCCCAGTGATACCTCTTTCTCCCAAGAATTTGTTATTATTTTTGTCTAGAAGCTCCAGAGCAGGAATTTGTAACTGTGTGTGTGTCATGGAATCTTTTAGCATTCTGGTGAAGTCTGTGGACCCCTTTTTGGGATAGTTTTTAAATGCATTAAATAAAATGCAGGAAATGAATTATAATGAAATGCAGTGATGGTATAATTATAATCAAACAAATTCATGGACCCCAGGTCAGGAACTCCTAGCTTTTCCATTAAATTTGGTAGTAAAGTTAGAAACCCCCTTTTCCCCATTGGCCCTGTTTTAGAGATGCTAGCTTTAGTGATAAGTTGGGAGGGAAATGAAAGCATAATCACTGGCAAGGAGATGAAATTGCCCCTTTTTGCTGACAACACAGTGCTTTACTTAGGAAGCCAGAGAGAGTCGGCAAAGAAACTGGCTGGCACAATTAACAGCTTCGGTGAAATAACAAGGTACAAGAGAAATTCTCACAAATCTATGTCATTCTATATAGCACAAACTCCCTAGGAAGAAGTAATAGAATGGGAACCCCCATTCAAAATAAATACTTTTATTTATTTACTTAAATAATGAGGGAGAAAGATAGTCGTTGTGCATGGTTAGACCATGCCAACATACTAAAAATCACTGAGCACTTATTAAGTGCTTATACTGTGTGGCAGGCATTGTACTTAGTGCTGAGATACAGTGTAAAAGCTATTGCTACCCTCCCTCCAGGAGCTTACAGTTTAATGGAGACACCAGTTTTATCTGTGTGTGTGCATGTATGCATTCACAGATGTTTGCGTGCCTACATGTACACACACAGGCATGTACACAGGTACATATATTATTTGTACATACATACGTGCACGTACCAGTCAGACTACCAAGGGATAGTTTATATAGAACCAGACAAAGCAGGAACAGAATTCATTCTGAGAAACAAACCTAGAACAGTGTTTTTAACCTGCGGTCTACAAACTTTTAAAAAAATATTTTGTTAGCTTTCAGTTTACTGAGTTTCTTTGTAATCCCATGTATTTTGTGAGTTTCATAATATGGTGAGAAGAGGGAGAGGTCCGTGCCTACAGTAGCCAGACTCCCAGAGGGTCCAGGACACAGAAGAGGCAAGAACTCAGGACTGAGGATGTGGAGGCAGATCCTGCAGATGGACCCTGGAGCTCAGGGCCAGGGTCAGCTCAGCTGGAGAACCTCAGTTACTTGGGGAAGAACCCACTTTGTCTGAAATTGGCTTTAGACAGATGTCTCTCAGCGTAGGAGCCACATGCAGGTCAGAAGAGATCCCCGACCTCCATGTTGTGAGGCATTAGGGAGGCCAGGTGGGCCCTGGACGAGTCCTCACACACAAGGGATGGAGAGGCCGGTCCTGAAGGCGGGACCTCGTTTTCTCCTTACTTGTTAGGGCATTTAGAGGAGTGCTTGGCACGTTTGTTGTTGGTCAGTAGTTGGGTTGTGTCTGACTCTTTGTGACCCCTTTGGGGTTTTCTCAGCAAAGATGCTGAAGTGCTTTGCTATTTCCTTCTCCAGCTCATTTTACAGATGAGGAAACTGAGGCAAGTAGGTTAAGTGACTTGAACTGAGGAGGATGAGTCTGACTGCTGGCCCTGTGCCATGTGCAACTGCCCTCACCTGGCACAGAGTAGATCACTCATTCCTCAGTCAGCAAGCTTTTAACTAAGCACCTTCTCTTTGCTGAGTGTTGGGCATTCCAGGCCAAGGAATGAAGCCATATAGATATTGTGATAATGTTAAAGGAAAAAGCTTTTGTCCAAAGAAAACCAGAGGAACTTGAACAAGAAAAGATTTTCAGCAGGAACCTTTTTTGAGAGCCAGGCCACGGAGGGAGCTGACCCAGACTCACCATTTCCATGAACCTTTTCTCCATGGGCGAGGTGTGAAAGGATCTGAACAAACTTATCCCAAAGAGCTGGAGAACGCTAATTGCATGACAGAAGACATCCGATCACTACAAAGGGAAATGCAAAGGCTGTCCCATGGGGGAGAGAAAAAGCAAATCCATGGATACATCAAGCTCCATGCAAGATCCATAGGAAATAATGACCAGAGGGAAGGCCCTGGAATTGAGGGGGCTGGGGAAGGTTTCCTTCCTGGAGGAGGTGGGCTTTTAGGTAGGACTGAGTGGAGGCCAGGCAGGTCAGTGGTCAGGGCAGAGGAGGGGAGAGGATGTCAGGTGAGGGGAACAGTGGCCAGTGAGAATGTCTGGAGCTTTCTGCATTTAGATGGAGGCAGTGACCCAATGTGCTGTATCTTTTACACTGCAGTGAATGTCCTGTTAATAGAAAAATGGTCCCAAAGTGGTGCCCATTGATTAGGGCATGTTAATGCGGGACATGAAGCAGTGAATAGGAAGAATTTGGGGAAATGTGGGAATTCTCATCTGAAAAGCCCCAAGGTGAAGCCAGTGTGTGTTGGGTGTAGTTTTATTGACAAAACTGGACCTTGGACAATAACTGAGAGTGCCCCTCTTGCCTCTGGCAGAGCTGGGGTTAGTGGGTGCGTAACAGCATGCTGCTGCCAGGCTGGGGCACTGTTGGGTGGTTCTTTTTTATGGGGGCTGGTTGGCTGGTGCAGAAGCAGCTAGAAACATAATTGGGAATGGAGGTGATATCAGAATAGATAGTGAGCTTTGCCCTCCCTGTTTCGTAGGGCTCTTGGGAGGAGCCAGAGATGGGCAGTCATTCTGAAGCCAAGCCAGTGGCAGGGCATCTTGTGCTCAGCATGGCCCACTCAGTCTCTTTTTTTTCTTTGTTTTGGTTGTCTCTCTTTTAGGCTGGGGCTCACAACATGCCTGAGTTTTCATCCTGTCTAAAAGGTGCCCATGAATTCCTTAGAATTTCCCAGGTGAGCCCTGATCCGTAGTAGGAACACTGAGGTGTGTGAGTCTGTGCTGAACTGAGCCTGACTCATGGAACCTTCTCTTAATCAGACATGGGAGCTTTCCCAGGACCCTGAGCCAGAGGGGGAAGAGGTATGGCGGGTGTGCTCGTGGCCTTGGGGAGCCCCCCACCCTTACTTCACTCTGCCATTCTCTTACTTGCTCTTCCCCTTATAGCTGGTTTCCCCCAGTTGTTCTTTCCTGGTTGTTTAAGTAACAACGAGGTCTCAGGTGCTCTGGGCTCTTTTGCCTGGGCTGATTAGTCACGGGGTCCCCCGCCATGGGAGTGGGAGCATAGCAGCAGGCCTCTCCCTCTTCCAGGGGCCTCCTGCCAGAGGACAAGGCCGGTTAGGCCTTCTCAAGGGGAATGGGGGATGGTCTTAACTCCAAGGGGCTAGTGACCAGTAAGACCAGGAGCCTAGTTTGGCCCCTCATGCACCAGCTTGAGTTTTCTGTCTTCTGTAGTACATCTGTGATGTCTGTAGGGAGTTTTGAGCTGCTTACACAGGGTCTCACGCTAAGGGATGGGGAACTCTTTCAGTGAGGTGAGCCGTCAGGTCAAATTCTGTGCATCAGACAGCTTTTCCGCATGATTGCTGTGATGGCATAAACGCTAGTGTCCAGAAGGAGCAGGTGGGAGGCAGTGGGGTGGAGCAGCGGTTACAGGCTGGTTGGCTGGGGGAGAAGGACAGAAGAGTGGGTGTGGGCACTTCACGGCCTTCATGGGTAACGTGCCTGTTGTGTTCTCCTTTCCATGTCTGTGTGTGATGGATTTTTTTCCAGATTCCCGATAATCCTGTTGACTACCAGAAATATTATCGTCAGATGAACAAGGTACAGTGTGATGTGGGTGTGGAACAGATACAAGAGGAGTCTGGTTTCGAGAATTTTTCTGTGTACTTGTTTTTAATTCAGAGGAGGACTTCTGTTTCTTGCATTTGGCCAGCTCTCCATGGAAGGCTTGTCACATATAAAGGATGTCTAAGACCTTGGGTCCCAAGTGGAGTGAGCCCCTGCCAAGGCTGACAAGAGATGGGCACATGGCTGACCTAGGGAAGACCTTCTCTGGAAGGAAATGTAGGCCCAACATGGCATGGGAGTGAGCGGCCCAGCCAAGATTAGAACCCAGGGTCCCTGCATGCTTTCCACCATGCCACCTGTGGGTTGCCTTTGTTCTCCTCCATCAAGGGCAACCACTTGTCATTGGGATGATCTGTTCAGTGGGGAGAAAGGAAGGGGACAAGTGTTCAGTACCTATTGTGTGTCAGGCCTTGTGCTAAGCCCTGGGATACAAGAAGAGGCAAAAAAGCAGCCTGCCCTCAAGGAGCTTACAGTCTAACATGGGAGACAGCATGCAAACAGACATACAGATAAGCTGCATTCGAAATAAAGAGGAGCTGATGCATGGAGGGAAAGCTTTGGAAGGATGAGGGTGTGGGGGAGTCTTCCTGGAGAAGGTGGGATCTTAGTTGGTACTTAAAAGGAAGCCAGGAAGGTCAGTAGTGGGAATGGAACAGGGAGAATAGCCCAGGGGTTGGTGGGGACGGCCAGAGGGAATGCTTGCAGCCAGGAGATGGAGGGTCTGAGCTTTAGGAAAATCACTTTACTGACTGAGTGAGGGATGGACAGAGAATCAAGGCAGGCAGACCCCCACCTCACCCCAGGGGGAGGAGGGGGGCAGATTGGGGGAGGTGGTGCAGAGGTAACCTTGACAGGCCTTGGTGCCATATTGGACATGGGAGGGTGAGAGAGTGAGGAGTGCAGCGCGACTCAGTTGGGAGTCTGAAGGCCTGAAAAGATGGTGAGAAGACAGGATGTGGGGAGGGCTTAGGGGGAGAAAAGGAATTGTGTTTGAGTTTTAGATATCCCTTGGCCAGCCACTTGTAAATAACTACCAGGCAGTTGGAGGCCAGCAGAGAGATTAGGTGAAGAAAGGGAGATTTGAGAATCTGCATCACAGAGATGGAGCTAATGAGATCCCCCAGGGAAGGAGCCTAAAGGGAGAAGAGGGCCCAGGACAGAGCCCTGAGGAGCCGCCCTGGTTCCAGGGCCTAACCTGGAGGAGGACCCAGGAGAGGGAGGAGAGAGGGACACGCAGTGCCCAAGGCTGCAGAGAGGTCCAGGGGAGAAAAGGCTGTTGGGTTTGGCTCCTAGAAGCCTGAGCCCATCAGTCACTGCAGAGAGAACAGTGGGTGGAATGAGGAAGTTGGGAGCCAAACTGTTAAGGTGAGGAGGAGCCAAGTCCAGATGATGTCTTGTGCTCAGTGAGCCAAAGGCGAGCTCTTCTGGAGAGGCCCCTGGGGATCCGTGGGCAGGGCAGAGAGGGGACACTGGGGTGGGAGGTTCGACCCACACTAGTGCCACCCCTCCCTCCCAGGCGCTGGCCTAAATGCTGTCCTGGGAGCTGTGAATTCACTTTGATCTTGAACTCAGCACTGTAGTGTTCCCAGCTCCCTGGGATGGCGGCCCTCCTGCTCTTCTCATTGCTTTGGATCCAGCCTGGGAGCAGTGGGCCTTGTGGCCAGGGCCCATCCTAGGCAAGCCTCAGTTTCCTTAGCTGTAAAATGTGGGTGGCCTGGCTGTGTTGCTCTTCTCACCAGGCTGTTTGCTGTGAGTTCCAGGAGCTCTGCCAGACAGACACTCCTTTGTTGGAAGCCTTCTCTCTTATCAGCGCACAGGCTCCTTGGGCCCGTGTCACGGGACATCCTTCTCTGGGCCTGGCTTGGGGGGGAGGAAGGGAGGAAGCCAAGAGACTGAAGAGAATGGCTCCCCGCCTTTGGCTTGTAGGGTGGCTTCCCCTTTAGTACGCGGGACTGTGGCTGGATCGTCAGTGACTGCACAGCCGAAGGCTTGAAGTGTCTTCTTCTCCTGCAAGAGAAGTGTCCTTTTATCACAGACCCTGTCCCCAAAGAGAGACTCTATGATGCAGTCAATGTGGTAAGTGATGGGTGTGTGCGTGTGAGTGCCAGAGGGGGCACTGTGCCAGGCCTTGGGACTCAAGGACAAGTGTGCTCCCTGGCTTGCTTCTGAGCTTGAAGCTAGAGCCTTGTCCGACATTTGGTTGGTTTTTAGTCTTTGTCCTGCCAGGCCTTGTGTGTTCTCATGAGTATTCCCTGCCTCACAGCTGGTAGGCCCTCCTCTTCATTCTGGCCATAAATGAACGAAATTTGGTTTCTTGACCTGGAATGATCATCAGGCCCCTGGAGCTGGGGCTTGAGTCCAGCACAGTGCAGAGCAAAGGGCTCTGCTGGTCATTTTGTCTGGAGACTCAGCTTTTTCTAGTCCTTAGTCACTGGAAGACTGACCGTTAGCACCCAGCTTTGATCAGCTCCCTCCCATCTGTGGCCATGTTTCATCAAGCCCACTGTGCAGTTGCTGGGCCCGATCGAGGCAGTTAATCTCCTTAGTATGCATTAGAGTTGCTCCTGCTGACAAATGTTAGGCCTCTAGGGTCCAGAGTTGGCCCCAGGGCCCTGCCCTCCTAGAGGGCTTGTTCTCTTTGGGAGTGCCAAAAGTCCTCTTCCAAGGAGTCCTCTTTCCCAAGGCCATGCTTGCCATCCCCAGCTAGGAGCCCAGTCCAGTCTGCCAGTGTTCCCAAGCATGTTTTTGTGAGAGCCCAGCCAACAGGATGTGCCCTCAGTTTACTCATTCGTCTTTCATATAGCTGCTGAGCATGAGGAATTCGGACAATGGGTTTGCCACATATGAGAAGCAGCGTGGAGGCTGGCTCTTGGAATTACTAAATCCCTCAGAGGTGTTTGGTGAGTCTCCTGGTCTCCTCCAGCACAGTGGGGAGAGCTTGGATCCCTGAGACAGGGGCCTTATTACTTGTTTGCCTCTACCCTAAGCCCCCTCATCGCCAGCCTCTTGGCCACCACTGACCCTTGGTTGGCTTTGAAAAGCTGAGGGCGCTCTCTTTCCTTGGGGACTCCTGTGTGCCATCTCTAGTTAGGCAGGGGAATGGTGGCAGCTGCTCCTGTCAGTGTGGGGTATGGCATCCTTGGGGGGAGGCCTCAGGCTCTTGGTCCTGAACATGAAGTGGTTGTGCTTGTGGATCCCTTGGGGTCCCCCTCTTGGCACTAAGCCTCCCAGGACATTTGTCTTTCTGGCCTCACAGGCAGAGCCCCTTGGCTAGCGCTGTCTGTTGGGCCAGGGAGGCTCTGGGTGGCCAGCTCTTGACTCTGGGCCTCGTGCTGTCTCCTTCCCAGGAGACATTATGATCGACTACTCGTATGTGGAGTGCACGTCTGCGGTCATGCAGTCGCTGAAGCATTTCCAGGAGCGCTACCCTGAGTACAGGGCTGAGGAGATCAGGTGGGCCAGGCAGCACCGTCTGGAGAAGCAGGGCCTTGTTCTCTGTTTTGTTCTTGGCTCCTGGCTCCTGGAGCCACCATGAGCTGACAACGAAATGGGCTGGGCCTCCTGTGGTTCGACTTGTTTGTGTGTAGGAGCTGGGCTCATGCTGATGGGGCTGAGATGCAGGGCTCCCATCTTCCTCCCACATTGCTATTTTGCCCATCTTCCTCCCACATTGCTATTTTGTGTCTAGTGAGTTTATGGAATTCCTTGTCCCCACCCTGGGCACAGTGGGCAGCAGCCCCAAGTCTGACGTCAGGGCCCCATGCCCCTCATAGCTCCTTGGTACAGTTGCTAGAACTTGGAGGGGAAGTGGGCCTGTGGGCCTGGGGCTGATGGTTGGCTCTCTGTCCTTTGGCCTAGGCAAACTCTCACAAACGGACTGCATTACTGCCGGCAGGTGCAGAGAGTCGATGGATCGTGGGAAGGGTAAGTCAGGGGTTTGGTGTCCATCTGGACTTCCCTCGCCTGCCCTTCCTTCCTTCCTGGTCCTTTCTCTGGACAGATGGCTTTTAGAGAGTCAGACTGGAGGCCCCGTGGTCATTTCTGGAGCCTTGAGGCCCTGGCACAGTCTCTTCACCCAGCCTTGGGGTACAGTTGGGGGCCAAGCTGTCAGGAGCATTTTGGGGGTGCTCTGGTTTGTGGAGCTCACCGGACAGCCAAACACACTGCATGTTGAACCAGGATGGGATTCTCATTGCTTGTTTTCCACCAGGTCCTGGGGAGTGTGCTTCACCTACGGGGCCTGGTTTGGTTTGGAAGCCTTTGCGTGCCTGGGACACACTTACGATGACAATGGGTAAGTGGCGCGTCCCTCTCCCAGCTCCTGTCTGGGCTGACGGTAACATGGGTGGCCATCTCAAACTGCATATGCATCTGTTGGAAGACCCTGGAGGGTCAGGGTCTCTGGAAGAACTGGTCTTCTGGAGGGATGCTTTTCCCCCTGACGGCAAAGGAGATTTTATTGTAAAATAGTGGGTTTACTTTAAATGAACAAGGTAGATGGCGGAGAGGGCTGGGGGCTGGTTTTGGCAGGACAGACCCACATTTGAGCCCTTGAGCAGACACTGTCCTCATGGGGCGCTGGAAACTTTGGAAGACTCTGTGTGGTGGACAGTTTCAGGTTGGCATCAGTAGGAAGGCTTTTCTTTACTGGCATTTCCTAAACTTGTGAAATCTAGGGTCTCAATCCCCCAGTCCTGATCCACTAATTGACTGGAAGAGAGGGACGCTGAGACCTTTCAGCTGGGACACCAAATGCCCTTGTGCCTCCTTTCCAGTAGTCAGCTGGTCACTGACAGGTGGACACTGAGGTTATTGCCAGTTCTTTGCAGTGACAGATGCCGCTGCTGGGTGTGTGATTAGACAGAGTTTGCATTAGAGGGTATAACTATGTCCAGGTGCCTCCCCAGAGGCTCCATCCACAGCCATGGAGCTTTGTCTCTTGGATTTCCCTTGGCCAGCTGGAAGGACTTTAGACTTGTTTGAATTTGCCTTCCCGACTTTTTATCTGACAGTAGTTACAGGACATGTAGCTTGTGTGGACATTGCAGTGTCCCCTCAGACCTTTGGGTGGGCCAGAGTGCGCTGCCCAGAGTGGCAGATGAGTATGGGCAGTGTCTGGCACACAGCCATCACTCCGTTAGCTTTCCCTCTTATTCTCTTGGTAACCCAGTCAGTTTGACCCTTCACGTTTTTCACCTTGGTCTCCTTGTCGCTCATACAGCTTCGACCCTAGCTAGCCTAAGGCCAGTCATCCACTTGCCCCACCCCCAGGGACCTCCCTAAATCAGCTCTGGCCCTGCCTGATGATGTTGCCTTTATCTTAGCCTTTGAAGTTTTGTGAGTGACCCCCAGATTAGTACAGTACGGGGTTGAGATGAAGGGGTGCTTGATTGTCCCCCACTGGATTTACAAACCTTCGTGAGAAGTGAGGGCATGGTGATGTGTGTGTGAGGCAGGCCCTGCCTCCTTGTGGGATCCCAGAAATGGTGGGTTTTGAGTGCAGACAGAACCTCCTCTGTACTTTGGATGGCGGCAGCTTAGCTTTTCTGTGACCTGTGACCGTGGTATTTGTTGGCTCTTGGCTTCTCTTGGGTAGGGATGCCTGCCCAGAGGTGAAGAAGGCCTGCGAATTTCTGCTTTCCAAGCAAATGGAGGATGGAGGCTGGGGAGAGAATTTTGAGTCCTGTGAACAGCGGCAGTATGTACAGAGCGCCACGTCCCAGCTCTTCAGCACCTGCTGGGCCCTGCTGGGGCTCATGGTGGCCAGGTAGGGATGGGGAGGGGTGGAACATGGTGATGAGCGCCAGAGGGTAGAGGTGACAGAGAAGTCTCACTGCCTGGATGACCCTAGATCTTGGGCCCTCCCCAAGGACTTAGAGCAGCGATCTCACTTGCAGGCGAGTCCATCCAATGCAGCCTGCTGCCTTCTGGACAGGATTTCCCCAGCCCCCAACCCCCCCAGGGTTCTTCCCCAGCTAGAGTCAGGGGTCTGTGGGTAAATTTCAGGGTAGGGTAGAAGTAGACCTTTATCTCACTCCCCGCTATTGAAAGTTAGCATTTTCTTTAATGATGAATCTTGCTAATAACCTTCTGTGACCCAGAAACCATTTAGAAGCTTTAGACTGGCAGCTCCTTGAGGGCGGCAAGGGCTAGTTGTGATTGTCCTTTGTGTCCCTAGCCCTTGGGAAATGCCCCTTCTGACTGTGCTGTGCCTTTTCTATTGGTTCATACACACTTGCCTATGTTCCTTTGAGTTTCTTATCATCCTGTTCTTTGGTCTGTCTGTCCAGCCGTCCTCTACTCCTGGGAATGCTTGGGGCACACATTGGACCTTTCCTCTCAGAGATAGGTGCCCAGTCCTGAGGTTCCTGGGGCTAAAAGGAGGCACCGCTGGTGCTCCCTACTGTCGGGCGCCATATTGTTTTCAGACTTGTTTGGGCCAGATCACAGCTCTGTCTGCTGTCTTCCTTTGGGCCTGTTTCCGTTTCCTGTCAGTTTTGCTGGCATGAGGGAGACTCTGAGATCAGCACTCTTTCTTCCTTGTTTTCTTCGTGCTAGGCATCCTGATACTGAAGCCATTGAGAGAGGAGTGAAGTGTGTGCTGGGAAAGCAGCAGCCAAATGGAGACTGGCCTCAGGTAGAGCAGGCCTGGCCCTGGCCGGGTGCCGGGGCAGTGGGAGGGAGGCCTTGGCCTCTGGAGCATTCTGCTGCCATGACTGTGGGGGCGGGGGTGGAGGGTGGCTGGGCTGGTCTCTTGCCATTGGCCTTGGGAATCCCTGATCTGTTTCATTCTGACTTTAGGAAAACATTGCTGGTGTCTTCAACAAGTCTTGTGCTATCAGCTACACGTCGTATAGGAATGTCTTCTCCATCTGGACTTTGGGTCGATTTTCCCACCTGTATCCTCACAGCCAACTCGCTGGCAAAGTGAGGCTGTGAGCCCTCTGCGCAGGAGGCCAAGGCCAGGCCAGAGCCACCAGCACAGACCTTGGAGAAAAGCACGGTGGGATGGCTCTCGTCTTCCCGAGGCTTTGTCTTTTCAAGGAGGCCCTTGTGTGAGAGGGTAGAGAACGGAGCCAAGGGAGGACTGGATCATCCCCAACCCCTGTTCTTTGTGAGTCTCTCATGCATCACAAATGATGTTCTTTTGGGTAGGACACTTGCTTCTGTCTGCCCTACGGGACACAGACTGTCGGACTGTCTTACTCACTGAGCGCATCTTTAGCCCTGATCCTTGCCAAATGCACAGTCAAGCTTCAGGAGTGGGGCGGGTTCATGGAAACCATATGGGGATGGCTGGCTGCCTGTTACAGTTGTCTACTTTCCTGGGCAGGAACTCTGGGACTTTTGGGCTTATGTGGTACTTAACTGCCAGATTCTCTTTGACTTCCTCTGACTGGAGTTCCCAGGACACCCACTGAGTGAGAGGCACTGGGTGGCTTGACTTGAAACCTCCTTTTTTCATGTTTATTGACATAATGTAGGCTTACTCTGAATTGCAATTTTCATTCACTCTCACCTTATTCCTGACTGTATGTTACATTTTGTTAACTTTTGAGCTCTTGACCTGATACCCCTAAGATAGGTACATAGCCCCTGTCTCAGTAGCCCCGATCTCAGTCCCCTCTTTCCTCTGAGTAGAGCCTTGAACACCCCAGCATAAGGGCCGGCCTCTTCGCTTCACTGTCCCTGCCCCTCACTTGTTGTTGGGCTCTCATGACACAGAGGCTGCCCACTTGGCCCCAATGAGAAAGTGATGAGAAGCCTCCTTTGCTACCCTGGGGAGCCTCGTCACCAGTTAAAAGGAAGAAGGTTTGATGGAATTCACCAGGGAAGTGAATGAGACCCCCACCCTTTCTTAGAACCAAGAGGAGCCAATGGAGCTCTGCCAGCTCGCTGTAGCAGTGGAAGCCAGGCAGGTGGTGGGCAGCCCCAAGCCGCTGTCAGGCTCCAGCAGAGCCCCCTTTCCCCTCTGCAGGGCGAGGCCCCTTAGGCTGTACCACGTGCATGTCCTGAAAGGTCTCCTTGAAGCCTGAGCCACTATTTACAAGGGAGGCATCAGCTTCCAGTATGATAGAGCCAGAGGGAGATGGGAGACAGGAGACGGCCAGTTCCAGGACCCTTTGAGGGTCAGTGGTGTTCCTTGGCCTTCTTGGGATGTGCTCAGTGTCCTTATCCCAGCTGATTCTCAGGCCACCTGGCCAGTGATGTTTCTGGTCACTCACCATTTCTCTGGCATGGGGAGTGTTGTGTGGCACGCCCACCTTCCCCGCCCTGGAGTTGGTAGGGTTATAGGTCTAGAGTTGGAACTTTTCAAAGGGAGCCCGTGTTCTTGTTTCAGATTCAGGGTTTCCTTTTATTATTTGTATTTTAGAACCTGCTGATTCTTGAATATCTTGATTTTTGTTCCTCATGGACCTAGTATGATTCCCCCCCCCCACCCCAGTTCTCTTGAATGGGAAGCAGAGGGCACTTGTCCCTGGCAGGAGCCCCAGGATGCTCCTTCTGAGCTCCTCATGGGCAGTGCTGTTCCCCCAACCTCTTGCACTGGTGCTAGGAGACAAAGCTCTGCTTTTGCTGGGCAGACAGGCTGGCAGAGCCGGTGAGGGCTGTGCCCAGGCCTAATTCTGAGGCTGTCACACCCTGTGTGGGTGGGAGGCTTCAGCCACAGCTAGCTCTTCAGCTTTTTCCCACAGGCTCTCAAGGCCACTGAGCTGTGCCTTCCCTAGAGCTCCTGCCGCTCCCGGCAGCCGGGGCTCTGCCCCAGGTGCAGCTCTCCTGCCCCTCCTGGCTTTAGCTGCTAGCAGTCGGGGCACTTGTTCTCCATCAAGGCAGCATTCTCATCTAGGGCAGGGGTTTTTCTGTCTCTTGAGCAAAGCCTTCTTCCTGCAGGGAGAGGGGGCCATGGTCTCCAGAGTTTTTCTTGCCTTGGGTGGTTCTTTGCTGGGCTGGAGACTTCTTTCACTGAAGCTGTCTTAGCAAAACATCCGTCCTCCTGATCTGTGGCTTCATAGCTACTTAGAGAATGGGAGCCCAAAGGGAATTTAGAGGGTGTTTCCAACTAGAGACACCCAAGAGGGTTCCACAGAACCACAGTTCGAATCCAGATGCTCTGATTCCGAATGCACCCTCCCCTGACCCCCTCTGTGTCCCTGAGGCTGGTCCTGCAGCAGGAAGAGGCCCTTGTCTCCCACTCCGGGCTCACTACAGGCACATCACCATCCTCTTTGTCACTTGTCAGTGAGCACCCCCCACCCCATATAGGTGAGCCACGATGAAGATGGCCACACAAGAGTCGTTTCCAATTTAAAAAGTGAATGAGAGTAGTTAGACTGCTGAACTACAGCTGAACTCCTTCTGCTGTGGGTTTTCTCAGTTTTGAGGCTGCTGTGCCTTATTCCCTCTGCTTGGCCCCAGGGGCTTCTCTGTGGGGCTTCTTGGGATCTCAAGCCAGTGTGTGGACACTGCTCACCTCTCAATTGTCCCAGTGCCGCAGACACAGATGGGCATAGTGACTGGAGTCCCAGCCTGGGGCTCCTCTGAGGCCGTGTGACCTTGGGCAAATCACCAGGTTTCTCACTGGTCCAGAGGAGGTGCTGATTGACCCACATTGGCAGTGGTGGGACACCTTCATTTCTGCCTCCAGGCTCCATAGAGTAGTGGGGTTCCATAGAGGTCTCCTTGTGCAAAAACTGCCCACATCTCCAGAGGTTGGGAAAAGTGGAAAAATTGGGACCCTTAGGTTAGGTCACCCCCTGACTGAGAGAGGCCTGATCTCTTTGCGGGGAGGGGCTCCCCCAAGGCTGCACCAGCCTTCTTGTGGCTGACACCAGTGGGTGGGAGATGGTCTGTGTCAAGTGTTAATCAGTCCAATAAAGGTCAATTCTGAAAGTAAACGACTTTTTCGGAGGGCCATCTCTTGGGGAGTGGATCGTATTCTCAAAAAGTTGTGTTAGCGCCTTATCAATTTTGGATTTTCATGAGAGAGAACCTGGAGCAAAGATTTTTCCTCCTTCACCTGGTATATCTCTTTTTAATTTGGATAGACTAGGACTTTTTGTTATTATGCAGAATGTGTTTGTATAGGATAAAATCCACCTATCTGGACTCTTCAGATCGAATATTTGTTGAATGTTGCTAACATTTCCTACCTACCCATGATAGTGATGGAGCAAACATGCCTGTAGCTTGTAATTTGGGTCCTGTATTTTTATAATAGTTAAATCATTGGATAGAATGTGAGCTCCTTGAGGGCAGACACTGGGTTCTGGCTCCCAGCATGGGGCTTTGTAAATGTTTGATGACTGATTTAGAATTCATGGGGTGGGGTGTGTAAAATGGGGTGGGACAATATCGAAGAATTTTTGCCTTCATAAACGGGGGAATGATGAACTACTTAATCTCCATATTTCATGAATTTTCCTGGATTTGCTGAGCCCCAGCCTCTGAGGGTTTGGTTCTAGTCCTGGGCAAGCTTGTTGGAACCATGTTCAGCCTGTTCAGACTAGTTAGCGTAAACAATGCCCATTGGTGGAGGGAATGATTGGAATCCAGGGGCCAAAACTGTTTCCCAAAGCATTCACCATATACATTTTATTGTCCCTTTGTATAATGCTCAAAGGAAGCTGTCATTGTTTCCATCAATGTTTCCTTGTCTACTGCAGCTGCTTTAACATGTGGCTGTTCCCACAAACATTCCTCCAGTTGCCGATAGGGCTTAGAGGTCTAGAGAGAAATTAATGGCCGCGTATCTGATGACTTTTGAGGTAGACCTTTCCCTTTCTGTCGCTCCCTTCTGGGCTTAGAGCTAATATGGCCAGTGGTGCTGTGTCCTGTGTGCTGCTATTTTGCTGAAATGATCATTTGTAGTCTCTTGGGTGTTCTGAATAAAACGTTGGATTTTTGAACACGATTGTTGCCTTTGGCCCTCTGAACTTTCGTCTTATCATGATAGCCACGTCCAGTTGTGATGGGGAGAGTGGCCTGCCCCTGTGCACTCCTGTCCCCAGTGGCGAGGCCTCTTCTGAGTGTTGAGTCCTCATTCTTGGTTTGAGGGAAATAAAATGCTTTTATAATAATAAAATGTCTTTACAACATCACGTGTTTTTTTTACCCAGTCTTTTTCCATCTTTTGATATAAACATGATTTTTACCTTTTGTTTAAAAAATTGATCTGGTTTACTCCCACTTTGCTAATCTTTGATCATGACAAATCTTTTTTGTTGTTGGTGGTACCTTTTATTTGCCCATATTTTTGCATTGACATTTATTAATAGGATTGAGCTTAGTCTGAAAGTGAGGACAATGATTTGGTTTCTGTGATGAACCTTTCTCAGTTTTTGAAAGCACTTTATAGAGGAGGGATTATTCTTTGATTGGATTATCTCTTATGAAAGGCCTTTGTCCTGTGTCCTTTGGTGGCTTTCCATTAAGGCTCATTAAGCCTTTCCTGAGATGGGCCCCCTTGGTTTATGTACTCTTTTGTCCATTTAGGTATTTCGCATTTTTAGAAATACTCATTTCTTTTATACACACTTAGCTTTGTGCAATCATTCTCTGAGAGTTTCTTCACTAGTTGTTTCTCTCTTCTCACTGTCCATCTGATGGTCATCTCTCTTTAAAAATTCCTGACTACAATGAAAACCTGAATTTTCAATGTCTTGATTGGAGTCTGCTTCCTAAGGCTTCTCCTTGGATCTGGAGAAGGTTGCTCAGCTCTCTCACCCCATCTTCTCTCAGGTCCTTGAAGGCTGACTCTTGTCATTGTGGTGTAATCATGGAGTAGGGGGTTCCACCCCCTCCCCCAGCCTGTGAATGGCTGTGTCCTCAGTGCTCTGCTGGCAAATTCAATGACCAGGCCCGCTTTCTAGTCAAAGACACAGGCCTTGAGTTGTCCATGACATGGGTGCTATCTGCTCTCAGGTCTGGGAAGCCTGCCTGGGTTATGTGGCTGCTGGGACCCCTCTCATCTCCCTGCCACACCCCCTCCCCCAATCCTTTATGTCCCAAGCTGGTCCTTTCTGTTGTTTCAGGTTGACATCCAGGTAATCTGGGGCAAGGTGTCCTGCCCTCCTCCCTCAGACACCTCACCTGAAGCCCAAGATGGGCTTGAATGAGTGGCATTCATACCTGGAGTCTCACCATCAATGCTGCAGTGTAGAATGTCCTGTGAGGGTCCCTCAGCCCCAACAAGGGCAGCCCCTGCCTTATCCACTGTGCCCTCCCCTCTCCCAGCTCCCTGTTTTTAAGCCTGCTCCAGGCCTGTTCATTTTAAAGCATGTCATCCCCCCAAAAACCTATCATCCCTCTTATGTCTCCTGGGAAGCAGCCAGGCCGCCAGCTATCAGAAGCTTGGCGTTTCACTCTGTACACCCCTCTTGCTCAGAATCTCAGAGCAGGCCCAGCCAACCTGCAGGAGGAGGCCCACAAGCACCTCCCCAGCCTCCCAACCAAGGGTGCATCCAGTCATTGTTAGGCCCTTCTGTTGCTAGGCCTGGTGCTGGCCCTGGTGCCATGAAGAACATGGCAGACGTCCCAGTACTTAAAGGAGCTTGTCCCCAGGTGCCTTCTCCAGGCTAGCTGTCCCCACTCCAACCCTCAGACAATCCTCTGATGGCACTAACGCAAGGCCTCCCTTCACCAGCCTTCTCTGGGCATTATTCCTAGTCTAACACTGGTTCCCAGATCTGAGCCCAAGGCCAGACCAAGGCAGAGGGCAGCAGGATGGGTGCCCTGTGGTCCCCCCAGCTTTCCAGCCTGCCATATCACCTTGTTAGTGCTGGTTGAACTTGAGGTCTGCTAGGGCTTCTGGGTTTTCTTCAGCTCACTGCTGTTTGACCAGGCCAGGCCTGTCTGGCACCTGGAAGGTTGAATCTTGGATTCAAGTCAAAAGTTTTTATCCGTATTACATTTCATCTTACTCGTTTGGCCTCATAGTCTTGCCTGTCAGGACTCGAATCCACTCCCTCATTGTAGACTAATGCAGAAAGAAGCCTGGTGTTCATGTGGTCATGGCCATGTCTCTTCCTGGCCTTAGCCTTGTCTCACACCAGTAGGGGCCCCTGGAGGAGCCACCTGGGCTTTATTTCCTGGGGAAATGGTGGTCTCCAAGGCTTGGACAGCCAGGTTTGGTGTCAATACTTAATATTTGGGAAATGGGGAGTGAATTAGGCAGCAGCATAGAAGAGTATTGGGGAGAGTGTGGACTGAAGGCGGCAAGGACAGGAGATGGGGGCCGTGGGGGGGGGGGTGTAGAAGGTGGCACTCATTGTCAGATGTGGTCTGTGGGGCGCTGGTTTTGCTCAAAAAATCTTTCTTACAAGGGAAGGTTCAGTGTATTGGGGCACAATTATATTCAGAAATGACAAATGTAAATAAAAGGTGTCACTACAATGTTTTTTTAAAGGTGAGAAGAGCTAAAGGCCTGATCTAGGATGACTTCTGGGGGAGGAGCAAGGAGAATTGTACAAGTTCAGAGGATATGGAGGCAGAGCCGAGGGCACAAGTCGGGGAGGGAGGAAAAGCAAACAGGGGCTCCCCAGAGGCCTTGATGATGGGGAAGCAGTCAACTGAGATAGAAGAGTGAGGAGGAGCAGGCTTCAGGGGAAGGAGCAGCCTATTTTGAGTCTGTCTAATCTGGGGTGCCTGCAGGCCATCCCTGAAGATCCCAAGGTAAGATGTGGTGAATTTGGGGATCCTCTGCATCGCGGTAATAATTGAAGCCATAGAAACGTGTGAGATCACTGGGGGTGGGGGGATGAAGGGAGAAGCAGGGCAAGGGAGGACAAGCACTTATCGGTGGGAGGAAGACCATGAGGGTACAGTGTCCCAGCAGCCAATGGAGGAGCAGGTACTAGGGAGGCAGGGTGGGCTGCAGCCTCCCCCAGGGATTTCTTTCCCTCCCCTTTGGGCTTGTCCACAATTTTGGTTTCCGTGAGGTTGTGCTGTTCTGTGATTCGTAGGAGTGGCCTTGGGAACATGGTTGCAAAAGCTTGGTCTTTGGAAGCATCACTGAAAGCATTGCCCCATCTCACCTGCAACTCACTTCTAGGCTCAGCTGTAGAATGGTAGCTGGAAGGGACTCGAAGGCTGCCTAATCCACCCTCTCATTTGTCATCCACTTTGCTGTCTCTGTGTGGATGGCTAGAGTAGGCTCCCTTACATTGTTGCAGACTTCCTGAGGAGGCTTTGCAGGGTTCCAGGGCTAGAGGCCACCTGTCCAGTGTCCTCCATTTACGAGCAGTGTTGGGAGAGTCTCCACATCAATTGATGGGGTCTGCTCTTATGACACTGGTGAAGCTATGAGTTAGAGGAGCCTGAGTCTCTCCATCGTATGCCTGGCTTGATGTCAATCCTCAGGGAATTGTTGAATGAAGCTGTCCTCATCTGGGGTCACTGATGCCCCAAGCTCCCTTCAAGCCCAGCAAGGCTTCTGGAGTTAGATACCAAACGTTTTGTCCTTGATACTGGTGGCAGGGAGAGTTAGGTTCAACTTGGGACAGTGGGGGTGGGGGTTCCTTGTCCTTTTTGTAGGATTTGAAGCATCATTTTACTCTGTTAAATCCCAGGAGATTATTGGGGCAGTTGTTTTGAGAGGGAGAAAAGCAACCGAATCCTTTTGTCCCTGCATGTGATTCCATGACCCTTGGGAACCAGAGGAGACTGGGACGTTAAGAAAGTTCTTGTTGGAAGCACTGGTTGGGGCCGAGCCATGGGTGGGCTCCAAGGCTTCTGAGGTCCCTTCCCAAGGGGAGGGTGGCGCTGGCTAGGAGCAGGTGCTGCCCAGCTCATCTTCCAGATCCTCGGCCAGATCTCCTCCAGTGGGGCTGCCATCTGTTTTCCATGTTCCTTTGACAGCTGAGCAGAACCTGGGGTTGGGAGTTGGGACCTGGGTTCAGATCTTGTTTCTAGCACTCACAAGCTGTGTGACCTTGGACTTCCCTCTTCTGAGGTTTCATTTTCCCATCTTTAAAATGAATGAGGTGATCGTTGACCCTTCCCATTCCGAATTCAGTTCTGTGGCTGCAGTGACCTCCCCCCACCCCTCTGTGACATGTCTTTTTGCGTGGGTAGGGTGGGGGTGGCAACTGGTTCAGCTGGCCGACTGGGCCCAGGTTTCCACTGGGGATGGGCCCGGGCTCTGGCAAGCTGTGGCTTGCTGCCTGCTCAGCCCCAGAGCACTTGACCTCGGAGGAGGAAGGAGGCTCGGGGTTCTCCCCCCACCCCCCGCCCCCCCCGGTCCTCTCTGACTGCACCTGTGCCTTTAAGGCTGGGTGACCTCACAAAGCTGTAAGGCCCTGTGCTTGTCATGGAACATTCAAGTATTGACTGCTGGAGTTTGGCCTGAGAGCCATCTTTCCACCTGAAAAGTAGTGAAGGGGCCTTGCCAACCTCTCCCTTAGGGAAGCGAAGAGGGACATGGCTGAGGGGAGCGAGCTCATGAACAGGCTGATGAGTGAGAACGCGGACCTGAAGAAGCAGGTCCGCTTGATGAAGGAGAACCAGATGCTGAAGCGGCTTCTCAGCGAGAGCTGCCCGGAGAACAGCGGCCGAAATCGAGACTGTAGGGACAGCCGGGACTTCGTCTTCCCCAAAGTCCCAGGATACCCCGAGGCCTGCTCCCCTGGGGCCGGAGGTAAGCAGGTGTGGGGGGGGGCAGCACGCTCTCGTTTGGGGGCCCTTTCTCCCTCGCCATTTATCCAGTACCTAGAGCAGAGACTGGGGAGGGGCTGGGAGTACAGGCCCCTTCAATAAGAAAGACCTAGGCTGCCATGGAGTCAGAGGCTGGAGGACAGATGCTGCTTTCTGATTTGTTTCTTACTTTGTAGGCTGAACGACTGTGTATGAGTTTTCATTTTAAAAATATTTTTATTTAAAGTTTTGAGTTCCAAATTGTGTGCCTCGCTCCTTTCCCTCTCCCCTCCCTGAGATGGTAAGCAGGGGGTTATACACGAGCCATCAGGTAAAGCACTCTATTAGCCATGTTGTACAAGGAGACGAGAGAAAAAAGACTAGCCTGCTCCAGTCTGCTTACAGTCAGTAGCAGCTCCTCCCCTGGGGGGGAGAGCCTGCTCTATCATGGCCCCTTGGGACTGTCTTGGGTCACTCACCGTTCTTGGAGCAGTACTGCCCTTGCCGTGTAAAATATTCTCCTGGTTCTGTTCGCTTCACTTTGCATCAGTTCATGTAAGTCCGGGTTTTTCTGAAATCCTGCTGGCCATTTCTTAGAGCACAATACTATTCCATTACAATCATATACCACAACTTGTTTGGCCATTCCCCAGTTGGTGGACGTCCTTGTGATTTCCAATACTAAGCTACCACAAAAAAAGCTGCTATCAATGTTTTTGTACAAATAGGCTTTTCCCCTTTTTTGGATGTCTTTGGGAAAGAGACCTGTAGTGATGTTACCTGGATCAAAGGGTGGGCATAGTTCCAAACTGCTCTCAAGAGTGGTTGGATCAGTTCACAACTGCCAACAGTGCATGAGTGTCCTAATTTTCCCACACCCCGTTCGAGAGATAGTACATCAAACAAAAGAAGGCTTTCCTATATGAATCCAACTTGGAAAAGTTTCCACAGAAGGAATGGAAAAGAAGCTTCCTCCTTCATGGAGAGGGCAGCTGCTGGGCCAGGTAGAGGCTTGCCAGCACACCTGTGGGCAGAGCAGGACACTGCTGAGGGGGGTGGGGGGGCCTCTGAAGGGAAGGGGCATTGCAGCCCCCAGGGCAGGTCAGTGTGATTTAGCATCACTGGGAAGTTTCTGCCTGGTCCTAATGAACCCTTCCCCTTGGCTCTGTGGAAAACAGAATCCAGGAAAGCCTGGGAAGCCCAGTCGCCTGTGAGCTTGCTCAGGCTGGTTAGGGGAGGAAAGCTCACATTCCCTCTGCTTTTCTATGGCTTCTTCTCCCAGCTGCCCTGTCCCATTTCAGCCACACCGGACTCTACCTTCCCATGCTGTTACCTGCCCACCGCTCATGGGGTGAGTGGTAACTACCTCATGGGTAGTTATCCCAGATCCCATGTGAAGCACTATGAGCATGCCTTCAGGGACTCTGTCAGCCATGGCCTGACCTTCTGCTCCATCCCATCTGGAGGCCCTTGTTTGCACGGCCTCTCCACCTCTTGTTAGGGCATTTGTGCCCAGGGCTGCTCTCACCCAGACTGCAAGCTCCTCGAGGGCAGGCCCTTTCTTGGTCATCTTTGTTGCCTCTGTAAGCATCCAGTCCTAGTTGGAGGCTCCTTAGGGCTTGGCATGAGGAGCTGGATGTGGGAAGATGTGCTGTGAGTCGGCCCAGTCCTGCCCCTCTCTGGCTAGGTGACACTGGCCCAGTCCTGAAGTCCTCTGAGCTGCCTTCAGCTTCTCCTCCATATGGAGAGGGGTAATGATAGCTGTTTTGCCTTCCTCACCGAGCTGCCTTGGGGCTGCAGGTATGTGCCCCAGAGCCGTCTGGCCGCAAACTAAAGATCCCTGCAGAAGGACAAGTTTGGCTCTCCTGCTGATGGGCATGTGGGGTTGTGGATGGGAATTGAAAGCCACAAACTCCTGTACTTGGCATGTGGCTTTCTGGGCAATAGAGAGTGCCCTGGGCTGCCCAAGCCCAGCTTTGCTGCTGCCCTCCCGTGCAAGGCCATTTCACTCCTTCCCTGAGCCTCAGTTTCTCCTTTTGTCGTATGATTGAGTCGGACATCATGAGACCTAAGGACCCTTTCCAGATCGAGCACACTAGGTCGCATTTGCCCCCCTTTCAGAGGGAGCCATGAATAAGCTGACTTTTAGTTAAGTAAGTGGGGAAGAGCCGCATTCCAGGGAATGCTCCCAGCCCCTGAAGGTGCCTTTTGTTCTCACGGATGCAGGACTGAGCGGCTGGTTTTCCTTTTGCTGCAAACAGTCATTTGCCGAGTTCCTGTCCGCCCCTCTTCCCTCTTCCTTCTGCTCTTTGTTGGAGCGCGCTGTAGCGGCAGGAGGCCGGTGGCTCTGATAGAACTCTGACATCCCAGATGTCTGGCTGGGGATACGGGGTGTATATGGGCAGCTGGCACCGCGCGCGGTCAGCACATCACCAGGATCCCTTTCTCTCATTTCGAGCCCAAAGCCAGCCTGCAGAGGCGAGGTGACCCCCTGGCTGCTGAGGGTCCCCTTCTTTTCTTAGTCCTAACTGAGCACCAGCTCATTGGCGGCATGGAATGAAGAAGCTGGCATGGCTTTCTGCTAGCCTGAGTTATACAGATGGATAGGATGGAACAGGCAGGGATCTGGCCATTGGAAAGGGCGAGAGTTTGCTAAAGAGGGGGCAAGGGTCAGCTCTGGCTGATATCCCCTCAGTCTTCATCATCTGCCAGGCCAAGTGCTACTGCTGACTCTTTTTCAGGTTCTGACTGTATTGAGCAACCGAGTCAGGATGCTGGTCTGAAGGAAAGAAGACCTGCCTGGTCTTCTTCAGATATTCTGAGGACTGTCTTTTGGACTAGACTGGTACTGCTTGGTCTCAATGGGGAGTAGAGAATGGGCATCAGTGGGTGAGCCTATTTACAATGGCAGATTTAGGCTGATGTCAGGAAATATTTCCTAATGATAGCAACTAGCTACAAGTGGAATGGGCAGCCTTCTGTGGGCGTGGTCCCCACCACTGTAGGTAGGCAAGGTGAGGATCATGACCACATTTCAGGGAGGAGGTAGAAGATTCTGGTTGCGGATGGCTGGTGCCAATGGCCTCTGAGGTCCCTTCCACTTCCTGTGGGTCACCGACCTTCTAGACTTTAAGACAGGTTTTAGGAAGGAATTTGAAATAGAGGAAAGGTTCCAGTATGAAGGGATGATGCTCCATATTGGAGGAGCATGAAGAAGGGAAGGGGAGGGGCAGGGAGGGCTTGTGGACTCCAAGGAGGGAAGGGCTGTAGACAGGCTGCAGCAGAGCCCTGGGATGTTTGAAGGTGATTTTAAAAGTGAGTTTCTGGATTCAAACAAGCAGGGTTCTGGGGATGGCTGATGGCTGACTCCCTCTACCCACTGTTTCCACAGCTGCCAAACCCGGCTCTTTTCCAGGCTATTCCTAGATCCTTATCTAGCAGGGCATCCTTGGCAGGGCAGGACTGCTCTTTCTTGTTTTATTTTCAGAATGAAATGGGCCCTGCCCATTTCAGCTAAAAGGTTGGGGGGAAAAAAGAGATTTCTGTATAACTTAAGGCTTACATTTTGTTGTTATTGTTGTTGAAAAAAAAAAACAGACCATTCCATGTTAACCTGGGAAAACACAGCACTCTCAACAGATTCCTCTGTTAAAAATCCTTATGACTTCCTTGACTAGGTCAACAGGCCCAGCAGGAGATGGTGATCTAGTGAGACCCTCAGATTCCTCAGAACAGTTGGAAGATTCAGTTTCCCCAAATGCTCCAGTCTCTGAGGAAGAGACCATCTTGTCCAAGGTCTGTCCCTCTCCTGGCCCGCAATGTTCTGCCCTTCCACCAGTGCTGAGAGCTTTTCCCTTTGTCTGTTGTCTTCTGACTCCTCCTCTGTTTTTTGCTGACAAGCCCAGCGAGGGGTCTCTCATCCTAGAAAGGCTTCACTTGACCCAGCCATCTCCTCAAGCTATTGTTATCTCCTTCCTTTTGTGCCAGTCTCCCAGAAAGGTGCCCTCTGGTGACTGTCCTCTCATAGCTGCTTAGTCCCTGGCAGTCCGGTCTCACTGATGTCCCTCCTTGTTGACCTCTCGGACCCTGCACACTATTGATCTGGGGCATGGTCTTTTCTTTGATCTTCATGACCACACTCTGTTCCACTCTTCCCTTCCCTTGTTGGTTGTCACAGATCTTCTGACCATCCCCCAAGGCCGGGGTACTCTCCTTTGCTCTTTCTTCCTTCTCTTCTCAGCTCCCATGGTCTCAGGCATCATCTCTGCAGGTGACTCCCAGGTTGAGCCTCACCTTTCTCCTCAACTCCAGTCCCAAATCACCGAATGTTGTCCTACCAAATATCCTGGAAGCATCTTAAACTCCGTGGAATTCATCATCTCCCTCCATAAGCCCACCCCTTTTCTAAACTTCCTCATTTCTCTTGAGGGTGCCCAGTCACATGAGCTCATCATTCTACCCCACTGACTCTTCCTGTCCTTCACCCTCTGTGTCCATTTAGTTGCCCAAAAATAATCAAAGGCAGCAGCTGCTGGACCCCCATCCCCTCAGTCAGACTCCAGTCTTCATAGGATCCAAGTGCATTCAGCCATAGACTGCTCCCCAGACCCCACACTCATCTCTAACCTTTGCTTGGGCTGCCTGATGTCCAGCATGTCCCTCCTTCCCCCCTCGGCACCTCCTCTGAGAAGCATTTCCTGAACCCCAGAGTTGCCCTCTCCTCAGATGATCACACACGGAAATGTCTAGACACAGATGTATTGTATATAAATGTATGCATAGAACACATATACATGTGCAACATTTAAATAAAGTGCTGTATGTGCTTATACATTATAAATACACACGTGCATTTGTTCATGTGCACATGTACGCAGAGCTGTTTAAACGGGCATATCCTCCCAGGAGAATGTGTCTCGGGGCAGGAACTGGGCTTCATTTTGTCTCTGTACCCCCAGAATCGAGGGCAAGGTCCTTGCTTGCATTCAGTAGGTGTTTGATAAATGCTTCTTGGGTTAGGTTGGTTGGATTCCCTCTGCTCAGAGGTGACCTGCCATGCCATCTTCCTCCCGTTACCCCCGTCCTGTCTTCTCTCCATCCTCAGGAGTCCTGAGCAGCTGTAGGCTGAGAAGAGGGCTTGGTGGACAAGACTAGGGCATCTCGAAGGGCGGTGGGAAGGGTGTGGTGGCAGAGATCAACTCTTCTCAGTGTTATTCAGGGCCAGTCCCCTTCAGTGACCGTTCCATTCAATGGCTGCTTCAGTCAAGGCACTCTGCTAGGCACTGGGGGCACAGAGACAAAGATGACATAGTCCTTCTCCTCGAGGTGTTTACACTGCATTGGGGGAGAAGACGTGTGCAGCCAAGAACGTGCAGTCATTTCAGGAGGGAGAGGGCACCAGCAGTTTTGGGGACCAGTGAAGGTGGCACTGGGACTGAGCCTTGAAGTCAAGTCCTGGCCAAGCCAGGGGGAAGTGGGGCGGGAAGTCAGAGGTAGGGCAGAGCCTGAGCAAGAGCGAGTCCTGGTGGGTGGCAGGGGGAGGGACGGAAGACAGCGTCAGTCACTTCACAATTTTACCTAGGGCCAGCCTTGAGCCCGGAGCCTCTCGTCTCTCTCCTGTGTGCTTCAGTTCAGTCATCTGTAAAACAGTCCTCGTCTACCTCTCAAGGTATGAACCCCGGCTTGTCTCTGTAGGTCTCTAGGGGCTGGCCACAGAGCCAGGACTGACACATCCTCGTCCACACCGTCTGGGGGAGGGGAGGAACCCAGCCGGGTTTTGGCAGCGGCAGCTTTGTTGGAATAAGTCAGAAGCTTGCGGGGATGGTGTTGAAGTGGACAACGCTCATCAGGCTGTCATTTTAAAAATCAGTCTAATTTATCACTTGATGGTTCTTTTCTTCTTAGCCTTTATAGCTCCTCACCTACTTCTACAAGAATTCAAGGGGGGCTACAAATTAAGCTCAGGATAAGTAGGATTGTCAGGTGAGCATTGGGAGGGAGCAGAGGGAGGGCAGGTGGCTTCTCAGCTGCTCTGAGTTGGCTACGGAATTTGGTTCTGATTCTGGAAGTCCCTGCCAAAAAGGGGGATCTCCACAGGACACACTGGATTTTATGAGAAAAATAAATATCCCCCTTTCTCTACAGAAACATTTTCCTTGAGTCAAGTAGCTCCTCTGGGGTGAAGGAGAATGCCAGGGCCCCATAGTAGACTGGCTTGTATAGACATGAGCAGCCCATTGTGGAGGGGGCAGGCAGGCAGGCTAGGGTCCCAGGGCTCTGAATTCTGTTGATCTAACTTAAGCAGAGAATCTAGGGGTGCACATGAGGATTAGACTGTTGCTCTCCAATATTAGACCCAACTTTACCAAATAAGCATTTATTTATCTATTATTTACCAAAATGAAGTAGTCTTTGCTCTCAAAGAGCTTGTGTTTTATTGGGTCCAAGTGTGAGTAGGTGGGATGGGGGAAGGGAGAAAAGGGTAGTGTCTACCCAGCAACAAATCAAGGCAATTAAAGGAGGTGATGTGGAGAGGGAGACTGCATTAACACCTGGGGGTGAGCCATCAGGGAAGACTTCCTAGAAGGGGCAGCTGCTGAGCTCGGGGAGGGAAAGACCCTGAGAGGTCACCATGGGAGGGACAGCCTAGCCTGTGCAAAGACAGAAAGAAGGGAAAGAGAAGGTTGGAAAGAGCTGGAGCCAGATAGTGGAGAGTCTGAAATGGCAGACCCAGGACTTATCTGGCTCTTTGGCTCAGCCCTAGTGTTTCCAGTGGACCCAAAGTCCACAGATGTCCAAGGGGCCTCTGGGGATGTGTCAGGTGGAAAAAGTGTGGTCTCTATTTTCACTGCCCTCTTCCTGAAGTTCAGTGTTTCCTCTAACGATTTAAGAGCATGGATCCGAGAAGGGGCCACAGCTGGCTTCAGAGAAAGGAGGGGGAAGAAGAGGAGAGGCCAGAGGAGAGATCAGAGATGGCCCTGGCAAAGAGCCCACAGACCTTAAACTTAAAGTAGCGTGTGAGTTGTTGTTGTGGGAGAAAAATGGCCAAGGTGCCCATGCTCCTGTGAAAGTCTGAGGGGAACCTGCGTTCTCTTCTGAAGACAGACACCAGGCACCTGTACAAAACACAGGGCTTCCCCAGTCAGTAAACACTTAGTAAGCCCCTACTATGTGCCAGTCACTGTGCTAAGCACTAGGGAGACAGAAATAAAGACAGGTCCTGCCCTCTAGGAGCTCACAATCTAATGGGAGAGGCCACATACGAACAAAACTCTAGACAGGATAAATAGGGAATAACGAACAGAGGGAAGGCCCTGGGATCTGGAGTGGCTGGGGAAGAATTCCTACAGAAGGAGGGATTTTAGATGGGACTTAAAGGCTGCCAGGAGGTTAGCAGTTGGAGCAGAAGGAGTGTTTTTCCGAGCCTGGGGGATGGTCAGAACACCTGGAGCTGAGAGGAGGAGAGGGTCTTGTTGGTGGAACAGCCAGGAGGCCAGGGTCACTGTATTGAAGAACATGGCAGGGATCATGATGTAAGAAGATTGGAAAGGGAAGGAGGAGGGGACAGGTGAGGAAGGGCTCCGAGGACCAGAGCCTTTTGTATTTGATCCGGGAGGGAATAGGGAGCCCCTGGGGGTTAATGATTTGAGGTCATGGTCAGACCTGTTCCTTGGGAAAATCCCTTCTGAAGCCCAATGGGGGATGGACTGGAGGGGAGAGAGATTTGAGAATTTTAAGACTGGCCATCCTTGTTCCCAGCCTGCATTTGGTCTGAGTGCTGAGGGTCTCCCCTCTTTGTCCAGTTTCTGTCTATGCTTTACCACAATGGGAGGACATGTTTTCAAATTCACCCATCTATCAATTTGGGCCAAGTGGCTTCCAATGAGCATTGAAAAAACGTAGCTGTTCACCCCCCCCTCCCCCCAGACTGGCACTCTTTAAGACGAGCACTACCTCTTCACATCCTGCTTCTGCCTCCTCTGGCTTTAATCTCTTGAGAAAGGAGCAAGATGCATTCTCCAGCTGATAAACGATCAGGCCATCACACGGCTATAGCACCGTGTGTACTCTGTGACCGAGCAATGTCGCCACTAGCTCTCTATCCCAGAAGAGACAAAAAAAGGGAAAAGGACCTAAATGTGCTAAAATGCCTCTTGGTGGTGGCCCGGAACGGGTAGTTTCAGGGATGCCCATCCATTGGGGCATGACTGACCAAGCTGTGGTATGTGATTGTGCAGGATGCCCTCAGAAAAGCATGGGGAGACTTAGGTGAACTGATGCGAACATCGCACACAGTAGCAGCACTATCGCCAGAGGATCAGCCGTGACTTAGTGACTTAGCTATTCTCAGCAATACAATGATCCAAGACAACTCTGAAGGACGCAGCATGAAAAATGCCCTCGGTCCCCAGAGAAGGAGCTGATGGAGCCTGAAAACAGCCTGAAGCAGACTTTTTTTTTAAAACTTTGGGGTTTTTTTGGAGGTTTTTCTATGTTTTCTTTTACAACATGTCTAATATTGAAATACATTTTGCATCATGACACATATAACCTACATCCAATTGCTTCTCAGTGAGGGCGGTGAGAAGGGAGGAAGAGAATTGGAACTCAAAATTTTTAAAACAAATGTTAAAATTTGTTTTTACATGTAATTGAGGAAAAAGAAAATATTATATAAATCATTTAAACAGAAAAAAAAAGAAACAGGTAAGATTATAAAAAAACAACCAAAAAAACTCAAACCCCCAAACCCCAACCTGATAACACAGGAACAAATGTGACAAGATGAAATGTAAAGAAAAATGTAAAAGCTTGGGCTTCAGTCACAAAGAAATCAACTTTGCAAGTACAAAATGAAGGAGGCAGTGCATGGAAGTACCAGAGGATGACCTGGGGCTCTGAGTGGACCACAGACTAGGTCTGAGGCTATAATAGAGAATGCATCAGGTCCTCAGCTATGCTGAGAGAAGCTGCATAACCAGGACTAGGGAACCAAGAGCCCTGAGGAACTCCTTGCTCTCTGGAAACATGGCTGGAGGACTGGTTTTGATTGTGCCTTTGGAGAACTCAAGACAGTCTCAGAGCTTGGACCAGGGATCACTGGTCACAGACTTACCCATCATCTCATCTAGCCCCTTGTTTTACAAATACAGAAACTGAGGCCCAGGGCAGGGTGGTGGCTAGCCCAAGGATGTTAAGTGCTAGAGAGGAATTCAAATCCCGCTCCTCAGCTCCAAGTCTAGGGCTCCTCTGAAGGCCCCCTCTGGTCAGTGACATCCTTACAGAAAGACTGGCTGGAGCGGGGGGATTCTCCAGAGAACCTAGAACCAGGAGCAGTGGAGGGGGGGCCCTCGGGGGAAACTCGATGATGGGGAGAGATGCCTCAGAGGGGTCTGGCTACCTCTGGTTTGCTTTCCCAGAACTGTTTCTGGATGCCATTAAATGGTGTGTGTGTGTGTGTGTGTGTGTGTGTGTGTGTGTGTGTGTGTGTGTGTGTGTGTATGAGATTGTCATTATGTGTGTGTGTGACATTGTGTCTGGTATTGTCCGTGTAACATTGTATGTGACATTGTGTGACATTGTGTTGTGACATGGTGTACATGTGTGTGATGTGTGCTTGTGTGGGGCATCATGCGTGTGTCTGGGGCAGAAGAGGCCAGTGGGCTGTTCTCTGAGGTGCCTGAGGCTGCCTCTGAGCCCCTGTGTAGCTCCTGATGCTGTCCCAGGACCCCAAGGGTATGGAAGGAGCCCCCACCCCTTGCCTGCTTGTTGACCCTTCCCTTCTTGCTTTTCTCCCAGTTGCAGAATACGGAAGACTCATCAGTGTTCCTGAGGCACCCACCCAGCTCCAGCCGTCAGCTCTGGAGGACCTGCTCTACTCCCACATCAATATTTCCAATGAGGAAGACGCCTCTTCCCCCACCTGCAACACTCCCTCCCAGGTGGCTTTTAAGGGCTTTCTCAGCCCCCCGGACATCTACTCCTCAAGAAGCACAGAAAAGAAGCTAAGCCAGCTTCTCAGCAACATGCAGGACACCATGATCGATAAGCCAATGGCCGAATCCAAGGAGATTCGGCAGAAGAAAGTCTGCTTTTCTGAGAGCGGCCTGCCCGGAGGGGATAAGATGAGAAAAAGCTACTACTTGAATGGTATGGGGGCCTTTGAGGCAGGGGCTCCTGGCTCTCTCCCCCATGGAGAACCTGTCCTCGAGCTGGTGCTGGGGGCGGGCGTTGGGGGTGAGCAATGACGAAGCCAGGGCTCCTGCTTCCATGCAGTTTGTAATCTAAGACACGACACTGCTGTGCGAGAGCCAGCCTGTCTCCCATCACCTGAGAGGTAGAGGCAGTAGTGACCCACGTTCACATTGGATCTCTGGTGCTCATTGTCTATGTGATCTTAACCTCTACATGCCTCAGTTTTCCCACTTGTAAAATGGGGATACTTGGGATGAGAGCACATCTACAGAGTGCTCTGCAGACCTCGAAGCGTTCTCAGATGCTGGTTATTACTATGACTGTCACTTAGGGTTCCCTTAGCAAGGCCACTTCTGGGCAGGAGCCATTGGGCTTTCCTATCCCTGTGTCCTCCAGAGACCTGTAGGGGGTCGGCTGGCAGAGAAGAAGGATGTGTGTATCAGCTCTTCTGCACACAGGTCTCTGGGCAGCCCCTGCCCCACCCTACCTAGCTGTGAATACCTGGGGGCAGACTTCCTCTGTTTATCCCATGGGAAGGTGGGGGCCATGCTGGCCCACTGGCCGGGTCCTGGGAAGGACAGCTGATGTGCTGGACAGCGGCATTAGGAGCTCTGGTGATCTAGCAGGCTGGAATGATGAGACATAAAATGAAAGGGGTGATTTCATCAGCACAAACTGGGGAAGGGAAGGCATGGTAAAACTTCTGAAAAAAGGTCTGGGTGGCATCCATAAAAGCCAACTCCTTAGCCTCAGCAAGGAAGGGAGGCAGAGGGAGTTGTCTCAGGACCTGTTGACCACCAACTTGTTTAGTGCCCTCTCCACACTGATACCACTTGTCTAGCATGTGTGGAGGCTCTAAGAGGCCTGTGATTTTAGTTTTTTTTTTTTTTTAATTGGAACTTAGAACCACTGAATGCCAGAGCTAGGAGGGACCTTAGAGATGGCACCAGCTGGATTGACCTTCTCCCCTCTTGGATCAATCCTCCATGACATGGCTGCCAAAGGACTCCCTATTCTCCAAGATCAGTCCCAAATGCCTCTGCTTGGAGCCCCTGTCCCAGGCTGCCCCTCCAGCTTTATTATGGGTCTTTCATCATCACATCTTCCAGCCACACAGCCCTTCTTGCTGGTCATTACAGTGACCCTCCCTCTCTCTTTTCTGCCTCTTTTTACATCTTGTCCCCCCAAACTGGAATGCTCTCACCCCTTCTCCATCTCTTAGGATCCCCCATTTCCTTTAAAGTCACAGGGGGCCCTTTCTGTTCACCCCCAAATCCTGCATTGATCTGGAGCATAATCTGTGCATGCTTCCCTATGGACACACAACCTCCTCTGAAAGAATGGAAGGCCCTTCTTTTTTCCTTGTGTCCTTGGGACCTATTGCTGACCCTGAGGCAGGCTGTGAGCTTCCTAACTGCCTGGCCATTGATGGGGTGGGGGGTTGGCATCACTGTGATTATTGCTGGCATCTGTGCGTCTGGGTGGGGGCTGGTTTTGTTTCAGTGTCTTAGGACCTTAGAACCGAGGTTTGTTCTTTCCTAATATAGCTAAGCTTGAGACTTTTTTTTTTTTTTGCCTTTTGGAGGGCAATTGTGATTAAGTAATTTGCCCAAAGTTACAGGGATATATTTTTTTTGTGTTAAGTGTCTGAGCCCGGATCTGAACTCAGGTCCTCCTGACTCTGGGGTCGGGGCTTTATTCACTGTGCCATCTAGCCACCCTAATAAGCTTGAGACTTGAGACTTCCTTAGAACTTTCAGAAATGTTTTTCTCCAATATCTCACTCACTCTCTTTCTCACTTCTTTCTCTTTCCCAACATCTCTCCTCTCCCTCTCTTTTCTTTCTTTCTCTCCTCTCTCTCCTCCCCCTTTCTTCTCATTTTCTCTCTCCTCCTCCCTCTCCCTTCTCATTCTCTCTCTTTCTCTCTCCCTCTCTTCCCCCATGTTTATTTATCTACTTATGTAGCTATATATCTATTGATGTAACTATAGCCTCTTCCCCCACTCCCCTCCTCTCCCACTGTCTCTCTTTCCTTATGTATCTATGTATCTATTTATCTATGTATCTATCTACCCTCCCTCCTTCCCTCTCCCTCCCCCCCCCCTCAGCTCAAAGAGTCTCTGTCCTTTATCATTCCATCACACACCCCTGGGCTGTTCTGACCCTCAAGATCATGTCATTTGATGGACAATTGCAGGAAGTGGGGAGATTTAGCCTGGAAAACACCTGAATTGGCAGGTACAAGCAGCTGCTATTTTGTGGGAGAGGGTTCAGAGTCATGGCCCCAGAAGTCAGAACTAAGCATGATGATGCCTGGAGACCCCAAGGGGCCAACAGAGGCTGAATGTCAAGAAGAATGCCCAGATAACAAGGTGGCTGTCCAGGGGTTTCCCAGAAGATACTGAGGGGTTCCTTCCTCGGCCTGGATGGCTGCTTGTCAGGGTCTCATGTTAGTCATGGCCCCACTTTAGGCCCCTGGTGAATGAAAGGGGAAGGGGAGAGAAGAGACAGAACAACCTCCTTCTGCCCTTCTGGCACATTATCAGCGTGGGGCGCTGTGTGCGATTTCCCCAGGAGCACCCGGGGCCATTTGTCTACAGAATAGGAAATGAGCACTTGCAACACCATGTGTGATTATGGAAGCTGGCCTCTGAGACATGAAGCCTTGGGTTCATATCCTGACTGTGTGGCCCTGGACAGGTCACCTAACTTATCTCTGCTCTGGGCAACTCTACAGCAGACTAGAATTTGGAGAAAGGGTGCCAGATTGGAGGAAGTTCATAGACCAGTAAAACCACAGTCCCTATTTATCAGTGAGCAAGATAAACATAAAGGGACCATTATTCTTGGTGTCTTGGCCATAGATTTGGACACTTTTTGCTTATGGGACACATTCGAATTTTTAGGTAATTTCTTAACAAGACTAACATGAATACAAAGAGGGAAGCAGGTCTGTCTTCCTAGAAGGGGCCAGACTGCCCACAGGGATCACCTGTCTCTTACCTCCCTTTTCTCTTCCCCCCTCTCTGCTTTCCCACAGAAATACAGAGCTTTACCAGTGCTGAGAAGGATGGGAGGATCGTGGGGGAAATCGCCTTCCAGCTCGACAGACGGATCCTGGCCTATGTCTTCCCAGGAGTGACCAGGCTTTACGGCTTCACTGTGTCCAATATCCCTGAGAAGATCAAACAGGTACAGGCCCCTCCCTCTGCCTCTTGTCAGTGGCTGCCTGCTGGGGACAGACAGGGAGGCTGGCTTTGGCCCCATTTCCACCCTGGGACCCCTGCAGCCTCCTGGAAGGTGAGCTGATTCTCAGCCTTTGTGTAGGAATTAGAGATTAGAGAGGACTCAGGCAAAGAGGATTCACTGTAGTGGGAGCGAGAATGGTCCCCCAAAACAAAGTGCCCCCATCTTCCTCTTTGGCTCTGAGCCCCATGATGGACTGGATGTCTGACAACCAGCCTGGCTGGGGGTGGGAGGAGGCCACCATAGGGTGGAATGACATATGTTTTGGGATTTTTCTCGCTCACTCATTTCTGATTCTGTGACTGCATTTTGGGGTTTCTTGGCAAAGATACTGGAAGAGTTTGCTATTTCCTTTCTAGCTCATCTTACAGAAGAGGAAATTGAGGCAAAAGGGTGAAGTGACTTGCACAGGGTCACATAGTTAATGAGTGTCTGAGGTTGGATTTGAACTCAGGTCTTCCTGACTGCAGGTTGGGGCACTATGGTGCCTACCTAACTGCCCTAACCATAGCTACTGTAAAAAACCAGCTACTAAGTCATCTGGGGATTGCCAGCTTGTTGGCACTTGCTGGCCTCTGGGTTGGCATGGCTCCCGGCCCCAGAGAGCTGTGACTCTTAGACCCCCACTACCTTCCCTTTCTCTCCCTCCTTCAGTTTTCCTTCTTTTCATTGGATCCATAGGCGCAGCTCCTAAGAGTGTGGCCTTATAGGGTCTGCGTCATCTTGAAGTGATGGGTGGGAAGGGGACGCTGGGCAGGGCAGGGCGGGGCGCGCCCCTCCGCTGGTGCCCCGGCCCATAGCCTCCCCTCCACCCCTTCCGCCCTCATTCTGTCCTTCCCATCCCAGACTTCCATAAAATCCTTGGATGGCTCCGTGGATGAGAAGAAGCTTCGAGACCTCACCCACCGCTACCTGACGCTCACCACGCGCCTGGAAAAGCTGGGCTACAACAGGGAGGTGCACCCGGTGTTCAGCGAGTTCTTGATCAACACCTACGGGATTCTCAAGCAGAGGCCGGACCTGCGCTCCAACCCCCTGCACAACAACCCCGCGGCTCTGCGCAAGCTGGTGATCGACATCGTGCCGCCCAAGTTCCTCGGGGACTCCCTGCTGCTCCTCAACTGTCTGTGCGAGCTCTCCAAGGAAGACAGCAAGCCTCTCTTTGCCTGGTGATGGGCCCGCGCCAATTCCTATCGCCGATGGAAAACCCAATACTCAGATACTAAATTTTTTTACAATACAAGTGCTTGAGTTAAGAGTGCCAGCTCCCAGCGCTCCTGTTCCTTGCTCCTTTTAGTCTGGGGGTGGGGGAGGGGACAGGGACAGCGAGGTCCGGCGGGGGGGGGGGGCAGCGAGGTCCGGCGGGGGGAGGGGCAGCGAGGTGCGGCGGGGGGAGGGGCATCGAGGTCCGGTGGGGAGAGGGGCAGCGAGGTCGCGGGAGGGGGTCAGCGAGGTGCGGCGGGGGAGGGGCATCGAGGTCCGGCGGGAGGGGCAGCGAGGTCCGGCGGGAGGGGGGTCAGCGAGGTGCGGCGCGGGGGGAGGCAGCGAGGCCCGGCGGGAGGGGGGTCAGCGAGGTGCGGCGTGGGGGAGGGGCAGCGAGGTCCGGCGGGAGGGGGGTCAGCGAGGTCCGGCGGGGGGAGGGCAGCGAGGCCCGGCGGGAGGGGGGTCAGCGAGGTCCGGCGGGGGGAGGGGCAGCGAGGTCCGGCGGGGGAGGGGAGCGAGGTCCGGCGCGGGGAGGGGCAGCGAGGCCCGGCGGGAGGGGGGTCAGCGAGGTCCGGCGGGGGAAGAGGCAGCGAGGTCCGGCAGGAGGGGGGTCAGCGAGGTGCGGCGCGGGAGGGGCAGCGAGGCCGGCGGGAGGGGGTCAGCGAGGTGCGGCGTGGAGGGGCAGCGAGGCCCGGCGGGAGGGGGGTCAGCGAGGTCCGGCGGGGGGAGGGGCAGCGAGGTCCGGCGGAGGGGGGGGGAGCGAGGTCCGGCGGAGGGGGGCAGCGAGGTGCGGCGCGGGGGGGAGAGGCAGCGAGGCCCGGCGGGAGGGGGGTCAGCGAGGTGCGGCGCTGGGAGGTGGGGGGGAGCCCCGGGCTCTTGGGCCAGTAGCGACTTCTCTTGTCCAATTCACTGTTCTAGGCACCAGGCCACGAGCTGCCGTTGGCTGCCTGGAGGTGGTGCCCTGGGACTGGCAGGCCACAAGGTCCCCTGCCTGTCTGCCCTCCTCTCTGGGGTGTCTGCCCCCGTTAGGGCCTGCCGCCTGGTTCTGCTGCTAGCCACAGTGCTTACCTTGGAGTGTCCTTTAGATGCCTTTTCATTCATTCCTTCGTCATTCCACAGATAAGGAAACCAGGGATAACTGGAGGCAGAAGAAAGTGTGCTAGTTAGGGAAGATCGGGAGGAGGCCAGAGGAGCCCTCCCTGTGGGGGAGGTGACCTTGGCCCTGGTCCTGAATGAGGCCTGGCACTTTCTCTGTGGGGAGAAGCTCCTCCCCAGTGCTCAGGGCTCTTTGGATACACTCCAGTCCTTCCTCACCTGGCTCTGGCTCTGACCTGGGCCCAGCATCCCCAGGGGCCTGGGGAGCTGCATCCTGACCTCCCTGCCAGCCTCTGGCAAGCTCCAATGCTGCCTGAGGCTGCCTGGGCACAGCTAGCTCTCGCCTTGCCCAGGAGGGAGAGAGGATGCTCTGCCTGTCCTAGATTAGGAAGAGGCTGGCCGGTTTGCTTGTGGTCCTCCACGGCTTTGGCGTCCAGAAGGCGAGGTGACCCTAGGGAAGTCATCTGACCATTTCCTCCCCACCTACTTCCAGGGTGGGTGTGGGGGTTAGATAAGATAATTTCTGCACAGGTTTTTTCCGAGCCTTCAGGCACCTGCACAGAGCATGAAACGTGAGAAGAGCCCAGGGCTTGAGACCTAAAGTGACTGGATTAAGGTCACTTTGAGCCCCCTTGATTCCAGGCCTGGCCACATTCCTCCAGGATCTGTCCCTCCCTGGTAGCCAGGCCTCAGGGGGAAGTGAAGGCAGCTCTTGGCTTGGAGAGAGGAGCCTTGGATTGCCCCCAGGGAGAAATTTCCTCTCTTCTCTAGGCCTCAGTTTCCTTCTCTGTGAAATTAGGCCAATAGTCCTAGCATCATTATACCAGGCTCTTGTGAATAGTCAAAGAGCCTGCAAACCCCACCCTCCCTTCCCCCCATGTTTGACCTCTTGCCTTTGGCTTGGGCTTAGGGGCATGCCCAGGGACACCTGCCTTGTCCAGCCCTCCAAGCCCTCCCTGGGATCTGGTACCTCTGTGGCTCAGACTGAGGCCCCCTATTGCCATCCTGAAGCCAGGCCTGGGCTCCTTTGGGGGTGTCTGCATCTATCCCCCTAGGGCACATTCAGGCCCACATGAGGCAGATGGGGGAATTGGGTCTCTCCTCTTCCCTCCCCCCCATTTTTTTTTGCTTGTTTAAACAAGGAAAGTCCAGGCTCTCTGACGTGCTGTGATTTCAGGTAGTTAATAAGAAGCCACAGGGATGGCTAAAGTTTAGTGGGTCCTGGGTCTAAAGCACTCTGGCCTCCCTTGGCAGAGATCAGGCTTCACCCACTGTGTGGCTGGAGAGCTAAGAGAGCTCTCTACTGACTGTGGGAGCCACGAGGGCTGCACCTCCAGGATGTCTCAGCTGGTGGAGTGCGTCCCCAACTTCTCTGAGGGGAACAACCAAGAGGTAGGATACCTTCTTCTTGTAGCCCTGATGAGAAGCCTGCAGGGGTGATGTCATCTCCCCAGGTTTTCTGGCTGGCCAGGGGGGTCACTGGACTCCAATGTGTGCCCTTCCTCTCTGCTGGGAATCTGCTGATTGATTGGGCAGTGGGGGTGGGGTTGTTGTGGAGGGATCAGAGGGAGGACTTGCACACAGTGCCCTGGGACATGGGCAGAGCTCGACTACCTATCTCTGTCCCTCACTTTCTCCATCTGTAAAATGAGGGCCTTGGTCTCAGTGACCATTAAGGTCCCTTTCAGTTTCAGATGGGATCCTATGATCTTGTGCTCATGGGCATGTTCTTTCCTTCTCTGGCCTCAGTTTCCTCCCTTGTAAAATGAGTGGGTTTGCATTGAATAGCATGTCCCTTGCCTTCCAGTTTGGTCTACAACCCCATGACCCTCTGAAAATTTGGCTTTTGTCCAAAGGGGAAAGAGATCTGTCATTGAGGGTCCAGAGACTTCCATGAGAGCTGGCTCCATTCAAAGCTGGTGTCAGGGGGTTTCAGATGAAGACTCTGCTCCCACTTCTGAGCCCACTGACTGATGGGTAGATTGGGCCATGCTGGGCAGTACAAGAGACCTTGGGTCCAGAGTCAGCAATGTTGGGATCATTTCTGTTTCTGTGTGACCTGTCCCTCTGTAGACTTCAGTTTCCCTCCCTTTGAAAGAGGAGGTGGGGTCATACTTGGCCATCTTGGAGACCTCTCTGGGCTCCACACGCCATGGATCTAAGGGAGGGCGCACAAAGTGTGACTATCCACCAGCTATGAAGTTTCACAGGCTCTCCTGCCCAGGGAAACACATCTTGGTTTGAAAAATCCACATGTAGTTGGACATTCCTCTAGGAGTCTCCATTTATCCCGGCTCTTAACAGAAATGTCCACAGTGAGCCAGGACTCTTTATTTTCTTAGAAATGAACATGAATTTGATTTTTAAAAAATCTCATTACTGATCAGAGCAGCAAAACATGATCACCCTATGGAAAATTTTCAGATGGTGGTTGGTCTTGGTTTTCTCTAGGTGTGGAAACCTCGGAGACCCGTTGGCTCTGGGGTGGTTTGGTGTCAGAGGGGCACTCCATGAACTTCCCTTGGATGAGAATTGGAAGGCAGAGCCTCTGGGTGTGGGCAGGGGGTGTGGACCCACAAGGCTAGTTAATGTGTCTCCTTGGCCTCAAGCTCCTAGAAATGGCAGCCAAGCCTGCTGTGCATTAGGGGAATCTCTCTCAGGCTATTGTCTTTATCTGGCCTCCAGTATAGATGTTTGCACTGTAGTGGGGCCCTTTCCCCCACGAGCTGCAGAAGCATGTTGGTACTGAGAGGGAAGAATCCTGGCCTGGAAAGACGACCAACCATTAACCCTTCACTAGCTCCTCTCGACCTTGTCTTGCTTATGTAGCAGATGGGGAGTGAGTTACTGATCTCTAAGGTTAAAGGACCACAGATAGAAAGATGTAAGGGACCCCTTGGCCCCTTGATTCTACCCTGAAGACCAAGCTCTTTCTACCAGAGGCAGTGTGGCCCCATGGGAAATGGAGCCAGGAGAGATGCCAGTTCCTCAGACATTAGTGGTGGGACAGCTGGTGAGGCCCTTGCTCCTCCCAGCTGGGCTTGGCACCACAATCCCTGCAGTGCCCTTTTCACAGTGTGGCTCTTTTGGGGTTCAATGAAGCCATGTGCTTGGCAAATGCTATCTGAAAAGGCATGATCACATGGGGAAACTGAGGCTCGAATGATTTTCCTGGGGCTCCTGTCTCTTTGCAGGTCATTGATGCAATTGCTCAGGCCATCTCCCAGACTGCAGGCTGTGTCTTACTGGACGTAGATGCAGGCCCTTCCACCAACCGGACAGTATACACCTTTGTGGGAACCCCTGAAGATGTTGTGGAGGGGGCCTTGAAGGCCGCTCGAGTGGCCTTCCAACTCATTGACATGACTAAACACAAAGGTGAAAGGAGAATGGGGAGCTGGAGACCCTGGGCATTCTGGGAGTCAGCCTTGCAGCTCAGACCCTTAGCATGTGGTGCAGTGGTTAGAGCTAGGCAGGAGGCAGGAAGATCTGGGCTTGAATCCTACTAGCTGCATTTGTAGGCCTCAACCTCTCAAGGTTTTCTTTGCACTCACCTCTCAGGGATGTTTTGAGAAGCTCAGATGAAATAGTATTTGGATAACAGTGGCCCAGGGCCCAGTGGCTTCTCTAGGAGGGTCCCTGGCTCTGGTATCAGACATACCTGGCTTTGATCTGGGGGAGCCTGACCCCCAAAAGGGGCAGGATTTTCTTATTCCTCCTCTGGTTTTTTAGTAACCCTCCTTAGACAAAGCTTAGATTCAGCTCATGGAAAGAGCACTCTCTGTGTCTGAGGACCAGGCCTCCACCTCTGCCATGTGTGAACTGTGTGGCCTTGGGTCCTCTGGGGGCCTTGGTCTAATGAGGGGCTTAGGTTGGTTCACCTTTGAGGTTTCTTCCTGCTCTAGAGCTGAGAGCTGGACAGTCTGTTCTGCATCTTAGAAATAAGGAAGGTAAAGCCCAGGGAGGACAAGGGACTGACCCAGGGTCTCCCAGCTCTAGATCTGTGATCCTTGGGTATGGTCTGTGAGAAGAGCCTGGCTGTGGCCTCTGATGTGTGGGGTGTTGGCCTCTGTGTAGGCTGACATCGTTATGTTTCTGGATTTTGTGAGTTTGGCACCCACTTTGCTTCTGACCTTGAACCTTTTGTGGTGTCTGTGGAGGCTTAGAGGGGCAGTGAAGGTGGGGACAGGAGGACCAATGGCCACCAGCACTCCCCTTTGCCAGCCTTCACTGCCAGGCTGAGCAAACAAGGTTAGTTTTATCAGCTGCCTTAGCAGATAGTCACAGGCAGCACCTGTGGTGTTATACTGAGTGATTCAACAGACGAGAAGATTCCAGAGGTTCCCCATTTTGTCTTTCTGACACCACTCTGGGCTCCAAGGGAAGCTGAGTGATGGAATGAGAAGGACCAACACATTCCCTAAGAATTCCAGCTCCAAAGCTCCCTATTTCCTGTGGACTGAGGGGCAATGAATCCCTGAAGTACAGACCTTGAGATATCCTGGAGAACTCAGGAATAGCCTGTTCTAGGTGCCCACCATTAAGGCAGACCCCCACAAGTGGGGGCCACAGGTGCCTGGCAAAGCATCGGCCCCCAAAGATGATGGAGGAGCTGGGCTCCCTGTGTGCCTAGAGATGTCCTCGCTGCCGCCATTACGTTAGAATGGCGCATTCTAATAGTCTGGGCATTCTTTGCATCCCTGTGTAAATGCTTGCGGATGGGTTACTTTTGTTCATCTGTGTAATTGTCTGTAGACCCTTGAGTGAATATCTCCTTGTACAGAGACAATCTCCATCCGAGCCCATAAGGTTTGCAAAGCCCTTCCCTCACAAGAACGTTGCCAGATGAGTAGTTCAAGGACTATCACCCCCCTTTTGCAGATGATCAGCTGATGCTCAGAAAGCTCAGGAGATTTGGAGCTGGCAGAGACCCTAGAGGTCATCCTGTCCATTTGACAGATGAGGAAACTGAGACCCAGAGAAGGAAGTCATGCAGAAAACTGCTAAAGCTGAGATTTGAACTCAGATCTCCTGAGTGGGAAGAGATGGGTCCTGGGGCCGGACAGCCTGGCTCCAGGCTCTGCTCAGCTTTCTCCTTTGTAGCAGGAGGTGGTGAGACAGACCCCTCTAGCTCTGCATTTCGGTGATCCCAGCTTTCTCCTTTCTTTTCCACCCATGGCCCCCACCACCGCCTTGTCCATCCTCCATCCTGCCTCCTCGTGTAGGTGAACATCCCCGAATGGGTGCCCTGGACGTTTGTCCCTTCATCCCAGTGAAGAATGTTACCATGGACGACTGTGTTTTGTGTGCCCACACCTTTGGCCAGCGACTGTCACAGGAGCTCAGGGTGCCAGGTGAGTCAGGGCAAGAGGGAAGGTCTGCTCCCCACCCTGGCTTGCCTCTTGTTGGTTGGAGGGGGGATATTTTAAAATTAAGATGTAAAATTTGTTTTTTGTTTGGCCCCTGGGAGTCATTCCCCTTTAGTCCCACCCCCACCTTCCCCAACAATCCTCCCTCAGAACAAATAGATTTCAGTGACCAGGCATGGCCTGGCTGACCTTTTTCCACCTCCTGGCCTGACTTTGTTTTGTGGGAGGACACTTGGTTTTATCCTGTGTCCTCCTGGACCAAACGTAGCCATTACAAGGAACCTGGCGCTTTGTGTGTGGTTTTTATTTATTTTCGGCTAAGAACTACACGGGTTCTTCTGGTTCTCTCTTCACCTGGCTTAAGTTCCCTCAAGGCTGGGGGAAGACCAGGACAATACCCTGAATCTCAACATTTCCATTTCCCACATACACTCGGATGAACTTAGCCCTGTTTCTTTCTTTCTCTTCCCCTTAAGCTCATTTAGGGTCATCGAAAAAGTCCTGTCCTGGACTTCTGGAGACCTTGCTTGGTTCTGCTTCTGATGTTGCTGATAACTGGCTATGGGACCTTGGGTCACATCCCCTCCCACTCTTGGGCCTAGTGACCGAATCACAGGTCTCTTCTGCCTCTAATCTCCTGTGGCTTTTAGCAGATGGCAAAATGAATTGAATGGAGTCCCTGCTCCTTCTCAGAGAGAAGGAATCCTGGGTTGAGCAGTGTGCTGTTAGGCTGTTCCAAGTAGTGGCCTAGTAGTGTCACCCCATTGGTGTCGGGTTAATCTGACCACTGTCATATGTGGTCCTCTCATGGTGTCCCCTTAAGCTGTCCTAGGCAGCCCCGTCTAGTGGCGTCCAGTTAGTCTGACCATGGTCCTGTGGTCCTTTGGTCTCCACAGTTTATTTGTATGGAGAAGCTGCTCAGCAAGAACAGAGGAAAACATTGCCTGTGATCCGAGCAGGTGAATATGAAGCTCTGTCCGAAAAAGTGAGTTCCCTTAAAATCCCTGAGCCCTGGGTTATGTGTGCCACAGTGTGTGTGGGGGGGTGGGGCACAGAGCTGAGACAGTCAATCAGTCGTCAAGCTTTGATTAAGTGCCTACTGTGTGTCAGGCACTGGCCTAAGTCCTGGGGATTCAAAGAAGGCAAAGGCTAGTACCTGCCCTCAAGGAGCTTATGGTCTAATAGGGGCAACAACAAACAAAATAGATATCAATGGGGGATCCTCACCAGAGGGAAGTTATTAGCTGGGGTGGGGGGTGGAAATAGAAGATGACTCTAGCAGAAGGTGGAATTTGAATTGAGTCTTGCAGGAGGACAGGTGTTGACTTGGTAAGGTGGGGAGGAGGGAGAGCATTCTAGGCATGGGGAATAGCCGGTGTGAAGGCAGGGAGTTGGGGACCTAAATGTCATATGTAAGGAATAGCCAGGAGCCCGGTATCCCTGGATCACAGAGTGTGGGGTTGGGGAGGAAGGGGTAAGAAAACTGGAAACATGGGAGGGGACCAGGTTGTGAAAGACTTCAAAAGCCAAAGGATTTTATATTGGCCCCTGAAGTTAATTGGGAGTCAGAGAAGTTTATTGGTGTGTGTGTGTGTGTGTGTGTGTGTGTGTGTGTGTGTGTGTGTGTGTGTGTATGGGGGCGGGATGAAATGCTTTAGGGAGATCACTGATAGCTATGGGGAGGATGTCTTGGAGTGGAGAGAGATGAGGTAGGCAGATGCCCCAGCAGCTATTACTATACTCCAGGTGTGAGGTGCTAAGGGCCTGGACCAGGATTTAGACAGTGTCAGAGGAGAAAGAAGGAAGCACATTGGAGAGATGCTCCAATGAAACCAAAGAAGTGCAAAGGTGAAATCTATAGAGATGCATGCTACAAAGGTGAAATCCAGGAGAGATTGTGGAATCTCTATAAATTTCACCTTTGCAACATCTCTTGTAGATATCAACTTTGCATATTCTTTGTCAATTTCACCTTTGCACATCTTTGATTCCACAAAGGTGAAATACACAAGAGATATTTCAGAGGTGAGATCAAAGATGTGTAAACCAGGAAATCAACAAGATTTGTTGTAGAGGTGAAATCTACAGATGCTTTAGAAGTGAAATTCACAAGAGATGTTTCATTAGTGAAATCCATAGGCTTTGGCACCATATTGGATATGGAGGGTGAGAGAAAGTGAGGAGTCCAGGATGACTCCTAGGTTGGGAACCTGAGGAACTGGGAGGATGGGGTGCCCTCTTTATTTATTTTTTTGGGGGGGGCAATTGGGGTTAAGTAACTTGCCCAAGGTCACACGGCTAGGTTTTTGTTTGTGTGTGCATTAAGTGTCTGCGGCCGGATCTGAACTCAGGTCCTTCTGACTCCAGGGCCAGCGCTCTACTCACTGCACCACCTAGCCGCCCCAATAGGGTGCCCTCTTTAGTAATAAGGAAGGTAACAGGTGAGGTTGGTTTAGGGAGGAAGATAATGAGTTCTGAGATAGACAAAGAGGAATTAGGGAGAATCACAGGTAGGTGACAGAATCACGGAATTGCATCATCTTAGGGCTGTGAAGGAACCTCAAGGACCAGGTAGTCCTCCATGATCACCTGGTACTAGAGTCATAGACCCCTAATAAGAGCCAAGCCAGAGCCTTGAAGGTGGAACCAGGGGAACTAAACTGGAATCTCACCTATGCTACTTATTACCTGAGTGACCTTGGGCAAGTCCCTTTCCTTTCTGAGCTTCAGTTTCTTCATACATAAAATGAGGGGTTTAGACTGGATGGGCTCTAATTACAGCTCTGTTTCCTTGGGTATATTTCCTATTTGGTCCCCTAAGACCTGTGACTGGAAAGACCTGTCCTTTTCCCATGTGTCTGGAAGAATGCTCAGGTGGAGGGGAAGAGGTGGGGTGAGCAGGGCATTGGCCGTTTTCTGGTTTCCAGAAGCATTTCCTAAGATTTTATCCCTGATGGACAAACAGGTGCATAGCCACTTCCCAAAGGCTGATATCCTGCTGACCCTGGGCTTCTCGGCCCCAATGCATTTTGTCCCCACAGCTCAAGAAGGCTGAATGGGCTCCTGATTTTGGTCCCAGCACCTTCGTGCCCAGATGGGGGGCCACAGTCACAGGGGCTCGGACGTTCCTCATCGCATTCAATATCAACCTTATCTGTACCAAAGAGCAGGCCCATCGCATTGCCCTGAACATCCGGGAGCAGGGACGGGGAAAGGAGCAGGTGAGGGCATCCTGGGGAGACCTCAGTGGAGCTTCTCCCCAGTAGAATCCTGCCTGAAGAGCAGCAAGACACAGGGGTGAAGAACCCATGGCCTCGAGGCCACAGGTGGCCTTCTAGGTCCTCAAGTGCAGTCCTTTGACTGAATCCAAACTTCATAGAACAAATCCCCTTACTAAAAGGATCTGCTCTGTAAAGCTTGGACTCAGTTTAAAGGCTACACCCAAGGGCCTAGAAGGCCACATGTGGCCTCGAGGCCATAGGTTCCCACACCTGAGCAAGATAGCTTCCTCAGAGAGCCTGCCATAATGGGATTTGGTCTATAGCAGAGAGAATCCTGGCTGGAGAGGGGGAAACCCTGCATAATCCAGGCTCTTTAGGCAGCTAACTCTGCGACCTTGGGCAGTCACCTCTCTGGGCCTCAGTTTTGTAAAGAGTAAAGTGAGGGGACTGGACTAGGTGACCTTAGGGGCCCTTTCCAGCTCTCTGGCTCTATGACCAACATGGAGGAGACAAGAAGACTTATTAGACCATATGACGGGAAAGATGCCTGTATAGAGTCAGAGGGGACAGAGGGGCCTGCAGGAGTCCGAGGCTGTGGGGGACACAGAGGGGAGGATGGCTGAGCTGTCCTGGTTCATTTTTGCTCTACCTGACCTTTTGGAGGCCGCTGTGACCCGCCCTCTCTCAGCCCCTAAGGTCAGGGCAGCGCTGGGATGTGGGGGTCAGGCTACCGTGTCTTCCTCTAAACTTCTTTATGATTCCATTTAAATTTTTAAATCTGTTGAGATCCAGCCTGGAATTTGGTATGGTCTATGGACCAACATCAAAACCTACATTTTATTTTCCTCCCTATTTGGTTTCATTTCCTCAATAATGTTTAATAAATAACAAAGCCTTTCTCCAGTTTTTTTGCCCACAGGAATCTTTGCACTGTTTAATTCCGCTTTGTGTACTGACTCTCTCCTCTTCTGATCTGCTCTTTTCTCTATATACCCCACGCTGGTCCTGCCCATGCCAGAGGCCCATTAGCTGCTTCCTTACTAGAGGGGTCAGGGCCAAGCCATCTGATCTGATTGGTCACTCAGAAAGGGAAAAGGAAGCAGCCCCTGTATTCTTGTCACTGAGAAAGAAAGTGGGTTGGATCATAGGCCTCCTTAAGAGCAAGGAAAGGGGAAAGAGGGGCACATGCAGAGTTGGTGAAACAGGTTTCTTTTTGTAGCCTGGGCGGCTGAGAAAAGTTCAGGGCATTGGCTGGTACCTGGATGAGAAGAACATTGCACAGGTATCCACCAACCTTCTGGATTTTGAAATCACTGCCCTCCACACGGTGTATGAAGAAACCTGCAAAGATGCCCAGGTAAGCCCCAAGGTTGGCACAGCTGGCCTGCTCACTGCAGATGATCCCCCCACAGTGCCAGTGTGGGCCCTCTGAGACTACTGGTGCTGCCATGTCTTCCTTCTGGCCTGCCAGGAGCTGAAGCTGCCAGTTGTGGGCTCTCAGCTGGTGGGCCTGGTCCCTCTGAAGGCCCTTCTTAATGCAGCTGAGTATTACTGCAAGAAGGAGAGCCTCTTCATTCTGGAGGAGGAACACAAAGTCCGACTGGTAGGCCCAGCCCTGGCTTAGCTCAGAGCCAGCTGCAGAATCCTGGGAGGGAAGGAGGGGTCCAAGCCAGGGCCGGGACCCAGGCTTCCTAGCTCCCCAACACAGACCCAGAGCCTCCTCAGTGAGCACCTCAGCCAGCCTTGGGCCCCTCCAGGCTTTCCCCGAACCCATCCCCTGCAGAAGCAGCCCCTTCCCTGGCAGCTCCGAGGGTTCCACGGAGCCTAATCGTGCCTTCTCCCCACGCTTGGGTCTGCAGCCTTTCCTCCCCACCTTGGCCCCCTCGGCTGCTCCCTTGACCAACCTCACCCCCTAAATAGCTCTGGCTTGGGGAGCCGCAGGTCAGCTGTCTCGGGGGTCACACCCGTCTCAGGCCTTCCCAAAGGTCAGAAGGACCTGATTAATTGGGCAGCTTCTCAACTCATTCTTGGCGTGTGCTCTCTTGTCATTTCAGGTGGTGAACCGGCTGGGCCTGGACTCTCTGTCCCCCTTTTATCCGAAGGAGCGCATTATTGAGTAGGGAGAACTGCCCATCCCCTCATGCTAGAGCTTGGAGGGAAGGGCCCTGAAGGACCATGGCCTGTGTGGCCTTTGTGGCCTGTGACATGGTCTGTGGCGTGGCCTATGGGCTCCGGGATGAGCCACCTGGAGATGGCACCCACAGCATCTCTGGGCGGACCAGCTCGTGGCATGGGATTACAGCATCATGGACGTAGAGCTGGCGAGTGGGTCCCATCCAGCCCTTGTCTTACAGACAAGGCCACTGAGCCCCAGGGAGTTTAAGGGATTTGTCTAAGGTTACTTGGGCACTATTGTGAGCTTCCCCAGGTGCTCTGCCCAAGGTCCTGTGCTCTGAGGGAGGCCCTTCCACGTCCTGGAGAAGAGGCCTTAGCCTCCTAGAGGCCACTGCTCAAGTTACCTAGACCCCAGCCCATCCTGTACTCATGGAAATGCCACCAGCAGCAGGACTATGATCCTTTCTGAGGCTGCTGGCCTTAGGGTCTGTATTCTGAGGTTAGAGCCAGGCACAGGGCTGGGCCACTGGAGGTCATCCACCAAACTTCTCCACCATTAAGGCCCCCTCCCTCTATGAGGCAGGGAGATGATGGGTAACTTATGTCAACAAAGATGCCATCCCCTCCAGCGACCAAAGCCCAATGGGCAGCGCTGTTCTGCCCACTTCCATGAAGATGGCTTGGCATAGGGAGGGAGTACAGAGCTCTTTAGGGGTTCCTACCTCACCTCTGACACTTAGCTGTAGGGCTTTGGGGAAGTCACTTGACTTAATCTGACCATCAGTCTTCCCATCTGTAAAATGGGGATGGAGGGAGGAGGGGCTGGGATAAGGAGCTTTGCAGACCTGGAGCAGGAGATAGATGGGAGGAGCCCTCATTCCTTGTCCTTCTGCATTGTCTTTCCATCCCAGTGAGGCCCTGTCAAGGTCCCAGGATGTCCAAATGTGGAGGTCAAGTCTTGGATCATGCAGCCATCAAGCTGCATGACCCTGGACAAATCACCTGCCCTATGAGGGGGAGGGGGAGGATTTGGTGACCTCTACGAGGTTCCTTCTAGGCTGGATGTTCTGGGAGCCCAGGGCTGCCCTTGCTTTTTGAACAGGGTTTTCACTCATGAAAAGGGAGGGGGGGAGGGAGGAAAGGGAGGCAGGTCTCTAAGCTCTGCTTTCAGGCAGTCAGTCAATCAGCAAGCACTGATTAAGTGCCTACCGTCTGCCAGGCCCTGGGCCTCTCTCTGTGGGTGCAGATACTGCTGAGACATGGTCTGTGCCCTCACCTTTTCTCTCATCTCTTGGCCCATAGGTACAAGGTTCAGGATGGCACCATGACTGGGAGGTTGGTCTCAAAGTCACTCTGTGCTTTTGTCCATGATGTTGGGGCCCGCTCAGCTGCTCCTGGGGGTGGCTCTGTGGCCGCAGCGGTGGCCGCTATGGTAAAGACTTCCCACTTGCCTGTGATGAGTGGGCATGGGCGGGGCTGACCTTCCCCTCTCACACACTGACCGCTTCCTGGCGTGGTGATGGCAGTTTCATTAGCCTTCTGGTTCAGTCCAATTCAGTAAACGTTTGTTGAGCACCTTGGAGGGATCCCAGGAGAGAATCAGAGTCTAGTGGAGATAAGGACCCTGCCTTCATGGGGCTTCCAGTCTGCTCTTTCAGAAGGCCTTGCCTCCTCCCTTGGAGGCAAATCCATGCCCCTGGGACCCTGTAGGACTCATAGTCAGAATAGCCAATTGGGTGGTCTCCCTCCGGTTCATCTCAGAGTGGCATTCATCTTGGGGCCCGTGGACTGTTGGAAAATCATCCAATTTCTTCAAGTAAATGCCACACAAAAGCCAAGTTTGGGGACCAACCCTGAGATTACATTGGTGAAGCTCTCCCAGGATGGGCAGCCTGGTGGGGAGAGGGGGTATGGTAGCTTGCTTGTAGAGAACAAGCCTCGGAGCGAGGCTGGGCTCAAGTCTTCCCTGTGCCAGTGGCTCTGGGCAAAGCTCAGGGCTCTAGGCCCAGACTCTGAGTAGCAAGGGGGGCACCGATCTATACTTATAGAGGGGTTTCCTCACCTGGAAGGTCCTTAGACCAATGAAATATAAAATTGGGGAAGTATTTCTGTGAGGAAATTGCCTGAATTTCCAGCAGTCTGGAGACGAGCATGGAGAGGAAGACCCCGACATGAAAGTCTCTCTAACCCTCCAGGAAAGTAGGGGGATGATAGACAGGAGGGCAGATGGGAGAAGGGGGTGATCAGAAGCAAACACCTTGGAGGAGAGACAGGGTCAAAGGAGAGAACAAAATAAACGGGGGCAGGACGGGGTGGAGGGCAATACAGGTTTTCACAACAGGACTGTTATGGAAGTGTTTTGTGTAACTACACGTCTAACCTATATCAAACTGTGTGTCTTCTCAATAAAGCTGGGGTGGGAGGGAGGGAGAGGATTTGACACTCAAAGTTTTAAAAACGAATGTTAAAAATTGTTTTTACAGGCAGCTGGGAAATAAGATACACAGGCAATGGGAAGTAGAAGGGAAGGGGTTAAGAGAAGGGGGAGGGATGATAGAAGGGAGGGCAGACTGAGGGGAGGGGATAATCAGAATGCACCCCACCTTGGGGCGGGGGGAGAGATGGGAGAAAATCTGGAACTCAAAGTCTTGTGGGAGTGAATGTTGAAAACTAAAACTTAATGAATAAAACCTTATCACTTCACAGAAAAAACCCCAAACCAAATTAGACCCCGATTAAGCTCCTTTTCATGAGGCTTTGGAAGCTGCACCTCAGGCATAGCTTTATATCAGTGAGCCCCCCAAACCTCCAGTCGGTGGTTTCTTTAGGTGAAAGAGGCCCCTGTCAAAGTGCACCCGACTCCAGCCTTCTGCCTCTATTTGCCCTTCCTCAACTCCACTATTTCAGCCCAATGTGGTGGAAGGGTGACCAGCTAATAATAAAAACCAAGAACCCACTGGGTAAGGGCCCCTGTCTCTTCTCAGGGGGCAGCGCTGGGCTCTATGGTGGGGCTGATGACCTATGGAAAGCGGCAGTTTGAGCACCTGGATCCAGCCATGAGGAGGCTCATCCCCCCTTTTCACCAAGCAATGAAGGAGTTGTTAGTGATGGTGGACACGGACAAGGAGGCCTTCAGCAGCTACATGGCAAGTGACAGGCCTCCTGGGAAGGGTAGAAGGGGCTGAAAGCTGGGGATCCCATGGGAAGCCAGAGGTCCTAGTGACCACTGGCAAGGGCATAGGGCTGGAGGGCCCAGGAGCAGTTTGGGATCTGAGAGTGAGAGCAGGAAGGGAGGGTAGCGCTCTGCCTTTGCTTACCTAGAGAGACCATGCAGGAAGCCAATGCAAGGTGATGCTCTGAGTGTAGAATCAGTGTTCTGGGTCTGAGAGCCAGCATGGTGAAGCGGTCTGCCCAGAATGCGACCCCTGATCTGGGGGCTCCCCGACGGCTGGTTCTCTTGCCTCTCGAAGTCCAAGCCTCACAGACTATTGCCAGTTGAGCTGCTTGGGGCTGGAGGCTCAGTAATGACTAGAGGTTTAGAATCCGGAATTCTTTTCCCCATCTGACCATCTGGCCATCCGGTCCATCTTGTCTTTTCATGAGCTTAATTCAGTAAAACATTTGGAGTCATTACTTTTCCCATCAGTAGAATGGGCACCATTCTTTTTAAACTACAAAGTCTGAGGGACACGGCAATTCCATGAGTCCCCCTGGAACAGGGCTCTTGGGTCATTCTCCATCATGGACTGAGGCCCATGACAGAGACAGAACACTGTTGGCCACAACATTGGAAAGGGTTGTTTCTGCTCTTTCCCCCTGGCATATTCTTCTGATGGAAGGTTTGTCCACTCTTAGAGAGCAGGTCTCATTCATCTGGTCTCTGGATTCTTGGCATTTAGAGCGCTTGACACACAGTAGGTGTGCCCCCAGATGCCATTGGGTAGATTAACTAATCTACTTCTCTCATTGGGCTTGACTCCTTTCAGGAAGCAATGAAGATGCCCAAAACCACACCGGAGGAAAAGGAAAGGTAAGTGCAATGCGCCCCTCTGGGCAGACGGCTGGATTCAACCCCCTGCCATGTTCCCCACCAGAGGGGACACTATCAGTAAGGAAAGGGTGGCCACAAATTCCATTTGTGTAAACTGAGCCCAATTTCAAATGTACTAGTCATGGGGTATGGGTGGCCGCCAGGGATCTGAGTTCAGGGCCTGGGTTCCTGGGATTTATAGGAAAGTTCAAAGGGGAGGGGTCCAAAGCCTGTCATTGGGAGATCTGGTTATCTAACATCATCTTATTTTAAAGGTGAGGAGCCCTCTGAAGCAGACAAAGCCCCCCCCCGCCACCGCTTCATCTGCTTTCTGTTTGTGGAGTCTGTTTATGGAGTTCTGTGAAAGCAATATGGGGGTGACCGAACATCTTCCCTGGTTCTCCCAGGCAGGGACTGGGAATCAGGTGCTTCTTCTTTCTCTCCAGGCGCTCGGCTACCATGCAGGAAGGGCTGAAAAAGGCCATCAGGGTCCCCTTAGGCCTGGCACAGAAAGTGAACACCCTGTGGCCAACTTTGAAGGAGATGGCACTTTATGGGAACCTCGTGTGCAAATCGGACCTACAGGTACTGGGCCCAGGAGCAGAGATTGCTCCTCCCATCTGGTGAGGTGGCAAAGGGATGGTCCCTGTACAGCCTCCTGGCTGCCCGGGCTGCCATTCTCCCTACAATCTTTGGCTGGCTCCCCCACAAACCCACCTACAGATGAGTGGAAGCTAACTTTGTCAGGGGTTTGTTGGTGAATGAATGAAAACAGAATGAATTCCGTTGGTATGGTGGTATCACCTTATTTATAGATCTAAGATTAGACAGGACCTGGGAAATCATCCAGCCCCTCTATTGTGCAGATGAAGGTGCTGAGGCTTGTGCTGGGCAACCATGCCTCCTCCTGTCATGTCACAGCCTACTGCTAACGTCTGTAGGTATGGCTGCTTAAAATGGCCACACTTGGTCAAATGTAGAATACAACCCAGAATTGTCACCCTGAAAATGTGACCTGAATCTTGGACCAAAAGCCCTCCTTTGACATCTCCTCATGGCATGGAGATAGCCCTGGGCCCTCAGAGCTTGGGCCCACCAAAAGCTCACCAAAGAAAAGCGTTCCTTAAAAATTAGAATTGGGCAAATGGAAGCTAATGCCCAATGTGTCATTAGCTAACACAGTATCAAGAATCAACCAACCAAAACCAAGAGAATAAAAAAACCCCAGAAGAAAATGTAAAATTCTTCATTGGAAAAATAACTGACCTGGAAAATAGATCCAAGAGGAATAATTTAAGAATTATTGGACTACCTGAAAGCCATAATCAAAAAAAGAGTCTGGACAGCATCTTTCAAGAAATTATCAAAGAGAGAGAGAAGAGAGACAGAGAAAGACAGAGACAGAGAGAGAGGAGAGAGACAGAGACAGACAGAGAGAGGGAGAGAGGAGGTGCTCTGGAGGTTTCTGGATGACATTCTGCTGATTGTATCAATGCTCAGAACATGACAGACTCTTAAATGAAATAGAAAATCCAACAAGAACTCAGTGTGATCATCTACACAGGAGAAACTAAGTGGATGAAGAATGACTACTGTGCAGATTATGACAAGTTCCACCTGGTGACAAAGGATAATTAGGTTTCAGTAGTCCAAGGTTCTGTTACTCATTGCTGTACACAATCCATCCAGTGAAGCAGACTCCGCACCCCCCACCCCCCCACCCCAGTCCCTCCAGAGACAGTCTTTAGGCTTCACGGTGGCTACAGTCATCCTCCTCTGAGCTCAGGTTGGGCCTCACCCAGCAGACACAGGACCCACCACGGCTCCATTCCTACTTGAAGGCCTTCTAGCTTGGCACGATCTGCCAGAGCTGACAGTCTGGCTGGTGGCACATCTCTGAGGTCCCAGGGCTACCTCCATGCCTTGAAGCACCAGAGGAGCCTATGTGGGGCCTTGGTGGTGTGGGGAGATCTGTGAATCCTGTTCTCCTTATGCCAAGGACTTCAGGAAGACAAGAGGCCAGGCCCCTCTGAGGGGAGTCACAGAGGGCACAGGAAGCTCTCAGCCTCTGACACCTTCAGGGACTGTACCAGAAAGCAACAGTCAAACCAGGAAGTTTCTACAAATGTTAGTGGACAGGTTTCCAGGGTAGCAAAAGTCAGGCTTTAGGCACTCTGTGTGTGTGTATATGGGTGTGTGTGAGTGTGAATGTGTAAGTGTGTGTTGAGTGTTTGAGTGTGAGTGTGTGTATGGGTGTGTGAGTGTGTAAGTGTATGAGTGTGTGTGAATGTGTGTGTAAGTGTGTATATGTGTCTGTGTGTGTGTGTGTGTGAGTGTGTGTGTGTGTGTGTGTGTGTGTGTGTGTTCAGTGTGATTAGAGCCTCAGACATGTCTAGCCACAGAGGGCTGAGGAGCTGAGGACCAGGGCTTAGGAGCCCTGGGGCCTGGGTCTGGGATCTGACATCTTTAGAGATCTGGGTCAAAAAGAGAAGAAGGGGCCTTTGAGTCCCTGGGGACTGTAGGATTTGAGTGAGGAGACAGGTGAGGCCTCTTTGGGATGACAAGCAGCAAAGGGCTGCCTGTAGAGGCCTCTCCTCCCCACCTTGAAGCTGTTGAGGAGGGAGCTGAGCTTGGGTGTGCAGGCACAGCCCAGAGATCAGCATCCTTGGGAGAAGCAGGCTGAAGGGAAAAGGGACAGAGACCCGGATACCATATGAGCCCTAATGCCTGCACACGAGGCCATCTTGGGGTGAGGAGACTGAGGCCCAGGGAGCAGTGACTTGGCCTGTCAGGAGCAAGATCAGGGCTGGAAGTCAGGTATGACCAGAAAAGGCCAGGAGCCAGGCCCTGTCTGAGGAGGCCGTGACAAACTTTTCTCTTCTCTGGGCTTGTTACAGATGGCCACCAAAGCTTTAGAAACAGGCGTTTTTGGGGCCTATTTTAACGTTCTCGTCAATCTAAAGAATATCAGTGATGAAGGCTTTCAGAGACAGGTAAGAAGTGGGAGGTGGGGTGGGTGCCCAGGGGAACCTCACTGAGCCACAGTCTTATTGTGGTAGAGCCCAGGGTCCTCCACCTCAGTTATCAGGCTGAGGCCTGAAAAAACTGGGAGTCTGGAAATGGAGGAGGGGCAGAGACACAAGAAGTGTGATGGCGAAACTGAGGGCAATCCAAGCATTTCCAGAGGCTAGATCCACTTCCCCTCTCCTGGCCTGTAGCTCCCAGTGAGGAAACCCAGGGTAACGCAGGCTCGATACTCCCTGGTCGCTGAGACTCCCCCCCCACCCCCAACTCCCATGGATCTCTGAGCTGAAGGACAACTCAGGGCCATCCAGCCTAACTCATGCCCGTCCTACAGAGAGGATGCCTTGCTTTTGTCTCGGGCTCCCTGGGAGGAAGCATTGAGTGAGTGAGTGCCGGTTGATGGATAGAGGACTGCCGCCGCCAGACCCCGTGCCATAGGAATGGGAACGAGAGTCCTCACTGTAGCATTCTTGACAAGGGGTCAGCCAGCCTGGTGGAAGACCCCCGGGGAGGGGGAGCCTGCCTCCGTGGATGGAGCGCCCCCTAGTAGGAAGGGTCAGGTAGCCCTTGTCCCCTACATCCCCTGGGGCTAAGAGGGATGAGGCGAGGCGGATCCCGTCTCCCATTAGCGCACAGGGGCTGTTCCCCCCAAGACCCCCAGTCTTCTCTTCTCCGCATTCCCGCTGGACTCATCTCACCAGGCTCGACATCCTAGTCTGGAGGCGCGTAGTCACCATAGCATAGAGGAAGGTTTCACTAAAAGGAGCCGGTGGCCCCCCAGGTGGGCGTTGGCGCCCAGAATCCCCACAGCCAGGAGCTTGAGCCCCTCCCCACCCCGGGGCCGTGCCAGGCTCCGCCCTCTGGTCCCCGGCCCCCCCCCCCCCCCGCCCCAGCTTGTCTTCCCCATGCCAGCTAGCTGGGCGCTCTCTGCTCCAACCAAACTGGCTGCTGGCTATTTCCCCGAATTCTGCGTCCCCTCTCCTGCCCCAGTGCCTCAGCCTGGGCTGGCCCCTGTGCCTGGATGGCCTCCCCTCCTCAATTCCCCCTTGTCAGAGGGGAATAGATTGGGGAATTTAGGGGCTCCTTCACTTGACAGTTAGGGAAACTGAGCTCCAGAAAGGTGATGTACTTTGTCTAAGATCACACAGGTGGTGAGCAGCAGAGGCGGGGTTTGACCTCAGTTTCCCTACTCCCAGTCCAGTCAGAGGCTCCTTGGCTTCATTCAGAGCTCCTTTTGGGTGTCACCTCCTCCAGGAAGCCTTTCCAGATCTCCCCTCTTTCCCTGCTCAAATTAACTTGGCATTTACTGACCCTGATTCCGCCCCTTCCTCTGACATGGCCGGCTCCCCGGGGGCTCAGCTCCGCCCCTCCCCCACTTGCTGCTTAGTCCCTTTCAGGTGGGATCTTCCCCATTAGAGTCTCACTAGCTCGCTTCTGGTGCTTTTCTGTGCTTTCTCCTCCTCTCTGCTTCTCCAAACACAACCCCCTTCCAAGGACCTGCTTAAGTTTCTACCTCTGGTAAAGCCTTGTCTGCCCATCCCAGTCACATGCAATTTTTTTTTCTCCTGGAAACTCATTTATTTTCAATAATTCAATATATTTCCTGAGCGACAAAATTGTCAGACAAACAGATAGGAAAGCAGAAAGAACACATGCAGCCCTTCTCTGGCCCCCAGCTCTGCAGTGTGGCTGGGCACTGAAGGAGTCACTGAGGCCTCTCCCAGCAGATACTAGGTGTTCCAGATTCAGCAGAGAGCTATCAAACGCTTCCGTCTGCACAAGTCCTTGGAAGCTCGTCCCAAGCTGCTATGTATGGGGTCTTTCCCCTTTGGTTTCCCCTCCGGTTCTGGAGCCCCCCATGACTTGTGATGGAGCCCCCTTTAATGTCCCAGCTGTGGATGGGACCAAAAAAAGATGCAAGAAGTGGAGAGATGGGTGGAATTGAGGGAATCCTTGGGCAGCATCTGTGGGAAGAAAGGCCCAGTGACACCAATAATGAGGCCAGGCTTTTCCTCTGACATTTTGTTTGCAAAATGCTTTACAAATACAATCCTCCTTGAGCCTCACAACCACCCAGTGAGACAGGCACCAAATGGATTATTGTCCTTGCTTTAACAGATGAAGGAACTGAGGTTCAGAAAGGTCAAGTTGTTTTTCCAAGGTCTCAGAACCACTCAGTGGTGGAATTGAAACCGAGGTATTTCTGGCTCCAAGTCGAGCATTCAGTGCCAGCTATGAGGTCCTTCCAAGAAGAACCCCACCCAACCAATCCATCCATCCTTCCATCCTTCCATCCATCCATCCATGCATCCATCCATCCATCCATCCATCCATCCATCCATCCATCCATCCAAGGCTTACTTACAAAACCAGTGGCAGACTAGGTGAATTCTAAGACCATGGGATGATCTAGGGGGGAATGGAGCCTCAGATGTTGTTGAGGACCGTCCCCTCATCTTACAGATAAGGAAGCTGATATCCAGGTTTAGAGGTGCTGGGACCCTGCAACAGGGACATGGAGCCCGAATGAATTCAACCCAAACCTTCTTTCAGCCAAAGTCAAGGGTCTTTAGAACACTGAAAGAGGGTGGGTGTGATTTTAAAAACCCTCCATATTGGCCAGACTCTAAACGAAACTCAGTATTTGCCTAGACTCTTAGGGAGTCTGAGCACCTTCATGGAGGCAAGATGGATCTTCTAGACAGAAAGACTGTGGGAAGGCTCTAGGAGGGGCCCAGGAGTCTGTGGGTGATGGGGAGGAGGGTCTACATAGGGTTAAGGGTGGGGAATGGCCAGGGGCCATCCAGAGGTAACAGACAATGAAGGACTGGCCCACATTAGAGGTAACAGAATTGGGAGACTGGGAATAGGCCACAAAGAAAAGCCAGCTAATTAACTGGGATGGGTGAATGCCTTGGGTGAATGCCAGAGACTTGATCAAGTGGGAAAATTTAAGGAGACTTGGTGGGGGGCTGGGGGCGGGGCAGGCTTCCAGGGCCTGTACCCTGTCACAGGGAAAGGAGATGACTTTTCCCAGGTCTTAGTCTAAAGAGCCAGAAGAGGTAAGATTCGAACCCAAAGCTTCCCACTCTATATGCATTGTGCTTTCCACACCCCAGAGGATCAGAGGTTTAGAGTGGGAAGGGCTTTAGAGGTCACCTAGTACTCCTTTCTTTAGAGACAGGGTAACTAAGGCCTAGAGAAGTCAAGCAAGCTGTCCAAGGTCACACAGGCTGTAAATGGCAGAGCTGGATCCAGTCCAATGTCTTGCCCTGACTCTCTTGCTGGCTTTCTTCTTTTCCTAACATTCTGTGGGGGGTGGAAATATCTTTTTAAAGGAAATGATTTTAGCTCATTTCTGAAAATGATATATCCTTTAATATATTCTATCCAGATGCACGAAAAAATCTCCCACCTCCTGGAGGAAGCTCAGAGAAACGCTGACTCTGTGCTGGAGTCCCTGGCAACCCGAACTGAGTGAAGAGCCTGGCACCATCTGGGGGAGAGCATGCCAACCTGCCTCATTGCTCCATCCATCCACCCAACCATCCATGCACTCACCCAACCATCCACCAACCCATCCATCCATCCATCCATCCATCCATCCATCCATTCATCCACCTATCCCCCCAGCCATCCATTTATCCATCTATCTAACCACTCACCCATCCACCCACTTATCCACTCAGCCACCCACCCACCCACTGGCACATCCATCCATGCCCTGTCATGGGCTCAAAGACAAGACCTTCAGCTCTTGAGCTGAAGACTGGAGAATAGTGAAGATGGGAGAATAGAGCTGAGACAGGAGAACAGTGCAGGGGGAGGGGGGCAGGATTTAAAAATAAAGCTGTGATTGCACTGGAAGATAAGGAGCCCCAGAGAGTGACCCGTCAAAGGACAAAGATTGTTTATTTATCTTGACACTGCCCCACCCTGCAGTGCTGTTCTTCCATTCGAGTTTGAAAAAGCCACTTCCTCCTCTCACTTCTCTTTTTTCCTCCCAGTCCCCCTCCTCCTCCCCTACCTCCTTCCTCCCCTTCCCTCCTCCTCCTCTCCCTTCTTCTCCCACCCCTCCATAGCCATCTCCCTCCTCCTCCTCCCTTCCCTCTTCCTCCTCCCCTTCCCTCCTCCTCCTCACATTCCCTCTTCCTCCTCTCCCTCCCTCTCCATAGCCATCTCCCTCCTCCTCCTCCCTTCCCTCTTCCTCCTCCCCTTCTCTCCTCCTCCTCACATTCCCTCCTCCGCCTCTCCCTCCCCCTCCATTGCTATCTCCCCCCTCCTCCTCTTTGTGTCATCTGATTTTATTAGCATGCAGCCAGCCCAGCAGGGCCTTCTTTCTGTTTTCCAGGTGAGGGCAAAGACCTCTGACGCAGGCACACCCTAAGGAGAGGGAGGGGGTGTCTGGGTCACCTTGGGCAATTGGCAGACCTCATGACTCATTCCTGTTGCAGGGGGAGAGGGAGGGAGAGAGCAGAAGTGCTCGGCTGATGGGGACCCCATCAGAAGTCCAAAGGGGTGTGTGGGGGGAGGGTGACGTTTGGGGTGAGATCTCCCCCAGCCCAGGCCTGGAATGCTTAGAAACCCCTGGCTGGCCCGCTTCAAGGTTCAGCCCAAGGAGCCCCATCTTTGAGAGGCCTTCCCCCCACTGCCTTTATTTCCTGAATCCCTGCTTCTGTCTTTGTTTTGGGCACACCTGGGGGGAGTATTAGAAAGGGCATTGGTTGTGGAGACAGATCCTCTCTGATACTTACCACCCCAGTCACCTTGGCCAAGTCATTTAACCTTTCTGGGCTCTTTCCTGTGTGTACACAGAAGGGGCTTGAGGTGCCTCCCAGACTTAGACTTGTGTCCATGTGGGGTCCCTCCTGCCCAAGAATGAGCTGTACCCCCTTTCTAGAATGTAAACTTCTTGAGGGCAGGCTTGGCTTCCCTTCTGTCAGGGCATCCTCAGTATGTTGTTGGGCTCAAAGTGGATGCTTATTGAACCTCGTCCCATGATCTCCAGCTCTCTGAAGGGGAGATGTCTGTGGCCCCTGGACACCTAGGAAGTGATAATTATTAAATATCATATTTTGTACAAAGTCTGAATCTGATGCTTTGCCTCATTTTAAAAAGGCTCTTTGTGGTGTCTGAAACATCCCTTTAAAATTGTTCAGGCCTCCACCTTTCACAGAGTTTATGTTTTTATGTCCTTTTGCTTATTACCTTACTGTATTTTAGGGCTTTTCCCCAATGTGAACCCATAGAGGTCTCTGTGTAAAGTTTGTCCCTAGGCCCAGGTGCTCTGCTCCACAGCTGGGCCTTTCTTCTTGACCTTCTGTTTGTGGGCCTCCTGAGAGTGTGCCTTCCCTCTGAGGGTGATATAGCGACCCCCTCCAGGGCCCATCAGGGGCCTGCCCAGGGAGTGAGTCACTTCTTATCAAGGGCCCTGGGTGTTTGGTGGGTGGGGGTAATGGCACCCAGCCCTCCTGGCGTCAGAGGAGCAATCATTGATGGCTGGCTCTCCTGCTTCCCCATTTCTGAGGCTATATGGCCCAGGTATCCACCCTTTGTAAACAGATCTCATCTGGCCTCTCTTTTCTGAGGCTTCTGATTGGCTGGGATAAGCTGCCCCTGAAGGCCGGCTCTGGCATTTAAGGGGAGGCTGGTGTGTGAGCAGGAAGCTACTTGGTCCTGCCTCTGCCTCTGCTCTCTGTGCTTTGTGGAAGGGACGTAGGTATTTCTGGGTTTAATCTGCATTATTGAGTGAAAGTCATGGTGAGGGGGCTGCTATCTGTAGGAGGGGAGGGAGGTTCAAGAGAAGGCAGAGTCTTTGAAGCCTAGACACAGTATTGGGGCATGGTGGTAGGGGGTTCCAATGCCTTAGAGCCTTGGGGTCCCTCCCTGCTTCAGTTCCTCATCACCTTGATGACCCCCTCCTGCCCCCAGCCTCAGTCTCCCTTCTCCAAATTTTGGGCATTGTGTGAGTATTTCCCAAGCCCCTGAGCTTAGCTCAGTCCAACAAGGCCAACTTTGCTGCCGTCCTGCTGTGGCCACAGCCCCTTGCTTGGCACTGAGGCTCAGCCAAGGACACACAGTTGGGGCTCCAGTGGTTTGTCTGCTTCTGGCAGATTTCTGCACTGGGGTGGGCAGGCAGGGCAGGGGCAGCTGTTTCTGCTGGTATCTTGGCTCTCTGTGACTGCAGTACCATCTGAACAGAAGACTTGGCCCGGGCTGGGGTTAACTGCCACTCAAAGAGTCCCACAATGGGCTGGGCACTGGAGACCACAGCACAGGGAAGGGCACTGGGGGGTATTTCCTTGGAGAAGAGAAGGCTGCTTTTCAGGATGTGGAGGTCTGTCACTGGAAGAGGGATTAGTCCCCAGAGGCTTCAAACTGGGTCAATGGTGGGCCATTGAAAGAGGCTGAGTTAGGCCAGATGGTAGGAATAGCCTCTTAACACAAAGAGTGGTCCCAAAGGGGAATGGGCTTCCTCAGGAGGTAACAAGTTCCCCATCCCTGGCTATGTTCAAGCAGAGGTGGGATAATCCCTCATCTCTGTCAGGGGTGTCAGAGAGGAGGCTGGTGTATGGATTGAACCAGATGGCCTGTGGGGTCCTTCCCAACATGAAATTCTCTCCATCAGAGATATGTAGAGGGCTTATCTTTGTCCTGGAGAGGAGAGACCTGGTAGTTTTGTGAGCACTGAGAATGGCCATTTTCTGGGAAAGTGGAGCCCTCCCACTCTGACTCAGTTTGTTGGACAAGGGTTCTGGGTTCTCCAAGCAAGGGGCAGTGATGCCCAGCTCTGACAGGTGCCACCAAGGTAAGGATGTTCTGAGCCAGGCCCAAGGCTGAGCCCAGGACCAGTCTCACTGAGATGTGGGGGACGAGTGGTCAGAGGGTTGATGCCCCAGGGAGGGACTGCTCCACACAGCTGAACATATGCCTGTCTGCCAAGCCACAGAGGGTTTGGGGTCCACATTCATGGGCAGAGGACCCAGCAGTGAGTAAGTGGGTGGGCTAAATGTTGAAGCAGGCATCTCCTGGCCCTATTCAGATTCCTTTCTCCATCCAGTACAATTAACTTCAGTTGCTAGGCTTATAGGACCACAGAAAACAGACCTGGAAGGGCCTTGGAGGTCATAAAGTCCACACCCCACTTTACAAATGAGGAAACTTTGGCCCTGAGAGCTTAATTGGCTTGCTCAGGGACTTACAGCCAGTGAGTACCTGAGGCAGGATTCAAACCCAGGTCCTCCTGATTCAAGTCCATTGTGCTACCCACTGCCCCCCACTGTTCCTTGGTTCCATCCGAGGTGAGGGCCATTTGTGGAGCTCACTTACTCTGGGGAAGGGGCTCCCCTAGCTTTAGTACAAATGTTTTGGAACTCCTGGATCTGTGGGAATGGGGAAACAAGGGGTCTTTGCTTTCAGCTGGAAGATTTACAGCTGACTGACATCATTAATGCCTCAAGTCCCTGAGTCCAACTCCTAGAGTCTGGCCCAGTGTGGCCTCCCTGAGCACTGGGGGCAGCTCAACCTCCTCCAGGTGGAGAGAAGCCAGGTCTGAGGGGGGGGGGGTGACCCCTCACACCCCACCTCCCTCGGCTCCTGTGCCTATGGGGGGGCTTGTATTTTGCTTTTGTTAATCTGTGAGCCTGGGCAATGCATTCCCCTCTTTGAGCCTCAATTTTCCTTATCTGCAAAGTGGGAAAATTAGTAGAGCTTCGTAACATCTATATATTTCTGTACAGTTTTCAAAGTGATTTACATGTATCATCTCATTTGGGTAAATGGGGAAGTCATTGAGATGATCATGGCAGGATCTGGCCATTTAATCAATAGTTGATGTGCACACAGAGCCAGTCATCCAGGCCACTTCCCTCCATTGTGTCTCTCAGAAAAGTACAAGAGATCCAAGCGAATGCTTTCAGCGACCTCTCAGGAAGCTGGCTGAACAAGGAAGCCGGGTTCTTTTGGCATGGCCCATTTCTGATGAAGCCCCACGGGTCTTTGGGATCGCAGCTGCATTTTCTGGAGCTCACTGCCCATCTCTTTAATAATGTGTTCTGGGGTGATGCAGGGAGTCAAGATTGAACTTGGCTCCCAGATGCTATTCTCTTCCCACTTTGGACCATGCAAACACTTGCCCTTCTCCAGTCTTGTAGCACCCCTGGCAGCTCTTTCCGTGTGGAAGGCTGTGGCTGACCTGGGCCGGGTGTGCCCAGGTGCTTATCTCCAAGTCCTTGCTCTGTCCTTTCCAGTCTAAAGTTCATGTTCCTTTGCAGAGAAAGTGCAGTTTAAATGCTGCTCCCTCAGTGTTAATGCATCATGAGCTGGGAGGGGTTGTGGGCTCTGACTTGTCTGATTGGTCTCATGGTACTAGGCCTCTCCCAGAAGAGAGCCCAAAGAGGCCAGGTCAGGGGGCAGGCAGACTTGAAGGTGGGTGGGGGAGATGATCTTAGAGTGGCCAAGGTAAGGATGCCTGTCAGGAAGACCCGAGATCCTGGGGTCCAGACATCCCAGATGGAGGTGGGGTGAGGGCCACAACCTTGATCTCTTCAGAGTTTGCCTTGGGGGTCTCAGCCACAAGGTGGAATTCACAGGGATTGCCAGAGATGACTGGCCTTAGCATGGCCAGGGCCAGGTTGTACCTATCTGTGGTTTCATCTGTTGGACCCATCTGTGCCCTCCATCCCCAGGGATTGCAGCCCTTCTCTGCCTCAATGGAGGGTCATCTTCCTCTCCTAGTCCCCTATGTCTCTGCATTTTGGGTCTGTGTGTGTACATTGTCCCAGAGCAGGGGCAGAAATGCGCTCAGAGTTCACAGTGGGGTTTGGGTGTTGTTACATCCTGTCAGGACTTCCAGGAAGGCTGAACTTCACCTTCCCTGCCCCCTGACCTGTGTCCAGCTGCTCCTCAGCATGGGCCTGAAGACCAGGTCCAGCCCTGACAAACACTCACCCTAGGTCCACCTTGAGCACCAGTTACCTGGAGCCTCTTCTCTGATCTGTGCCTGAGGTGGCCATTCACAGCCCCTCAAGCACTCCAGATTCCACCTTTCTATCTCCAATCTATTTGTGATTCTGGTGCTCTTTGAATCCTCTGCTACTCAAGTCACAGTTGAGTTCTCAGATTGAGCTTGCTTGGATGGCAGTCCATGAGCCAAACTGCAGCAGAACCCATTGACCTTCCAGTGTCAGATGTCTGAGGACTACTGACCTGGCTCAGTTTAGGTTGACCAGCAAGCCCCACGGTAGGGGCTTCTCCTCCTATTTGCAGATAAGAAAATGAGACTGACATGAGCCATAGCTGAAGTGTGGACCTTGGGGATGATGCATGAAGCACACTCGGAGAGAAAAGGGAGCAGACCCCTCAGAGATACAAGCTTGGGTCCTGTGCTCCTTCTAGCCAGGAGCCCTGCCAGCACAGTCTTGGTTAGCAGCCTTACTCTGAGCACACAGTGGATTACACCAAGGTGTAGGAAGCCCTTGATGGAGCCAACTGCTGGTTCACCCTATCCCTGACCTGGGAGGAATAGGCAAGTGCAGCTGCCTTACATGTTGCTAACTGAAGAAGCCAGCCTGGGAAGAGTTCTGCCTCTTGGGGCCCTTGTTACCAACTGCTGCTGCTTCTACAGCTTTCCAGGGAATTGGAAGAGTTGGAGGACCCAGAGTGAGCCTGCTGAAGTGGGTGCATTTTCAACAGTATTACTAGTGTGCAGCCTCAGTGTCTTCATCTATAATATGGGAATGATAACTTGTGCAGTGATGGAGTTGCCAACGATGGACAGAGTCAACTGTGTTCTTTCCTTCTCTGTTGGGACACTTATTAGTCTGCTTTATTCCAGTTGTTGTCCATGATCATGGGAGCCTTGTCTTGAACATTTCCAAGTGATAAAGATTAGAAAACAGTGGTTACCAAGGGCATATTAGATGCCCCCCAGAAGCCCTTGAGAGAGGGGTCTTTGGAAGACGAGTTTCTCTTCCCGGTGTGCATAAGACATTCTTGGATTTGGGGCAGGTCAGAAGGAAGTGATGAGGACTTCATATCCTAATAACCATGATGTTCTTCTGTCTTTTAGGTGGCAAAAGGCGGTGCAGAAATGTGGAATCCCAACCCAGGTATGGCTTCAAACATTTGCCTCCTCTTCTCTGTGCAAGGGCCACCAACTTCTTACTGTTATGTGGTATAGGACTGAAAGTTGGGAAATTCGGGGGAATCAAGTAGGTCGATGGCCAGTGGTTTTGTGGTACCATTAGAAAGGCTGCCTATGGCTGGTAAGGGATTTTAAAATTTCCACCAAATAACCAACAGTTATGAGGTACTTTAGTGGAGAATGATGGTTTGCATTGTCCTTGGAGTCCAGAAGAACTGAGTTCAAGTCTCCTCTCTGACACATCTTGGTTTTGTGACCTTGGGAAAGTCCTTTGATCTCCCATTTCCCCAGACACCTCTCTATGGCTTTTTACATGTCCTAGACCCCAGTGAGCAGTCTGGGGAAGCGTCTGGACCCTTCTCATAATTGTGTCTTCTCGAGTCTTGAAGGAAAAGCTCGCTTTCAGATAGAGGTTAGTGAACGTAAAGGCGGAGTTGTTTTCCCACACAAAGTTATAGGCCCCTTCCAGAAACCCCCAGGTAAAGATCAGTTGCTCTCTGGCTCCTAGATGTCAAAGAAGCAGATCTGTGTGGGAGAGGGAATCTCCTCACTGGAAGTCCTGCACCCCACTGCAAACACATCCTCAGTCCCAAACAGATGGTGATGCTTGTATGGCCCTTCAACTTTTGAAAGTATCTTTCCAGTGATAATCTGGGATCTGGCTTTCCCGAGTCAGTGCTGCCATCTTGTTATATTTCTAGGACTTGTGATTTGTTTGGGGTGAGGTGGGAGGAAGCCTTCCCTCTCTCCACCCCCTCGATCCCAGTGTCCCCTAGACTTAGAAGCTGTAGAGCCAGAGGGCATCTCAGAGGTCATCTAGCCCAACCCCCTCACATTTATAGGGGGATCAAGTAGGTCGATGGCCAGTGGTTTTGGGTGGGACAACAACTCCCCACTCAGGAAACTGAGGCCCAAGAGGCTGAATGACTTGGCCAGGTAGGAAGTGGCAAGGCCAGTCAGACAACAAACCTTTAATAATGGTCTGCTATATGCCAGGCACTGTGCTATTGCTGGGGATGCAAAGAAAGCTAAGAGACAGCCCCTGCCCTCTGGAAGCTTCCTGTCTAAAGGCTGAGACAAAAAGCAAAGAGCACCAATGTCGGAGATAAACTGGAGGGGTGGCACAGAGGGGAGGCCCTGCATTAAGGGGCATTGGGGAAGCCTCCTGGCAGAAGATCCTAGCTGGGCAGCCAGCCTTGGGAGCAAGAGTGTTTTCCAAAGCCCCTTATCTTCTGTTGTGACAAGCTGCCTTTCACTGCCCCCTGGTGGGCAGCCTCCCTACCCTGGGCTGGGCTGGTCCTGGGGCAGCCCATGGCCAGCCAGTCCCTCCTCAGACTCAGGCTCAGAGTCCTTCCATCTGGAGAGAGCCTTGGAGAGCTGGGCTCTGGCAGCATCTTCCCTGAGGACCCAGGGTCTCCTGCCTGTGCTGGAGGTAGCAAGGGGGTGGATAGACAGGAAGGAGGCACAGACTGTCAGTTGTGGAAGCTGATGCCCTCATGAAGCCCAGGATGGTGGACATGAAGACTGGACGTTCTCTGTCCTCTGTGGCATGTGGTTGTTTTGGCCTCCAACCCCTGGGTGTTTTGGCCTCATGCCCAGGTCTACAAGGCACAGCTGGGTCCTGTGACATGACTGAGTTTCTATCACCTGACTGAGAAATGGTGTTCAGGACTTGAACCCAGAGCTTCGGACTCACTAACCACCCTTCTCTTCACTGTGCCGTGTCACTTCTACAAGAAAGAGAATTCTTCTCTCAAGGCCTTTGAACTCCTTCCTCAAACCCCATTTCGTCTTTTATTTTTTAAAACCAGCAGCACAGTACAGGTCTAGAGTCAGAGGACCTGGCTTCACCTCCTACTTCTGACAACTCTGTACCTGGGTGACCTTGGGAAAGTCCCTTCTCCTGCCTTGGCCTCAGTTTCCCCATCTGTACAATGGGAAGGTTGCATGCACTAGGAGGCCTCTGAGGCTGCTTCTAGGTCTTACTCTAGGCCCTGAGCTGTCTTCTAGGTCCATCATCCTCTTGTGGTCAAGAAGAACATTGTAATTTTTGGAATGGGGAGATAGAAGGCAGGTCTAGACGGGGAGGCTGAGGATGCCAAGGAAGCATTCCCCAGAGTCTTCTGGAAGCCGCCCTCAGTGCCCTGAGGAGTGGCAGGCTCCTATGGCTGGGTGTGGCAGGCAGCCTCCTATGGTGGTCTGGGCTGTGAAGTCAATGCCTTGTTGAATTTATTTAGGTGGGAAGAGAGGGAAATTGTTAACTGCCTCACCAGTGTTTTTCTTCTTTTGAAAACTAGGAATGCCTCCCCCAGGCCCCTGGTGCGCCCCCCCTCATGGTCACCCCCATCACTTTGGGCCTCCCCATGGCCCAGGACCCCATTGCCCTCCTCCTCCACCGGTCTGCCCTCCTCCTCCACCGGTTTGCTATCCTCCTCCTCCCCCTCCAGGAGGCCACCACAAGCACCACAAACATTGCCATAAGGTGGGTCTTCAGGGTGAGTCTGATGTCCTCAAATGGAAGCAGTCAATGGAAACTTTGGTGCCTCATTTACTGGGAGACTTCATTCCTAGTCACCAGAGAATGAAGCACTTCCTGGGGGAGGTAGGGCAAAGCTCATTCTTAGCAATAGAGGTTTGGGGAAAGGATCAATAAGGGTCATTTTACCTAAGGGTCCAATGGTTTTATGTGTCTGAACTGGGATTAGAATCCATGTGCCGGGTCCGAATCCCCATGCCACGGTCTGTCTTTCTTTGTCTCTCTACTTCTATCTGTCTGTCTGTCTCTCTTTCTCTCTCTCTGTCTCTCTCTGTGTCTGTTTCTCTGTCTCTGTCTCTCTCTGCTTCTATCTCTCCCTCTCTCCATCTCTCTTTCCTCCTTCCTCTGTCTCTACTTCTCTGTCTCTGTCCCTGACTTTCTCTCTGTCTGTCTTTCTCTGCCTCTGTCTCTCTCTGCCTCTGTCTCTGTCTCTCTGTCTGTCTGTCTCTCTTTCTCTGTCTCTTTCTCTGTCTCTGTCTCTCTCTGTCTCTGTCTCTCCCTCTCTCCCTCTCTCTTTCTGTCTGTCCCTCTGTGTGTGTGTCTCTCTGTGTCTCTCCCTTTCTATCTGTCTCTCTATCTCTGTCTCTCTCTGTCTCTGTTTTTGTCTCACTCTGTGTCTCTCCCTTTGTCTCTGTCTCTCTATCTCTCCCTCTGTGTGTGTGTCTCTCTCTCTGTCTCTGTCTCTTTCTCTCTCTATCTCTGCCCCCCCCATGCCATCTATGTCTTAGTCTCCTTCTGTCTCTGTATCTCTATTTCTCTGTACCTCTGTCTCTCTCTGTCTCTGTCTCTCTTTGTCTCTCTCTCTGTCGCTGTCTCTGTCTCACTCTGTGTCTCTCCCTTTGTCTCTGTCTCTGTCTCCCTCTCTGTGTGTCTCTCTCTGTCTTTCTCTGCCTCTGTCTCTCTTCCTGCCCTCATTGATGAGCTCCTAAAAACAAAAGCTACAGATACTCCTGTTGGCTCATTACCTGTCTTGTCCTCAGCTATTTGGCCTCTCTGAACTCCTGAGCCTTTCTTGTGGTGCCCAGCCTCCCTGACCCTTTCCCTCTCTGCTTTCGGTGCCTGGCTGCTACTGGCTGCTGCTTCCTGCCCCCAGCTGGGGATCTCCCAGACTCTGTCCTCCATCATCTAGCAGCCCCTTTGGAGATCTTGTGCCTTGCCAGGGAGGTGATGCCCAGATTCGTGGGTCCGTCCCTATTCCTCCTGGAGCCCCAGGCCTCCCTCTCAGCCTCTTCCATGGCCCTCCTCCTCAAATCCTGCAGGCCTTGCAGATGAAGCTTCTCCCTTCCTCACCACCAGCCTCTTTGTCTGTTTTCATCAGTGGCTGGTTCTTGATGTTGTCATTGTTTTTGATTCTCCCTTTTTCCTTATTACATCTCCATCCATCCCTAAGCTCTGTCCCTTTGACCTCAATCCCTTTCCCATGTCTTATGGCCACCATGCTGGTCCCCCAGGTGACTGCAGTGACCTCCTGATGGCTCCCTGGCCTCTCCCCTCTTGGATCTCTCTTTAATAGAAGCTTCCTCATGCAGAGAGCCAACCATGTCACTGCACTGCCCAGAAACCTTCTGGTGTCCCTCCCATGACCTCTAGGGAAAGGGAAGGAGCCAGAGAGGTTGATATAGGGAGCTTGTGGGTGAGCTACCTCCCCTCCTAATGCCAATGGGTCCCTTGCAGCTTGGAGGTCCCTTGAACACTTCAGTGTAGTATGGAGTGGGGCTGGGGAATGTTGCCCCCCAGGTTTTCCTGGTCCTCTCCCTGAAGCCTCGACTGTCTCTCATTGCCTCTCAGAGCACCCCCATGCCCTCTGAGCCCGGCATTTCAAGCCCTTCCTCTGCATCTTCTTTCCAATGGGCCATCCCAGCCTGATCCTTCTTTCCTTTTCCCACACACTGTTTCCATGTTATCACTTGCCCCTGTCTTGGTGTGGCTGTGTGGCTCATGAGTCTTCTCCTCATAGACCCATCCTCCTGAAACTCATTCCTTACTTCCTGGTCCAGCTCAGGGGCCATTAAGCCCTCCTGGTGCTACCTGGGAGCATGGGCTGCCTCCAGCCTCAACTCTTTTGAGAGTCCTTTGTCTTGGCCACTCATTTGTCCATCAATGCCTTGTTTCTCACCTATTCCTGTACATACAGATTCCTTCCTATTTAGTGGGGAGCTTCCTGAGAGTGGGCACCATATTGATTTCTCATTTCAGCAGCCCTGAGCATGTTGTCTTGTATGCACTTCAGAACCTTGAGAATCCATCTGCTCTCCCTCCAATGGCCAGAGTATAAGCTAGCAATAACTGGACATACGTATTTTGGAGAGGCCTCATGACCAAAGGTCTTAATGGGCTGTAGATAACTTGGTGATGAGTCTCAGGCACCAGACCCATTGCCCCTCCCTGGTCAGAAGCAGAGTCTTTCCATTTTGGAAGGACCATCCAGGACCTGTGCTCTATCAGTAAAACCACTAAGACCCCAGGATCATCTTCATGCCAGTAGAAGGCATCAGACAGAACCAGTCCTCAGTAAACGTTTGTCTTGAAATGACTTGAATTGGTCTGAGAAACGTTAGAATTCATTAGAGAGGGCGTGGGGTCTTGGGCAAGTGACCTCTCCACTCCAGGCCTCAGTTTCCCCATCTGTAAGATCTGGGGGTTGGACTAGCTGAAGTCTCTCCTAATGCTAATACCCCATTCTCTAAAGGGGTCTAGTTCAGTCTTTTTCAGACTCCTTTTCTGAAACAAAGATTAAGTCTGAGAGAACCTTCCCTGCCCCTCCCTGGCCCTTTGGTTCCAGATTCTGGGTTCTCAGGGACCTCTGGAGGTACAAGCCCACAGAGTGAGCCTGTCCTTCATGATCCAAGGCACAGAGTAGGTTTTTCCGGACGGCTGCTAAGAACACCTTTGTCTTTCAGCATTATTGCCACTCCTGCAGCTCGGACTCTGTTTCAGACTGAGGTGTGACAGACAGCCAGGGGGGCCTGATGGAGGGGCTGGCAATGGAAGCAGCCAACCACTGCCCTGCAGCTCTTCCTCCTCTCCCCCAGTGATTTAACCTGTAGATACTGAAATTAAAAAGTGACTGTGTCTGTGGGCTTCTCTGGGAGCTCTGATAAGATTTCATTGGTGGCTTTTTCTCCTGATGTAACCCTTGAGTCAGACACCAGAGTGTGGGATGAAGAGCCCAAGGACATTCTGAGGGACTGGGTCACCCTGTTGGCTCACAGCGCCACCCCAGTATGCTTTGGTTCTTATAGTGCAAGATGCACTTTTCTTACAAGGGGGAAACAAGACCACATGTCTAGAGGGAGCAAGTCTTAGCTCATACCTTAGGATAGTCGTGAGTATATGGGCTGCCCCAGGGGAGGTCATTCCCCATAAACCTGGGCTGGCTGATTCCTCTTTAGGCTGCATCCTGCAGAGCAAAGCAGGACCACAGAATGGGGGTGGGGCATCCTTCTCTGTTCTTCCCTTCTCCTACTGACTTCAGAGGCAATGCAGTCCAACTACAGTTTCTTCTCATCCTCTGTCCATTTGCCTTTCTCCTCCTCTCTTCCTTTATGTCCTCTTCTTTCTTCTTTCTTCCTCCCTTTCTCTTCCTTTGTCTTTGCTTCCCCTTTTCAGTGTTACCTCCCCGGTCCAGGATAAGGTCAAAAGGACTTCCAAATCACACCCCTTCTTTCCTGGTTGCCCCTGCTCTTTCCCTGTGGGTCTGACTCGAGATTTCTTCAGCCTACCCCTAGTTACTAGCCAGACCCATGGTTGTGCCTCTCCTTTGAGATGGGCAATCTATATTTTTCCCAGTTCTGCAAATGGGCAGAGAAGGGAGAGGGAGGGCCAATATCCCAGGACGGGCTGCTCTTAAAGTAAGGGGAGAAGAGAAATAAAAACAAAACCTGAAGGTCACCCAGTTCTGTGAACTTGGGGGATTTCCAGTCTCTGGAGAACCTTAAGTAAGCCATGAACTTAGATCCTGGGACTCTGCTTGAATGACAAGTCTGCTACAGACTTTCTGGGAGACTCAATCCTCTCAAGTAACTGCTTTACTTTCTATCCTTTGTCTACAAAATAAAGATGATGCTTGAGTCACTCCTCTTTAGGAGGGAAGGAGATGATTGACCAACAACACAATGGAGAAGTGGGGTGGTGTAATTGACAGACAGCTAATATCAAGGGCAAGGAGATCTGGATTCCAGCTCTGCCCCTGACACATAAAGGCTGTGTGACCTTGGATAAGGCTCTCTCCTCCCTGTGCCAAAGAAAATTCCACCCTAGGACCCAACCCCACCTCAATGCTCCAGTGAAGCCCCATTGTTCAAAACAAATAAGACCTCATTACAATCACTCTTCCTCCCTCTGGAAGACCACACTGGACTTAGAGGCTGTGACAGTGAGAAGAGACCCCTCCTATTACTGACATCCCATTATATTTCATATTACAGGGATTGCATATTTCATTTCACTGAAGCCATTTATTCAGCAAACCGCAAGCACCTGACTGATGTGCTCAGCTGAGTTCCTGAATCTCTCCACCTTCATCAGATGCATTCAGATAAGAAGATCTGGGATTGAATTCTATGTCTGGCACCTGGGAAAGTCAATTCGCCCATGTGTGCCTTACTTTTCTCATCTGTCAAATAGGGGCGCTAAAGTCTTTGTTGTGAGGATAAAATTAAGTATAAATAAAAAGCAGGATGCAATGTCAGCTCTTATTGTGGCCAGGCATGTCAGGGTTAGTCTTGGAAAATTTCTTTCTTATAACTTTGGTACAGTTCCTGTTTGTGCCCACCTAGAAGCATCTGCCCACTAACACAGGAATTCATTGCCTTTCTAGCTTTCCCTTAGGAACATTAAGGTACCCAATAGCAGCAGAGACTTGATATGCATTGGAAAATAGATTGCACTTGTTATGTAGCATTTAAAGAACAGAAGTTGGATTTACCTATTTCTAAGTCGTCATTAAGGAACAAAAATCTCCAAGCAGCAGGGGGAGTCTTAGTAGTGTGAGTGGAGTTGGCAATGCCAGTGGAGGCAGTATCCAGGCACCTCCTTTTGTGGCCTCCTTTTCCTGGAGTGTGAGTGCAAAGTTAGTGGGCATTTAACACATGATAAATGCTTAGTGATTGAATGACTGCCCATTTCTGCTCATGTCTGGGTGTCTGCTAAGCATCCAGGTCATCTCTGGTCCTGCATGCCCCATTCTGTAGATCCTGGTGTGGCTCAGGGACCCTTGGCACTGACCCTGAAGTTTCTGGGTATGCCATGACCATTGTCTGCACTTCATCACCATAGGCCAGATGTCCTGCCATTTCTCCATGTTTTCCCTTCCTTCAGCACACAGTTTTGTCCTCTTCCATTCAGCATCTGCCTGTAGTGATCATGGCATTGTGGAAAAGGGTGTCCTCAAATAGTACCCATCTGAGGCAAGCATTTAATCTATATATGGAGGGAGGTCCAGAGCTTGGACCTGACACCTTCTCTGAGCTCCAGGGATTTAGCTCCCAAATTAGGAGATGGTGTCAGGGAGTGGTGTTTGTATTTCTAAACCAGAGTTTTCAAACTCAGAAATGGAGAGCCCAATAGTTAATGGTAAAAATGGAATCTTGGAAATCTAATTAAAATCTACAAAGGTTTTGAAAAAAAGTTGGTAGATATAAAACTGCACCCTCTCTCTCTCTCTCACACACACACACAGACACAAAGCATTACATGCATTGAATAATAGCTACACTGGAAGAATAAAAATGCCATAGAAATTCACAGGGTATAAAATCCAAGAAAGAAGGCAGTGGGAAAAGTCAAGGCTACAAGTAAATGCAGTAGGCATGAACAACAGGGAAGAAGAAGTAGAGATTCTACCTCAAGGTGGAAAACATGAGCTCCTATGTGGCCCTGATGCTTGGTGGGAAGAGACCCATGAGTATGATTCATAAGGGTCTAGATAAAAAACAAAGACAAAAAGGAAAAAGTAGCCACGTGTATTAAGAAGCTGTGGGGATGGGTGGGAATGGGAGGGAGGCATTTCTCTGTGCTTTGCAATGCTCATCCCTCCCATCTGCCACAGAGGTCTGAGGGCAGGCGCTATCTTCCCCTCCTTTCCCAGAGAGAGTGCAGGGCTTCCAATGCTGGGGGCCAGCTGGGTTTTCTTTCCATTCACATTTTCCAGGAGTCATCTGTATGGTTCTCTTCATTCTGCTACTTTATGTCTGTTCAGTTATATCTTTCTATGTTTCTCTAAGTTCTGGGTATTTCTCATTTCATAAAGCACAGAGATATTCTGTTACATTCATGTATCACAATTCGTTTAGACACGCCCCCATCCATGGATGTCTACTTTGTTTCCAATTCTTTGCTTTCATAGAGAATGTTACTATGAAGACTTTGGCACATATGGGCTTCCCTTGCCCCAGCTCTGCCTTCCTTGGCATATGCACCCATTGGTGGGTCAAAAGGCATAGTCATTTTAGTTATTTTTTCAAAAGCATAATTCCAGACTGCTTTCCACAGTGACTGGACCAGTTAGCAGTTCCATCCACAATGTGTGCATTTTCCACAGCCCCTCTAAGTGTGACTAATTGTGTCTTTTGTTCTCTGTCAATTTGCTGTGGATAGGGCAGAGTTCTTTTGACGTTCCTTTTCCCTATCACTGGTGATTCGGAGCAGTCTTTTATGTGGTTGATAATCGTTTGTGATTCTTGCTGCAGAATTGTTCTCTCATATTCTCTGACCCAGTGTCTACTGTGGAATGTTCTTGGTCTTCCACATTTGCATTAGTTCCTCCTGCATCCCGACTATCTGAGCCTTAGCAGAGTCTTACCCTCCCCTCTTTTTGGGAGATTCTCTCCAGCATTGCTGCTAATGATGGGAACAACAGCTAGCATTCACTTCGCACCCTGAGGTTTGCCAGAGGTTTTACAAGTATTATCTTGTATGATCCTCACAACAACCCAGGGAAGTGTGTGTTATGATTATCCCCATTTTACAGATGAGGAAAGGGCAGCAGACGGAAGTCAAGTGACTGGCTTAGGACCACCCAGTGAGTAAAACCTAATGCCCAGAGCCAAACTCAGGTCTTCAGATGTGCTCTGAGCAGGGCAGAGGTCAGTGATGCTGTCACTCACCATGTTCTGAGCATTACACCTCACACTCAGTATGGTCCAGACTGCCAGCTCCATCACTGGGCATGTCATACCACTGAGTCATTTTGAGCTTGTAGCTCACATCCTCTGTCAGGCCTTTTTCATAGGAAACCTTTCCTAGCTAGGTTTTCTCCATTCTAGCAGTTGTGAAATTTATTTCTTGAACCCATGTGCTGAACTTTACATTCATCACTCACATTTCATCTTAATAGACTGAAGCCATATTCCTACCTGTCAGGGCCAGTGTGTGAGTGAGTTAGGTCTTCTTCCCAGTTCAATGTCACCTGCCAGTGTGATAAGCATGCCTGCCATCTCTGCCTTCTTCCACATCTTTGGAGCACTACACTAAAGACCTCCACTCAAGGGGATCCATCTCTCTTGTCAATGACTCTTTTGGGGTCCAGTCATTCTACAGATTCTGAGTTTGCCTAACTGCACTGCATTTAACACACAGGATAAGAACAGTTGGAACAGGGGATACATCATCTGTAGATAAATGGGGGTGGGATATTGAATTTCTGGGTTATTTAGCCAAGTGACCATATCTAAATCAATGGGAAGATGAACTAGGAAAGATCTCCAGGGTCTCAGGCATGCCCATTTCACCCTCTAGAAGCAATCAAAACACTGTCAGCCACTTTGTGTTGGGAGGCAAGAAATCAAGTTTATTGGTTTAATGTCACAAAGTTTGTTTCTGGTAGAAATGTGTTGGATTCTATTTCTTTGGCTGAGCCTGATGCCCGCAGTGGCACATGTAACTAGGAGGGGCCAGGCATGGGATCCTAGGGCTTCCCATGGAAGGGGATCAAGGACAGCCAAGGGAAGAGTTGGGAAGGAGTTCTGCAGCCTGAAAGGGATGTGTAGGAAGGTGGTGAGCATGCTGTGGGGGTCCTAACTATAGCAACCACAGGGTCAGGAGCTATATTTCCAGGACCAGGTCCACAACAGCTTGAGGTCAGCAGCCTGGCTCAGCTTCCTTTTCTGAGGGAGGCCCGAGGTCATCCTGATGGGGCACATGGTGGCAATGAGAGGGAAGGCAGAACCAAGTGTATGGGGGTAGCAGGAGCCCTGCTGAGGTGTTTGACTCTGGGAAAAGCAAGGCTTTCTGAAGCTGGGGGTGGAGTGAACGGCTGAGTCAACCAGAGGAGTACTTCAGTGGCAAGGAGTGTGTTCAGTGCTCCTCCAGCACAGAAGTAGGGTATCTCCTCTCTGCTTTTGGAATGGAGGTGGGGCAGATGAGGCACCACTGGAGGGAAGGCTCTGAGCAGCTCTCCCAGCAAGCAGGGCAAGCTGTGTGGGAGCGCTAAGCAAGCATGGAGCTATACAATGAGAAATGGGCACTTGGGGCTGGATGCCAAAGGGTGACAAGGCAGGGGGAGGGCAGCACATGCCAGGCAAGGAAGCAGAAAGCTCAAGTCCCCTCATAGGGACCTTGGTGAGGAGGCTGGGGAGAAGCTGCTGGGAAGAAGGGTTCAGGGACAGGGGGCCCTGAGCCTAGAGCTTTGCAGATGGCAATCTGTTTCACTGCTGTGTGGTCTTGGATGGGAGGCCAAGATTTTCCTGATGGTTGAAGACACCCATGTGAGGTCCTGCAGGTCCTGGTCGGGGGAGGTGGTGAGGCGGCCATGGAGCTCCAGCGATGCCATTCTGTCACATGATGGGGTTGGCCTGGAAGAGGACAGGCTCCCCATAGGTACTGGTCAGCGCTGCGGTGATTATCTCTCTGATCAGTGGCACTCGCTCCTAGAAGCTCTGCACCCACCTCTATTGGGAGCCCATGAGGAAAACAACAATCCATTTGGAGGATGGGACTGGAAGGTTGAGAATCTGGACTTTGTCAGCACTAGTGTGGGAACGGGGAACGGGAAACCCTCCAGGAGCATCCTGGAGACTCTTGAGGTCACATGTGCCTCACCTTAGGGGCTGCTGAGGTCTATTTGTGCATCCATGACCCCCACACACACTGTGACAGGCAGAATGGCTAACAGAGAGGTACTTGCAGAAGCATTGGAAAGGCCAGGCTCTGATTATAGCACCATCAAGAGGTTAGGACTATTTACTGCTTGTGGTTCATTGTGTGAATCCCGATCTGTTCCTTTCCTGCCCTGCAGGCCAAGGCGTGGAGCTCACCATCACTGGCTGACATCGGGGCAGAAGAGTGGAGTGAAGGCATCTCAGGGTCTTTGGCCATCTGTGTTCTGGGGGCAGGACGGTTTGGGGGCGACATGGAACGAATGCTTGGGACATGTGCCTTCTGAAACCTTGCTGGAGAACTAGCAGATCCACCTGATGAACCTGTCGAAGAAGCTGGGCTGGGCCAGGCTGTCGTAGTCCTTCTCTTGGAAGATGGCGGACCGATCTCCCAGGCTGATCTTCAGAAGGAGGTCCATGTCGATGTCGTTCCCCAGGGCCAGCACGGTGGGTACGACGTCCTGCTTCCGCATGGAGTGCAGGGACTCATTCAGGCTCATCTCACCGGTGATGCCGTCGGTGATGAAGACGAAGGAGAGCTCGGCGTTGCGGCGGGCCCCCGCCTGCTGATCCATGACGATGTTGTTGATGGCGTGAATGATGCCGGTGCCGATGTGGGAGAAGGAGTTGAGGTATCGGATGTTGCTGAGGGCGTTATGGATTACTGTCAGGTTGGAGGTGAGCGGGAAGACGACCTCCTGTTCCCGCTCGTTGCCGTACTGGAGGAGGGCCACTCGGGCATTCATGGGATCGTTGTGTCGCCGGGCTAGGGTCAGCCTCCGGGCCACCTCCTCCACAAAGCGGTGGGCCTTGTGGAAGTTGCGCTCCCCAATCCTTTCTGAGCCGTCCAGCAGGAAGACAATGTCAACAGGCCGTTGGGTACACTGGGCTACGTACAGTTCTGGGAAGGAAAGGAAAGATTCAGTGATGGGCAGGAAGAAAGGGCAGCCCCAAGCAGGAGGGAGAGGACAGAGAGCCAGCTGTCATGTCTAAAGTCCTGCTTGGATGAGAGCTCAGTTGTCTACTGAGGAATGGTTAGGGAGATGTGTAGATCTTGGAGAACATGATATAGGACTCTGGAATGCATGACTTCTGGGCAGGTTATGAGCCTGACCCAGACCCGTCTGCCACAAGGCCCCTCTTTCCACTCATGGTGCTGAGCCCACACCCCTTTCCAAAATGTCAGGGATTCTGGGGCCGTTCCTCAGCCCCATGGAAGACAAGGGAGGCAGTGATCTGATGGTAGACCATGGCCCATGTCTGAATCAGCAGATATTACCTGGTATCACACATTATCTGATTTTCCTGAAGACATAATAAATATTTTAGGGGACCAGTCATTTCCAGGCAACTTGCTATGGTGGACAGAGTTAGGAAGACTTGAATTCAGATCTTGCTCCTGATACATACTAGCTGTGTGGCCATGGGAAGGTTACTTAACCTCTCAGTACCCTAGTCAACTCCCCAAGACTATACTTTTCTGATAAATTGCCAAACTGCATCAGAAAAAGGAGTTTCCTCATCAGGACTAAATCACAGGTCCAGTCTAAAACATACCCATGCCATCCCAAATGATGTTTCCCTCAAACTGTCTTATTTAGTATCCTCTCTCCCCTCCCTCTCACCAACCAATCAAACCCCAAATGTGCCAATGGCCAATGGTCTAGAAGAAGCCCTCTAAAACTTCCTAGAGTGTCAGTCCAATTTCCAGGTGCTCATCTCTGTTCTTACTACATACAATTTTCCATTCGATTTATGTCAACTCAGGAAGTATTTATCAAACGCCTACTATGTGCAAAGACAAAAGCCTCCTCTTAGTTTCGGTGATTAAACTAAAGCTAGGATACACTTTGGAGCTCACAAAACAATAGGAGGGATGCTAGAATGTTCTGAGTCATCACCAGGAGGTGAGTGCAGAGATGGAGCCCCCATTGCCTTTCTGGAATTGGGCCATTGGGCAATGAGAGGAAATAAGCTATAGGAAAACACAAAATCTTCTCCTGCCCCAGCTGCCAACTCTCTATCAATCAGGAATGCCATTCTCCCAATTTTGTCCACCCCCAGAGTCTTCCCTCTGATTACCTTTCCCCGTCCAGGCTGCCGCTAGTCTTCATTTTAAACTGATAGCGTGGACGGCTACATGTGGCTTCTGCATCCCTCCTGACATAATAGAAATGTTCCAAGAGAGCAGGAGAGCCAATATGTTTCAGTGGAGCTCATTCATGTCTTAGGAATGGGAACACGTCATTCTTGCCCCTCTTTTATTTTTTATTTTTTGCCTCTTAGTTAATTTTCTCCCAGAAGTGGGGTGAACCATCCTCTTTAAAATTATACCTATAATGTCATGAATAGAGGGAGTTCCCAGTGAGAAACTCCCTGTGCCCATGCAGGCTGACACCTGCTCTTACCTAATATTCTCTTAGTGGGCAGTCTGGGGCAATGAGAAGATGAATGCTGCCCTCCCTCTCACCACCCCCCTCCGCCCTGCCCACCGGGGTCCCACAGTCAGGAAGTGTCAGAGGCAGGATTTGATCCCAGGTTTTTCTCCTTCTTAGGTCAACACTTTATCCACTTAAGCAAGCTGCCTCTGATGATTCTCCTTCAAATTTCCCTCTGCAGAATATGGCCTCCTTGAAAGGGAGGGAGGACATTTATTCCCCTGTAACATGAGGCAGCTAGATGAAATGACCCCAAAAGTCAATCTATCTATCCTAGGAACCATATCCTATTCCTATCTATCCTAGGAACCATAATTGAACAGAAGTATGGGACCACAGTCAGATGCACCCATCATTGACCTTTCTGTTGGCCCTGTAGAAAGACTCCTGAGCTCTCGAACATTTGGTGTAATGGAAAGAGCAAAGTCTCAGAGTCAGCAGACCTGGGTCCATCAGGTCCTAGTTCTGTTTGTAAAGAGCTGTGTGCCCATGGGCAAGCCACCTGCCCCTCTGAACCAATTTTCTCCTCTGTAAATGGGGCTAATTACACCTCTTCTTCCTCCCTTGTTGGGGTCCTACACATGGAGCCTTTGTAACCTCCTCCCCTCACTAGAGTCGCTGTCTTGACCGGAATCCTTTGAATGGGAGCAGCTTGGACAAGGCTTAGGCACCATTGCCTGACCAGTGGTCCAGGCTTTCAAGTTCTTTGTCTCCTTGTGCTGAATCTAACTGGGCTCAGCTCAGCATCCTTGGAAGGTGGCAGAAGCACCACCTTCATCCTGCTCCCTGCATTCTCATGGGCTCAGCTAACCTTATTTTAAGCAAGCTTATGAAAGACTGAAGTGTCCACCTGAGAATCAGCCCCAGGTGGAGAACTGGCTTCAGATGCCCTTATTCTTTGGCCTTCCCTGAGGTAGCCTTGAGACTTCCTTTCTCTTAGGGAAATGCCACACAAGCATCCTCCCATTCATCATTTTCTTTCACGGGGCCCTGACCCCACAACACATTTGGCCAAGACATGACTCCCCACAAGAGGGACACACAGTAACCAGACATCCAGAGTTTCAGCAGCATTTTCTGCCAACATATTAATGTACATGGAACATACAAAAGACAAAGAGGTTCATGTACAAATTACATGCAGGCAAAGGAAGATATGAGAATGAGTCCCTGGGCTGTCCTCCCTCAAGTGAGGCCCACTCTTCAGATGACCCTGGTTTCATCCCTACTGTTAGACTTCTTTTAACCCCTCATTACTTCTAACAATCCACAAACCAGGAAACTTCCAGAAGGGACCAACCCAGATTGTGCAGAGTCTTGAGAACACAGTTTGTGAAGGAACTGAGGATGCTGGGTTTGGAGAAGAAAAGGCTTGGACAGATAGGGCAGCAGATTTTGATTATCTGAAAGGCTGTCAATGTGGACAATGAGGACAATGTTCTGCTTGGCCCCAGAGGGCAGAGAGAATTAAGCTGGGGATGGAAGCTGTCAAGAGGCAGATTGAGGCTGGATGTCAAGAACTTCCCATCAGTGAATACTGTCCAAAAATGGCATGAGTTGCCCCAGGAGGTTGGGAGCCTCCTCTCTCTGGTGGTCTTCCAGTGAAGGCTGGATGTCCACTTGTTGGGGTTATTTTAGAAAGGATTCTTGATCAGGCATAGATTGAGTTGGAGGTCCCTTCCACCTCAGAGGTTCTGTGGTTGACCATTAAGTCCTTCTCTGAAGCCTCATCCCAACTTGGAGATGATCCTGGGCTCTTGAAGGCTCAGTGGAGCCCAAGCTCTAATAAGTTCACCCAAACTGGAAAGGCTTGGAGCACAGGGCCAGCAATGACCCCAGTGGAACCCAAATAGGGACTGTGTATCCTTTGTCTAAGGACCAGTCTAGCTAAGGTGAAGAAGCTCATGACCAGGGGCTTGCCCACAGGTGGTACATTTTTTGGAGCCCCAGCAGGTTATGAAGACTGACCACCAATCTGGCAAGACTGTACTTTGCATCGGCATAGGGGGAACTCCCACCTAATAATGACAGATAGGTGTATGGGTCTGAGCTCCCTTCAGTGACTCCCTTCAGGGACTCTCCCCTTGGGGGAGCTGCTCAAGATTCAAAGGTAGCACCATGGAAATTAAACAGCAAGCAGAACACAACACAGAAAAAAAATCACAGACAGTCACAAGGGAAACCAGGTGGAAAAGGTAAACAAAAACACACATGGCAAAACTTGAACTATAGTGAACACCTACTATCTTCTCTGACCTGGCAGGAAAATCCACAAACAGCAGCATTTGCAAAAATGGGCCAATGAGGCTCCAGGGCAGAATGCTTAGCACTGGAAAGTGTCACCATCCTCACTGCTATAACTCTATTCTGAACACCAAGGAGCACTTTGCACCATGTGTCTGCAAAATCACAGCCAGACCAGAGAACTATGGCCTTTCCTGGACACAGCCTCCACACTGGGCTGGGGGTGTGGTCTGGGGACTCTCATCTACATTCTAGGCCCACAGTATGTCAAATATGTCGGTGAAGGGTGAGAAATGCCAGCCACTGCTGGGCTCTTTTCCAATCCCCAGATGTCTGTGGGACCATCCAGCTAGATGGGGACCTCATTCCTTATCTGCTTTAATGATCGGGCAGTGGTGCCTGACCAGGCATCCTGGATTTGGGCAAAGGATCCCAGAAGCTTCAGGGACTTCCCCAAAGCCAAGTTCTGAAGTGTGCGGCACAGGAAGGGGTTCCTTTGCCTTGATTTATTTAAATAAATATTATACTACATAAAATTTGCATATCACATCCAAGTGGAACTGTCATCCTATCCAGTCCGTCATTTGCAGTGCAAATGTTAGCTTATTTCATGATGTCATTGGGGAATTTTTTCCATGTCATTTAAAGATGATTCCTACATAAACTATTTAAATAGTACTTTTGTCTATGTGTAATATATATTTAAAAGTATATATCATCAACATGCGATGTCCAGTCTGGACTCGTTATCTCACCCATCCTCCAGGCTCACTCAGAATCACGGGGAGAGCAGACTTCCCGAAGCATTTTCCAACCCAGAATTCCATCCCCTGGCTGACTTGATTTACCACTCCTTCGATCCTCGCTGCCATGCTGCTGTGAGGGAAGGTGGAGGGGTGAGATAACTCGGTCTGGCTGTCCATGGCATAGCCTGGCTGCGGAAGGGGAGCGCGGTTTAGCCCGAGTCGGGCGCTTCAGCAGAGAGCTAGCACCGTCTCGGGGTCCCCCACAATGTCCCTGTGCACCATCTTAAACGTGTCAATGAACAAGTCCATCCAGTCCTGCCTCTCGTCTCCAGTGGCGAACTTGGCTCGCTCAGCTGTATAGACCAAGACCGCCACGAGCTGGGAGTACGCTGCGGGGTCCTGGCTGTGCTTCGTGGAGTTTAGCAACTGTTCAATCAAGGGGATGGTCCTGGGAAAAGATATGTCGGGCCCTTCTTCTGTGCGGAGGAAAGTAACTGGGATTTCGCCGCTAGGCGGCTCCCCATCTGCAAGTGAGTGTCAAAAGGAGATTTTAGGGCATTCTGGCATTGCTGAGGTCCCTGACTGCTGGTCTGATGGCAGGTGTGACCAAAGCAGCAGCCCACTGATGGCAGGGCCAAGCACTGAAGGCAGATGTATCCACCCTTAGTCATGGGCTGGCATGGTCAGGTCAGGGTGCCACAGTTTTAAGAACGGCCAGAGACCTGTGGCATTATCTAGCCCAACTGTCCTCATTGTAGAGGTGGGGAAACTGAGGCTCAGCTTGGGGAAGGGTCTCGCCCAAGGTCATGGAGTTAGCTGGGGACAGAGCTGGGAGGAGAATTCAGGACTGCTAAAAGCATGCTGATGCTGAGACAAGGCTTCACAAACACATGCAAACAGTTCATTAGGTCTCTTGTTCCATGGCTGCTGCCTGGAGCTTATCAGGAGAGCCTCAGAAAGTGCATGCAGCCCTTCTCTCACACATTTCTAGCATCACCCAGAGACAGATGCGAGCAGGCTGAACTGGCTGTTTTTGTAGAGCTCCTTTCATTGGTGGGAAGCAACTTGGCCCTGTGGAAGGTCTTGACCCTGGTTAATGAAGAGTTCACTTGGGCTGCCAAGAAGGCAGAGTGGGCTGCTGCCTTTAGGAGACCCACAGACAATTACTGGTCTAAGGAAATCAGTGTGAGCTTGGTTGGTATCTACATAGCATCCCAAGGTCTGCTCAGCTCATTAAGAAACCCAGGCTGTTATCTAGGTGTTTGCCTGTTTGCTGCTGAAAGGCAAGCTTGGGTGGATTTTTTACTTGTTATACCTTGAAGGTATGTGAACTCAATTAGTCATGCTCTGATTTGATAAAAAAATACAAATGTTAATTTAATTTTAAATTTAAAATAAAAAAAACTAAACTATTTTTTAAACTTAAAAATGGTTATCTCTATTTGGGAGCTTTGGGGGAATGGATGGACTATCCAGACCTCTGGGCTTTCTTTCTCTTTCCGTTTTGACTTCCTTCATCTCACTGAGGGCAAAAGGAGCAGACAGAGTAAAGGACAGGACTCAAAATCAATGTCTTTAGGAGCTGCCGGCAGGGAAGTAGTTTGCATCTGGGCAGCTCCTTAGCAAGGCGTTATTCCTTGACTCTGAATTTGGGGAGGAGGAGATGCGTCAGAACAGCCAGTTTGTGTCAGGCAGACTGAGTGGCCGGCTGACTGAGTCTGGGACTTTTTAGCTCGTTTGGGGATGTGGATGTCATCTAATTCTTGGTGTGGCACGCAATATATCTGAATACTTTGAGGGATGTCCATGAGGGCAATGAAAGGACAATTTCTAGCTGGTGGATTCTTTGTATTGGGGAGTGTCCAGCTCCCACAACTGTGAATTAGACCCAAGTCACTGGGGCAAATGCAAATTAGAGAGATGCAAGGGCTACGAGTCCCTCCAGCCAGTGGCACCGTTGGTGACCAACAGCAACTAGTGGACATGGACATAGGATTCTAGAGCTGGAAAGGGACTGAGGGGACTTGGCTGATAGCAAGGCAAAGCACATGATCTATGCCTTGGTATTCAAAGCCAAAGCTATTACTTTCTCTTGTTCCTGGAATATCATTATTTATGATCACTTTCAATAATTACAGTAGGTAGGCTGTAAGCAGGAAGGTGGAAGGGGTGACTCACCTCCTGCTTTATCACTCCCTATTGGGTCCCTCTGTAGGGTTTGCCATCTCCATCCATGGAGAGCAGAGTACTCCGTCTGCTTCCAGCCATAGGTTGTGGCTGGCCATTTTGCAGATGCACATTGTGAGACATGCCATTAGAGGGGAATGGGTAGAGGGAGTGTGGAAAGGTCAGTGAAAGTCCATCCTCACTACTGGGGATGCCCCAAAGCACACAGAGGCACAGAGTACAGACATGCCATCACCAAAGCAGCCAAGCTCAGTGGGGTCTGTCCTGGAAATTGCCTAGCAGTGTGAGCCTTTGGTGGACCAGGTTAAAGAGGTCTCAAAGCCTGGCACACATTCCTTTAGGAAGGGCACCTGGAACCTGGAGCCTTTGAGTCTGTATCACTGAAGGGAGGAGGCCTGGAGGTTCTGTTTCAATGTACACCCACATGGGAGAAGCTGAATTAATAGAGGCCAGTGAATTCAAGAGTCAAGGCTCTGTTCATGCTCTGCTGTCAGCCTGAAGTAAGGCATCAGGCTTGGACTCAGGCTATGGGTGATGGGTACCGTGGAAGAACAAAATTTCCACCTTCTACTAAAGTCCTGCTGGAGGTGGGGGAGGGAAGCCTGGGTTCTCCAAGTGTGGGCCAGCAAGGGACAACCTCTGACCAGTCCCACTAAGCTAGGAAGACATTGAGTATGTGGTCTACGATGGGCTATGCCTTTGCAGCTGCTCTAAAATCAGGGGCTCATCACCAGATTGGCCTGAGGTCATTCACTTTTTGGTGCCAGCCACTTGGAAGACCTACTGAATTCTGGCTGAGATTTAGAGCTAGAAGTGATGCCAGAGGTCACCTAGTCTAAGCTCTCATTAAGCTGAGGTTCAGACCAGAGGCTCCACCCGAAGTCTCTCTGGACCAGGCTGGATGGGCGTCAGTGGAGGAAGGAGATCCCAGGCGTTGGAAAGACGAACATATTTGAATAGAACGGCTAGGATATGAAAGCAGGGGCCCAAGGGAGCCCACATTGTGCAGTCCTGACCCTGCAATGCAGGCTGGCATTTAACTTACACTGAGCAGGGAGAAGAGTCAGCAGGGCCTAGCCCACCTTTTCAATGTGCCTCCCCATGACTGTGGGAGCCCATTGGGTGCCCCCACATCCTTCTCAAAGCACTCTTCCCGCCTCGGCTCCACCTTAGCAGGAGCAGCCCTGGAAGTTGATCGGGGCAGGTAGCTTTAGCTCCTTCCTCCGGTTGAGGAAATGGAGGTCAAGAAAAGTCTTGCCTCAGGCAGCCTGCCTGCTTCCTGGCAAACCCAGGACTGAAACCCACGTCTCTCGGTGGCTCGCTCTGAACTCCTTTCAGTGGCTCACAATTGGCTGATACACAGTCTTTAGCCAACTCTAACGTCTCACCTTCCACTCTCTGTGTCCTTCTGCCCCAGACACCTGGAGGTGTCTGTCCTGGAAAGAGAATGGGAGCCAGGCTGATAATGACTGATAATGACGTCCAGGACTGAAAACCCCAGGCACTCCACAACTCTTGGAAGCCTTTCCAAGTTAAAGACGCTAAATGAAGCTATACCACCGAGAGCTGACATCAAGATCAGGTCAGCACCTCTGCAGCCCTGGCTTGGCCCCTCCCCGGGCAAGCCAGACCTCATTGGCCCTCACTTGGCCTCATGGGGCCAGACGTCTTGGGCTGTATCTGACCCTACAGGAAGCTGCCTCAGAAGAGACTAAGGCCCTGCTAGACTGACCAAAAGAGACAGGGCCGGCATCCATGGGCATCATGCGGCGGGGGGCTCTTGGCAGCAGACGACAGGGGAGAGCTAGCAAGCAGAGCATCCACAAGGGGCATTACCTTATTGACTGGGTTTAAGGTCATTGGCTTATCATCTAAGAGCTAACACACTTTTCTCAGGCAGCTCTGAGACCCTGACTTACAGATGGGATGCGATTTGCATTGTTGGAAGGCTTCTCCACACAGGGGGTCTTCTCTCCCTCCCCTTGCTTTCCAACCCCCCAACATATACATACACCCCAGTGAAACTGAGGGTTTTGGACATTTTGGTACAAGAAATATGGCAGGCTCTTTTTTCCAATCTCTATTGTAGGAATTCTAAATGAGAAGACATTTCAACAATCCCTGTGATTTTATATCAGCCAAAGCTCTCAGGCTCATGCCAAATCTTGTTTGTGGATTAATCCACCAACTCCTTTTTCCCCTAGTATTGACTTTCTTTTAGCTGTTTCTAGGGTGGGTCCCCAGCAGTGGAAACTCTTACAAAAGCTATCTGATTTTTCTATCGTGAGGCTTGAACAACCAAGAGGGAAGACCGTACTCTGAAACCCATTTCTGGTCAGCTTTTATCCAGCAGTTGTGTGACTAGTGGGCAGAAAGGGCTCTGAGACCCCCAAAGAGAGTTCCCTGAAGCCTAAAGCTGAGAAACCAGTGAGAGCGAACCCCATTCCCAGGGAGAGCTCCCACCCTCACAAACACTTAGAGGGTGATGCCCTGGGTCCAGCTCATACTAAGCTCTTATTGGTTACAAAAGTGAATGGATGGATGGAGGAAAGAAGACTCCAGTGAGGTCATCTGGTCCAACCTCCCACCCCATCTGCAGGACCCCTGGCACAGGAAGCTTTCAGAATCTTGCCCTAGGTTTTTTCTTTGTAACTGACATCCTGTCTTTGCTGGTTCTGGAAGCCTCGGATGAAAGGGCTGGGAAGAACCAGCCTGCTTGGGCTGAGCTGAAAAACTGCCCAGTCTCTCATCAATGGAGAGAATGCACCCTGGGGGGTCCAAGTTAAGAGCAAATGTGGCTTAGCTTTCAGCCCAAGGCAACCATGAATTTGACCTCCACCTTCTCTACCCCATCATGAATACATTGAGCTAGTCTGCATTGTCCCTTCATTCCAAAGAGATTGTGTGAGTGTGTGTGTGTGTGTGTGTGTGTGTGTGTGTGTGTGTGTGTGTGTGTGTGTGTGTGGAGAGAGAGAGAGAGAGAGAGAGAGAGAGAGAGAGAGAGAGAGAGAGAGAGAGAGGATGGGGGTGGGGTGAGGCAAAGTGCCTCTCTTACATTACCTGTTTGGCAGGGAAGGTCGGGGCAGACAATCTGTGGATCTGGAAGAGAAAAGCATGCTTGATGAAAATGGGCCGTTCTGAGTCCTAACTGTCTTCTGGCTTGGGTCAGTACAAAATCCAGACTAGGGGTCTTTCTGACCCATTCATAGGATCCATAGATTTGGAGCTAGAAAAAATGTTAGAAGTTATGAAGCATAATGCTTTCATTTTACAGATGGGGAAACTGAGGCCCAGAGAGGGGAAGTGACTTGGTTAGGGTCACCCAGCCAGGAAACAGCTGAAGAAGGGTTCCAGTGAAGGTCTTCCTGACTCCATGGTCAGTGCTCTATGCCCAGAACTACACCTGTACTTCTATGGATGCCTCCTTCTTCCTCCCCACAGTGTGGAGCATTAAGGGAATCTGAGTTCACTTGTTCTGGACCACCTTAAGCCCCAGCTGTGTGTGTGCTCCTTGATACTTGGGGACAGGGGTGGTGACTTTTCCCTTGGCGTAGTGAATGTCTGACTTCAAGACAGGAAGTCCTGAGTGTGAATCCTGCTTCAGACACTGGCTAGCTGTGTGACTGTCTGCAGGACCCCTGCCTTACAGGGTTGCCATGCAGGCCTAAGGAGATGAGCGTTGTAGCCCTTGCAATGTGACAGAAATGTCTTCTACTATTGTGGTTGCCGCTGGAGGACCCCGGGGCCTTCTGTAAGAGGCTGGGCCCACAGAAGCACCTGGGTTACTGGGCTGGCTCAAGGGCCTCTTGGTTCAAGCCTCTGGATGGCCATGACTCCCTCAGTCTCTGGGGACCTGTGGGGAGAGACCAGACTGCCGAGCCCTTCCCCTCCGGATGGCGGCTCCCATTTCTGCCTTTCTGGGAGAGCAGAGGGAGGAAAAGGCCATGTTCCCCATGGAGCCCAGGCTCCCTGAGCCCCTCCCCAAGGGAGCCAAGGCTCCAGGCACTGACCTGGACAGAGGAAAACTTCCATCTCGTCGATGAACTTCTCAGCCACCAAGTCGGAGAACAAGGTCATGTTGCGGACTTGGCCCTTCTGGTTGCAGGCGATCGACTTGAGGCTCTCACTCTCGTGCTGCTCATTGAACATGTCCCCGATGCCAATGGCGGTGACCACGACGTTCTCCACCGTGTTGCACAAGGCCGTTAGGGACTGCTCGTCATCGCGGGGATCGTGGCGCCCGTCGGTGATGACCACCGCGAACACCTTGGTCTTCTTCCGCCTGCTGCCCTTGATGAGCGCGTTGTAGGTGTAATTCAGTGCCGAGGGCGTCCAGGTGCCCCCCGCGATCCACTCTAACTTCTTCACCTCCTCCTTGAATTGGGAAAGGGTGGTGATCCGCTCATCGTCCAGCTTTATGGCCTCGAAGGTCCCGTCATGGCTGTACTGAACGACCCCAATTCGAGTCCCTGAAGCAGAGGGGACAGAATGAGTTGGGAGGGACCCTTCCACAAAGATGATCTCTATTCCCCGAACCCCACAAGAATGGTTGGGACTCCCTCCTGACCCGCTCCCCCATCCTGAGGTCAACGGTTGCCTCCGTGAGGTCCTGGCTCTTCCTCTGCCTGGATGGGACCTGGCTCTGCTATTTGTTAGAGACAAGTTCCAGAATAGGGAGCTTTCTCCTTCCCTTTTTCTGAGGGTTCTAGGTTGTCCAAATGAGAGTGTCTACACTGTGTAGGATGAAGGTGTGGCCCATGTGAAGGCTGACCTGTGTCTGAATTGGGATCCTTGGTGATTGAACCCAGCCTGTTGACCACATTGATGACAAAATTCTTCTCTAGTGAGAAGTTGGTGTAGCCAATGCTCTCAGAGCTATCGATGACAAACACGATGTCCAGAGCTCCACAGTGCTTCACACAGTCTGGGGAGGGAAGGGTGAAAGGAGGGAGTTATTGGCAGGGAGAAGGGGGATGGTGTCAGTGACTAGGGAGCCCCACAAGTCTGAGTGAGCAGCTTTGGCGTTATGACGTCCCCAGGCTTGCTCAGCTCCCCCATGGGCTCTAGGGAAGGAATAGAATTTTCCTTTCCCCAGTGAATCCAGCACTGTGCTGAGTCCCATCCGATAAGCAACTGACCCTGAATGTGTAAATAGGTATGCTGATGTAACATCAGCCAAGTGGAAAGGAACTTGGCTCAATCCAGCTCATGTCCCAGAAGGGCATCAAGTAATGGTCGTCTCTGCTCCCCCTTAAGTCTCCCCCTGTCCTCTGTTCAGACTGCTTATTATCCCTCCTATCCTGTGTACTGACTTTCTCCACATTTACTTAGAAACTCTAGAGCTTGTCTCAATCCTGGCCTCAAGCAGAAGGGTCTTAACCTGTGACAATTTCCTTCTATTGATAATTTCCCAGGTGTGAGGAACTCCCTGTGTGCATGCTCCCTCCCCTGATGCAGGTTGGTCACTAAAGCCTCGGGGTACACCAGGAGGTCCACCCTCTTCAGCGTGCTACACCCAGGGGCAGGGCTTGGCCCCTTCCTCCTGATTCTGTAGTCAGCCCTCTATCCATTGAGCCTTGCTGACTTTCTCATACAAACCAGAGCAGGTCCCTAATAAATGAATCAAACTCTAGCCTCTCTTGGTATGGAAGCTGTCCTGACCCTCTGTGCCTGTCACCAGGTGGTGTCTGCTGCCCTGGGAAAGCCAGCTAGAAGAAGAGATGCCAACTCACCACAGCAGCCACATGTCTCCCTCACATAAGTCATGACGTCACATTCCTGCCAAGAGCAAGGGAGAGGTCAGCACAAGCTGGGAGCTCCTCCCTCCACCTGCTGCTCCCCTCCAATCAAGGCATGGGCAGGGAATTCAGTGAGATCTCCCCACAACAACAGGGCCAGAGCCAGAATGTTGCTCTAGGATCTCCCCTCCCTCCCCAGCCTATCTCCCTGTATGCTCATGGGAGAAGGAAGGATTGTGCCTTCATGAAGTCTGGTTTGGTTTCCTCCCAGAAGGCTCCCAAATGAGGGGCATAGATCCTGCCCCACTCTGGATGTAGTGAGCAGTCAGTCCCCCCACCTTCACAGTCAGGCCCACATACCGTCAGGCCGGGGTCTCCAGGGGGACCAGGCTCACCCTAGGGGAGGAAGAAGTCTATGATTAGGGTCTTTCCTGGCAGCTCTGGAGGGCTCCAGCCCTGAGGGCAGCTTTGCCAGTAGCTGGCAGCTTCTGCTACATGGGGAGGACAAGATCAGGGGGGCTGTGAGAGGTACTGGCATTTGAGGTGGCCAGGGATCCCTTGCTGAGCTTCTGTTCACAAGCCTGGCCTGGCTGGCCAGCACTCAAGGGCAGAAAAAGGGCAGTACCTCTGGGCCTGGAGATCCTTTGGGTCCTCTGGGTCCAGGCTCTCCAGGGGGGCCAGGATCGGCCTGTAAAGAAAATGTCCCAATGAGAAGGCCCCAACTTCCACTGAAATCTAGGGGCAGGGGGTGGATGTGGCCCATACTGATGAACAAGGTGTCCTTGTGTAGGGCTGCCCCTCCTACAAAGGGGGAGGCCACAGGGGCAAGGGGAGGGGGCTCAGTTGGGGGGACTACAAGGCAGGAAAAGTAACCCTGAGCTAGATCCTGAGGGCTGGCCAACTTGTCATTCAAGGCTGTGCCTAGACCAGCCCCCTCTGCTGCTTCTACTTCTGGCTTTCCTCCTTGGTTCTGTTGGCCAGTGGTCTCCGTGCCCATCCTCATGGCATGCCAACGTTCACAGCTGCCCATTTACCACAAACTACAGTGACTAGCCCAGAGGCCCACAGCCAGAGAGGGTCAGTGCTGGACTTTGAAGCCAGGGCCAAGGCCCCTCATCCACAGCAGCCCTATGGTCGAGCCTCCCCATGAGGCCTGGGGGCTTCCCACAAGGCATGGCAGCCCAAGGGCATACTCACCGGCTCTCCTTTCTCTCCCTTTTTCCCTGGGGCTCCTTTGATACCAAAGTCCCCTCTTCCGCCCTGTTACACAAGAGAACCTGGTTATGCAGGATCAGACGCTGGGGAAGAGCCTGACCCCTGCTGAGAACTCAGTGGCAAACGTGGGTCTAAGAGTTAGAAATATTCCCACGAAAGCCATTTACTCAGTCCAAGTGAGGCTGACCGAAATGTCTGAGGGTGCACTGGAATCCTCCTTTGTCTCAGCCTCCCTCAGCAGAGGCTCATGGCAGTCAGGGACAGGAGGGGCAGCCTCTCCTGGCCTCAGGCTGGGGGGCACGGATTTGAAATCGGGTTGTGGGGGAAGTGTGAGCAAGAAGCAAAGCACGGAGCTGGGGACAGGGAAAGGGCATCCCTAGCCCGGAGATGACAGGCTGAGCAAGCATGTTTGTAATTAGCTGGGTGAAACCAAATTCTGCCTCCTCGTTGCCATCATCACTCATTTCTTGTGAACACTTCCAAGGCTCACCAAGCATGTTCCTCATGGTCACCCAGGGTGAGAGCATCAGGATCCTCAGGGTACACATAAGGAAACTGAGGCCATAGGAGAAGTGACTAGGCCTGGGCCACCAGGTGACCAACGTCCAAGGGGTCACTGCACAGAGACCCCACAGTGCACATGGCCCACCTGCCCTCCCTTCTGACTCACACAATGCAAGGCATATGAGGAAGATACCATACCTCTGGGCCTGGGGGGCCAGGCTCCCCTTTTTCTCCCTGTGAAACAAACACACTCAGATGAATGAGTCCCAGAAAGAGAAGACCTCTCATTCTGCCATGGGGCAGGAGACGGGCCTCTGGGGAGACTACATGCAGAGACAGCTCCCCCCCACGCCATGGATCTTTAGGGAGCAGGGAAATGTGTATGCTGTCTACCTGCTCCTGTCCCAGCCTGTCTGGCTACGTTCCTCAACCTCCCTTACCTCTCTTCTTCCTTCTCTGCTTCCTTCCTTCCTTCCTTCCTTCCTTCCTTCCTTCCTTCCTTCCTTCTTTCCTTCCTTCCTTCCTCTCTTCCTTCCTTCCTCCCTCTCTTTCTTTCTTCCATCCCTTCCTCCCTCCCTCCCTTCCTTCCTTCCTCTCTTCCTCCCTCCCTCCCCCACTTCCTTGTCCTCCCTTCCCTCCTCTCCTCCTCTGCTCCTTCCTTCCTTCTTCCTTTCTTCCTTCTTTCCTTCCTTCTTTCCTCC